>LR738712.1:144105466-144225129 GCA_902687465.1 Secale cereale | reverse complement strand
CAACCGTGGGTACCAAGTGGGTGGTGGGTGGGGAACGAATTTCTTCATCCCCCTGGGTATAGCGCGGCTGTTCATCAGACTCCAGTTCGAACCGGATATTGTGCGGCTATGTGTTCTCGTCCAAGGAGAGAGATCTCAACGACCTTAACATGTCGCCAAGTGGTGAGTGCTGGAAAATATCCGCAACATAGAATTCGGCGATAGGCGCCTGATTAGATTTGAGGGGCGCAGTTACGCGCAGTTCGGAATCAGAGACCGGAGCCGAGTCCGGGGTTCCGGTAACACAGACCCCATCAGTTGGGTCCGTGTGCGGCTCCAACGCTGTAGAGTCTGCGGCTCCCGTGGTGGGGTTGAGCTTCCCATCTTCGGGTGACGCAATCCGTTTTGGATCTGGGCCAGAACTGTTCCAGGTGCTATTTCCTGATCTGATGACAAAGTTAAGTCATGATCATCGTGGCGGCAGAGAGGGTTGCCGCTGGCTCGAATTCGGTGAAGATCAAGTCTCCACGGATATCAGCAATGTAGTTCAAGCTACCGAATCTGACATGATGGCCGGGGGTGTAGCTCTCGATCTGCTCAAGGTGGCCTTCAGTGTTGGCACGAAGCGCGAAGCCGCCAAACTCAAAGAGTTGCCGGGAGGGAAAATCCTCTCGACATCGCCGTTGCAGTTGATGACGTGATCCATCAGTCCTTCCGTCGACGACATAGTGGAACTCTCAATGAAAGCACCAATGTCGGTGTCAAAACCGGCGGATCTCGGGTACGGGGTCCCGAACTATGCGTCTGAAGATCGATTTTAACAGGAGGTTGGGGACACGATGTTTACCCAAGTTCAGGCCCTCTCAATTGAGGTAAAACCCTACTTCCTGCTATATTAGTATGAGTGAATATGTGTACAAGAGTTGATCTACCTCGAGATCATAAAGGCTAAACCCTAACTCTAGCCTATGAGGATTGTATGATTCTGATTCTAGCCTCTACGGACTAAAACCCTCCAGTTTATATACACACCAAAGGGGCCTAGGGTTTGTACATGTTGTCTTGCAGAGGAAGGAAAGTCTACACCCGAGCCTAAAACTTGCCATTAATTACAAGAGTACATGAGTCCTATCCGGATACGAGAGATGATCTTCTATATCAATCTTCACGGCCCACCAGTACGGCCCATCAGGAGCTTATCCGTCCACATGAGGACCCCTCGATCCAGGACTCCCTCACCGACCATGGCAGAAGATAGAGAAATAATGAAAGTCATTCCCTATTCCTCATCCATAGGTTCTATAAAGTATGCCATGCTGTGTACCAAACCTATTGTGTACCTTGCCATGAGTTTGGCAAGGAGGTACAAAAGTGATCCAGGAGTAGATCACTGGACAACGGTCAAAATTATCCTTAGTTACTGGAAGACTAAGGAAATGTTTCTCGATTATGGAGGTGATAAAGAGTTTGTCGTAAAGAGTTACACCGATGCAAGCTTTGACACTAATCCAGATGACTCTAAGTATCAATCTGGATACGTATTGAAAGTGGGAGCAAATAGCTAGAGTAGCTCCATGCAGAGCATTGTAGACATAGAATTTTGCGAAATACACATGGATTTGAATGTACCAGACCCGCTGACTAAACTTTTCTCACGAAGCAAAACATGATCACACCTTAGTACTCTTTGGGTGTTAAATCACATGGCGATGTGGACTAGATTATTGACTCTAGTAGACCCTTTTGGTGTTGGTCACATGGCGATGTGACCTGTGGGTGTTATTCACATAACGATGTGAACTATCGATATTAAATCACATGGCGATGTGAACTAGATTATTGACTCTGGTGCAAGTGGGAGACTGAAGGAAATATGCCCTAGAGGCAATAATAAAGTTGTTATTTATAATTCCTTATATCATGATAAATGTTTATTATTCATACTAGAATTGTATTAACCAGAAAGTTAGTACATGTGTGAATACATAGACCACAACAGAGTGTCACTAGTATGCCTCTACTAGACTAGCTCGTTAATCAAAGATGGTTATGTTTCCTAACCATAGACATGAGTTGTCATTTGATCAATGGGATCACATCATTAGGAGAATTATGTGATGGAATAGACCCATCCGTTAGCTTAGCAACTTGATCGTTTAGTTTTACTGCTATTGCTTTCTTCATGACTTATACATGTTCCTGTGACTATGAGATTATGCAACTCCTGAATACCGGAGGAACACCTTGTGTGTTATCAAACGTCACAACGTAACTGGGTGATTATAAAGATGCTCTACAGGTGTCTCCGAAGATGTTTGTGGTGTTGGCATAGATCAAGAATAGGATTTGTCAATCCGAGTGTCGGAGTGGTATCTCTGGGCCCTCTTGGTAATACACATCATAATAATCCTTGCAAGCAAATGGCTAATGAGTTAGTCATGAGATGATGTATTACGGAACGAGTAAAGAGACTTGCCGGTAACGAGATTAACTAGGTATGGTGATACCGACGATCGAATCTCGAGCAAGTAACATACTGATGACAAAGGGAACAACGTATGTTGTTATGCGGTTTGACCGATAAAGATCTTCGTAGAATATGTAGGAGCCAATATGAGCATCCAGGTTCCGCTATTGGTTATTGACCGGAGATGTGTCTCGGTCATGTCTACATAGTTCTCGAACCCGTAGGGTCCGCACGCTTAACGTTCGATGACGATTTGTATTATGAGTTATGTGATTTGATGACAGACGTTTTTTGGAGTCCCGGATGATATCACGGACATGACGAACAGTCTCGGAATGGTCGAGACGTAAAGATCGATATATTGGAAGGCTATATTCAGACATCGGAAAGGTACCGAGTGATTCGGGTATTTTTTGAAGTACCGGAGAGTTACAGGAATTCGCCGGGAGAAGTATTTGGGCCTTATTGGGCCATACGGGAATAGAGGAGGCATGCAAAAGGGAAGGAGACGCCCCCCCCCCATGGGTCCGAATTGGACTAGGGGAAATGGGGTGGCGCCCCCCTCCCTTGCCCTTTCCTTCTCCCTCTCTCTTTCCCTCTTTCTTCTCTCCTACTCCAGGAAGGAAAAGGGAAATCCTACTAGGACTTGGGAGTCCTAGTCGGACTCCCCACACTTGGCACGCCCCCTCTAAGGATGGCCTTCTCCTCCTCTCTCCTTTATATACGTGGGCAGGGGGCACCCCAAAGGTACTCCAAGATTTGTCTTAGCCGTGTGCGGTGCCCCTCTCCACAGTTACACACCTTGGTCATATCGTTGCGGTGCTTAGGCGAAGCCCTACACCGGTAGCTTCATCATCACCATCACCAAGCCATCGTGCTGCCGAAACTCTCCCGTGATGCTCAACTGGATCATGAGCTCGTGGGACATCATCGAGCTGAACGTGTGCTGAATGCGGAGGTGCCGTACGTTCGGTGCTTATATCGGTTGGATCGCGAAGACGTTCGACTACATCAACCGCGTCACTAGATGTAACATCCCAAAATTCTAAATTTTGGAATGTTATAATAAATAGATAGATTTGATTGATGTTTGATGTGCTGAGTGAAATTCACTGAAATTTGAAACTTTTGAAAGTTAAATGAGAGGGAATAAAATGACTTTCCCAAAACTTTCACTTTGCTTTTTGAACTCCGAGGAAATTCAAATTCTTTTCAACCGAAAACCCTAGAGTGAAGATAATATGACTTCTTCCATTTAATTAAATGAAAGGGTATTTGAAAATATTTGAATTCCATTTGGAACTATTTCCAATTTAGAAACTTTAAGCAACTGAATGATTTTCCCGAGAGAAGATAAAATGACTTCTTCAAATTATAGGAAATATGAGTTGGAAGTTTTCTGAAATTTTCCGGAACTCAATTTCAGATATTGAGTTATTTGGTTTTATTCAAATTATTTTCCCCAAAAATAAACTACATGGAAAATAGGGTAACATGATTCCCTACGGCAGAAAATTGGAGTGAAATAAAATTGAATTCTTTTTGGTATTTTAAGAATGATCTTTATTGAATTTTATTGCATCAGTAGCACCTTTTGAATTGTTAGAATTTGTGGGCATTTTATTTGACAGTAGTAAAATGTTCATGTTGTAGGGCTTATTTTTTTGCAAATTTTGATATATTATATGCCTATAGGATATTTTTATTTATTTTGCTTTTATTCGTTTTCTTGTCTGTTAAAAAAATGTTTAAAAAAAATTGTCTCCGTCATACTGGGCCGGCCCAGCTTTGCCAGGCCGCAGGCCCAATTCGTCCCGTCGCTGTCCTCCTCCCGCACGGCCACGCCGCCGCCACCGACCTCGGCGTCCGTGAGCACCACGACCGCCACCTTCTTGACCCCTCCTCCACGCCACCACCTCCCCCTTCCGCCTATAAGTACGCCGCCCCTCTCTCCCCGCTGCCCCTCGCTTCACGACCGCCGCCGCCGCCGCACTTGCCAGCCGTCGCCGCCGCCGCCGCTGCAGCTTGCTTCTGCCGCCGCCGCTGCTTGCTTCTGCTGCCGCGCCGCGCCCCGCTCCTCCACCCCACGCGCCCACGCCCCCTCGCCTCGCCCAGCGCCGCCGCCACCACAGCTAGGCCTCGCCGGAGCGCCGCCGCGTCGGATCCGCCCCGGTCGGCCGGATCCGATCTGCCCGCCGGTCTTTTCCCACGGACCGGTAAAAACCGTAACAACCTCGGTTTTTCTGTTTAGTTGGTTTATTTCTTTTTAGATTGGTTTTATTTTTTTAGGTTTAGCTATCTAGTGAACACTCACTAGTTAGGCCCATAAAACGAAAGTTCGTTCGTTAACTTTTTCTTTTCAGTTTAGTTTCGGCCAGGGACTTCTCTGTAAATATTATTTTTACATATTAGCCCCTAAACTTCATTAGGCCATAACTTTTTACCGGTTAGTCCAAATCCAACGAAACCAACGCCCACGTCTTCGTTACGATCCCCTCTTTCCAGTAATACAACTCAAACATGTTTTTGAAAATTTTAAAATTTGAATTCAACTAGTTTTAGATTTGAACTTCGTTTGAACATAACTTGAGTTTCGTAACTCCGTTTCAGTTGATTCTTTTTGCAAATCGAAGCTCTTGACCTAAACTTTCTGATAAGGCCAAATTCACATAATTTTGGTACTATTGGAAATTGTTTTGTGTTTCAAGAGTCATTCGTTTGTTTTCGAAGTTTTCCGAAGTGTTTATTCGTCCTGTCTGATCTTTTTGAGTGATTGCTTATGTGTGGTTACTATTGCTTGCTTACGATAGATTGACCGGAGTGTGACGAGTAGATCTATCAAGAGTTTTGAGTGCGAATCATCTTCATCAACATTGCAGGCAAGTTCACACTTTGATCATACTTTCCAATTACCCAGTTTTCATTGCAGTAGTCAAACCCTCACACATTGCATGAGTAGGATCAATTAACTTGTGGGACTGGGAAGTAGATTGAGGTAGTACCTATTACCTGCGTTACATTCAAACCTTTGGGAGTTACTTCTACGTTTGCTGTTAGGACATGCTATGCTCGTAGACGTGGATTGGGTGAGTGTATCCATGACAGATGTGACTTTGTTAATTAATGGTTCAACTTAAGGTGGCAACTTTAATACACATCGGGGTGGATTGAGGCATCTGGGTATTCCAGGGATTGCCTGTTTTTCTTCGGACCGCCACCCAGGCTCAAAGGGATCATGAGATTATTCATACTATAAACTTCCGTGTGCATCCACAAGCTATTATGGGCTCTAGCATAGTATGAGTAAGTCGTGCGAACTCTTACAGTGGTGGACTAGCAGATGTAGGGGATGTAGGTTGGTACGGTCCACCCGGGCGTAAGAGCTAGCGCTTCTGAAAGACTGTGTCTCGGTCATCCGTTTCTCAAACATCATGCAGTGCGAGAAATCAAACGGAGGAGATCGGGTCTTGTGGGGAAAAGTGCACAAACCTCTGCAGAGTGTACAAACTGATCATGATTAGCCGTGTCCCCGGTTACGGACGTCTTGAGTATCTAGTACTTGGATATCATGTGAATCTCATCATGTTACTTTAAAAATAATATTGTTGGGTTTAATGATGAACTTTAATTGGGGTTGAGAGGATGCCTATCTTCTTAACGATGTTCCAACTACCATGATAGTTAAACTAAAATGTATTCCTTTGTAGTAGGGAGAAATTTGGCTTTACGCAAAAACTTTAACCTTACAGCCTCCACCAGCCAAATATGCATGTAGTTGTAGGCTTTGTTCATCACTAGCATTACAGTGTGAAATTGCCAGTACATTCAATGTACTGACCCTTTGTGGCTGCAACGTCTCATGTTGTAGGATTATCTTACGACGAGTAAGTGATACGTTAGGGTTACGATTTCTACACTCAACTTTGCCGTTGGTGTTGATGGGAATCCACAACCTTTGTTGCTTCCGCTATGATTGATTGAGGTAATAGTATTTACGTTACTTAATACATGTGATTTACCTCTGTTTAAATCCTTGAGTACTGTGTGTGTCAGCATACCGATCCAGGGATGACACAGAACATAGAGACTTCGGTCCATTCGGATCGTGGTTGCTACAAGATGGTTTCAGAGCGCATGTTGACTGTAGGACGTGACCCTAGAAACTGGCCATACCATAGGAAAGGATTTCTCTAAAACTATCTTTCACAAAAAGATTCTTATCTCTCTTCTTTTCTGAGATTTGTCAAAACTTCCCTTTGACCTTAAATAGTTAGACAATACCCTTTACCATTTGGACCACTTCGGAGTAAAGATGAATTTACCATGCATTGGAAGTGTTGAAGCTACAACAATGGATACTCCGAAGGTTTGAAGAGTTGACAACTTTGAAGAGATGATGACCTTTAGAAGACCAAACCCCTGTTATGTACTTACGTTAGATGCGACAATTGTGAGCCGTCATTTGTTTGATGTTTTCAGACGGCCACAAACTAAAACCCATCTTTTCAAAACTATTGCTTGTATTGAGTGTCCCTCTCTATCTCTTCTGAATCTCATCCCAAAACCCTTGGACCCAATAGGGGATGACTGAAGATAGACTTGAAGTCTCTGGACCAATGACCCAGCCGGAGGCAGAACTATGGATACAAAACATGGAGGATCACTTCAGGAAGAATTTAGTTGAAAGGAAGTATGAAGTTCAATACGTTCTCCAGTACTTTACAAAAAGTGCTGCAACATGGTGGAAGATGCATCAAGCCATGTAAAGGATGTAATAGAGCAAAAAATTGGGAAGAATTCAAGAAGACCCTGTTAAGATCCCGTCTCATCCGCAAGCGTGCCGACAACCCGAAGAAGAAACATTGTGCCTGCAGGATTTGTGGAGAAATAGGACACACCCAGGAGGAGCATAAGGATGCATGCCCTAATTGTGAAGGAAGTCACCTAGCTGAAGAATGCCCAACTAGGCAGATTACTTGTTTCTTGTGTGAAGGGACTACCCACTACCCTGCTCAGTGCCACATTTTTCCCATGGTGCAACGAACAATCCAGCAGAAGAAGGAAGCAATGAAAGAAGTCCCCGAGGAAGCCTTAAGGGAATCCGCGATGGAGGAAGATATTGACGACCCTGATGGAGAAGGACTAGACAGATATTACTCCCGTACTTTCTATTCATGTGGAGAAGGACATTTTTCACAGCATTGCACAAAGGAAAGCCATGAGTATCTGGGAGACTTCCCGACAGAAGAAGTGGAGTTTGATCCACAAAAGATAGAAGAATTGATTGGAACAAGGAAGTCGAGGAAGAGAAAGAGCATGTGTCCCAAGAACAACCCAATTTCTGTGGAAAAGGACCCGAGTCACATCACATGTTACCAGTGCAAGGATTTAGGTCATTATGCTAACCACTGCCCCACCAGGAAGCGGAGAATCCAGTGAACCAGGGCAGTCGCCATGAAGTCCTTAGATTTGTCTGATGACATTAGTTTACACTGCAAGGAAGTAGAACATTTCGCCGGAGAATGTACAGATCGGAGGAAAGATGATCAGAGTAGTTGAGATCTAGATATTAGATGAAGCATGTAGCTAAGTGTGGAATACACTTTTATTACGATGTTGAGTTGAGTTATGGGAATGACATTGTAATAACTTGTGAAGCAATGGAAGTTGATATATTGGAAGCTAAGAAGGAAATGTTATGAGTTCTTGGACTATTTTTGGATGCCTATCTTACTATCTCACCCAGACCAAAACCTAGAACCCATGGAGAAGTTGACCCCAAACCTTTCTTGGACAAAAGACCCCATTTTACCCAAGGATGTCCGTATGTTATCCTGAGAACCCTTCTGTCTTATGCCTACAGATGACAACCCTTTACGAGTCTTTTCTCAAAGGCCCAGAAACCATCATGACCCTGACTAGCGATCAAGATTATCCAAAGATCCTGAAGGACATGATGAAGAATATTCACCTGGAAGGAGATGCAGTTTACAAGGGTTATCCCTTCATGGAGAATGGAGTTGAATTTTGGTACGTGGAGGTACACCTCCACCGTGTGAAAGGAGTTTGCCCAAAAACTATGGGTCAATACTTTTTCATCTCCCGAGTACCACGACCAACATTCTTCGACTCTGTTCGTGAAGCTACTATGGAGGCCATTCGTCAAATCGGAGAAATACTCGAAGCAAGACTTCGTTATACCCAGGGATGCCTGAGTATGATGCATGCAGAGATGGTGGAGATGAAGCACATGACCAATAGGATGAAGCAAAAGATTGATGATTTCAAGAATCACATTGCACAATTCCAGTGGGACTGAAGCGTCCTTAGCTAGGACAAAGGAATAAAGATGGGAGGAATGTTAACCATACCCGACTATGTGGATAGTAGCAATTGTAGTGATGCACCCTTGGAAATTGGAGTATTAAATACTGGTTCAAGAAGTAATAAAAGATTTGATATGAGGAGAATATGGATTATGGATGAACCAGTGCATTTTGTTTAGTTGAACCTTACTGAGTGAACCCTGGACCAATAGAAAGGAAAGTGTTGCTCCGAGGAGAAGAGTTTGCACAAATAAGTTGGAGTTTATTTTTATATGAGGCTTACCCCAAGAGTATGAAGGAAAGAAGTACAATTGGATTTTTAAGAGGGGGTAAGGCTGGAGTATGGAACTATAGTGACCCCAAGGATTGAGTTATGGATATACAAGTTCTGACGTGGACCCTTTAGCCGAGGACCTAAGGAGGCTACGTAATCATAAGGGAACCACGAGACTTGTCAGTAGTAATATGTTCCTGTTGTAGTGAAGCAGGACACTTTCCTAAAGAATGTTCCAAGAAGAAAGATATTGGTGCTAAGTAGTTGAGTTGAAGCATGCAATGGAAGTGCAGTAGATCGGAGTGAGTTGAGAATCAATACAGTTGGTATCATGGTATTGATTATGGATATGATAAGTTGGCACTATAAAGGTGATGAGTGAAGACATGATACATGGATCAAAAATTTGAAGAAACTAGTGTTATTCATTTTAAGTGTGGTAGAATCCAACACCGTTACCCGAATACACTAGTTAATGGTTGGTTACGTCAGACTTGGAATGGACTGCCCAAAGATGAGTCTGAGTAATTACATCGTAGTTTTACCCACAGAGAAGTAAGGTATAATTGGATGGATTTAAGAAAGCCAAGGAAGTTGGATGTTGGAAGTATGACCAGTTGCAACCCAATGATGAGACCAAGTGTTGCTAGTGATGAGATGAGCCATAACCCACAGGCCCCAGGACCTGTCAAGAAAGCAAGCTCATCCTTGCTGAAGGAAAACCCCTGGAAGAAGTTACGACCTTTGTCAATAGACGATCTTATAGGTTTTGCGCTAAACACGAGGGTTGTGAACACGATAGATGGTTCTTTGGCTTGCGGAATAAATGGATATGTTCGAACCCAGTTCATCAACAAGAGAAATTCTGCAATGCTTGTGAGGATGACCGAGTGTTAGAATGCGAGATTCACTAAACCATATACAGGGTAATGATTTGGGTGCGGGATGGATTGATCACCATACCGACTTACTCTTATTATTCGCCTCTATTATACGGGATGGTAAATCTGAGTGACTTACCTATAGTAGAGAGACGACGATGTCAAAACTTTGTTTAAACCTTCGAATGGTATAGAATTTTTTTCTTGTACACGGCATGTTGTTGCCAACCGTAGGATATACGGTGAGGATGAAGCCCAGACCCGTTTTCTGCAGGGACCCTTAATTTGGTTAATGACCACCATGAGAGATCGATATTTGTTTAGTATTGGCGCCAGACTTGTCAGTTAAGAAGAGCTAGTCACATAAAGAGCCTTACCAATATGAAATGACACGAGATATGAGGACAAGGTTTTGACACTACCGAAAAAGCCCCGGAGAAGGAGTTACCCTGAAGATCTGAGAAGACCGACACTATCAACACTAAGGATGGAGTACTTGAGTTTTGCAGGAACCGTAACCCTGTTTCTAAGTGTGGTGGCACACTAGACCTTACCAATCGATGGATTGTTAGGAGACCCCCAAACCTCCCAACCTATTTCTTGCTAGCCTCTCTGAATCTCGAGGACGAGATTCATTTTAAGTGTGGTAGGTTTGTAACATCCCAAAATTCTAAATTTTGGAATGTTATAATAAATAGATAGATTTGATTGTTGTTTGATGTGCTGAGTGAAATTCACTGAAATTTGAAACTTTTGAAAGTTAAATGAGAGGGAATAAAATGACTTTCCCAAAACTTTCACTTTGCTTTTTGATCTCCGAGGGAATTCAAATTCTTTTCAACCGAAAACCCTAGAGTGAAGATAATATGACTTCTTCCATTTAATTAAATGAAAGGGTATTTGAAAATATTTGAATTCCATTTGGAACTATTTCCAATTCAGAAACTTTAAGCAACTCAATGATTTTCCCAAGAGAAGATAAAATGACTTCTTCAAATTATAGGAAATATGAGTTGGAAGTTTTGTGAAATTTTTCGGAACTCAATTGCAGATATTGAGTTATTTGGTTTTATTCAAATTATTTTCTCCAAAAATAAACTACATGGAAAATAGGGTAACATGATTCCCTACAGCAGAAAATTGGAGAGAAATAAAATTGAATTCTTTTTGGTATTTTAAGAATGATCTTTATTGAATTTTATTGCATCAGTAGCACCTTTTGAATTGTTAGAATTTGTGGGCATTTTATTTGACAGTAGTAAAATGTTCATGTTGTAGGGCTTATTTTTCTGCAAATTTTGATATATTATATGCCTATAGGATATTTTTATTTATTTTGCTTTTATTCGTTTTCTTGTCTGTTAAAAAAATGTTTTAAAAAAAGTCTCCGCCCTACTGGGCCGGCCCAGCTTTGCCAGGCCGCAGGCCCAGATTGTCCCGTCGCTGTCCTCCTCCCGCACGACCATGCCGCCGCCACCGACCTCGGCGTCCGTGAGCACCACGACCGCCGCCTTCTTGGCCCCTCCTCCACGCCACCACCTCCCCCTTCCGCATATAAGTACGCCGCCCCTCTCTCCCCGCTGCCCCTCGCTTCACGACCGCCGCCGCCGCCGCCGCACTTGCCAGCCGTCGCCGCCGCCGCCGCTGCAGCTTGCTTCTGCCGCCGCCGCCGCTTGCTTCTGCTGCCGCGCCGCGCCCCGCTCCTCCACCCCACGCGCCCACGCCCCCTCGCCTCGCCCAGCGCCGCCGCCACCGCAGCCAGGCTTCGCCGGAGCGCCGCCGCGTCGGATCCGCCCCGGTCGGCCGGATCCGATCCGCCCGCCGGTCTTTTCCCACGGACCGGTAAAAACCGTAACAACCCCGGTTTTTCTGTTTAGTTGGTTTATTTCTTCTTAGATTGGTTTTATTTTTTTTAGGTTTAGCTATCTAGTGAACGCTCACTAGTTAGGCCTATAAAACGAACGTTCGTTCGTTAACTTTTTCTTTTCTGTTTATTTTCGGCCAGGGACTTCTCTGTAAATATTAGTTTCACAGATTAGCCCCTAAACTTCATTAGGCCATAACTTTTTACCGGTTAGTCCAATCCAATGAAACCAACGCCCACGTCTTCGTTACGATCCCCTCTTTCCAGTAATACAACTCAAACATGTTTTTGAAATTTTTAAAATTTGAATTCAACTAGTTTTAGATTTGAACTTCGTTTGATCATAACTTGAGTTTCGTAACTCCGTTTCAGTTGATTCTTTTTGCAAATCGAAGCTCTTGACCTAAACTTTCTGATAAGGCCAAATTCACATAATTTTGGTACTGTTAGAAATTGTTTTGTGTTTCAAGAGTCATTCGTTTGTTTTTGAAGTTTTCCGAAGTGTTTATTCGTCATGTCTGATCTTTCTGAGTGATTGCTTATGTGTGGTTACTATTGCTTGCTTACGATAGATTGACCGGAGTGTGACGAGTAGATCTATCATGAGTTTTGAGTGCGAATCATCTTCATCAACATTGCAAGCAAGTTCACACTTTGATCATACTTTCCAATTACCCAGTTTTCATTGCATTAGTCAAACCCTCACACATTGCATGAGTAGGATCAATTAACTTGTGGGACTGGGAAGTAGATTGAGGTAGTACCTATTACCTGCATTACATTCAAACCTTTGGGAGTTACTTCTACGTTTGCTGTTAGGCCATGCTATGCTCGTAGACGTGGATTGGGTGAGTGTATCCATGACAGATGTGAGTTTGTTAATTAATGGTTCAACTTAAGGTGGCAACTTTAATACACATCTGGGTGGATTGAGGCATCTGGGTATTCCAGGGATTGCCTGTTTTTCTTCGGACCGCCACCCAGGCTCAAAGGGATCATGAGATTATTCATACTAGAAACTTCCGTGTGCAGCCACAAGCTATTATGGGCTCTAGCATAGTATGAGTAAGTCGTGCGAACTCTTACAGTGGTGGACTAGCAGATGTAGGGGATGTAGGTTGGTACGGTCCACCCGGGCGTAAGAGCTAGCGCTTCTGAAAGACTGTGTCTCGGTCATCCGTTTCTCAAACATCATGCAGTGCGAGAAATCAAACGGAGGAGATCGGGTCTTGTGGGGAAAAGTGCACAAACCTCTGCAGAGTGTACAAACTGATCATGATTAGCCGTGTCCCCGGTTACGGACGTCTTGATTATCTAGTACTTGGATGTCATGTGAATCTCATCCTGTTACTTTAAAAATAATATTGTTTGGTTTAATGATGAACTTTAATTGGGGTTGAGAGGATGTCTATCTTCTCAACGATGTTTCAACTACCATGATAGTTAAACTAAAATTTATTCCTTTGTAGTAGGGAAAAATTGGCTTTACGCAAAAACTTTAACCTTACAGCCTCCACCAGCCAAATATGCATGTAGTTGTAGGCTTTGTTCATCACGAGCATTACAGTGTGAAATTGCTAGTACATTCAATGTACTGACCCTTTGTGGCTGCAACGTCTCATGTTGCAGGATTATCTTACGACGAGTAAGTGATACGTTAGGGTTACGATTTCTACACTCAACTTTGCCGTTGGTGTTGATGGGAATCCACAACCTTTGTTGCTTCCGCTATGATTGATTGAGGTAATAGTATTTACGTTACTTAATACATGTGATTTACCTCTGTTTAAATCCTCGAGTACTGTGTGTGTCAGCATACCGATCCAGGGATGACACAGAACACAGAGACTTCGGTCCATTCGGATCGTGGTCGCTACACTAGGCGCTTCCGCTTTCGGTCTACGAGGGTATGTAGACACACTCTCCCCGCTCGTTGCTATGCTTCTCCTAGATAGATCTTGCGTGATCGTAGAATTTTTTTTGAAATACTACGTTCCCCTACAGATCCAAATATCGAAATATTCGCTTGACCGCCCCAAAGTGACTTTCCTTAGGCGAGGCTTGAAATCATGCACAAATTCTCACACTCAACATGATATCCGGTCTAGATGCACAAAGGTAAAGCAAGGATCCAATCATAGAACGATATACCTTTTGATCCACCGCTTTACCATTGGGATTAATGTCAAGTTGGCACTTGGTAGGCATTGGAGTAGTAGCTGGCTTGACATCACTTAGATTGAATCTCTTGAGCATGTCTTGAGTATATTTGTCTTGGTTGATGAAGATTGCTTCTCGTCTTTGTTTGACTTTGAACCCGAGAAAGAACTTCAACTCTCCCATCATGGACATCTCAAACTCCACGGTCATGAGTGCAGCAAACTCATCATTGAAAGCTTTGTTAGGAGAACCAAAAATAATATCATCTACATATAGTTGGCATACAAACAACTCCCCTTTAACCTTCTTAGTAAAAAAGAGTGGGGTCGATTTTCCCAATTTCAAACTCACAATCTTGCAACAACTCGGTAAGGTGCTCATACCACGCACGTGGGGCTTCTTTAAGGCCATAGAGTGCCTTATCGAGTTGATACACATGATTGGGGAACTTAGGATCCTCAAACCCCTCGGGTTGTTTGACATACACCAACTCATTAAGAGGACCATTATGAAAATCACTCTTCACATCCATTTGTTGCAACTTAAAGTTATGATGAGAAGCATAGGCAAGCAACAAACGAATAGATTCAAGGCGAGCAACGAGAGCAAAGGTTTCACCATAGTCGATACCCTCGACTTGGGAGTATCCTTGTGCCACCAAGGGAGCCTTGTTGCGAATGACAATCCCATGAGAATCTTGCTTGTTGGTTCCAATGACATTGTGGTTCTCCTTTGGCCTTGGCACCAACCACCACACCTTGTTGCGTTTGAAGTTATGGAGTTCTTCATGCATGGCATTGAGCTAATCCGGATCTTCGAGCACCTCATAGACTGTTAGGGGTTCAACACAAGATACAAACACATGGTGAGCACAATAGTTTGCTAATTTTCTACGAGTGCTTACCCCGTTTGTGATGCTTCCAAGGATATTCTCCATGTGATGCACTCTAGAAGCGAGCCTGGAAGCAACTTTGGTGCACGACGCTCCAATTGCTCCTCAAGTGAGAGTTGAGGTGTGGTAACTTGATCATCATGGGCGTCGTCTTGAGCTTGTTCTTGATCTTGAGCTTGCTCTTGATCTTGAACTTGCTTAGAAGAAGGAACTTGGCCTTGTGCATCACTTGGTGGATCAACACCATCTTGCGGTTAATCTTGCACTTGGCCTTGTTCATTGGGTTGAGGGCCTTCACTTTGTTCTTCGGAAGCGTGTGGGTCTTAGGTTGGTGATGGTTCCACTTGAGTGGAACATTGTCCTTCTCCTTTGGCCACAAGGGGTTCCTCAATGGGTAGGATATGACCAACACCCATTCTTCTTATGGCTTGAGGAGGAATTTCATCAGCTACATCAGAAGTACCACTTTGCTCCACTTGGGAGCCATTATTCTCATCAAACTCCACGTTACACGTCTCTTCAATGAGTCTGGTGGACTTGTTGAGGACATAGTAAGCATGAGAGTTTGTATCATAGCCAACAAATATGCCCTCATGAGCTCTAGCCTCAAATTTAGACAAACGAACACCTTTATTGAGTATGAAACACTTACAACCGAACACCTAGAAGTACTTGCGGTTGGGCTTGTTACCGGTAAGAATCTCATATGGAGTCTTGTTCAAGCCTTTGCGGAGATAGAGCCGATTGGATGCATGACAAGCGGTGTTGATGGCTTCGGTCCAAAAGTTGTACAGAGACTTGAACTCCGCCATCATGGTCCTTGCCGCGTCCATCAATGTCCGGTTCTTCCTCTCCGCCACACCATTTTGTTGAGGGGTATAAGGTGCAGTATATTGATGCTTTATCCCCTCATCACTAAGGAACTCATACACGGTGTAGTTCTTGAACTTGGTGTCGTTGTCACTTTGAATCATCAAGATCTTAGCATCATGTTGACGTTGAGCTTCATTTGCAAAGTTGATGACAGTATGTTGGCTCTCACTCTTCCTCTTGAAGAAATATACCCAAGTGTATCTTGAATAATCATCCATGATCACCAAGCAATACTTTCTACCCCCAAGACTATCAAATGATGGAGGCCCAAAGAGATCCATGTGAAGGAGCTCCAAAGGCCTCGTCGAGTAGATGATAGTTGTGGGAGGGTGAGCCTATCATGTAGCTTTCCTTCGATACAAGCACGATCTTTGGAAAAACTAACATTTGTTAGTCCACGGACATGGTCCCCCTTGAGAGGACTTTGCAAAGATCTCATATTGATGTGGGCTAAACGGTGATGCCAAAGCCATCCCACGTCAACCTTAGCCATTAGGCATGTCGCGGTCTTAGTGGGTCGCTCTGAGAAGTTAACCACATAGAGACCGTTCTCGACATGCCCAACAAAGGCTACTTTAAGAGTCTTGCTCCACAAGAGGGCCACGGAATCAATATCAAAGAAATTAGCAAAACCCGTGAGTGCAAGCTGACGAACAAAAAGTAAATTGTATGCAAGGGACTCAACAAGCATGACTTTCTTGATCGTGAGATCATGAGAAACGACAACCTTGCCAAGACCCAATACCTTAGAAGATGATGCATCACCCCATTTGACGTTGCTGGGCATAGATGAGACTTTGTGCACGTCCACCACCAAGCCTTTTCTTCCAGACATATGATTTGTGGCTCCACTATCGAGCAACCATGATCCCCCACCGGAAGCAAACTCCTACAAGAGATCAATGCTTGGTTTTAGGTACCGATTTTGTAATGGGTCCTTTGATGTTAGAAACATGGGTCTTAGGAACCCAAATAGACCATTCAATGTACTCATAGGAAGAACCAACAAATTTGGCATAAACATGCACATCACTAGCACAACATAACACATAAGATGGGTTAAAGTCGTCGGCTTTATTGAAAGGAGTGGCAATAACCTTCTTGACTCCACCACCCTTAACATTGTTCTTCTTCTCCTTATAAGCACCCTATCCCTCCTTCACAAAGGTTTGCTTGAGAGGAAGAGGTTTCTTGGTCTTGTAATTCTTCTTCTTCTTGGGCTTGGGTGCAAACACAATCCCCTCCTTGGCAACAACTTCCTTTTGATTGCTCAAAAGGTCATTGAGATTCTTCCCACCTTGTATGCAAGACACAAGGCCTTTCTCAAGATTCTTCTTCAACTTGGCATTTGATACGTCTCCGTCGTATCTATAATTTTTTATTGCTCCATGCCAATATTTTACAACTTTCATATACTTTTGGCAACTTTTTATACTATTTTTTGGGACTAACATATTGATCCAGTGCCCAACGCTAGTTCCTGTTTGTTGCATGTTTTTTGTTTCCAAAATATCCATATCAAACGAAGTCCAAACGGAATAAAAACGGACGGAGTTTTTTTTGGAATATATGTGAATTTTGGGAAGCGGAACCAACATGAGATGATGCCCGAGTGGGCCACGAGGCAGGGGGCGCGCCCTGGGCCTTCGTGGCCACTCCGTAAGGCGGTTGATGCCCTTCTTTCCCCGCAAGACAGCTAATATTCGGATAAAAATCGTGTCAAAAAATCAGCCCAATCGGAGTTAGGGATCTCCGGGAATATAAGAAACGGTGAAGGGACAGAATCTGGGAACGCAGAAACAGAGAGAGACAGAGAGACAGATCCAATTTCGGAGGGGCTCTCGCCCCTCCGCTGCCATGGAGGCCATGGACCAGAGGGGAAACCCTTCTCCCACCTAGGGGGAAGGTCAAGGAAGAATAAGAAGGAGGGGGGCTCTCTCCCCCTCACTTCCGGTGGCACCGGAGTGCCACCGGGGCCATCATCGTGTGACGGCGATCCACACCAACATATCCGTCATCTTCACCAACATCTCCATCACCTTCCCCCATCAATCTACAGCGGTCCACTCTCCCGCAACCCGCTATACCCTCTACTTGAACATGGTGCTTTATGCTTCATATTATTATCCAATGATGTGTTGCCATCCTATGATGTCTGAGTAGATTATCGTTGTCCTATCGGTGATTGGTGAATTGTTATGATTGATTTAAATTGCTTGTGGTTATGTTGCTGTCCTTTGGTGCCCATCATATGAGCGCGCGCGTGGATCACACCATAGGGTTAGTTGTATGTTGATAGGACTACGTATTGGAGGGCAAGAGTGACAGAAGCTTCAACCTTGCGTAGAAATTGATGCATACGGGATTGAAGGGGGCCCAATATATCTTATTGCTATGGTTGGGTTTTACCTTAATGAACGTTAGTAGTTGCGGATGCTTGCTAATAGTTCCAATCATAAGTGCATAGAATTCCAAGTAAGGGATGACATGCTAGCAGTGGCCTCTCCCACATAAAACTTGTTATCGGTCTAGTAACGTAGTCAATTGCTTAGGGGCAATTTCGCAACTCCTACCACCACTTTTCCACACTCGCTATCACAAACTTTATTGCCTCTTTATCCTTAATAGCCCCTAGTTTATATTTGTGTGCTCTTTATATTCTTGCAAACCTATCCAAAAACAACTACAAAGTACTTCTAGTTTGATACTTGTTCTAGGTAAAGTAAACGTCAAGCGTGGGTAGAGTTGTATCGGCGGTCGATAGAACTTGAGGGAATATTTGTTCTGCCTTTAGCTCCTCGTTGGGTTCGACACTCTTACTTATGGAAAGAGGCTACAACTGATCCCCTACACTTGTGGGTTATCAAGACCTTTTTCTAGCGCTGTTGCCGGGGAGCAATAGTGTGGGGTGAATATTCTCGTGTGTGCTTGTTTGCTTTATCACTAAGTAGATTTTATTTGTTGTTCTAAGTTGTTCTTTATATTTAGTTATGGATATGGAACACGAAATATCAAAAAACTTAGGTGTACTTGCTACTCATGGAGATGGGGAATCTCCTAAAACCCTCAATGATGATTATGTGAAAGATATTATGTACTACTTTGATAATCCTGAGAAAACCCCATTCAACTATGTAATGGGAGTAACATTGGATCAACGTGAATACTTTAGGGATTATCGCTTGACACAAAAAGGGAAACTGCTATGGGATTAAATTCATTTGTTGCATTGGTATGCTCGGCAACTATGCTTGAGATATGATTATACTTGTTGCTCTAGGATGAAGGCTCCACACCTTCCCTTTTCATGCAAATTTAATGATAATGAAACCTTAGCTTCTTATGCTAATGGTATATATGATTATTATGATGTGGAACAAATAGAAGAATTTGTTGCTTTTAAGGGTGCTTATGAAATTGAATCTCTGTTTAAAAAGAATGATGCTTTTGATGATGATGTTTCCAGGCCTGAAAATATTGCTATATTGAAATATTATTATTTGAATTATGAATATAACTCCAATATTGATGCGTTTATTGAGAAGGTCTATGCTGTCCAAGAAGAGACTAATATTTTGTAGGATGTCGGTGTACTAAAGTAGGGGTACCTTAGTATCCCAACTTGTGCACGGGCAGTAGCAGCGTCCCGTGGCAGGGCTTGCCACGCGTCCGCCAAGGCACACTATAGTTCCTTTGGAGCCATTCAAGAACAAAGTATTCAAGTTAAAGAAACAAGACCCCGGCAAGAGGAGCTTGCCGGGAAGGCCGCTCCAGGCTCAAGACCAACCCCTTTGGCACAAGACCCTGGCAAGAGGAGCTTGCCAGGAAGGCCAAACATGGCATTTCAGGAGACTTGCCGCGACGCGCCATGCGTCCCGGCAAGGCCCGGGGAGCGACAAGCTTACGGGCGACAAGGTAGCAGCCGCGGCAAGGCGCTTGCCGCGGCAAGCTTCCACTAGGTACCCGCGCTCCACCACATCCGCCCACGCGTCGTCCTGGGGCCCTTCCAGGCGCACGTGGCGGAAGGCTGTGCAGCCTGGGGTACACGGTGGCGAGCTGCGATGACGAGGCCACCATCGTGGCGGACGGAGACGCCCTGACGGACGCTTTTTGCACTGTTTGGGGCGACGGCGACGGGCATTTAATGCCCTTGTCCCCTGCCGTCGGGGTTAGGTATAGACCACTATGCATACACTGTTCCAACTACCACCGTTTTTACGTTTTTACCCTCGACTGCGTTGCCACCTGTCGGTGACCCCTTTGACCTATAAAAGGAGGCCCATGTGAAACGTAGAAGGGGTTCCGATCCTCGATCACTCTCACGCTTGGTGTTGCTAGGGACAAGCACTGTAGTTCTTCTCGCTCCCGAGCCAAGAACACAATACAAACCAAGGCAGGAGTAGGGTTTTACGCCTCCGCGCGGCCCGAACCTAGGTAAACTGCTCGCGTGCACGCCTCGATCCGCTCTTTGTGCATCCTCCGCCCCCTTGCCGTACCGAAAAGGGGCTCCGGTCCCATAGGTGTTCGTGGGCGATCAGTTTCCCCGACATCTTTGGCGCGCCAGGTAGGGGGTGCGTCGAGGTCGTGTGAACCCGATCCGGCGTTCACGCGGGCGAAATCTTCATCAATCTCATGAACTTCATCGACTACATCGACATGCCGCCGAAGAAGAAGGCTTCGGAGGCAGCAGGCCCGTCCGCGTCGATCCCGCCGCCACCAGAGCCAACGATCGGTGGGGTAGACGTCGGCGGAAGGACGGACGCCGGTGAGGAAACTCACGGTGCCGCCAAGTCCAAAGACAAGACGGACGACCGGGCGCACTCCAAGACCTTGGCGTCCGTGCAAGCACCGCGCCCCTCTCAGGAGGTGCCAGGCCGGCAGCGGCGTGGTACACAAGGTACCATACGCTTGTTGGGGCAAGGTCAAGCTGGTGGGTCGCGGGACGCTCAAGGCCAACACGCTGGCACGAGCAAGGCGCGGTCGCCGGGACGAGACCCTGCTCCTTCTAACGCAGTTAGAAGTCCGAGCATATCTCGCTCCTCGCACCGCTCGCCACCGCTCCCCTCCACTCCAGCAGAAGCTCTAGCTCGAGCTCAGCTGCTGCTCGACTTCCCTCCAGCGGCAGACAAGGCCGACGACTGGAGGGCCACCATCCAAAGCCTCGTCGCCTTTGCCAATAACGACACTCCGCAGCAGCCGACGACGTCGCGGCCGCGGCAAGTTAGCTAGGTGCGGGCTGATGGCGACAAGACCGCCGGGGGTGCAACTACCGTGCACTCCCCGCCCCGAAGGCCGAAATCGCCGACTCGCCGGATCAACATCGACGACGACTCCACGGCGTCGTCGGATCCACGAGCTCGTCGCGATCAACGCCAAGTTCTCGACGACAGACGACAAGAAGACGCTCGAACCCGCATCGAGCGTCGAAGAGAAGCGCGGCGACAATCCGACCAGCGCGCTGGGCCCGCTGTCGACATGCACGTGCCCGGAGAACCAGGCGACTTGCCGTACGCGGCGGGTTGTCCTGCGTTCACCCGTGAGTTGCGGCAAGTCTAGTGGCCCAGCATGAAAAACTTCAAGCCCGACGTACCCGAGAAGTACGACGGCAAGACTCATCCATCAGAGTTCCTCAGCATCTACACCATCGCGGTGCAGGCTGCCGGGGGACGAGACGAGAAGATACTAGCAAACTACTTCCCGCTAGTGCTCAAGCCAAACGTCAGATCTTGGCTCATGCACTTGCCGGAAAACTCTATTTCTTCTTGGGCCGACCTGTGCCATCAGTTTGTCGTCGCCTTCACGGGTGGCCACAAACCCCATGGCCAGGAGAGCGACCTTCATATACTTGCCCAGAAGGAAGGAGAGTCCCTGCGGAAGTACATCCAGAGATTCAGCCGCGTCCAGCACAACATCCCAGATGTCCACCCTGCCGCGGTTATTAGCGCGTTCCACCAGAACGTGCGTAACCGCAGGATGAGGGAGGAAATGGCGATGAGCAAGATCCGAGACGTCAGTGAGCTTTATGCCCTGGCTGACAAGTGCGCACGCGCTGAAGAGGGGAGGAGACTCCCCAGAGAGGATACTGGAGCAGGGGGGACAGATAGTGAGGATGCCGCCCCGGCAAGGAAGAACGCTGCGGCGGAACAACAAGAAAAAGAAGAACAAAGAAGTGTTGGTCGTCGAGCAGTCCGGCAAGGAGGCTGGCGCCAAGAAAGCCCAAGGAAACTGCCGCTGTGGCGGCCGTCGACAAGCAGGACGGCTCCGACAAGCAGTACTGCAAGATCCACCGCACCAAGGGCCATGACCTCCAGAATTGCAAAAGGGTCGAATACCTCGTCGAGCAGCAGAAAGCTGAGTACGAGCAACGCGACAAGGAGAAAGCCCATGGAGGTGGAGGAGATTCCGGCAAGAAGCGGCCATTCAATGGCCGGGGAGAACGCCGCGGCAAGGCCAAGCAGCGACAAGGAGATAGGCCTCCCCGCGGCCACGACAAGGACGAAGGCGAAGATGGCGACGAGGACATGGACGACGGGGACAACAGCGAGCAGGAGTTCCAGAAGGCCACAGAAGTTCTGTGCGTCGATGGAGGTGCCTCTCTGCATACTTCCCACCGCCAACTCAAACAATGAGTGCGGGAAGTTAATGCAGCAGAGCCACCCGTCGAGTCGCGCAAACTCCTGAAGTGGTCCAGCACGCCCATCATCTTCGACATTGAGGATCACCCTGACCGCACAACTGCGGTCGGGTGTTTGCCGATGTTGGTTTCACCAACCATCCGCAACCTCAAGGTCACCAAGATGTTGGTTGACGGCGGGGCCGGCCTGAACCTGATCTCCTCTGCTGTGGTCCGGAAACTCCAAATCCCCGACAGTGAGCTCGAGGAAACCGGCACATTTCACGGGATCAACCCGGGAAGGAGCAAGCCGAAGGGGAAAATCACGCTGCCAGTGACGTTTGGCGGAGAGCTGAACTTCAGGACTAAGAGGATCACCTTTGACGTTGCCGATATCCCATTGCCTTACAATGGGATACTTGGCCGTCCAGCGCTCGCCAAGTTCATGGCAGCCTCTCATTATGCCTACAATATGCTCAAGATGCCAGGCCCTATAAGCGTCATCTCTGTCCCCGGCGACAAGAAGGACGCGCTTATCTGTGCCGACAAGATTTACCGGGACGCAGCAGCCGCAACAGATAGCAAGACACTTGCCGCTGAAGCTCCCGGGGGGAAGAACAAGACCAAGCCCGGCAAGAGCTCTGGGGCCCACTCCGGCAAACGCACCTCCTCGGAGTGCTGTGCTGCCGTCGAGGATGCACCATCGAGCTCCACTAGCAAGTGCAAGAAAGCGATGGCAGCTCCACCCACAACCAAGAAGGTGTCTGCCAAGGAGGACGGCACTGGTGGTACTTTCACCATCAGTGCCATGCTCGATCCTAAATAGGAAAGCGCGCTCGTTGCTTTCCTGCGGGCGAATGTCGACGTGTTTGCATGGCAACCGTCTGACATCCCCGGTGTTCCCAGGAAAGTGATTGAGCACAAGCTTGCCGTTTGTCCTCACGCGCGGCCCGTCAAGCAGAAGGTCAGAAAACAAGCGGTGGAGCGTCAAGAGTTTATCGCTGAAGAAATCAAGAAGCTGGAAGCGGCAGGCCTTGTCAGAGGTGTACTCCATCCCACGTGGCTGGCCAACCCTGTTGTCGTGCGCAAGGCAAATGGGAAGTGGAGGCTTTGTATAGACTTCACTGATGTGAATAAAGCTTGTCCCAAAGATCCATTTCCCTTGTCGCGCATTGACCAGATCGTTGACTCCATGACTGGATGTGAGTTGCTTTTGTTTCTTGATGCATACTCCGGATACCACCAGATATTTATGGCTGAAGAAGATGAAGAGAAGACCGTGTTCATTACTCCATGTGGCACTTACTGCTTCATACGCATGCCCTTTGGATTGAAGAATGCCGGTTCAACGTTTGCAAGGGTAGTCCACACGGCTTTTGAGCCACAGATACACAGGAACATAGAAGCTTACATGGATGATATAGTGGTCAAGAGCAAGGACAAGGATACTCTGATTCAAGATCTAGATGAAACCTTTGCGAATCTGTGCAAGATACAACTCAAGCTCAACCCCGAGAAGTGCGTGTTCGGAGTCCCCTCCGGCAAGCTTCTCGGGTTCTTTGTATCCCAGAGGGGGATTGAAGCCAATCCCGACAAGATTAAAGCCATTGAGCAGATCGAAGCTCCGAAGCGCGTCAAGGATGTACGAAGGTTTGCCGGCTGTGTGGCTGCTCTCAGCAGGTTCATTTCTAAGTCTGCAGAACACGCCCTGCCGTTTTTCAAAATCTTGAAAAAGGCAGGTCCAATGAAATGGACTCCGGAAGCGGAGGCGGCGCTACAGGACTTGAAAGGGTACCTGTCCTCCACTCCAATACTTGTCGCACCTAGGCCACAAGAGAATTGTTGCTGTACTTAGCAGCAACCAATCAAGTGGTTAGTGCTGCATTGGTAGCGGAAAGGGAGGTAGATGAGGAGCCCGCAGCCCCGGCAAGCTCATCCAGCGACAAGCAGGGGACTTCCCCGACAAGGATGGGTCTGCGCAGATGCAAGAAGAGGTGCGGAAGAAGATGGTGCAGCGCCCAGTTTATTTTGTCAGTTCCCTCTTGCAGGGGGCTAGGTCAAGATACTCTGGGGTGCAGAAGCTGCTTTTCGGCCTCCTCATGGCCTCGAGAAAGCTGTGCCATTACTTCCAAGCACATGAGATAACTGTGGTCACTCGCTTTCCGCTGAAGGGGATATTGCAAAATCCAGAAGCAACAGGCAGGATTGTCGAGTGGGCACTGGAGCTGTCAAGCTTTGGTCTCAAGTTTGAAAGTACTTTAACTATCCAGAGCAGAGCATTGGCAGAGTTCATAGCAGAATGGACACCAACGCCAGACGAAGAAATTTCAAAGACAAGCATCCCCGTCAAAGAAGCAAGCAAAGAATGGATAATGTACTTTGATGGTGCCTTCTCGCTGCAAGGCGCCGGCGCTGGCGTGCTATTTGTCGCACCCACCGGCGAGCACCTCAATTACGTCGTCCAGATGCACTTTCCCAAGGAGCAAGCAACGAACAATACTGCAGAGTATGAAGGTTTGCTTGCCGGCCTCAGAATCACAGCAGAGCTTGGGATCAAGAAGCTTATTGTGCGGGGTGATTCGCAGTTGGTCGTCCGACAAGTGAACAAGAGCTACCAGAGTCCGCTGATGGAAGCTTACGTCGACGAAGTGAGGAAGCTTGAAGAGCACTTTGAAGGCCTACAGATGGAACACGTTCCAAGAGCTCAAAACGACATCGCAGACGGCCTGTCAAAGTGTGCCGCACTAAAGCTACCTGTGGAACCAGGGATCTTCGTGCTCAAGTTAACTCAACCATCCGTTACACCATCGGTTGGACGAAGTAAGAAAAGAAAGTTGGTCTCTGGTGACTACTTGCCGGCAGAGCTTCTCGAAGCCGCCGCCAACAAGATCCCCAAGATCAACGATAAAGCTGCTGAGGAACAGTCTGCTCCTGCAGACCCTAGGGTTTGTACAGTTGAAGCAGGCGTTCCCGACAAGTTTTGCCCCGGCAAGCTTGCCGGGGAACGTCAAGCTCCGGCCGAGCCACAGGTTCTCGCCGTAGAAGCTGACGTTCCCGCGGCAGCACTGATGCCTTTAGTCCTTGTTGTTGAGCCTCAAGCTCCAGCATGGGCACAGCAGATTGTCCGTTTCCTCCAAACAGGAGAACTTCCCGAAGAGCTAGAAGAAGCAGAAAGAATAACTCGGCGGTCAAGTATGTATCAGTTTGTCGGCGACGAACTATACAGAAGAAGACTCAACGGCGTCAAATTGAAGTGCATTTCCCGGGAAGATGGACAAAAGCTGTTGGCAGAGATACACGGAGGCATATGTGGCCACCACATTGGCGCAAGAGCCCTTGCCGGCAAAGCATTCCGGCAAGGTTTCTTTTGGCCAGAAGCCCTCCAGGATGCAACTGCACAAGTAACCAAGTGTGAAGCGTGCCAGTTTCATGCCAAGCAGATACATCAGCCAGCTCAAGCTCTCCAGACGATCCCTTTGTCCTGGCCATTTTTGGTCTGGGGGCTCGACATCCTCGGCCCCTTTCCCCGCGCAGCCGGGGGCTTTGAGTACTTGTACGTCGCCATCGACAAGTTCACAAAGTGGCCGGAAGTGGAACCAGTGAGAAAGGTGACCGCACAATCAGCAGTCAAGTTCTTCAGGTCAATTGTTTGCCGTTTCGGAATCCCTAACAGGATCATCACCGACAACGCCACACAATTCACAAGTCGCACCTTCATGCAATACGTCCAAGACCTTGGCGCCAAGGTCTTCTTCGCTTCTGTTGCTCACCCAAGGAGCAACGGTCAAGCGGAGAGGGCAAACGCTGAAGTGCTGCGCGGACTCAAGACGAGAACTTTTGACAGGCTGCGCAAGTGCGGAAGAAACTGGATTGAAGAGTTGCCGGCGGCTCTTTGGTCAATTAGGAGGACACCAAATCGAGCCACTGGACAGACACCCTTTGCTCTTGTCTATGGAGCAGAGGCAGTTCTCCCCAGGGAACTCGTATACGGGTCTCCTCGAGTGCTCGCTTACGATGAGCTCGAGCAAGAGCAGCTGCGGCAAGATGAACTGCTCCTTGAGGAGGACCGTCTTCAGGCTGCTGTACGAGCTGCTCGATACCAGCAAGCTTTGCGCCGCTACCATAGCCGCAAAGTTAAAGCCAGAAGTCTCGAGAAGGCGACCTTGTTCTTCGGCGCGTTCAGTCCGCCAAGAATTCCAACAAGTTGACGCCAAAGTGGGAAGGCCCTTATCGGGTGAGACAAGTCACAAGGCCCGGCGCTGTCTGCCTCGAGACCGAAGAGGGCTTACTGGTGAGCAACTCCTGGAACATTGAGCACCTTCGCAAGTTTTACCCATAAGGCGCGGTTGCCGTGATCTACTCCGGCAACCACTTTTTGTACAAGTCTTGCCGCTGTTGCATGTAAACCTTTGTACAAAGCCGGGCGCAGACCCCGTGCATCAGTAAAACTTATGTGCCTCGCACAACTTGTCATTTCATGCATTTTTATCTTTCTTGCATGAACTATCTGACACTTTGTGCAGCACGCATCCCCGGTAAGCAATAACGAGCTGCAAGACTCCATGTCTATGTTTCCTTCCTTTTCTTTTCTCTCAAGCAGAAGAAGTTTTTCCTCGCGCAAAAGTTTGCCGGGGAGGAAGGAAACAGGGGTATGGACCAAGTGCCGTTCAAGAAAGCCTCGCCTTGCCGGGAAGCAAACGACACACAAAAGCTAAGTTGCTAAAGTTTGAGTGATCAAATTTTTAAATTTTTGAGTTATCTTCCTTGAACGACCGCACTTTGTATGGAAAACCTGTGCGCGGAGGAACCAACTCGTGGCTAGCCGCGCCCTTACTTTGTTTCGAGCACGCTCAACGGCTTAAGCGTGCTGCGACAAGTGTCGCGCCCTTACCTCGTTTTCGAGTTCGCTCAACAACCTAAGTGTGCTGCGACTAGCTGCGACAAGTTTTCTTGTCGGCGACGGCACTGCCAGCGGGCTGCTGAAGTTCCGCACTCAGCGCTCGCGGCAAGGGTCCCTTTGCCGGCAAGTTCCCTAAAAGCGTAGGGTAAAAGCATACAAAGCAAAGAAGTCGAGTAAAGGAAATAACATTGCATTAACTACCCAAAATAAAGTTATGTTACAAAATGACTTGCCGTTGTTCTAATAGATTTTTGTTCATAACATGGTTGGCAGCGACAAAGGAAGCAGAAAGGAAAACAACCTAGTCTGCGCGGTCGCCCTCGACTCTCTTGATCTTGCCCACCTTGGCCACGATAGGTGCGACAAGGGCCTTGAGCGCCTCCTGGTCGGCGTCGGGCGGCAAGGTCCTGAGGACGTTATCGAGGTTGAGTCCTGGGTTGCGGAAGGCTATCTTCATCAGCACCCTCTCCATGACTCCCGTGCAAAGCCTGTGCGCCTCGTTCGCCAGCTGCGTGGGGATCCTTTCCCGGAGCTGTTGGAGGGCCGGCGCCACTCCCCTGAAGAACAAGCTCAGCTTGGCGCTGTGAGGGAGATTCTCGTCGGTGGAGTATCCGAGGTGCTCCGTCCCTAGCCCCGCCAACTCCCTGTCGATATCAGCGGCGGCAGCGACAAGCCCCTCAGTCCAGTGCTCCACCGTCAGCCCGAAGTTGTTTTGGGAGAGGGCGGCGCTGTCCAACAGTGCCCTCTCAGCCCTGAGATCCTCCTTCAGCTTCGTTTCCCGCTCTCTAGCGCCATCAAGTGATGCGGTGAGGGTGGACAGCTTCAACTCCAAGTCTGCGACGGAATCCTTGGCGATGGCGAGCTCCTTGCCCTTGTCGGAGAGGCGGACTTGCAGCTCGGAGTGGCTGTGGGCATCCTTATCCCTCTCCGACGCGAGCGCGGCAACCTTCTCTTCGCTCGTCTTCAAGTGGACCTCCAGTTGCGCCACCCTCGCCTCCAGGTCTCTCTTGGCGGTCTCAGCAGCTGCAGCGGCGTCCCTCGCTTTCTGCAGAGCCCCGCCGAGAGGCTGTTCGCGCGCGGCAAGGTCGTCCTCGTGGCTGTCGAGGTCGACCTTCCGCTGCGTCAGCTCACCTTCTCGCCGGGACAACTCCTCGGCGGCAAGCCGTTGTTGCCCCTCTGCTTCGGCCTTCTCCAGTATAAACGCCTGGTGCGCCTCGGTGAGCTCCTCCCGCTCCTCCGCCAAGGATCGGAGGGCCGCCGGGTTGGCGGCCCGGAGCTCTTCAGCACGCTTCTCCAAGTCGACGCCCGGCTTGGCGGCCAGAGCCTCCCGGGACTCCAGCTTGGCCTGCCTGGCGCGGTACAGGGTCAGAAGCTTCCGCAGAAGCCGCTCCTCCTCGGGCTCGCTACTGCTGCCGGGCGCGTCGACGAACTTCAGCCCGGCGGAGGCGAGGACTTCCCCATCGAAGACCTCTCCCTCCGCTGGCACCCTTGACGTGGACGCCCACGGGAGTTGAATGAAAATTCTGTTGCCGGCCTCCAGGTAGGCGCCTGTGTCGGCCGCGGCAGCAGCAGGGTCGGCAGTCGGCGCAGCGTCTGACGCTCCTGCGGCCTCAGGGCCGTCAATGCGACTGCCAGTCCCCTCCTCAGCTGCCGCGCTGGCGGCCTTGGCTGCCTCCTCAACGGCAGGCTCGTCAGTGCCAACCGCCTCTTCGGTGGCTGCGGCGTCGCCAGTGTTGCCGCGCGCGCCCTCCTCGGTGGCGGCCTCCGTCTCCATCGGCTCTGGAGCGGACGAGTCTGAAGACAACAGAAGAAAAAGAAGAAGGAAAATAGTCAAGCAAATATCCAAAAAGAGAAATTCAAGAGAAGAAAAGTACAAGGGTTACCTGTGCGGGCCTCTTCTTCAATGGGATTCCTTGCCGGGGAGTCCTCCCTCGGCGGCGTGGTGGTAGCCCCCGCCGGCGGAGGGCCGCTGGCGCCTTCCCTTGGCGGAGTGCCTTCCCTTGGCGGGGTGCTCGCCCTTGGCGGGGTACTCGCCCTAGGCGGGGTACTCGCCCTTGGCGGAGTATCTTCCCTCGCTGGGGAGCTCCTCCTTGGCGGAGAGGTCGAGACGTGCGGCTCGTCGGGAGCGATCTCTTGGCGCTCCTGAGGCCGCTGCTCTGCTTCTGCACAAGTCAACGAACAAGCAAAATATTAGCAAGGATAAGAAGCCCACGCGCGCCCGACAAGCGGAGAGTGGACAGAAGACTTACGCTGGGGGTTGCGTTGGGGGCTGCTCTGCGGAGCAGCTACCTGGTCCGACAAGCTTGTCGCAGGCGCATCCCCCGCCGCCACGACGGGCTCGTCCTCAAGATCGACCACCGGGATCTTGGCCCTCTTTGCCACCCTCTGGGCCAGGGTCCTGGAGGACAGACAAAATCAGAATCAGCAAAGAAAATTCAAGACAAGAGCAACAAAAATCGAAGGAAACAAGAGTTGACAGTACTTACTCTTCCTCCTCCTCATCAGAGTTGAGCACGGAGAAATCAAAGTCCGCCTCGCGCGTCCCGGCGCGGGGAGCTGGAGGAGTAGGCTCCCTCGAACGCTTGGCGGGAGCTGGAGCGGTGGTCTAAGAAGACCCCGCTCCGGTTGTCGCCGAGGCATGAGGGGCGGAAGGAGCGTTAGCCCCAGCCCGGGAGGACCCTCCTCCAGCCGCTGTCGAAACGCGGGGCACTCCCTTGGCGGCCTTGCTCGCCGCGGTGGCGCGTGTCGGACGGCGCTGCGGCTGCTGGCCCGCCGGCTGCCCTGCCATGTCTGCGGCTTTGCGGAGGCGCCTCCTCGCTGGAGTCGGAGGACTTGCCGGTGGCGGTGAACTACCCGAGGACGAAGAAGAAGAGTCGAGATTCAGAGACCCGCCAGAGTCTTCGGCAAAATCGTTTGATCCGACGCCCTGCTCGGCGGGCCCGCTCGACTCTGTGCCTTGCTCGGCGGCCTCGCTTGTCCCAGCACGTTGCCCGGCAGGCTTTATCACTTTGAGGAGCTCTTCCTCCTCGGCCAGACTTACCGCCTCCGCTGCATCCGCCTCCTCCAAAGTATATCTGAACTCGCCCGCGGCCCTGGCTGCAGCTGCCTCCTCCAACCTGGTGGCAATATACGCCATCTCCTGGTCGGTGGTGTCGCGGGTGAGGCCACTCTTCTCGTCGGGTTTGATGGGCAGCTCCACCAGGTTGTCGAAGAACGTCTGCACGGCTTCGTCAGAAGGCTCCCGCCAAGTGGGGTCAATCCCATGGGAGTCACACCACGGCATCGCCGCGCGGATGGCGCTGAGCGACGAGTTGTTGCACAACGGAACTACACCCTGCGGCAATGCAAACCACTCTGGATGGTTGCGGTCGTACTTGAATAGCGCATGGAGCATTCCGTTGAGCTCCATCACCGTGAAGTTGTAGTTGAGGCCCGGACGCAGCCTCATAATGTCTGCCGCGTTATCAAATTCCCAAGCAGGCCTTTTCCTCTCCTGCAAAGGAGCGATGCGGCGGCGAAGAAAGTGTGCCCCGACGGCTCCTACAGTGAGCCTGGCTTGCCGGAGGCGAAGTATCCTAGTGGTGGCTATCTTCAGCTTATCGTCCTCGGGGGCCAGGTCACTCCAGTCGTTGCCGCGCACTACTGCAATTTGGCGCCGGGAAGTGAACTGTTGAGGTTCATCCTCCATGATCCAGCACCAGTTGGCCCTCCACTCCTCCCACTTGCCGCGGAGCTCCCCAGTCAAGTAAGCCTCTTTCCTATGGAGCCTGAAGATCCAAGAAATTCCGCCAGACAGAGGAGACCCAGACTCGACTCGAGGCGTAAAGTAATGGCGGAAAAGAGCTACGTTGGGGTAGACTCCGACAAAGTTCTCGCACAGATGTGTGAAAACGGCCATGGTCAAGACGGCGTTTGGGGTGAAATCAAGGAGATGAAACCCGTAGGTGTTCATAATATCACAGAAGAACGCCGAGTAGGGCGGGCAGAGCCCGCAGTAGAAGAACAGAGCAAAAAAGGCGTATCCTCCCGGAAACATCTCGCAGGCCTCGGCGGGGAGTACCTTGGTGCGCGGGTGCGCTTTTGTCTCCCTCGACCAGAAGAGGTAGAAGGAGTCCTTCAGCTCCTCCGCGCTGAGCCTCGGCGGGAAGACCACCATCTTCTTCCGCATTGATGCTAGCTTCAGCGCCTTGGTGTTCTTCGCGGCCTTCGCCTTGTCGCCCTTCGGGGCCATGGCGGGGACGGCGAGGGAAGTCGACGGCGCTGGGGATGCTGGCGGCGGCGGAGGAAGGGCGGGGCGCTGCTCCCTTTCAACCTTCAGGATGAGGGGAGCAGCGGGGGTTTCTGGAGGATGAAGAAGCAGCGGGCGAATGGAAGGAACTGCCCCTGTTTCCCCTGCTTTTAAGGGGGAGAGGGGGGCGTTCCGCATTTCCCCCATTAAAGAAACAGGCCACAATCTCTCCCACGATGTCGCAATCGACGCGTGCCGTTAGGGAGGGGCGCGGTGGATACGGAGTGGGATGCGGCGCGTCGTGGGCCGCGTGTGCCCGTGCACTGTTTTGGACCTGGCCCAACAGCGCTCGGCACCGTGTGTGGCCCAGGCCCGGGGGCTCCTGTCGGTGTACTAAAGTAGGGGTACCTTAGTATCCCAACTTGTGCACGGGCAGTAGCAGCGTCCCGTGGCAGGGCTTGCCACGCGTCCGCCAAGGCCCACTATAGTTCCTTTGGAGCCATTCAAGAACAAAGTATTCAAGTTAAAGAAACAAGACCCCGGCAAGAGGAGCTTGCCGGGAAGGCCGCTCCAGGCTCAAGACCAACCCCTTTGGCACAAGACCCTGGCAAGAGGAGCTTGCCAGGAAGGCCAAACATGGCATTTCAGGAGACTTGTCGCGACGCGCCATGCGTCCCGGCAAGGCCCGGGGAGCGACAAGCTTACGGGCGACAAGGTAGCAGCCGCGGCAAGGCGCTTGCCGCGGCAGGCTTCCACTAGGTACCCGCGCTCCAGCACATCCGCCCACGCGTCGTCCTGGGGCCCTTCCAGGCGCACGTGGCGGAAGGCTGTGCAGCCTGGGGTACACGGTGGCGAGCTGCGATGACGAGGCCACCATCGTGGCGGACGGAGACGCCCTGACGGACGCTTTTTGCACTGTTTGGGGCGACGACGACAAACATTTAATGCCCTTGTCCCCTGCCGTCAGGGTTAGGTATAGACCACTATGCATACACTGTTCCAACTACCACCGTTTTTACGTTTTTACCCTCGACTGCGTTGCCACCTGTCGGTGACCCCTTTGACCTATAAAAGGAGGCCCATGCACAACATAGAAGGGGTTCCGATCCTCGATCACTCTCACGCTCAGTGTTGCTAGCGACAAGCACTGTAGTTCTTCTCGCTCCCGAGCCAAGAACACAATACAAACCAAGGCAGGAGTAGGGTTTTACGCCTCCGCGCGGCCCGAACCTGGGTAAACTGCTCGCGTGCACGCCTCGATCCGCTCTTTGTGCATCCTCCGCCCCCTTGCCATACCGAAAAGGGGCTCCGGTCCCATAGGTGTTCGTGGGCGATCAGTTTCCCCGACATAGGAGTCTATGGAAGAAGAAATTAATGACATTGTGATCTCATTGGATGAAAAAGATGAGGAGGAGAGCGAAGAACAAAAGGAGGAAGAGCGGATTAGCTACCCGTGTCCACCTTCTGATGAGAGTAACTCTTCAACTCATACATTGTTTAATTTCCCTTCGTGCTTACCGAAGGATGATTGCTATGATGATTGTTATGATCCCGTTAATTCTTTTGAAATATCCCTTTTTGATGATGCTTGTTATGCTTGTGGCCAAGATGCCAATATGAATTATGCTTATGGAGATGAACTTGCTATAGTTCCATATGTAAAACATGAGATTGTTGCTATTGCACCCACGCATGATAGTCCTATTATCTTTTTGAATTCTCCAAACTACACTATATCGGAGAAGTTTGCACTTATTAAGGATTATATTGATGGGTTGTCTTTTTCTGTTACACATGATGATTTTGATGAATATAATATGCACGTGCTTGCTGCTCCTACTTGCAATTATTATGAGAGAGGAACTACATCTCCGCCTCTCTATGTTTCCAACACGATAAAATTGCAAGAAACTGCTTATACTATACATTGGCCTTTACTTGATGTGCATGAATTGTTCTTGTATGACATGCCTATGCATAGGAAGAGAGTTAGACTTCATTGTTGCATGATATATATCACTTTTTGCTCACTACTAAATGCCAAATCATTGTTAATGAAAATTGTCTTTGATATACATTGGGATCCGGGTGGATCCATCACTTGAGCACTATATGCCTTGCTTAATGGCTTTAAAGAAAGCGCTGCCGGGGAGACAACCCGGAAGTTTTAGAGAGTTGACAGGAATTGGTCATTCACATGGTTAGTCATAAAATCCTACATAAACTTGTAGATCGCTGAATATGATATGTTTGATTCCTTGCAATAGTTTTGCGATATAAAGATGGTGATATTAGAGGCATGCTAGTGGGTAGTTGTGGATTGTAGAAATACTTGTGTTGAGGTTTGTGATTACCGTAGCATGCACATATGGTGAACCGTTATGTGACGAAGTTGGAGCATGATTTATTTATTGAGTGTCATCCTTTGTGTGGAGGTCGGGAGCGCGCGATGGTTAACTCCTACCAACCTCCCCACTAGGAGCATGCGTGTAGTACTTGGTTTTGATGGCTAATAATTTTTTGCAATAAGTATGTGAGTTCTTTATGACTAATGTTGAGTCCATGGATTATACGCACTCTCACCCTTCCACCATTGCTAGCCTCTCTTGTACCGCACAACTTTCGCCGGTACTATACACCGACCATATACCTTCCTCAAAACAGCCACCATACCTACCTATTATGGCATTTCCATAGCCATTCCGAGATATATTGCCATGTAACTCCACCATTCCGTTTATTATGACACACACCATCATTGTCATGTTGCCTTGCATGATCGTAAGATAGCTATCATGATGTTTCCATGGCTTGTCTGTTTTTTTATGTCATTGCTACGCTAGATCATTGCACATCCCGGTACACCACCGGAGGCATTCACATAGATTCATATTTTGTTCTAGCTTCGAGTTGTAATCTTTGAGTTGTAAGTAAATAAAAGTGTGATGATCTTCATTGTTAGAGCATTGTCCCATGTGAGGAAAGGCCAAATAAAAAAAGAGATGGCCTAAAAAAATAGAGAGGGGCTAAAAAAAGGGAGAGAAAGCCCCTCCAAAAAAACAAAAAATGAGAGAAAAGAGAGAAGGGACAATGCTACTATCCTTTTCCACACTTGTGCTTCAAAGTAGCACCATGATCTTCATAATAGAGAGTCTCTTGTTTTATCACCTCCATATACTAGTGGGAATTTTCATTATAGAACTTGGCTTGTATATTCCAACGACGGGCTTCCTCAAATGCCCTAGGTCTTCATGAGCAAGCAAGTTGATGCACACCCCACTAGTTTTCTTTTTGATCTTGCATACACTTATAGCTCTAGTGCATCCGTTACATGGCAATCCCTACTCACTCACATTGATATCGATCAATGGACATCTCCATAGTCCATTTATTTGCCTAGTTGATGTGAGACTTTCTCCCTCCTTTTGTCTATCACCACATTCTATTCCACCCATAGTGCTATGTCCATGGCTCACGCTCATGTATTGCGTGAAAGTTGAAAAGGTTTGAGAATACTAAAGTATGAAACAATTTCTTGGCTAAAACCAAGGTTGTGCATGATTTAAATACTTTGTGTGGTGAAGATGGAGCATAGCCAGACCATATGATTTTGTAGGGATAACTTTCTTTGGCCTTGTTATTTTGAAAAGACATGATTGCTTTATTAGTATGCTTGAAGTATTATTGTCTTAATGTCAAATGATAGACTATTGCTTTGAATCACTCGTGTCTTAATATTCATGCCATGATTAGATTACATGATCAAGATTATGCTAGGTAGCATTCCACATCAAAAAATATCTTTTTTATCATTTACCTACTCGAGGACGAGCAGGAATTAAGCTTGGGAATGCTGATACGTCTCCGGCGTATCTATAATTTTTTATTGTTCCATGCCAATATTCTACAACTTTCATATACTTTTGGCAACTTTTTATACTATTTTTTGGGAATAACATATTGATCCAGTGCCCAGTGCCAGTTCCTGTTTATTGCATGTTTTTTGTTTTGCAGAATATCCATATCAAACGGAGTCCAAACGGAATAAAAATGGACGGAGATTTTTTTGGAATATATGTGAATTTTGGGAAGCGGAACCAACATGAGACGATGCCCGAGTGGGCCACGAGGTAGGGGCGCGCCCTGGGCCCTCGTGGACACTCCGTAAGGCGGTCGATGCCCTTCTTTCGCCGCAAGAAAGCTAATATCCGGATAAAAATCGTGTCAAAAAAATCAGCCCAATCGGAGTTACGGATCTCCGGGAATATAAGAAACGGTGAAGGGACAGAATCTGCGAATGCAGAAACAGAGAGAGACAGAGAGACAGATCCAATCTCGGAGGGGCTCTCGCCCCTCCGCCGCCATGGAGGCCATGGACTAGAGGGGAAACCCTTCTCCCACCCAGGGAGAAGGTCAAGGAAGAAGAAGAAGGAGGGCGGCTCTCTCCCCTCGCTTCCGGTGGCACCGGAGTGCCACCGGGGCCATCATAGTGTGACGGCAATCTACACCAACACCTCCGTCATCTTCACCAACATCTACATCACCTTCCCCCATCTATCTACAGCGGTCCACTCTCCCGCAACCCGCTATACCCTCTACTTGAACATGGTGCTTTATGCTTCATATTATTATCCTATAATGTTCGAGTAGATTATCATTGTCCTATCGGTGATTGGTGAATTGCTATGATTGATTTAATTGCTTGTGGTTATGTTGCTGTCCTTTGGTGCCCATCATATGAGCGCGCGTGTGGATCACACCATAGGGTTAGTTGTATGTTGATAGGACTACGTATTGGAGGGCAAGAGTGACAGAAGCTTTCAACCTAGCGTAGAAATTGATGCATACGGGATTGAAGGGGGACCAATATATCTTATTGCTATGGTTGGGTTTTACCTTAATGAACGTTAGTAGTTGCGGATGCTTGCTAATAGTTCCAATCATAAGTGCATAGAATTCCAAGTAATGGATGACATGCTAGTAGTGGTCTCTCCCACATAAAACTTGCTATCGGTCTAGTAACGTAGTCAATTGCTTAGGGGCAATTTTGCAACTCCTACCACCACTTTTCCACACTCGCTATCACTAACTTTATTGCCTCTTTATCCTTAACAGCCCCTAGTTTATATTTGCGTGCTCTTTATATTCTTGCAAACCTATCCAAAAACAACTACAAAGTACTTCTAGTTTCATACTTGTTCTAGGTAGAGTAAACGTCAAGCGTGCGTAGAGTTGTATCGGTGGTCGATAGAACTTGAGGGAATATTTGTTCTGCCTTTAGCTCCTCGTTGGGTTCGACACTCTTACTTATCGAAAGAGGCTACAACTGATCCCCTACACTTGTGGGTTATCAGCATTCTCCTTCACAAGATGCACATGCTCTCAACATGGGTCAGTAACATTTGCATTATCAATTAAAACCATGTGAGGAAAAGTGGCTTTCTCCTTGGTTAACAAAACATGAAGTTGATCATGAGACTCCTTGAGGCTAGCATGAACACTCTTCAAGACCTTGTGAGCCTTGTCAAGTATATCAAACTCCTCCTTGAGTCTAGCATGGTCAACCACAGGTTTGGCCTCTTCGGAATTGAGCACACGAGAGACAACAATAGCATGATCAAGATCTTTCTTTAATTTAGCATAATCATCGTTGTGTGACTCCTCAAGAGCCAAACGAAGACCACACTCTTCTTCAAGCGCATTAGAGAGATATGTTATCTCATCGGCATAGTCTCGACTATGACCTTCCATCTTAGAGATGGTCTCTTCGTGATCCTCGATCATGTCCTTGGCTTCACCCAGTTGTTCCAAGAGAGCAACGAAGTGCTTCTTGGATTTACCTTTGAGCTTACTCATAAATGACTCAAATTCATTTTCCTCCTCCTCCACGCCCTCACTTTCATTAATGCAATCTGTCAACGAAGGATAAGTAGTGATGGTAGACTTGATGTTGGGGGTTACTTTATTGGTGGCTTTAGCCATGAGGCACTTGGCGGTGAGGTTCTTGTTGGGAGAATCGAAGAGGGATGACCATGGAGTTGTTGCAATGGCAATGGTGGCCATGGTAACCATCTCATCATCTTCATCATCATCATCATCATCCTCATCGTACTCTTCTTGTGCCACCAATCATTTGGGAGGAGTCTTCTTGGTGAAGTTGTTCTTGTTGGGGAAGGACTTGGCCTTGTCTTTTCAGATAAGCTTGCCTCCATTGTCTTCCCTTTTCTCATATGGGCAATCCACAACAAAATGACTCACATTGCCACAATTGTAGCATGTCCTCACTTGTTGCTTGCCCTTGAAGCCACTTGAGTTGTTCTTGTTGAAGTTGGGTCTTGAGTTCTTCTTGTTGCCCCAAAATTATCGTGAAGCAAGAGCCATGTGCTCATGATATGCATATTTGGTGTCTTCGGGGCAACACTCCTCTTCTTCCTCTTCATACTCTTCTTCCACACAAGCCTTGGCCTTCAAAGCGAGGTTGGGTTTCTTTGATCATTGAGACCGCAACACCGCATTGTAGGTGGTCTTGTCCAAGATCCTCATAGCAACAAACTCATCCAACACTTCACTTGAGGACAAGGTGTAGAAGTCCGGCCTTTGACGGATGACGGAGGACATGGCCTTGTGATAGGGCATTATGGCCTTGAGAAACTTGCGCTTGATCCAACTGTCATCTATATCCTTACTCCCATGATCTCGGAGTGAGACCGCGAGAGTGGTTAATCTTTGACAAAGTTCATGAGGTTCTTCATCTTCGATCATGGCAAACTCATCGGCCTCATCTTGCACCACTTCATAGTTTGAGCGTTGGATGCTAGCACTTCCCTTGTACAAGGAGACCACATGTTCCCATGCTTCCTTGGCCACGGAGAAGGGTCAGAGGTGACCAATATCTTCGGGAGGGACAGCATCTTGGAGAATGCAAAGAACAGACTCGTTGAATTGATGATACACGGCTTCTCTAGGAGTGAAGTTGTATGGATCGTGCGGATAGAAACCTTGCTCAATGATTCTCCAAAGATTAGTAGACCAATGATTTAAATGATGTTTAAAGCGAAACACCCAAGTAGCAAAATCTGCATTTTTTACATACTTCGGGGGAGGACCAACATGATTTAGATGCGTGGAGGGAACGGGTCCTCCATAGGTAATGGGAGGTTCAACATGGGCAAAGATGCCACTCCCTCTTTTAGGTAAATGAGCTTGATCACTACTAGCTTCCTCCTTGTCGAGATGAGCATCCACCACCTTGTTAGTGAGACTAGCCACTTCCAACGGTGCGGTGGATAATTTAAGCCCATCAAGAAATTCCTTGAACATGCTTTTGACCTCGGTCGTCATAGAGGTTTTCAATGTGTCCAAAGACGCATTGAACTCCTCTCGTGAGACCGAGGATCCCCCATCGGTCGTACACAAGGACGGGTTCCCATCGGAGTGCTCCTTCGTCTCCACTACAGTGTCACCCATACTCTTTGGATGGTAAAGTCCTTAATAAAGAGATGAGGCTCTGATACCAATTGAAACGATCGATATGGTTGACTAGAGGGGGGGTGAATAGGCAACTAATAATTTTTAGCTTTTCCTTACCAAATTAAACTTAGCATTAAGATAGGTTGTCTAGATATGCAACTAGGTGGGCAACCTATATGATGCAACAATAATAAGCACACAAGCAAGCAAGAGATACAACCCAACAAAAGCTTGCACAAGTAAAGGTAAGAGATAACCACGAGTGGTGCCGGTGGAGACGAGGATGTGATACCGAAGTTCCTTCCCTTTGAGAGGAAGTACATCTCCGTTAAAGCGGACTGGAGGCAAAATGCTCCCCAAGATGCCACTAAGGCCACCGTATTCTCCTCACACCCTCACACAATGCGAGATGCCATGATTCCACTAGTGGTGCCCTTGAAGGTGGCGACCGAACCTTTACAAACAAGGTTGGGGCTATCTCCACAACTTAATTGGAGGCTCCCAATGACACCACGAAGCTTCACCACAATGGACTATGGCTTTGAGGTGACCTCAACCGTCTAGGGTGCTCAAACACCCAAGAGTAACAAGATCCGCAAGGGATTAGTGGGGGAATCAAATTTCTCTTGGTGGAAGTGTAGACCGAGGCCTTCTCAACCAATCCCTAGGAAATCAACAATTTTGATTGGCCAGGGAGAGAGATCGGGCAAAAATGGAGCTTTCAGCAACAATGGAGCTTAGGGAAGGAAGAGGTGGTCAACTTGGGGAAGAAGAACCCCTTATATAGTAAGAGGAAAGATCCAACCGTTACCCACCATCTCAGCCAGCGACGCGGTATTACCACACACACCTACGGTACTACTGCAAGGGCTTGCGGTACTACCGTGAGGCAGTGTGGTACTATCGTGAGGCAGTGCGGTACTACCGCTCGCATGACAGAAGCCAGACGAGGCCCTGTTGCATATAGCAACGAGCGATAGAACCGCCGGAACGGTACTACCGCGCGCCATTGCGGTACTACCGCAAGGCAAGGCACAGTCTAGGCAGGGAAAGACATGGACTAATAAAACTACATCTGTGGCTGCTTCCGCTGAGTTTCGGTCGATGCAAAAATCCGGCATGGTACAACCGCTCACAGGAAGCTGTACTACCGTGTAGGGTGCGGAAGTAAAAAATTACTTCCGCTCCTACTACCGCGCAAGCCACCGTTTTAGGCCAGAGGCCACGGTACTACCGCTGCCACGGGCGGTACTACCGTGGACCTATGTGGTACTACTGCTCCCTTGAGCAGTACTACCGTGTTTCACAGAACAATAATACCTGGGAGCCAACATCTTCGCAACGACAAGGGAAACGACCGGTGCTCCAAAGAAGCGAAGGAAAGGTGATGCAAAGGAACATATGTGTACGTGTTGATTCCTCCCTAACCTTTCCGAAGCGGGCCACCTCTTAATAGTACGGCTTTCCTACGACTCAATTCCACCGAAAAGAAACATAGAGAAACGCCGTCTTCGATAGGCTCCGAGGGGCAACAAATCCTCTTGTGCCTAGACATGAGATATCTGAAATACTCAATGCACACGATTAGTTAGCAAATGCATTGTCATCAATCACCAAAACCACTTAGGCCAACTCCACCGCGCGACCCCATCCTGTCCGGCCCCGTCCGTTTGGGGTAAAACGGACAAACTGGACGGCCCAGCACGCGGGAGCAAACAGACTTTTGTCCGTTTTGTGTCCGCTTTCGACCCATCCCCGACCCAAGTTTGCGCCGCTTTTGGGGTGAAACGGACACCACACGAACGCGCGGGCCGTCTGCGCGTGTCCTCCCCTGGTCCGCCCGTCGGTGGCACAGGGCGGGCCTTTTTCTATCCGCCCCCTCCCTCCCTCTGGCCGCACCCCCCTCCACTCTTCCCACACTCCTATCCTCGCTGCCGTCGCCGTCGCCGCTGCCATTGAAGCCGTGCAGTTCAGACGCGCGCTCGCCCAGGCCCTTCCTGTCGGCGCCGCCGAGCTACCCAACCACGGCCACCTGGTATGCGCACCCGCCGGCTGGATTTGGGGCGGATCCGGTCGGTCTTGAGCTCGCCCGGCTATGGGAGGCCGGGTCGCGCCATGGACTGGCCGGGCACCTCGCCGGAAGGCCCTGGCAGGGCCGCAAGGCTACATGCAGGCAGTGGCTCCTCCTCTAGCCGCTCGGATCTGCACCGTCGGTGATACGCCGGTAGATACACGAATGGCGGCCGGCCGAGCTCGGTGCTAGCCCAAAAGCTCGTCGGCGCACCGTTGCCACTCATTAAGTGCGACGACTGCCCAAAGAAGGTCGTGTGCCACGCGTCTGCAACGCCGGAACATCCCGGATGGGTGTTCATCAAGTGCTTAAACGATAGGGTATGTGCTATTTGTTAGCTTTGGTTTTGCTCCCGGATTTGACAACTTGTGCTAAGTTGCAATTTTATTGTGTAGCATGGATGCAAGTTTTAGTATTGGGAAGAAGAGTACATCGATCTATTAATTGCGCGCAATTTAATAGATGTTCGTGCACTTTTAGCTAGAATAGAGGTTGTAGATGAGACTAGGTGTGAGGAAGCAACCTCTGCTTCTGGCTTGAAGAAGAAAGGAGGGTGCAACATCGAGCCGTGTGAGGAAGCAACCTCTACTTATGGCTTGAAGAAGAAACGAGGGTGCAACATTGAGCCTCCTCCACAGATCAACAACGAGTGCATCGAGAAGGCCCTAACCCAACTCAAGGGAAGAGTTACGGAAGTTGGGTATCTTCTAAAATGTATTCTTGTAGTTATTATTTTCTTTGGCCTTGCTATACTAGTCAAAATGTGATGATGTATTGTCATGTACAAAAAAATGAATGATAATAAAAAGTTAAGGACTTGCAAAGAAATATGCACGCGGACAGGATGCGGCCGGGATGCGTCCGCGCGCTGGGCGGACGTCCACCGCATCCCAGGACACGCCCGGACACGACCCCAAATCCCTACCCAAACGGACAGAATCCGGACAAAACGGACGTCCATTTGGGGTCGCGCGGTGGAGTTGGCCTTAGGGAGAAATATGCCCTTACATTGGTGCACTTTAATATTTAGGACTCTAAAGTTCATCAATTTTGAAAAAAAGTTCATCGATTTTGAAAAAAGGTTCATCGATTTTCAGAAAAAAGTTCATCAATTTTGAAAAATGTCCATCATTGTGAAAAGTTCATACATTTTGAAAAAATATTCATCTTTGAAAAAAGTTCATTCAATATCGAAAGAGAAAAATAAAACTGAAAATGAAAAAAATAGAATAAAAACTGAACAAAACTGTTCCAATAAAAAATACAAATAAAAAAGAAAGAAAAAGAAGAAAAGAAAAGGAAGAAAGAAGAAAAGAAGGAAGAGAATGTAACACAACACATCAGGAGGTTGCCGGTTTGAAACACTTCACGTGCAGATTTTTGCATTACACAGAAAAAAAGAGGAAGATGGGACGGTCCATCATGGACGAGAGGGTGTGCGCCCGTTTGCAAAACGCTTTATTATGGGCGCCTGAATTGCTGAATAGGAAATGCCTGCATGGAATAGTCTATTTTGAAAAAAAATTAAGTGCATGGAATAATACACCAGGCCTATTTCTCAGCCGTATCGAGATGTAACTCCGTCTCGCTTCTGGGCGCGAGGAAGTGGGCCGGCGGAGTAGTGTAGCACTGTTGGTTTGATTTTTTTCTATGTTTTTTCGTATCGGATTTCACTTTTTGCATTTATTTTCTTTGGGTTTTCCAGGTTTCTATTTTTGTTCTTTTTCTTTGTTTATTTTCCTTTTTGACACATTTCTACTCTTTTTTTCTATACACAGTCACCATTCTTTGTATACATTAGCTAAAAAAATCATGCAAAAATTCAAGTACAATATTTTTGTTTGAATATATGTTTTGGTGTCTATTTTTTCATGAAAATTGAAATTCTGTATATATATCAAAAATATATTCTAAAAATACTTTCAACATTTAAAAAAATACTTGATTAATACTTTTCACATATATAATTTTATTCATTTTTTCTAAAAAATATGCACGTTAAAAATATTAAAATAAATGTTGAAATATTTTCAAATAATAAGAAATATTTTCTATGAGATTTTTCAAACATTTCTACATTTATATGAAACGTGTGAACATTTTAAAAAATATAGCGAATATTATCTTTGAATGGTATGAAAAACTTTTTAATTAATTTATTTTATTATATTGTATAAACAGTTTTCAGATATGGCACATATTTTTTTTTGAAATGTGAGAACATTTCTTAAATGCTATGTACATTTTTTAGTGCTAACAATTTTTTTAAACTACACAATTAATTTTGCAAATATATCACGATTTTAAAATGTTTAAATTAACTTTATGTTGTTATAATATACTCCCTCCGTTCCTAAATATTTGTCTTTCTAGACATTCAAATGGACAACAACATACGGATGTATGTAGACATATTTTAGAGTGTAGATTCACTCATTTTGTTTCGTATGTAGTCACTTGTTGAAATCTCTAGAAAGACAAATATTTAGGAACGGAGGGAGTATATATTTAAAACAGTATTTCTGCAGAGAGGTACAAGGCAGCGCGGCTCGAAGCGGGGCACGCCTATGTTTCGTTTATAACGAGATGTAGGATCCGCTCACGTCAGGCAGGCACAGTGAGGCCACATACCACTGCCTCATTTTTTTTTCTGCTTCTTCACATTTTTGTTTTTTAAAGCTTCCAGATATTCTAAATGTATATATGTATCTATTACAAAAACACTGTACAGAAATAATTTTGTAAAAATATCATCGAGCATTTAAAAAATGTTAAATGTGTATAGAGAAAATGTTTCTCATTTATATGGAAAATGTATACAAAAATGTAGAATGTGTATGAAAAATGTTGATGATGTATTTGATTTTTTATAAAGGATTTGAAAAACTGTTAATCAAATGATTGGAAAATGTTAATAAAGGATTTGAAAATTGTTAAATGTGTACATGAAAAATGTCTGTCATGTATACAAAAAATATATATACAAAACAAAAACAATGTGTATGAAAAAAATATTGATCACCTGTTAAAAAAAAATTAAATGTGTAAAGAGAAATTATTTCTCATGTATACATAAGATATACAAATGTGTATGAAAAATGTTGATTACCTATCTATATATCTTATATAGACAAACTCCACTACCAATCATTAATAGCTAATTCCCTACTCTCACAATAATCCACGTTACCAACAATTTTTTGACCATTAGATGGCCACATTGTATGGTTGAGATCCATTGTACAAGGAGTCTCCCAACATAAATTGCCTTTAATGTTCTTCCTTGCAAAACTCCTGTCGCATTAATGCTTAAACCTCAGATTGGCCATAGTGAGAGTAACTTCAGGAATAACATAGAGTCCAACTCAATAAATTTGCCTATGTGGCAATGAGTTAATGAGGAGAGAGGTAATTTGAGTAACTTAGCTTGTTATTGTAACAACACATATCCTAATACAATATGAGTCTATAACCAAATAAATGAAGCTTTGCATGACACCACACTTTTGTTACTACCCACTATAATGTTAGTAACATAACCTAGGGTCATGTGTATGTTACCAGTGTAAGTTACTGTCTCATGACCGCCTCCACACTTGCATCGATTTGCCTCTCTTCTAATCCATTCATTATTGGAGGCTTGGACTAGGCATGCGTGAGACCATGGTCAACTCTCTCTCTCTCTCTCTCTCTCTCTCTCTCTCTCTCTCTCTCCCTCCCGCTCTGTGTGTGTGCGCGCGTGTGTCTACTTTGCGTTGCACTTTGGGCTAATGAATTTTTTCCAAAATCTCAAAAATAAATATATTTGTGAAAGTTATTCCATATAATCTGTGCAGCTGCCTATGTGCGGACTATTAGAGTTTAGCTCACTTTTAATTCGTAGGAATTCTTGCCTCGATACACGGGGCATTTGTGTAGTTTAAAAAATGTCAGTCGCCATTTAAAAAAAATTACAAACAAGTATTTGACAAAGGTTACTCAAGCATATATTTTGCGAGCAGTTAATCAAGTATTTGAAAAATATTAAATATGTATAAAATATATGTTTGTCAGGTATGCAAAAATATATACAAAACAAATACAATGTGTATGGGAAAATGTTGATCATGTTTAAAAATATATTCTGTAGTATATGAAAAATGTATGTGTGAAAAAATGTTTATTGCCATAAAAAGTTCATCGTGTATTAAAAGATGTTGAACATGTATTCCAAAAATGTGTATCTTGAATTTGGAAAATGTTAAACGTGTATACAAAAAATTATTAGATAAAAACCAAAAATATACATATGAAAAAACTATAATCATAGAAGTATTAGCCTATAAGAAAAAAAAATCGATCATATATTTCAACAATGTTAGACATTTATATAAAATATGATTATGAACTATACGAAAAATGTAGAATGTGTTATGAAAAATGATGGCATGTGTTGATAAAAAAACTGATGAAAATCGACAAAACAAACAAAGAAAAACAAAAAAAAACAGAAAAATAAAGGAAACAAAACAATAAAAACAGAAGAAAAGCAATACAAAAGAATGGAAGCTAAGATAAATAGATAAATTAGAAAACCAAGAAAGAAACAATAATAACCTAAGATAAATAGATAAAATAGAAAAGAAAAAGGAAAAAACGCAATGAAAATGGAGGAGAAAGAACAAAAGAAAACCAGGAAAAATGAAAATAAAAAACAAAGTAAAAACCAGGAATAAAACCAAGAAAAGCAGTAAAAAAATAAAGAAACCAATCCTGTGAAGAAGAAGAAAAACCAAGAGGAGAAAACGAAAAGAAACAAAAATGAAAATAAACGAAAAAAACCAAGAGAAAAGAAAAGAAACCAAAGGAAAAGAATAACTATGCAACACCAGGCAACGCAATGAGAACAGTGCTACAGAACTGGGCTGACCTGTTACTGTAAGCGAGATATAGCCCTGGCGCTTGAAGCGGGACCTCCTATGCTCTCTGAGTAGGCGATACATAGCGGTTCCAAGAATAGTCGACCAAATGCCTACGCGGAGCACTGAGAGCTGTGCGCCTGTGCCAATGACCGTTATAGTTTCCAGCCATTGTTTTTTTTTTCTCGCAAAAAAAAAAAGTTTCCAGCCATTGTTTTAAGTTTTCACGGTTATCAACGGTCTTTTTTCTTCCAGTTCAGCCAATATTTTATTTATTTTTCCTTTCATACATGTTTGTTTCTAACACATTAAAGAATTTTGATAAATGAGTCGTTTTTAAATACACGACGATCAGTTTTTGAATATGCGATGATTTTTTTCGCAAACACTGTAGGAAGATCTTATATGTAAGACCATGTGCATTTTATGCAATATTTTTTATTTTCTAAAACCTACCAATTTTTTTAAATGGTGAAATATGAACCAGCCCCACCTTCGACATAGGTGTTTCCTCTGCTATTCCGTGAACTCGATGTCAGGGATAGTCAACCAAACGTGCAAGTGGTGCACATGTTGGGCCCCATTTTTGGGTTTACTCTCGTTTTTTCTCCCTTTCCTTTTTTGTACTTCTTATTTTCCTTTCCCTTTTCATTTTTTAGATTTTATTCTCTTTTTAAGTTGTTTTTTCATTTTCCAGCTATTTTATTTTGTCTTGATTTACGTTTTTGTGTTTTCACCTTTCATATTTTGAACATTTTCCTCACGGTATATCAACGTATATCCGCACATCTATGAATATATATTTTTCATCTATGAGTCTTTTACAAAAGCATGAATTATTTTAATACATGAAGACAATAAATGTCTTTTATACGTACGGAAATTTATAAGTACATACGTACATATTTTTTATAATTCTGCCATTTTTAGTTCTAAACTAAATTTGTGAAAACACATTTTCTAGTACGTTTGTTGAATTAAAAACGTTACTAGAAGAATAAAATAATCAAACTTAACTGACCACTCCATGGCTGGTCCATTTAGGAACACTTAAACGGTTGCTCGACTATTCCATGCTTAAGGTGTGGAATGGGAGATCTCATGAACCTCCCCTCCACCACTTTTTAGCACTTCTGAGATGTCCTTGGACACACTCACATAAAAGTTGCTAAATTCAAATGGTATGTGTATTTTTTATCTCTAGGAGCAAACTACCTCCTTTATTTTTAAGGTGAACTACCTCTTATTTCCAATTAGATGAGATGCAATTTTCCATTTTGCATGGATGGATATGTTGACTCGTATAGGAGTATACGGTACCTTAGATATAATCAACATTTTTGCATATATTTATAAAGGTTATCATGGAAACCCCTATTGTGTTGGTTTCTGATTAGCCTTTTGTTTCATGGAGTAATATTCATTGAACTATGTGTCGCACGCTTACTTAATTGCCCAGTGAAGGAAAAAGGGAATAATCTAAAGCATAGAACTCCTCAAAAAGGTTTTGCCTAAATCAAGCAAAAAAGATGCACGGGTGGTTAGATTAGTTGGATGCCAACTGCCTTTGAGTGTTTGACGGGAAAATTCCATGGAAGTGCTTTTGGTGGCAATGCCTTTGCTTTCAGAAAAGATGGATAAATCAAGCTCGATCAATAAAGCCTTTGGCTCATCGCCAAGGAAATGATTAAAAGGGATCTCACTTTTTTTTGTCCTCCCCCGAATAAACCTGCCATGGCTGAGCTGATTCTTAAAAGAAACAGACTGTTGATGCACCCCTGCTCAAACTTGTCACTAATTGCTGTGTGTCCCAGAGTTCTTTACTACTTTATCTCACCTTTTTTTCATTCCTTTTTTGATGCTTTTCCTCCCATCTCTTTTTCCCGTCCAGGCACTTCTTTTACTGCATTGGGGTGGCATTTTAATTATTTTGGCTCTAATCATGAATACTGTCTTTTGTGAGGCTTTTGGACCATGCATGGGAGAGAGACCAAGGCGAGCACTTTTGACCGGAAAACCCAGGCACTGGCTTAAAACAACATTGCTAAGCAATGAGCAGTTTCAGTAAAGCTCGGTCGAGCTTTCTACACTTGTAATATACTCGTTTGCTTGTGCATACATATTTTCTTATATTTACTATTTTTCATAGAATAATACTTATGTTACCATTTGTCTAGGTTAATTATTGTATTCTTATCTAGTACTCCCTTCATCCCAAAATTCTTGTCTTAAATTTATCTAGATACAGATGTATCCAACACTAAAATATGAATAGATACATTCGTATATAGACAAATCTAATACAAGAATTTTGGGACGGAGGGAGTATGTGTTATGCTTGATATTTAGCCACCTTCGGTCAGTTGGCAGCCCCTAATAAAGGGTTAAGGACGGATTTGGCAGCAACTATTGTCAGTCTCTTCCCCTATTTCTCTCCGTGCCAGCCATGGGGTTTGGCAGGCATCAGGCATATGTATGCAGCACAAGAACACTGGAGCACAAGAGAACGAAGAGATGATGGAATTGAGATATGAAAGACAGATTGACAGCAACAGCTCAATTTGGAGCTATCTAGTGAGGGCAGATTTTTAAAGAGAAGGGACGTACACGGCTCCCGATTCGATCTCGTTGTGGCAGACCAGAGCCGGGCACCAAGGGACATGATGAACAGTGTACATATAGTAGCAAGCGACAGCTTAATTCATCCACTTTTTTTGATTTGCTCGTTCACTTTTACCTTAATTGTGAAAGGCTAAACTGTTAGGGACATCTTACCCTTCCATCTCAAGGGAATTCTTAGAACTTGGAGCTAGTGTGATAAGCTCATAAGCACATAGGCTGATTGGCCTCACAAACTTTTGTAGCCAATCAAGCAAGCTTATAAGCCCTATATCTATCCACGGTTCAAAAGTATTGCCATGTAAATAATGTTTCATCTAACTGTCTGCTGTACACTATGTTAATTGGCTGCTGTACACTAGGGAGCTGTACATACACTGATAGACAATTGATGCGTCGGTACCTATTCTGAAGATGGATCGGTGGAAGATGACGGCGGTAGCTTCTAAGAGGGCACCAGACCGATGTGTGTCCCAGACCCGGCTAAGGATGGCAATGGGTAGGGTATATGGTGTATAGAACAATACCATACCCATACTCATGTAGTCAATGAGTACAAAATTCTACTCATACCCGTGCCCATGGATATGAAACTTTCCCCATACCCATACCCATTGGGTACCCAACGGGTAGATCAAACAATACACAATTTATTCACAATTTAACATTCATCGATAGCACTGTTGGGGAACGCAGTATTTCAAAAATTTCCTACGATCACGCAAGATATATCTAGGAGAAGCATAGCAACGAGTGGGGAGAGTGTGTCTACGTACCCTCGTAGATCGAAAGCGGAAGCATCTAGTGACGCGGTTGGTGTAGTCGAACGTCTTCGCGATCCAACCGATCCAACCACCGAACGTATGGCATCTTCGCGTTCAGCACACGTTCAGCTCGATGACGCCCCACGAGCTCTTGATCTAGTTGAGCGTCACGGGAGAGTTTCGTCAGCACGACGGCGTGGTGACGGTGATGAAGAAGTTACCGGCGCAGGGCTTCGCCTAAGCACTGCAACGATATGACCGAGGTGTGTATCTGTGGAGAGGGGCGCCGCGCACGGCTAAAATCAATTTGTGTGTCTATGGGGTGCCCCCTGGCCACGTATATAAAGGATGGAGGGAGGGAGAGGCCGACCCTCATAGGGCGCGCACAAAGTGTGGAGTCCTACTAGGACTCCCTAGTCCTAGTAGGATTCCACATCCCACATGGAATAGGAAAAGGGGAAGGGAGAAGGAGAAGGAAGGAAGGGGGCGCCCCCTTTCCCTAGTCCAATTCGAACCAGTCCATGGGGAAGGGGCGTGTCCACCCTTGAGGGCTTTCTCTCCTTTCCCGTATGGCCCATTAAGGCCCAATACGAATTCCCGTAACTCTTCGGTAATCCGAAAAATATCTGAATCACTCGGAACCTTTCGGATGTCCGAATATAGCCTTCCAATATATCGATCTTTACGTCTCGGCCATTTCGAGACTGTTCGTCATGTCTGTGATCTCATCCGGGACTCCGAACAAATGTCGGCCATCAAATCACATAACTCATAATACAAATCGTCATCGAACGTTAAGCATGCGGACCCTACGGGTTCGAGAACTATGTAGACATGACCGAGACACATCTCCGGTCAATAACCAATAGCGGAACCTGGATGCTCATATTGGCTCCTACATATTCTATGAAGATCTTTCTCGGTCAAATCGCATAACAACATACATTGTTCCCTTTGTCATCGGTATGTTACTTGCCCGAGATTCGATCATCGGTATCATCATACCTAGTTCAATCTCGTTACCGGCAAGTCTTTTTACTCGTTCCATAATACATCATCTCATGACTAACTCATTAGTCATTTGCTTGCAAGGCTTATTATGATGTGTATTACCGATAGGGCCCAGAGATACCTCTCCGACACTCGGAGTGACAAATCCTATTCTCGATCTATGCCAACACCACAAACACCTTCGGAGACACATGTTGTGACGCCCGAAGACCGACGTCCCAGAAGATCCCAGAAGATTCCCGAAGCTTCCAGATGTTCCGGGTTGCCCGTGTGTTTCAGTTCTGCTTGTGTTATTTATTTTTTGCATTGCATCATGTCATCATGCCATCATGTCATTTTATTTTTGCATCTCAACCTTAATAAATCGTGTGGACCTTCGGTCCATTTAAATCGAGGGAAGAATGACTTCTCTTTATAACTTATAAAAGTCTCTCAATATTAGGGAGCTATATTAAAAATATTCCAATTGTCTGGGATCACCGTAACACACTTGCAATTTTTCTCCATGTCTCTTAATTCAAATTTCACCATCAAAAACCTTCCCTATATTCTTTTCCCAATTATCGAGGCTCCTCCAATTATCTAGACTCTTTTCAAACTCCTTGAGGCAAGCTAAATGTTTTAGTTTGCATGTCCCTATTTTTGTTGGAACTATTTTGTTGGGTTGGTTTTATTCCATAAAACCTTACAAAATGTTCCGTCTTTTCTTTTCTGTTCATGACCTTCTTCTCTTATTTTATTTTTTTTCTCTCTCTCTTTTATTTTTTGTTTAAGAGAATAAACAGAAGAGAGGCAGCCAGCCTTTCCAGGCCCAGTCGCCACCCCCTTAGGCCATTCCAGGCCACTATTCATCCCAGCCGGCCCAGCTCCTAGGCCATTTGGCCCAACTCCGGCTAACCCTAACTCCCTTCGCAGCTCCCCCCACGCTCTCCCTCTCTCCCCGCAGCCCGCCGCCACCCTCTCGTCCCTCTCTCTCTTTCCCTCGAGCGAGCCCGCTCCTTCCCCCCTCGCTATCTCCCTCTCTCTCGACCGCACCCCTCTCCCTCGACGCCCTCTTTCTTCCCCGACCCCAGAACTCCCTCGATCTCTCCTCCCTCGAACCCTCTCCCTCGTCGCCCCGAGGCCCCCCTCCATCGCCAGAGGCAGGGCGCCGCCCTTCGCCCCGCGGTCCACTGTCGGGCGCCCCGCGCCTCGAGCCCCTGCAGGCCCCTCGCCAGGAGCAGCGGCCGGGCCCGATCTCCCCTCCAGGCGGGCGCGCGCCGCGCCACTTCTTCCGCCTGCAGCACCGACGCGCGCTCCCTCCGATCCAGTCCGGCGCCTCCTCCTCACCGCATCTCCTCCGCCCCGTCGCAAGGCTGCCTGCCGCGCCCTCGTCGTCCCTCCGGCCGGCCAGAAGCCGCGGCCCCCGAGCGCCCTCTCCCTCCTCGTCAGGGCCTCCTCCGTCCTCCTTCCCCGACGGATCCCGTGTCCCCTTCGTCAGCAGATCGGCGCCCCAGGAGCAGGCTGCGACGCTGCGCCCTTCCCGCGTTGCCTCGCCGTGCCGCTGCCTTGGTTTCTTCCCGCAAAAACCTGCTGCTGTTGTGCTTTTTTTTTTTCGCCGAACCCTGCTTGTGTTGTGTTGCACAGAGATGACAGATTCAAGTACCTCTTCGGAGACAAGAACAACTACGAACGAAAACGCCTCCGAGAACAAGTACCACGACCGACTCGACAAGTACCTCTTCGGATGCGTCAAGTTCCACTACTTCCACTACCGTCGCAAACGGGAACCCCAAGTACCAAGGCGACCCGAACCGCTACGAACGTGTACGACTCCGAAACGAGAACGACTACACGTGACGACGATGCGTCAAGTACCACTACCGTCGACAAGACCGAGTCCGGCAAGTTCCACGACGTGACAAGTACCTCTCCGAACGGGATGTGAACGACTACACGTGTACCTCTACGGGAACGACTACTTCCCTCTACAGCCGTGTACAACTACTTCCCCTACATTCCTCGACGAACTCGAACCGTCCCGAAACGAGTGTTTCGAAGGTATAACCCCGAGACGTGAACCGTGTGATGCTTGCTTGTGTTGTATGAAATGCTCCTCGTGTGTGCTCCGTGCCCGTTGTGCCTCTTTTGTCATGTTCCTCGGTTGCCTCGTCACCGACTCGTGGGAACTCGGCAACGGGATCGCCCCACCTTTCATCTCGTTTGACTCGCTCACACCATCTTTCTTTTGCCCGGACTCTCAACGAGTTACCGGAACCGATATGTTGCGTGGCATCATTTTTGGATCGTTGCCGTGGCACCCTTTCTTTCCACCACGGTGACAAATGCTTCATATCTCTTTTAAGTCAACCTTTAATTATAAATTGCATAAACTTGATCATGTCATCCGCATCATGTTAACAACACTAAAATGTTTAATTGTTGTTTGCTTATAATTATTAAACATGCTCATGGGGATTTTCCGGAATTGTTGTTGTTGTTCTTCCGGCCTCATTTAAAATGCCTTAATAGGTAGTTTATTTATGCTTCACCTCTTGCCATGTTAAAAACATTTAATCTTGTCTTGTTAATAACGAGAGTAAATTAAATAATTAAATGTGGTGTTTCGTCAATATGCAACTCGTTGCATATTGAGCTCCACTTAACTTGTAGTGTTGTTTGTGCACTTTGCCATGCCATGCATAATTAAACCGGACATGCATCATATTTGGATGTGCATCGTATGCCATGTTTATGCTTGTGTGTTTACCGTGTTGTTTTGTTTCTTTCCGGTTGCTTCTCTTGTTAGCTTCGGCTTCGTTCCGGAGTTGTGAGGATTCTCTCGTTTGTGTTGCTCCGTCTTCTTCATGGATCCGTTCTTCTCCCTTGTGGAATCCCAGGCAAGATGACCGAACCCGGATATCATTACTATTTTTGCCTATTGCTAGAGTCTCGATCTATAGCTTTGCCTCGATGCCCATGATCTTCTTGTCAGCCTCCTACTTGTAACCAATTGCCATGTTTAACCACCCTACCTATGCAAACCATTGATTGGCTATACGTAGGCTTTGCTCAGCCCCTCTTATAGCATTGTTAGTTGCAGGTGAAGATTGAAGATGCTTGCTTCATGTTGAAGTTTGGTTGGGTTATATCACACTATATAAAATGCTTAAAAAGAAATCATCTATATATTGGCAAGGGTGGAAGGCTAAGCCTTTTGCTTGGTGTTTTGTTCCACTCATGCCGTTAGGAACCGTATAAACCGGTGTTATGTTCCTTGATTATGCGTTCCTAACACGGTTGGGGTGTATGGGACCCCCTTGATAAACCGCTAAGTGCTAAGTCTTTTCCAGCAAGTCCCAACATTTGGTACTATTTGCCTAATAACTAATAAAACTTGCATGTGGACTAGCTATCCCTTTTAATTTAATTCAACCCCCGGGCCAGTGCTCCACATGAGTGTTGGTCCGAAACGGGGGTTCTGCGGGGCCACCTCGAGGAAACTCAAGGTTTGGTAAAAACCTGTAGAATCGCCCATCCGGTCGTGTCCTGAGACTAGATACGCGCGGCTACCTATCAGGGTGTCGACACGCCGGGAGGATTTGCTGGATTAGCCTTACCTTAGTTCGGTTTAACTTGAGCACGGGATTCCGAGAATACTCGGGTCTTCCCACCTATGGAGTTGCGACTCCGCGGATCGTGGGCTTGTGATGGGCCAAGTTGGAACACCCCTGCAGGGTTTGAACTTTCGAAAGCCGTGCCCGCAGTTATGTGGCAGATGGGAGCTTGTTAATATCCGGTTGTAGATAACTCGACACAATGTTCTAATACACTACCAGCGTGTGTACCGTGACTGTCAATTTCCGAATAGGGATTCGGGAGTTGAACACGGTGGGGTTATGTTTGACCGGTTTTAGCTAGGATCACTTCGTGATCATTTTTCGACCAATGCTCTTCTCTTCTCGCTCTCTATTACGTAAGTTAGTGCTAGTTGCTGCTGCAGACTCTTGTTGTTCCTTCACCTCTCGTTCTTTATTCAGCCTTGTCCTCACCCAAGGCTTAAATAGTCGTGTTACCCGGGAACGGGATTGCTGAGTCCTCTGTGGCTCACAGTTACTTCACCACACCAGATGCAGGTTCAGTCGTGTACGATGCAGGAGCTGGTTCAGTGCTTCACCAGGAGCTTGTCGAAGAGTTTGGCCGTATGCTTGTGACGTTTCGTCGATCAGTAGTGGTTTCTACTAGGATTCGATCCCGACCTGTGGTTTTATGTTGTTTTGGTATCTTTCTTTTGGATCTTCACCCGTAGTCGGGTTGTGATGTTTTGAATGATGTATTGCTTATGAATTGTATTGTGTGAAGTGGCGAGTGTAAGCCAACTATCTTCTTTTGCAATTTAATCCATCTTTTACATGAGTCGTGCAAAGATACCAAACTTGAGATCATTCTAGGATGGACTTATGCCTTTAAGTCGTGCCTCGACACGTAGGAGGTATAACTCCATCCTGGGCATTATAAGTTGGTATTCAGAGCCTTCTCCGACCTAGAAGCCCCCACTGTTTGATCGAATCGTTGACGGTCGAGTCTAGGCACACACTGAAAACTTTTTGAGTCCTATATATTATATCGGAGAGTAGGATTTCTTTGCTTCTCATCCCCTTTTTCTCTGGTGAGGACTCCGACGTCTACTCTTGTCTCTTCTACCTTCAAAAATTGCACAAATTTTTTTTAGGATCCCGCGAGTATTCTGGGATTGTTTCGATGTTCTTGTGACAAGGATATTGTTCTCGATGCCTCCTGTTACCGAGGAGTTGAGCTTCGGGGTATTGTTGTCACAAGCATATCGCGGCAGTACTAAATACTTAAGACGGCCGACATCGAAAATCTCTCCTATACGGCCAGTGGCAAGATAACCCCGACATCACCCAGTACTGGGGAGGTAGTTCGAGAGTATTGCCATAGCTTGTTATAGTGGATGCTTTTCGAAGGTCCGAGGTAAACAGTTTCCGAGAAAGACTGGTTATGTGTTGAAGGATGGATACACCTGGATGTAGGTTTAGAGTTGATTGTGCGGTGCTTCCCGTGTATCCCCAACACCTGATTGCATAACTGGAAACTTTCGGAAATCTATAGGTGGGTTCATCTAGTAGTTCTAGGCATTCTTCCAACGGATGCTCGATATGAAGTTCGGGGTTCTACATTGAGTGAAGTGGTTTTATGGACTTGTTCTGATCGGGAGTTGCATCTTAAAGGGTCCTTGGCTATGCTGATCCGGGGATGACAAAACCCTTTTGTAACACGTTCCATGAGCTTTCAGCACGAAGATGTCGAACGAAGCTTCTATCTTGTATTTGTTCTATCTGATCCTTGTTCCTTTTTATTTATTTACCTTTTCCTTCTCCTAACTGGCTTCTCGTCAAGTTGATGTACCTACGGAATTCATTCGTTCAAGTCTTTGTTCGGATGATATTGTGAAGATGATGCTGCAACACATCTATCCTTTGTTCTTGTTGATTCTGGTATTCGAGTTGCTTCGATGTCAAGTGTTGATTCCATACCTTTCCTAATCGATGTTCTCATATTTCTATGGGAGTGCTAATTCTTCTTGATCATCAAGATCTTCATGTTAAATTCTTTTCAACCGGTGTCCTTTTTGTTCATCTCAAGTTGTCTTTGTTTCCCCACCCTCCCACCCTTCTTCTTCTTGGAGCCAGAAATTCTTAAATGAAATATCCATTTTATTCATGTGATGTTTCTTCATTCTTTTCCATCAATGTTCTTATCCGGTGATTTATCGTGAAGATGCTCAAGACCTCCAAGTTCATCATTCTTTCGTTCTCATAATTCTGCCGGTGGAGGCAATTCAAGATTTCGGTGTTGTTCTTATCCTTTTCCTCTTTTCACAATGCTTTCTTATTCCGGTGGACCAATTAATCATTATCCTCTTGCTGTTCATATCCGGAGTGCTGAAGATTCATAATTCCATTCTTAATCCGTTCAAGCTATTTTTGAGGATTATCATCTTATTCAAGTCATTTAATTCAACCGGTGCAATATCTCTTAAGCAATCTTTTCCAACGGCGATTTCTTTTGAGTGGGCCCTAACCCACAGGTCTTTTTCCAGGATCTTACCTGACTCTTCTATTTTTCTGGAGTGATACTCAAATTCTTTCAAAGTGTGACGTAAGAATGATTTCCATCAGTCACATGCCTTCTCCAAGATCGCTTTCAAATTCTTGTTCATCATTGGTTCAACCTTTTTAATTCTTCATTCCGGAGTGCTCAACAATTCTTATGGCATTTCTCGTCTTCATTCTCAACATTTGGAGACCGGAGAAGTGTTTCTCTTAAATCTTGGCCCGTTCTCTTGAAGAGTGTGGTTCTAGCTTCATGCCATCCTCAGTACTGTTTCGATCGTGAGGAATTCTTTTTTACCGTCCGAAGCATTTCATGAATTCTTTTCTTTGTGATCCTCCGAAGGCCATCATTTCAGAATATTTCTTCGTTCTCTGTTTGCAACTTCGTCCTCCAAATATTCTTCATTGATGTCTCTTCGTTCGTCTCCATATTTTTACGGTGGTTCTTTCAAGATTACCCTTCCGTTGTTATCGTTTTAATTCATTTGTTCTTTCACAATCCTACCGGTGGTTCGTTGAATAATTATCCGAGCTTGTGCTAGATCTCTCTTTAATTCTTTCCAACGAGAATAAGTAGTATGCCAAATCCATTGCTTGTCATCAATTTAAATTGGTGAAGGAGATGCATAACATAATTCTTATTCTTGTTCCTTCAAGGTGATTTAATTCTGTTGTCTGGAGCTTGTTCATCATATCATATTCTCGATTCTAAGTTGTTCATCTTGTTTTCCGGAGCTCCATGTTATTTCAATTATCATTTCAAGCTCCATCTAATTCATCACAGGCTTTGAATCTTATTCTTTCATCTTTCTTTCTCATGCTTTCATTACCGGAGTTTTCTTGGTGGTTCATCATCATTTAATTCATCCTCGAAGTCTTCATCAAGATTCTTGTTGGAGCTCAAGCATTCTTCTTCTTGCATTTTGTAGTGCAATTATTTCTTCCTTATCTTTTCAGATGGTGTTATGTCATTTTTGGCAATTCCTTCATGTTTCATGATTCACGAGTTATCAAGAATGAGATATTTAAACCCATCATTTTCTTTGTTCAGGAGATCTTTTCAACCCTTCAATTTATTCATTGGAGTTATCTTGGGTTGTATTTCACCTAAAAGCTTTCCCTAAGGATTGTTGCAATTATGGTGCTTATAAATGACCCAAGTTCTTCAATTATCATTCCGGTGAAATAAGTTTTTCATCTCCTTGTTGATCTCAATCCAATCAATTGTTTTCCAATAGTGGCTGGTTGTCACCTCTTAATTTTGAGATGTTTTCCATAAGCCCACAACGAGCTTATTCGTTTCGTTGTTGAATTCCAACAACTCTGTTCAACCCTTCTTCGTAAGGATGCTCTTTCAAATTCAATTTTGGGAGAAGTTGTCATTTTCTTCTCCGTTATTCTTCCCAACGATCTATTTCCTATTCTTTCATTCCGGAGGTCTTGTCTTGTTGCTCTCTCCAAACCATATTATCGTTTTATCGAGATCATGTTCTTTCCTTGTTTATCTATTTATCCGGAGTGTTGTATTCTTCATTCAAGTTCTCTCATCTTATCTAGTTTTTGCCTATCTTTTTAACCGGAGTGCTGTCTGAATCTTTCTTACACCTTGTGCCATTCTTTTAATTGTTTCAGAGGCTGTGTGTGTTGTTGTTTTCATCAAGTATCACTCCATCTCCTCAAGTTCATGTTCAATTCCTTCCATTTTCAGACGAAGTGCTGTCCAAATTGTCATTCTTATTCCTTGGCTATACCGTTGCAGTTTCATATTCTTTTGTCATCCGTGAGCTCTTGCTTCATGTCTTTCAACCTACAAGGTTCTCTTTGTGTTCCTTGTTCCTCCTTTTACCGGAGTGCTCTTATCTTCGTTCATCTCCATTGTATTCTTCTTTCAACTTGTTTAACCTCTCAAGGTTCTTGGTTTCACTCGTCTGTCAAAGAAGCAACTTTGTTTACCTCTTCCTCTTCCGTTTTACCCGGTGATATCTCTAGGATCTCGGGTCGAGATCCTCTGTTAGTGTGGGAGAGTTGTGACGCCCGAAGACCGACGTCCCAGAAGATCCCAGAAGATTCCCGAAGCTTCCAGATGTTCCGGGTTGCCCGTGTGTTTCAGTTCTGCTTGTGTTATTTATTTTTTGCATTGCATCATGTCATCATGCCATCATGTCATTTTATTTTTGCATCTCAACCTTAATAAATCGTGTGGACCTTCGGTCCATTTAAATCGAGGGAAGAATGACTTCTCTTTATAACTTATAAAAGTCTCTCAATATTAGGGAGCTATATTAAAAATATTCCAATTGTCTGGGATCACCGTAACACACTTGCAATTTTTCTCCATGTCTCTTAATTCAAATTTCACCATCAAAAACCTTCCCTATATTCTTTTCCCAATTATCGAGGCTCCTCCAATTATCTAGACTCTTTTCAAACTCCTTGAGGCAAGCTAAATGTTTTAGTTTGCATGTCCCTATTTTTGTTGGAACTATTTTGTTGGGTTGGTTTTATTCCATAAAACCTTACAAAATGTTCCGTCTTTTCTTTTCTGTTCATGACCTTCTTCTCTTATTTTATTTCTCTCTCTCTCTCTTTTATTTTCTGTTTAAGAGATTAAACAGAAGAGAGGCAGCCAGCCTTTCCAGGCCCAGTCGCCACCCCCTTAGGCCATTCCAGGCCACTATTCATCCCAGCCGGCCCAGCTCCTAGGCCATTTGGCCCAACTCCGGCTAACCCTAACTCCCTTCGCAGCTCCCCCCTCGCTCTCCCTCTCTCCCCGCAGCCCGCCGCCACCCTCTCGTCCCTCTCTCTCTTTCCCTCGAGCGAGCCCGCTCCTTCCCCCCTCGCTATCTCCCTCTCTCTCGACCGCACCCCTCTCCCTCGACGCCCTCTTTCTTCCCCGACCCCAGAACTCCCTCGATCTCTCCTCCCTCGAACCCTCTCCCTCGTCGCCCCGAGGCCCCCCTCCATCGCCAGAGGCAGGGCGCCGCCCTTCGCCCCGCGGTCCACCGTCGGGCGCCCCGCGCCTCGAGCCCCTGCAGGCCCCTCGCCAGGAGCAGCGGCCGGGCCCGATCTCCCCTCCAGGCGGGCGCGCGCCGCGCCACTTCTTCCGCCTGCAGCACCGACACGCGCTCCCTCCGATCCAGTCCGGCGCCTCCTCCTCACCGCATCTCCTCCGCCCCGTCGCAAGGCAGCCTGCCGCGCCCTCGACGTCCCTCCGGCCGGCCAGAAGCCGCGGCCCCCGAGCGCCCTCTCCCTCCTCGTCAGGGCCTCCTCCGTCCTCCTTCCCCGACGGATCCCGTGTCCCCTTCGTCAGCAGATCGGCGCCCCAGGAGCAGGCTGCGACGCTGCGCCCTTCCCGCGTTGCCTCGCCGTGCCGCTGCCTTGGTTTCTTCCCGCAAAAACCTGCTGCTGTTGTGCTTTTTATTTTTTTCGCCGAACCCTGCTTGTGTTGTGTTGCACAGAGATGACAGATTCAAGTACCTCTTCGGAGACAAGAACAACTACGAACGAAAACGCCTCCAAGAACAAGTACCGCGACCGACTCGACAAGTACCTCTTCGGATGCGTCAAGTTCCACTACTTCCACTACCGTCGCAAACGGGAACCCCAAGTACCAAGACGACCCGAACCGCTACGAACGTGTACGACTCCGAAACAAGAACGACTACACGTGACGACGATGCGTCAAGTACCACTACCGTCGACAAGACCGAGTCCGGCAAGTTCCACGATGTGACAAGTACCTCTCCGAACGGGATGTGAACGACTACACGTGTACCTCTACGGGAACGACTACTTCCCTCTACGGCCGTGTACAACTACTTCCCCTACATTCCTCGACGAACTCGAACCGTCCCGAAACGAGTGTTTCGAAGGTATAACCCCGAGACGTGAACCGTGTGATGCTTGCTTGTGTTGTATGAAATGCTCCTCGTGTGTGCTCCGTGCCCGTTGTGCCTCTTTTGTCATGTTCCTCGGTTGCCTCGTCACCGACTCGTGGGAACCCGGCAACGGGATCGCCCCACCTTTCATCTCGTTTGACTCGCTCACACCATCTTTCTTTTGCCCGGACTCTCAACGAGTTACCGGAACCGATATGTTGCGTGGCATCATTTTTGGATCGTTGCCGTGGCACCCTTTCTTTCCACCACGGTGACAAATGCTTCATATCTCTTTTAAGTCAACCTTTAATTATAAATTGCATAAACTTGATCATGTCATCCGCATCATGTTAACAACACTAAAATGTTTAATTGTTGTTTGCTTATAATTATTAAACATGCTCATGGGGATTTTCCGGAATTGTTGTTGTTGTTCTTCCGGCCTCATTTAAAATGCCTTAATAGGTAGTTTATTTATGCTTCACCTCTTGCCATGTTAAAAACATTTAATCTTGTCTTGTTAATAATGAGAGTAAATTAAATAATTAAATGTGGTGTTTCGTCAATATGCAACTCGTTGCATATTGAGCTCCACTTAACTTGTAGTGTTGTTTGTGCACTTTGCCATGCCATGCATAATTAAACCGGACATGCATCATATTTGGATGTGCATCGTATGCCATGTTTATGCTTGTGTGTTTACCGTGTTGTTTTGTTTCTTTCCGGTTGCTTCTCTTGTTAGCTTCGGTTTCGTTCCGGAGTTGTGAGGATTCTCTCGTCTGTGTTGCTCCGTCTTCTTCATGGATCCGTTCTTCTCCCTTGTGGAATCCCAGGCAAGATGACTGAACCCGGATATCATTACTATTTTTGCCTATTGCTAGAGTCTCGATCTATAGCTTTGCCTCGATGCCCATGATCTTCTTGTCAGCCTCCTACTTGTAACCAATTGCCATGTTTAACCACCCTACCTATGCAAACCATTGATTGGCTATACGTAGGCTTTGCTCAGCCCCTCTTATAGCATTGTTAGTTGCAGGTGAAGATTGAAGATGCTTGCTTCATGTTGAAGTTTGGTTGGGTTATATCACACTATATAAAATGCTTAAAAAGAAATCATCTATATATTGGCAAGGGTGGAAGGCTAAGCCTTTTGCTTGGTGTTTTGTTCCACTCATGCCGTTAGGAACCGTATAAACCGGTGTTATGTTCCTTGATTATGCGTTCCTAACACGGTTGGGGTGTATGGGACCCCCTTGATAAACCGCTAAGTGCTAAGTCTTTTCCAGCAAGTCCCAACATTTGGTACTATTTGCCTAATAACTAATAAAACTTGCATGTGGACTAGCTATCCCTTTTAATTTAATTCAACCCCCGGGCCAGTGCTCCACATGAGTGTTGGTCCGAAACGGGGGTTCTGCGGGGCCACCTCGAGGAAACTCAAGGTTTGGTAAAAACCTGTAGAATCGCCCATCCGGTCGTGTCCTGAGACTAGATACGTGCGGCTACCTATCAGGGTGTCGACACGCCGGGAGGATTTGCTGGATTAGCCTTACCTTAGTTCGGTTTAACTTGAGCACGGGATTCCGAGAATACTCGGGTCTTCCCACCTATGGAGTTGCGACTCAGCGGATCGTGGGCTTGTGATGGGCCAAGTTGGAACAGCCCTGCAGGGTTTGAACTTTCGAAAGCCGTGCCCACGGTTATGTGGCAGATGGGAGCTTGTTAATATCCGGTTGTAGATAACTCGACACAATGTTCTAATACACTACCAGCGTGTGTACCGTGACTGTCAATTTCCGAATAGGGATTCGTGAGTTGAACACGGTGGGGTTATGTTTGACCGGTTTTAGCTAGGATCACTTCGTGATCATCTTTCGACCAATGCTCTTCTCTTCTCGCTCTCTATTACGTAAGTTAGTGCTAGTTGCTGCTGCAGACTCTTGTTGTTCCTTCACCTCTCGTTCTTTATTCAGCCTTGTCCTCACCCAAGGCTTAAATAGTCGTGTTACCCGGGAACGGGATTGCTGAGTCCTCTGTGGCTCACAGTTACTTCACCACACCAGATGCAGGTTCAGTCGTGTACGATGCAGGAGCTGGTTCAGTGCTTCACCAGGAGCTTGTCGAAGAGTTTGGCCGTATGCTTGTGACGTTTCGTCGATCAGTAGTGGTTTCTACTAGGATTCGATCCTGACCTGTGGTTTTATGTTGTTTTGGTATCTTTCTTTTGGATCTTCACCCGTAGTCGGGTTGTGATGTTTTGAATGATGTATTGCTTATGTATTGTATTGTGTGAAGTGGCGAGTGTAAGCCAACTATCTTCTTTTGCAATTTAATCCATCTTTTACATGAGTCGTGCAAAGATACCAAACTTGAGATCATTCTAGGATGGACTTATGCCTTTAAGTCGTGCCTCGACACGTAGGAGGTATAACTCCATCCTGGGCATTATACATGTAGAGCATCTTTATAATCACCCAGTTATATTGTGACGATTGATAGCACACAAGGTGTCCCTCTGGTATTCGGGAGTTGCATAATCTCATAGTCATAGGAACATGTATAAGTCATGAAGAAAGCAATAGCAGTAAAACTAAACGATCATAATGCTAAGCTAACGGATGGGTCTTGTCCATCACATCATTCTTCTAATGATGTGGTCCCATTGATCAAATGACAACTCATGTCTATGGTTAGGAAACATAACCATCTTTGATTAACGAGCTAGTCTAGTAGAGGCATACTAGGGACTCTCTGTTTTGTCCATGTATTCACACATGTGTGAAGTTTCCGGTTAATACAATTCTAGCATGAATAATAAATATTTATCATGATATAAGGAATTATAAATAACAACTTTATTATTGCCTCTAGGGCATATTTCCTTCAGTCTCGCACTTTCACTAGAGTCAATAATCTAGTTCACACCGCCATGTGATTTAATACCGATAGTTCACATCTTTATGTGAATAACACCCATGGTTCACATCGCCATGTGACTAACACCCAAAAGGTTTACTAAGGTGTGTCATGTTTTGCTTCGTGAGAGAAGTTTAGTCAACGGGTCTATTACATTCAGATCCGTATGTATTTCACAAATTTCTATGTCTACAATGCTCTACATGGAGCTACTCTAACTTATTGCTCCCACTTTCAATACGCGTCCAGATTGATACTTAGAGTCATCTGGATTAGTGTAAAGCTTGCATCGGCGTAACTCTTTACGACGAACTCTTTATCACTTCCATAATCGAGAAACATTTCCTTAGTCATCCAGTAACTAAGGATATTTTTTTACCGCTGTCCAGTGATCTACTCCTGGATCACTATTGTACCTCCTTGCCAAACTCATGGAAAGGTACACAACAGGTTTGGTACATAGCATGGCATACTTTATAGAACCTATGGCTGAGGCATAGGGAATGACTTTCATCCTTTTTCTATCTTCTGCCGTGGTCGGCTTTTGAGTCTTTACTCAACTTCATACCTTACATTTCAGGCAAGAACTCCTTCTTTGACTGATCCATTTTGAACTTCTTCAAAATCTTATTAAGGTATGTACTCATTGAAAATCTTATCAAGCGTCTTAATCTATCTCTATAGATCTTGGTGCCCAATATGTAAGCAGCTTCACTGATGTCTTTTATTAAAAAACTCTTTTAAACAATCCTTTATGCTTTTTAGAACATTCTACATCATTTCCGTTCAACAATATGTCATTCACATATACTTATAAGAAAGGCTGCAGTGCTTCCACTCACTTTCTTGCAAATACAGGCTTCATCGTAAGTCTGTATAAAACATATGCTTTGATCACCTCATCAAAGCGTATATTCCAACTCCGAGATGCTTGCACCAGTCCATAGATGGATCGCTGGAGCTTGCACACTTTGTTAACACCTTCAGGATCGACAAAACCTTCTGGTTGCATCATATAGAACTCCCCTTTGAGGTATCCATTAAGGAATGCAGTTTTGACATCCATTTGCCAGATTTCATAATCATAAAATGCGGCAATTGCTAACATGATTCGTACAGACTTAAGCATCGCCACGGGTGAGAAAGTCTCATCATAGTCAACTCCTTGAACTTGTCGAAAACCTTTCGCAACAAGTCGAGCTTTGTAGACAGTAACATTGCCATCGGCGTCAGTCTTCCTCTTAAAGATCCATTTACTTTCAATGGCTTGCCGATCATCGGTCAAGTCAACCAAAGTCCACACTTTGTTCTCATACATGGATCCCACCTCAGATTTCATGGCCTCAAGCCATTTTGCGGAATCTGGGCTCATCATCGCTTCCTCATAGTTTGTAGGTTCATCATGGTCTAGTAACATGACTTCCAAAACCGGGTTACCGTACCACTCTGGCGCGGAATGCACTCTGGTTGACCTACGAGGTTCAGTAGTAACTTGATCTGAAGTTTCATGATCATCATCATTAGCTTCCTCACTGATTGGTGTAGGAATCACTAGAACTAGTTTCTGTGATGTACTACTTTCCAATTCGGGAGAAGGTACAATTAGCTCATTAAGTTCCACTTTCCTCCCACCCACTTTTTTCGAGAGAAACTCCTTCTCTAGAAAGTATCCATTTTTAGAAACGAATATCTTGCCTTTGGATCTGTGATAGAAGGTATATCCAACAGTTTCCTTTGGGTATCCTATGAAGACACATATCTCCGATTTGGGTTCGAGCTTATCAGGTTGAAACTTTTTCACATAAGCATTGCTGCCCCAAACTGTAAGAAACGACAGCTTAGATTTCTTGCCAAACCACAGTTCATACGGTGTCGTCTCAAGGGATTTAGGTGATGCCCTATTTAACGTGAATGCAGTTGTCTCTAATGCATAACCCAAAACGATAGTGGTAAATCGATAAGAGACATCATAGATCGCACCATATCTAATAAAGTGCGGTTACGATGTTCGGACACATCATTACGCTGTGGTGTTCCAGGTGGCGTGAGTTGTGAAACTATTTCACATTGTTTTAAATGAAGTTCAGACTCGTAACTTCAAATATTCGCCTCCGCGATCAGATCGTAGAAACTTTTATTTTCTTGCTATGATGATTTTCCACTTCACTCTGGAATTTTTTGAACTTTTCAAATGTTTCAGACTTATGTTTCATCAAGTAGATATACCCATATCTGCTCAAATCATCTGTGAAGGTAAGAAAATAATGATACCCGCCGCGAGCCTCAACACTCATTGGACCGCATACATCAGTCTGTATTATTTCCAATAAGTCAGTTGCTCGCTCCATTGTTCCGGAGAACGGAGTCTTAGTCATCTTTCCCATGAGGCATGGTTCGCAAGCATCAAATGATTCATAATCAAGTGATTCCAAAAGCCCATCGGCATGGAGTTTCTTCATGCGCTTTACACCAATATGACCTAAATGGCAGTGCCACAAATAAGTTGCACTATCATTATTAACTTTGCATCTTTTGGCTTCAATATTATGAATATGTGTATCACTACGATCGAGATCCAACAAACTATTTTATTGGGTGTATGACCATCGAAGGTTTTATTCATGTAAACAGAACAACAATTATTCTCTGACTTGAAATGAATAAACGTATTGTAACAAACATGATAAAATCATATTCATGCTCAATACAAATGCCAAATACCATTTATTTAGGTTCTACACTAATCCCGAAAGTATAGGGAGTGTGCGATGATGATCATATCAATCTTGGAACCACTTCCAACACACATCGTCACTTCACCTTTAACTAGTCTTTGTTCATTCTGCAACTCTCGTTTCGAGTTACTAATTTTAGTGACTGAACCGGTATCAAATACCCAGGGGTTGCTATGAACACTAGTAAAGTACACATCAATAATATGTATATCAAATATACATTTGTTCACTTTGCCATCCTTCTTATCCGCCAAGTATCTAGGGCAGTTCCACTTCCAGTGACCATTTCCTTTGCAGTAGAAGCACTTAGTTTCAGGCTTGAGTTTAGCTTTGGGTTTTCTTCACGGGAGTAGCAACTTACTTGCCATTCTTCTTGAAGTTCCCTTTCTTTTCATTTGCCCTTTTACTTGAAACTAGTGGTCTTGTTAACCATCAACAGTTGATGTTTTTTCTTGATTTCTACCTTTGTTGATTTTAGCATCGCAAAGAACTCGGGAATTACTTTCGTCATCCCTTGCATATTATAGTTCATCACGAAGTTCTAGTAACTTGGAGACAGTGACTAGAGAACTTTGTCAATTACTATCTTATCTAGAAGATTAACTCCCACTTGATTCAAGCAATTATAGTACCCAGACAATCTGAGCATTTGCTCACTAGTTGAGCTATTCTCCCCCATCTTGTAGGCAAAGTACTATCAGAGGTCCCATACCTCTCGACACGGGCATGAGTATGAAATACTAATTTTAACTCTTGGAACATCTTATATGCTCCGTGGCGTTCAAAACGTTTTTGAAGTCCCGGTTCTAATCCATAAAGCATGGTGCACTAAAATATTAAGTAGACATCATATTGAGCTTTGCCAAACGTTCATAACGTTTGCATCTGCTCTTGCAATAGATCTGTCACCTAGCGGTGCATCAAGGACATAATACTTATGTGCAGCAATGAGAAAAATCCTCAGATCACGGAACAAGTCTGCATCATTGCTACTGTCATCTTTCAACTTATATTTCTCTAGGAACATATAAAAATAAACGGGGAGCTGCATCGCGAGCTATTGATCTACAACATAGATATGCTAATACTACCAGGACTAAGTTCATGATAAATTAAAGTTCAATTAATCATATTACTAAAGAACTCCCACTTAGATACACATCCCTCTAGTCATCTAAATGATCACGTGATCCAAATCAACTAAACCACGTCCGATCATCACGTGAGATGGAGTAGTTTTCAATGGTGAACATCTTATGTTGATCATATCTATTATATGATTCACGCTCGACCTTTCGGTCTCCAGTGTTCCGAGGCCATGTCTGTACATGCTAGGCTCGTCAAGTTTAACCCGAGTATTCTGCATGTGCAAAACTGTCTTACACCCGTTGTATTTGAACGTAGAGCTTATCACACCCGATCATCACATGGTGTCTCGGCACGACGAACTTTCGCAACGGTGCATACTCATGGAGAACACTTGTACCTTGAAATTTTGTAAGGGATCATCTTATAATGCTACCGCCGTACTAATCAAAATAAGAAGCATAATATGATAAACATCACATGCAATCAAAATATGTGACATGATATGGCCATCATCATCTTGTGCTTTTGATCTCCATCTCCAAATCATCGTCATGATTTCCATTGTCACCAGCTTGACACCATGATCTTCATCGTAGCGTCGTGGTCGTCTCGCCAACTATAACTACTACTACTATCGCTAACTCATAGTGATAAAGTAAAGCAATTACATGGCTTTCGCAATTCATACAATAAAGAGTCAACCATAAGGCTCCTGCCGGTTGCCGATAATTTACAAAACATGATCATCTCATACAATAACGTATAACTCATCACGTCTTGACCATATCACATCATAACATGCCCTGCAAAAACAAGTTAGACAACCTCTACTTTGTTGTTACAAGTTTTACCTGGCTGCTACGGGCTTAGCAAGAACCGTTCTTACCTACGCATACAAAAACCACAACGATTTTTTGTCAAGTATGTGTTGTTTTAACCTTCACAAGGACCAGGCGTAGCCACACTTGATTCAACTAAAGTTGGAGAAACTGACACCCGCCAGCCACCTATGTGCGAAGCACGTCTGTAGAACTAGTCTCGCGTAAGCGTACGCGTAATGTCGGTCCGGGCCGCTTCATCCAACAATACCGCCGAATCCAAGTATGACATGCTGGTAAGCAGTATGACTATTATCGCCCACAACTCTTTGTGTTCTAATCGTGCATATCATCTACACATAGACCTAGCTCATGATGCCACTGTTGGGTAACACAATATTTCAAAAATTTCCTACGATCACGCAAGATCTATCTAGGAGAAGCATAGCAACGAGCGGGGAGAGTGTGTCTACATACCCTCGTAGACCGAAAGCGGAAGCGTCTAGTGACGCGGTTGATGTAGTCGAACGTCTTCGTGAGCCAACCGATCCAAGCACCGAACGTACGACACCTCCGCGTTCAACACACGTTCAACTCGATGACGTCCCATGAGTTCTTGATCCAGTTGAGCGTCACGGGAGAGTTTCTTTAGCACGACGGTGTGGTGACGATGATGATGAAGTTACCGGTGTAGGGCTTCGCCTAAGCACTACAACGATATGAACGAGGTGTGTATCTATGGAGAGGGGTTCCGCACACGGCTAAAATAAACTTGTGTGTCTATGGGGTGCCCCCTGGCCACGTATATAAAGGATGGAGGGAGGAAGAGGCCGTCCCTCATACGGCGCACCCAAAGTGTGGAGTCCTACTAGGACTCCCTAGTCCTAGTAGGATTCCACATCCCACATGGAATAGGAAAATGGGAAGGGAGAAGGAGAAGGAAGGAAGGGGGCGCCCCCTTTCCCTAGTACAATTTGGACCAGTCCATGGGGAAGGGGCGCGGCCACCCTTGAGGGCTTTATCTCCTTTCCCGTATGGCCCATTTAGGCCCAATATGAATTCCCGTAACTCTCCGGTAGTCCGAAAAATACCCGAATCACTCAGAACCTTTCCGATGTTCGAATATAGCCTTCCAATATATCGATCTTTACGTCTCGAACATTTCGAGACTTTTCGTCATGTCCGTGATCTCATCTGGGACTCCAAACAAACGTCGGTCATCAAATCACATAACTCATAATACAAATCGTCATCAAACGTTAAGCGTGCGGACCCTACGGGTACGAGAACTATGTAGACATGACCGAGACACATCTTCGATCAATAACCAATAGCGGAACCTGGATGCTCATATTGGCTCCTACATATTCTACGAAGATCTTTATCGATCAACTGCATAACAACATACGTTGTTCCCTTTGTCATCGGTATGTTACTTGCCCGAGATTCGATCGTCGATATCATCATACCTAGTTCAATATCATTACTGGCAAGTCTCTTTACTCATTCCGTAATACATCATCTCGTGACTAACTCATTAGTCATTTGCTTGCAAGGCTTATTATGATGTGTATTACCGAGAGGGCCCAGAGATACCTCTCCGACACTCGGAGTGACAAATCCTATTCTCGATTATGCCAACACCACAAACACCTTTGGAGACACCTATAGAGCATCTTTATAATCACCTAGTTACGCTGTGATGTTTGATAGCACACAAGGTGTTCCTCTGGTATTCGGGAGTTGCATAATATCATAGTCATAGGAACATGTATAAGTCATGAAGAAAGCAATATCAGTAAAACTAAACGATCATAATGCTAAGCTAACGTATGGGTCTTGTCCATCACATTATTCTTCTAATGATGTGATCCCGTTGATCAAATGACAACTCATGTCTATGGTTAGAAAACATAACCATCTTTGAATAACAAGCTAGTCTAGTAGAGGCATACTAGGGACTCTCTGTTTCGTCTATGTATTCACACATGTACTAAGTTTCCGGTTAATATAATTCTAGCATGAATAATAAACATTAATCATGATATAAGGAAATATAAATAACAATTTTATTATTGCCTCTAGGGCATATTTCCTTCAAGCACATTTGGCAAAAAAGATTTGACGGGGACGAGGAGATATTTTGTGATGATATGAGGCTTAATTACGGGTGTAGCTGGGTCACCCATCTCCTTTGTCGCCATCGACCCTTGTACATATGTTGGAGCTCCATTAGTAAGGTCCACATGTCAGTATAAATGGGTAGGGTATGGGTATATCCATGGGTACAAGGCTATACCCATACCCTACCCACAACTTAACAGGTCGGGTACGGATACTACCCATGGTTGCTCATACCCTGCCCATATGTACCCACGGGTACCCGTACCCATGGGTGAAATTGCCATCCATAGACCCGGCAATGTGGCTTGGTTGGAGCCTCAGGTTTTAGATGTTAGCCTTTTGTGCGATGTCTGTTTGGTATACAGGTCAGACTATCGGCACCCCTTCATCAGTTAGTTAGGAGTAGCAACAGATGTTGCGAAGATGATGGCTTCAGAGTTACCAATGTAATAAGGTCTTTGTGAATAATTAATAAAATGGCTGCATGCGTCGTCCAAATGCAGAGGCCGGGGGTCATCCTCCTTTTCTAAAAAAAACATACACTGCTTGACTGGTTTGGCATGTCACTAATGTGTGATACGTCCAAAACGTATCTATAATTTCTGCTTGCTCCATGCCACTTTTGGGTGATATTGCTATGATATTCATACACTTCCATACACTTTTGATCATATTTGGACTAACTTACTAATCCAGTGCACCCCAGTGCCAGTTTCTGTTTTCGGCTGTTTTTGTATTTCAGGTTTTCACGTTTCGAGAACTGCCCAGAAAAATCCAGAAAAATTATATAAAAAATCAGCGTTCCGGAAACAACACTGCGTCCGAAGGGCAGCCTGGGGGGGGGGGCACAGGGGCTCCAGGCGCCCTGTGGGCGCGCCCCCCCTGGGTCGCGCCGGGGGGCTCCTGGTCCCCCCGAGGCTCCCCCGATGCCCTACTTTGGCATATATTTAAAGGACCCTCCGAAACCCTCAGAACAGGAACTCTTTTCGCGATCCCATCTCTGTTCCGCCGCCGCCGCCGCTTCCAAGATCGGGAGCACCAGGAGAACTCTTCCCGGCACCCTGCCGGAGGGGAGGATCACCACCGGGAGCTTCTCCACCACCATGGACGCCTCCCGGATGACTCGTGAGTAGTCTCCCTTGGACCAGAAGTCCATGACCAGTAGCTATGTGATGTTCTCCTCCCGTTCTTGTGCTTCACTAATTAGTCCTCGTGAGCTGCCCTACATGATCGAGGCACCTATGTAATCCTTATGCTGTTGCTATGTTGAGTTTGCTGGGATCCGATGGATTATGAGATTATGTTCAGATTGATCTTGAGTAATATATTTGATTCACCTCTTTTATATTTTAGTTCATAAGTAATTCTTGCATGTTCTCCGTTGTTATTTATTGCTTTGGCCGAGTAATAGGTAGTGCTCCAAGAGGGAACGTTATGCTCGATTGTGGGTTCATGCCCCTCGATGACTAGCTTGAGTGATAGAAACATGAGTCTAGGGGATGTGCTGTTGCCACAAGGGGGAAAACAACGGTGCTTGTGCCCGCGGGTGCAAGGATTGTTTACTTTACACAAAGTTCTTTTAATGCAGTTGTTTGTTGCATTGAGTTTACACTATGGGTGGGACTCGCAACTTAATACCAGCGAGATGTTCTGGATAGATATCTCAAGGTGGATGATTAGTAGTAGATATTGATGGATTTCGGTCTACTTACTTTGGCGTACCGCCCATGCTTTGAACCTCAACCTTTCTTGCAATGTAGTCAGCATTGGTTTGCGTTCGTGGTCCTGTCAATTGCCCAGCTGTAATTTGCTTACCTCACATAGCTGTTTTATCGTCTTTTGGGAGAGAGACATCACTAGTGAACATCATGAGATTCCGGTCCATATTACCATCATTGATCACATCCACTATTTACTTTTCGCTACTTACTTACTATTGCAAAAACTATCTATCACTACTATCATTGCTTTTAACCCTTTGTGAACTACAAGGCCGGAGAGATTGACAACCTCTCTGTACTCGTTGGGAGCAAAGTTATTTGTATCTATGTGCAGGTCCACGTTGATTGCTACTAATCTGGCGCCGTAGCAATTGACACCTACTTGTTGAACCTAGGAGTCTCTGGGGATTCGATCCTTGGCATCTTTGCTAAGGGAAAACACTTCTACTTACTGCATCTTACACCTTCCACTTGGGGTAACCAACGAGGGGTTCGAGGCCCATCAAGGAGTATTTTCTGGCGCCGTTGCCGGGGACTCCACTCTTCAGGATAGGGGAGTTGCATGCTATCTTTTACCTTTGCTTTTTAGTCTTGTTAGTTTACCTTTCATTTTTGCTTTAGTTCCTTTTTATCGAAAATCACAAAAATAGTTATCTTGCCTGCTTGCTACTATGGGTTCCACCGAGAACACCAAGTTGTGTGACTTCACTAGTCACAACAACGATGACTTTATCAGCACACCTATCACTACACCTGCCACTTCAGCACCTTCATATGAAATTAAACCTGCTTTACTGAACTTAGTCATGAGAGAACAATTCTCCGGTGCTAGAGATGATGCTGCTTTACACTTGAACAACTTTGTAGAACTTTGTGATATGCAAAAGTACCAAGAAATAGATGGTAATATTGTTAAGCTTAAGCTTTTTCCTTTCTCTTTGAGAGGAGGAGCTAAAATTTGGTTTCAGTCTTTGCCTAGAAATAGCATAGATTCATGGGACAAGTGCAAAGATGCTTTTATCGGAAAATACTATCCACCTGCTAAAATTATCCAACTTAGAAGTAACATTGTGAATTTTAAACAATTGGATAATGAACACGTTGCCCAAGCTTGGGAACGTATGAAGTCTCTTATCAAGAACTGCCCTACTCACTGTTTGACTACTTGGATGGTTATCCAAACTTTTTATGCAGGCTTGAACTTTACCTCGCGGAACTTGTTAGATTCAGCCGCGGGAGGAACTTTTATGTCAACTACACCTGGTGCTGCCACGAAGCTTCTCGATGAGATGATGACCAACTATTCCCAATGGCACACCGAACGTGCTCCAACAGGTAGGAAGGTAAACTCTGTCGAGGAGATTTCCTCCCTCAATGAAAAAGTTGACTTGATCATGTCTCTACTTTCGAAGCAATCTACTGTTGATCCTCGTGATGTTCCTTTAAATTCTTTGATTGCTCAAGAACAAGTAGATGTGAACTTTATCTCTAGAAACAATTTTAACAACAATGCTTATAGGAGTAACTTTGGTAACAATCCTAGACCGTTCCCCTCTAACTCTTATGGGAACAACAATGCTTATCCTAGTACCAAGAACTCCAATACTGAACTAGAGACCATGCTTAGAGATTTAATCACTACCCAAAAGGCCTTTAATAAGAATGTAGAAGAGAAACTACATAAACTAGATGATCTTTCTTTTAAGGTAGACCACTTAGCCAATGAGGTAAAATTGCTAAAAATTGAAACTTCTCCACTTAAGGAGAGGGAAGTCATCCCTATTAATGCTACTCAAGTACAAATTAATGAAAACATTAGGATGATGGCTAAGCTTAAAGAAAGATGGGCTAGAGAAAGGGAGGAAGAGGAAAGAATTAAGAGCCTTCCTACCCACCACACTGTTGCTACTATCCAAGTTATTGAGGATGTTCACACTCTTAGCACCCAATGTACTCCTGGTCCCAATGGACCTATTAATGGTGATGCTATAACTATAGAAACTACCAACCAAGTGAACCTTAAGGACACCACTACCACTTTACTTGATGCTCGTGACCTTGATTTTGATAATTGCACTCTTACCGAAGTTATTGATTTCCTTCACAAGATGTCTAGAGATCCCCGCACTAGCACGCTTAACCTTGCCTTCACAGAGCATATCACTAATGCTCTCATCAAAGCTAGGGAGGAGAAACTTAGAGTAGAAGCCTCCATACCTAGAAAGCTAGAAGATGGTTGGGATCCTATGATAAAAATTAATTTGAATGACTTCTCTTGTTATGCATTATGTGATGTTGGTGCTAGTACCTCTGTTATGCCCAAAAGGATATATGATATGCTTAAATTGAAACCTTATGATTCTTGTTCTTTTGGTGTTCGTCTCGTTGATTCTTCCGTAAAGAAACCTTTGGGGAGGGTCGACGATGTTCTTATTGTTGTCAATGATAATTATGTGCCCGTTGATTTCACTATTATGGATATTGAATGTGATCCTTCATGTCCAATTATTTTGGGACGTCCCTTTTTGCGCACCGTTGGTGCTGTCATTGACATGAAAGAGGGAAATATAAAATTTCAGTTTCCTCTCAAGAAAGGGATGGAACACTTCCCTCGAAAGAAGATCAAGTTACCTTTTGAGTCCGTTGTACGGGCTAGTTATTCTTTTACTCTTGATAAAACTTGATCTATGCATTATGCCTAGCTTAAAGGCATAAAAGAAAGCGCTTTTGGGAGGCAGCCCACATGAATAATTTTTTTTGCTTTTGTTGTGTCTTGATGTTGTTTACTGCTGTAGCATCATCATTGTATCTTTGCTTTTCATATTTGTGCCAAGTATAGCCTCCGATTGCTAGAAAGTTCAAAAGTTGTGAGGTGCTGTCCAGGAAACAGATTCTGTCCTTGTATAGAAAAATTCGTATAAAATCACCAGATCATCCTTTTGGTCTGAATTTTTTCGACAGCGTTCTCTATATAATTGTCTTTCGTGCGTCAGTTCTGAGTTTTTTGATTTGAGTTGCAGAAGTATCCCGAACAGATCAATTACTGCCTGTTGTTCTGTTTTTCACAGATTCTGTCCTGTTTTGCCTTACCTTCACTTTGCAAATTAAGAACTTGCTTTTTCTTTGCAAAAACCTTTTGGCAATCTTGAGAAACAGTAGAACTTCAAGAATATCCTTATTTCCAGCAAGGTATAATTATTTTATTAAGGGTACTAACCTCGCTAATCAGATTATGATAAGTTATGTATGAAGGGAGTTTTCAAGTGTGCGAGGGAAGATGATAAAAAGATTCAGGAGTGTCAAGTGCTCAAGCTTGGGGATGCCCCCGTGCACCCCCAAGAAATATTCAAGGAGACTCAAGCGTATAAGATTGGGGATGCCCCCGTGCATCCCCTTCTCCATCAACATTATCAGTTCGTCTTTCGTTTCGCTATATTTTTATCACTTCATGTGTTATGTGCTATGCTTGGAGCGTCTTGCTTTTAGTTTTCTTTTTAGTTTTTCATAACGAGTCGGAACCCAGCATTCCTTTATGTGGGAGAGAAACACGCTCCACTTCTACCTAGAACATAACATATAATTTTCATGTCTATCCATGCTGTGTGTGTTCTTTGTCTTTTAATAGCTACTATCGTGCTCTGCTCTTAGTATTCATGCTTATCTTTTCAAGAGCTTTTATTTAGTTGGTTGCTTGAAGTCTCTTTAATTACCATGCTCACCTTATTAAGAGAGTTTGCTTCCGTTGCATTGGTCAATGTGTCTATGATAAAGATGCTACTTGCATGATGATGCTTAGTAGTTCAGGTTTTCTTATGGTTAATCTCAAATAGCCGGGGGGTTCCCAATGTGTTATTGGAGTACCAACTTGGTTTGTTTGCCTATGATGTGGTATGGTTTAGTAATATCTTCCTTCGAGACTTTATTTTGATTGACTTGGCGTATGCTCACGCATATTCAAGACTGTGAAGAAAGTCTGTCAAGCCTTGATGATCTTTTATTTCTGAGTAGCGATATAACTTCCATGCCTGATTCAATATTGCTTTGTCGCTCTGCATGATTATGACCGTCATTGCTCTCTTAGTTGGTCGCTCTCAGTCTTTTGCTAACCTCCACCTGTACTAAGCAAACTAACCATGCAATACATAGCTCATGGGAAAGTAGCCTAAAGACTATTGTGGTAAAGAATATGTTGCTTATGTATCTTATTTCTTATAAGTTGCTTGCTGAGCGGTAACCATGTTTCTGGGGACGCCATCAACTGTCACACTTTTGTTGAATATCATGTGAGTTGCTATGCATGTTCGTCTTGTCTGAAGTAAGGGTGATTTGCCGTGGGTTGAATTAATATGCATATTGTTAGAGAAGAACATTGGGCTGCCAACCAAAGCCATGCATCATGGTGGAAGTTTTAGCTTGGACCTTAATCCTCAATCTCTCATGAGAATATGCTTATGCATTAAAGAGGAGTCCATCATCTATTTTCTATGTTGTCCTGGTATGGATGTCCTCAAGTTGAGATCTATCAAAAACGAGAAATCAAATGCGATTTATCTCCTTGGACCTTTGTACAGGTGGCATAGAGGTACCCCTTTGTGACACTTGGTTGAAACATATGCAATGCAATGATAACCCATGGGAATCCGAGCTAATTAGGACAAGGAGCGAGGACTATTGGTATTCGATGCATGAGGCTTGCAACTTATAGGATGTTTTAAGCATGACACATATGAAGTACTACTACCGTTGACACAATTGCTTCCATGTTTTCAAAATGAAAAGCTCTAGCTCTTAACCTTTCTTTTACTTTTATGTTGAAGCACCAACTACTGAGAGCATGATTGTCATTCTGAGTGTAATGTGCATTGTCCCAAAGTAGCATTGTCTTTTGCATGATTGTGATATCGTTTATTCTGAAATCATTGTATCTAGTCATCACTTAAACCTTGAAGGTGCTCCTGCATTTATGTTTTGCATCACTAAAGGGGGCAAGCTAGATATCACTTTATCATATTTGCACATCATGTTCATTGCAAATCTTTTTGATGTTTCAGTTTCATATTGTAAAACTTTCAGTCATTTGTGATTTTCTCTTGAGGCAACTTAATTACTATAGAATCATTGTCTCAGTAAGCTTTTGTCATATGACTATAAAAAAGTCCTATATGGTTAATAGCATGTCACCACAGAAATTATTCTTGTTATCATTTACCTACTCGAGGACGAGCAGGAATTAAGCTTGGGGATGTTGATACGTCCAAAACGTATCTATAATTTCTGCTTGCTCCATGCCACTTTTGGGTGATATTGCTATGATATTCATACACTTCCATACACTTTTGATCATATTTGGACTAACTTACTAATCCAGTGCACCCCAGTGCCAGTTTCTGTTTTCGGCTGTTTTTGTATTTCAGGTTTTCACGTTTCGAGAACTGCCCAGAAAAATCCAGAAAAATTATATAAAAAATCAGCGTTCCGGAAACAACACTGCGTCTGAAGGGCAGCCTGGGGGGGCACAGGGGCTCCAGGCGCCCTATGGGCGCGCCCCCCCCCCTGGGCCGCGCCGGGGGGGCGCCTGGGCCCCCCGAGGCTCCCCCGATGCCCTACTTTGGCATATATTTAAAGGACCCTCCGAAACCCCCAGAACAGGAACTCTTTTCGCGATCCCATCTCTGTTCCGCCGCCGCCGCCGCTTCCAAGATCGGGAGCACCAGGAGAACTCTTCCCGGCACCCTGCCGGAGGGGAGGATCACCACCGGGAGCTTCTCCACCACCATGGACGCCTCCCGGATGACTCGTGAGTAGTCTCCCTTGGACCATGAGTGCATGACCAGTAGCTATGTGATGTTCTCCTCCCGTTCTTGTGCTTCACTAATTAGTCCTCGTGAGCTGCCCTACATGATCGAGGCATCTATGTAATCCTTATGCTGTTGCTATGTTGAGTTTGCTGGGATCCGATGGATTATGAGATTATGTTCAGATTGATCTTGAGTAATATATTTGATTCACCTCTTTTATATTTTAGTTCATAAGTAATTCTTGCATGTTCTCCGTTGTTATTTATTGCTTTGGCCGAGTAATAGGTAGTGACTCCAAGAGGGAACGTTATGCTCGATTGTGGGTTCATGCCCCTCGATGACTAGCTTGAGTGACAGAAACATGAGTCTAGGGGATGTGCTGTTGCCACAAGGGGGAAAACAACGGTGCTTGTGCCCGCGGGTGCAAGGATTGTTTACTTTACGCAAAGTTCTTTTAATGCAGTTGTCTGTTGCATTGAGTTTACACTATGGGTGGGACTCGCAACTTAATACCAGCGAGATGTTCTGGATAGATATCTCAAGGCGGATGATTAGTAGTAGATATTGATGGATTTCGGTCTACTTACTTTGGCGTACCGCCCATGCTTTGAACCTCAACCTTTCTTGCAATGTAGTCAGCATTGGTTTGCGTTCGTGGTCCTGTCAATTGCCCAGCTGTAATTTGTTTACCTCACATAGCTGTTTTATCGTCTTTTGGGAGAGAGACATCACTAGTGAACATCATGAGACTCCGGTCCATATTACCATCATTGATCACATCCACTATTTACTTTTCGCTACTTACTTACTATTGCAAAAACTATCTATCACTACTATCATTGCTTTTAACCCTTTGTGAACTACAAGGCCGGAGAGATTGACAACCTCTCTGTACTCGTTGGGAGCAAAGTTATTTGTATCTGTGTGCAGGTCCACGTTGATTGCTACTAATCTGGCGCCGTAGCAATTGACACCTACTTGTTGAACCTAGGAGTCTCTGGGGATTCGATCCTTGGCATCTTTGCTAAGGGAAAACACTTCTACTTACTGCATCTTACACCTTCCACTTGGGGTAACCAACGAGGGGTTCGAGGCCCATCAATGTGTCGTCAGCTGAACCATCACTGGCTGGAAAAGGGCCTGATACTACTACCCCGCCAGTGTAGTGACTTTTGATACTACTACTCCGCCATCACCTGCACCCATCAGTGTAGTGACTTACGACATTACAGTGTCATTTAATATATAGGTTCAGAACAATTGCATTATGTTAGAGTTGTGTCGAATATTTTGTACAATGCAGATTACAGCTGGACTCTGAGTCGTATGGTGTGTAGATAAGATATGACGTAGTGTCCTAGTAGGACTCTTGTATCCTAGAACTTTTATGTAATGTGGGATAGATACATGATGTAACCTATGCCAACATAATAGCACACACACGCAGAGGGAGTTGTCGCCCGGCCGGTCGGGGTGCGATATTGTAGCGGTGTCTTGGAGAGAAGCACCCATAGTAGACATGTCGGTGAATATAGTAATAAATATCGGTGTCATGCTCATGTGAGTGTCTGGTCCGTGGTAGATCGACTACATTAGTTAGCTTGTTCGGAGGTCAGAGTTGTTGATGAAGAGGAGGAGAAGATCGTATCTCCCGGAGTTGGCTCGGCGATGTCCATAGATGAGAAAACCAAATGCAGTGGGATAGATCGATTGTCCAGTTCATGGAAGCAATCGGGTGAGTGACGATATCAGATCGTTCGGATCAGCAACACGTGCAAGCAGCGGGACGTACACATCGCAGAAGGTGGGCCAACAGCGGAGGCGGTAGTGCTTCAATGGCGGATCGATTCGTGGATGCGCGTAATACACACATAACGCTAGGGCAGGCGGCTCTGATAGTGTACTACGCGAGATGCGCGTCGAGGTGGGCCACGGGTTATTCTAACAAGTGGTACACTAGAGCATCTACAACAGGACTTCGACAAATCAGGCCTCCTATATGTCCGCGGATGTGTCCGGGCACACCCGCAGACACATCCGGACAACCCTTCATATCTTCTGCCTAACATCCATATATCTCAAATTCAGACTCTCAAATCCATGCACGTCCATCATATACGCCAATGTCGCATGTAAATACTAAATGTTGGTATCGAAAATACATAGTTCGTACATAATTTATTTTGAGTGCACAACTCAAACATTAACCTCTTTGGTTTTCATTATGGGTCAACATATGCTCCACAAGATCATTGAGTAGCCGCGTGTGCACCTGATGATGTCAAAGACTCTAATGCATCTATAAAAAGTTCATAAGTTGAGCTGCATCTTGAACTTTCGAGATTTGAACTTGTTCTTTAGGTGCATCAAAATCATTGTTTTTGGCTACACCATCACTCTCATCCTCGACAATCATATTGTGCGAAATAACACAACATGTCATGAGCTGCCACAAAGTTTTTGATTCCCACATCATTGCAGATCCACGAACAATTCCTCAATGAGTTTGAAGCTCTCTGAATGCCCTCTCGACATCCTTCCTAGCTGCTTCTTGCATTGTTGCAAAGTGACTTTGTTTGTTTCCATGTGGTTTAGATACGGTCTTGAAAAACGCCGCCCACTAAGGATAGACGTCGTCGGTAAGATAGTATCCCATGTTGTAGTCATGACCGTTGATAGTGTAGTTGCACGACGGGTGATTCCCCATTACAAGGCCTCCTGAACACCAGAGATCATTGAAGCACGTCGATTTCTGAAAGGACCGATATGGTTGACTAGAGTGGGTGTGAATAGGCAAGTACCAATTGTTTAGCTCTTTTTAACAAATTAGGCTTGATAATAAAATTGGTTGTCTAGATATGTAACTAGGTGGACAACCTATATGACAATCACAATATCAAGCTCACAAGCAATTACAAGATACAACCACAATATAGCTTGCACAATGTAAATGATAGAAATAATCACAAGTGGATTCAGTGAAGACGAGGATGTGTTACCGAAGTTCTGTCCCTTTAGGGGGAGGTACGTCTCCGTTAGAGTGGTGTGGAGGCACAATACTCTCCAAGAAGACACTAGGGACATCATATTCTCCTCACGCCCTCGCACAATGCATGATGACGTGATTCCACTAGTGGTGCCCTTGAAGGCGGTGACCGAAACTTTACAAACAAGGCCGGGGCTCTGTCCACAACTTAACTAGAGGCTCCCAACACCACCACGAAGCTTCAACACAATGGATTGTGGCTCCGAGATGACCTATTTCATCTAGGGTGCCCAAACACCCAAGAGTAACAAGATCCACAAGGGATTAGTGGGGGGAATCAAATATCTCTTGGTGGAAGTGTAGATCGAGGCCTTCTCCTCCAAACCCTAGAGCAATAACAAGTTTTGTTGGCTAGGGAGAGAGATCGAGCGAAAATGAGCTTTAGGGCAACAATGAAGCTTGGGAGGATAAGAGGGAGGCCTTCTTGGGGAAGAAGACCCCTTTATATAGTTGGGAAGAACCCAATCGTTATCTGCCCTCAAGTCGCACACAAGCGGTACTACCGCTCAGAGGAATGGTACTATTACTTGGTGCGGTAGTTCCAGGTGTAGCACTGGGAGTACAAGAATACATGAGCGGTAGGGCCGCCGGAGTGGCACTACCATCCTCACCAGTGGTACTACTGCTGAGTGTCTCAGGACACAAAGAACCAGCGGTAGTAGAGGGTGGGTAGGACGGAAGTACCGCATCAAGCAGTACTACCACGGTCTACTAGCATGGACAAAAGCACTTAAATAAATGATAGTGCATGCGATAATGGAAAACAGAAGTACCGCTCAAGAGGTACTACTGCCATACTGCCGCTACTTCCTCTAGGCTATAGAGAAGACAATGGTAATGGGGTAGCACTAGCATCGTAGTACAGCTGGAGCAGTACTACCGCCCAACTACCACAAATGTAAATACAATCACATTAGCCAAAATATAAGCGGCAGTGCTCGCGACACTGGACTACGGTAGTACCACACAAGTGGTACTACCGCTGCCAAGGGTGGTAGTACAACTAGAGTGCTTCAAAATGTCCCAAGGCAGAAAACAGTAGGAACTCCAATGTTACGGGAAAGGTATGTGGGTGCATATGGGAATGTGTACGTGTTGATTCCACCCAAACCTTTCCAAAGTGGACCCCCCTCTTAATAGTACAATTTTCCTACGACCCAAATCCACCGAAAAAAATGTCGGAAACAACCGTCTTCGTTCTTTATCACCGAGGGGGATAAATCGTCTCAGACCATATGATGTGATATCTTAAATGCTCATTGCACATGGTTAGTCCGCTAATTGCATCGTCCTCAATCACCAAAACCACTAAGGGAGAAATGTGCCCTAACAATAACCCCTTTTTTGGTGGATTGATGACAAACGAGATTTGCACAATGATATCAAGGAATAATATGCAAACTAACTATCTACAAAATTTAGATGGGCTACCCTAAATGTGTGCACTATTTGGAATGCAAAGCACGCACACTAGGATCAATGCCCCCCTATATTTATAGATAAGGCAATAATTGCAAAAACCATAATATAAAGAGTACCCTAATATAAATACTAAGCTTGGTCACAAGTAAGAGCATGTGAGCGTGAAGAAAAAGGGCACAAATTAAGTATAACATCACATACTACGATAATATGACATAATAAGATAGTCAAAGGGTAGCGTATGTCTCACACCATACTACCAAAGTCTCCAAGTCTCACAAACCAAAGCAGATAGGAGAATAGTTCACAACCTGACGGATCAAAGTACCGTCAGATCCCTCGGTAGGGTTCATGACGAGATCATAAGTACCAAAACGCAGTCTGCACAAACAATCTACCTAGGTTCGGGCCTCCGAAGAGTAATACCCTACATCTTGCTTCTTATTGTCATTAGTGTAGAGGATCACAATGGTGTATGGGATTTCTACCGAGAGTTCATATATGAGATTGGGTGATGAATGAAGCCCTAGACCTCCCTTTATATAGGCAGGATAGATCTAGGGTTTACAAGGTCGTAGGTGATCCTGTTGTGTCGCTGACTTCCTGTCTTGGAGGTGACAAAGATCACCTCTGGCTTCTTTGGGTTTTCCTCCAGTCTTGGACCTAGTGGGCCCTGCATGCCCGTTGAGGCCGGGATTACCTACGTTAGATATCCCGTGTACTGGACCCCGCCAGTATCCCCCGAGCATGGTGGAGGTCGCAAGTGTCCGACGCCAAGGCCTCCGCTGGGCTCCTCTCTTTCAAGTGTCCGGCCTCCATTTCCTTTAGTATCATGAACTCCTTTTCCACATCCTAAGATAGTGTCATCGTGCGTCCTTCAGCTTGGAAGCGTGTGTTGGAATATATGCCCTAGAGGCAATAATAAACTGGTTATTATCATATTTTCTGTTCATGATAATCATTTATTATCCATGCTAGAATTGTATTGATCAGAAACTCAGATACATGTGTGGATACATAGACAACAACGTGTCCCTAGTGAGCCTCTACTAGACTAGCTCGTTGATCAAATATAGTTAATGTTTCCTAACCATATACATGAGTGTCATTTGATAACGGTATGACATAATTAGGAGAATGATGTGATTAACAAGACCCAACAGTAAGCATAACATTTGATTGTATTAGTTTATTGCTACTGCTTTCTTCATGTCAAGTATATGTTCCTAAGACCATGAGATCATGCAACTCCCTGACACCGGAGGAATACCTTGTGTGTATCAAACGTTGCAACATAACTGGTGACTATAAAGATGCTCTATAGGTATCTCCGAGGGTGTCTGTTGAGTTGGCATGGATTGAGACTGGGATTTGTCAGTTCGTGTGACGAAGAGGTATCTCAAGGCCCACTAGGTAATACAACATCACAACAGGCTTGCAAGCAATGTGACTAAGGAGTTAGTCACGTGATCTTGTATTACAAAACGAGTAAAGAGACTTGTCGGTAATGAGATTGAACTAGGTATAGAGATACCGACGATTGAATCTCGGGCAAGTAACATACTGATGGACAAAGGGAACTACATACGTGATTAGCTGGATCCTTGACATCGAGGTTCGACCGATAAAGATCTTCGTAGAATATGTAGGAACCAATATGGGCATCTAGGTCCCGCTATTGGTTATTGACCGTAGAGGTGTCTCGGTCATGTCTGCATAGTTATCGAACCCGCAGGGTCTACACACTTAACGTTCGGTGACGATCTAACTATAGTTGAGTTATTATGTTGGTGACCGAAGGTTGTTCGGAGTCCCGGATGATATCCGGACATCACGGGGAGCTCCAGAATGGTCCGAAGGTAAAGATTCATATATGGAAAGTTGTTATCGGGATTCCGGAAAAAGTTCGAGTTTTTTGGTATTGTACCCAGAAGGTTCTAGAAGGTTCTCGAGTGGGTCCCGCCTGCATGGGGGACCCACATGAGTGTGAATAGTGTGGAAAGTATCCACAACTCTGGTCTAGGCGCACCAAGGTCCTCCCTTAACAGGAATAGTATCATATCCCAAAGGGATAAGATAAGGATCCCTAAAAAGGAGGATAGCTATCGGTGGGGAAGGAAAGGAACGATTTCCTTTGTCCCCCTTTGTCCAACGACCCTAGGGCCTTGGAGGGCAAGCGTCGAGCCCCCTCCACTCTTATATAAAGGTGGGGAGACGTTGGGGACAGCAACCCTTCAACCCTTGCCCGTCTCCATCCCGTTACACCTCCTCCACCTCGCGCAGACGCTTGGCGAAGCCCTGCTGAGATTGCTCCACCATCACTGCCACCACGTCGTCGTGCTGCCGGGAACTCGAGCTACTACTTCATCCTTGCTCGCTGGATCGAGGAGGTGAAGTGTAGTGACCACAGTTCCAATGAACCGAAGTCACTGTGCTCAGTGTCATCCCTGGGTCGGTATGCTGACACACAATACTCGAGGATTTATAATAGAGGTTCAATCACACTTTATTACATCGAAACTCCTCGAAGAGGCAATATCCATTACACGATAATGGATGAAGGCCATCTAGATAAAATAAACTACGTAAGCTATGAAGAGTAGTTGAGTCCATCCAACTCCACGGCAAACATTGAGTGCATGACAACGACCTATCGCACCTTAATCCTTGTCTGGAAACTCTGCAACATGATACGTTGCAGCCATGTAGGTCAACACATTGAATATGCTGGCAAGAACACACTGTAATGATAAAGAACAAAGCCTACAACTACATGCATATTTGGCTGGTGGAGGTTGTAAGGTTTATTTTTGCACAAAGCTAGTTTTTCCCTACAACAAAGGAATGCATTTATTTAACTACTTCGTTAAATTTATATCATGAACAATTGAGTATGGTTCCTCCATCTCAATACCAAACCAAAGTCATTATTAACCTAACAAATTAGTAAAGTGATGAGACTAGTCCATAATTCAAATACCAGGATACTCAAGATTCCATAACCGGGGACACGGCTACTCATGAATAGTTTGTACACTCTGCAGAGTTTTGTGCACTTTTCCCCACACGACTCGATCTCCTCCTTTGATTTCTCGCACTACATGGTGTTTGAGAAATGGATGACCGAGAAACAATCTTTCACAAGCATTAACTCTTAACCCTGGGTAGACCGTACCACCTACATCCGCTACATCTGCTAGTCTACCACAGAAAGAGGTCACACAACATACTCAACTATGCTAGAGCCCATAATGGCATTGTGGCTGCACACGGAAGTTTCTAGGCATGAATGATATATGATCCCTTTGAGCCTAGGTGGCATTCCATAGGATAATCACACGGGTCCTCTGGGATTTCCTAGGACAACACTGGATTCTCCAGGTGCCCTGATGTCCACTACGCAACCTTCTTCTTGTAGATGTTGTTGGGCCTCCAAGTGCAGAGGTTTGTAGGACAGTAGCAAATTTCCCTCAAGTGAATGACCTAAGGTTTATCAATCCGTGGGAGGCGTAGGATGAAGATGGTCTCTCTCAAACAACACTGCAACCAAATAACAAAGAGTATCTTGTGTCCCCAACACACCCAATACAATGGTAAATTGTATAGGTGCACTAGTTCGGCGAAGAGATGGTGATACAAGTGCAATATGGATGGTAGATATAGGTTTTGGTAAACTGAAAATATAAAAACAGCAAGGTAACTAAAGATAAAAGTGGGCATAAATGGTGTTGCAATGATAGGAGACAAGGCCTAGGGTTCATACTTTTACTAGTGCAAGTTCTCTCGACAAGGATAACATAATTGGATCATATTACTAGCCCTCAACATGCAACAAAGAGTCACTCCAAAGTAACTAATAGTGGAGAACAAACGAAGAGATTATGGTAGGGTAAGAAACCACCTCAAAGTTATTCTTTCTGATCGATCTATTCAAGAGTCCGTAGTAACGTTCAATCTATCATAGAGTTCGTACTAGAATAACACCTTAAGACACAAATCAACCAAAACCCTAATGTCACCTAGATACTCCATTGTCACCTCAAGTATCCGTGGGCATGATTATACGATATGCATCACACAATCTCAGAAACATCTATTCAACCAGCACAAAGTACTTCGAAGAGTGCCCCAAAGTTTCTACCGGAGAGTCAAGACGAAAACGTGTGCCAACCACTATGCATAGATTCCCAAGGTCATGGAACTTGCAAGTTGATCACCAAAACATACATCAAGCTGATCACGTGATATCCCATTGTCACCACAGATAAGCACATGCAAGACATACATCAAGTGTTCTCAAATCCTTAAAGACTCAATCCGATAAGATAACTTCAAAGGGAAAACTCAATCCATTACAAGAGAGTAGAGGGGTAGAAACATCATAAGATCCAACTATAATAGCAAAGCTCGCGATACATCAAGATCGTGCCATCTCAAGAACACGAGAGAGAGAGAGAGAGAGAGATCAAACACGTAGCTACTGGTACATACCCTCAGCCCCGAGGGTGGACTACTCCCTCCTCGTCATGGAGAGCGCCGGGATGATGAAGATGGCCATCGGAGACGGTTCCCCCCTCCGGCAGGGTGCCAGAACGGGTCTAGATTGGTTTTCGGTGGCTATAGAGGCTTTCGGCGGCGGAACTCCCGATCTAGGTTAATTTCCGAACGTTTCAGTATTTATAGGATTTTTGGCGTAGGTCCCAAGTCAGGGAGGCTTCTGGGCTGTCCACGAGATAGGGGGGCGCTACCACCTGCCTAGGGCGCGCCCCCACCCTCGTGGGCAGCCCGTTGCTCCCCTGGCCCAACTCTTTTACTTCGGGGGCTTCTTTTGGTCAAGAAAAAATCATCAAAAATTGGCACGTCAATTGGACTCTTTTTAATATTCCTTTTCTGTAAAACTCAAAAACAAGGAAAAAATAGAAACTAGCACTGGCCTCTAGGTTAATAGGTTAGTCCCAAAAATCATATAAAAGTGTATATACAAGCCCATAACACATCCTAGAAGGCTAATATAATAGCATGGAACAATAAAAAATTATAGATATGTTGGAGACGTATCAGCATCCCCAAGCTTAATTCCTGCTCGTCCTCGAGTAGGTAAATGATAAAAACAGAATTTTTGATGTGGAATGCTAACCAACATAGTTTTTTCAATGTAATTCTCTTAATTGTGGCATGAATGTTCAGATCTGAAAGATTCAAGACAAAAGTCTATGTTGACATAAGAAATAATAATACTTCAAGCATACTAACAGAGCAATCATGTCTTCTCAAAATAATATGGCTAAAGCAAGTTATCTCTACAAAATCATATAGTCTGGCTATGCTCCCTCTTCATCACACAAAATATTCATATCATGCACAACCCCGATTTCAGCCAAGCACTTGTTTTCATACTCTATCTTTTCAAACCTTTCAACTTTCATGCAATACATGAGCGTGAGCCATGGACATAGCACTATGGGTGGAATAGAGGTGGTTGTGGAGAAGACAAAAAGGAGAGGAAGATAGTCTCACATCAACTGGGCGTATCAATGGGCTATGGAGATGCCCATCAATAGATATCAATGTGAGTGAGTAGGGATTGCCATGCAACGGATGCACTAGAGCTAAATATGAATGAAAGCTCAAGAAAAGAAACTAGTGGGTGTGCATCCAACTTGCTTGCTCACGAAGACCTAGGTCATTTGAGGAAGCCCATCGTTGGAATATACAAGCCAAGTTCTATAACGAAAATTCCCACTAGTATAAGAAAGTGACTAAACATGAGACTCTCTACAATGAAGAACATGGTGCTACTTTGAAGCACAAGTGTGGAAAAAAGATAGTAGCAATTGCCCTTTTCTTTTTTTCTTTTTTTGGGCCTTTCTTTTTTCTTTGGACTTTCCTTTTTTCCTTTTGTTTCTTTTTTTGCGGAGGGGCTTTGTAGATTTAGCCTTTCCTCCCATGGGACAATGCTCTGATAATGATGATAATCACACTTTCATTACAACTCGATACTACAATAACAAAGTATGACTCTATATGAATGGACAAGAGTGACATGTATAAAAATTATGCATGGTGGCCTTGCCACAAATACGATGTCAACTACATGATCATGCAATGGCAATATGACAATATGATGCGTGTCATATGAACGGAACGGTGGAAAGTTGCATGTCAATATATCTCGGAATGGCTATGGAAATGCCATGATAGGTAGCTATGGTGGCTGTTTTGAGTAATAATATGGTGGCTGTTTTGAGGAACGATACATAGTGGGTTTATGGCACCGGCGAAAGTTGCGCGGTACAAGAGAGGCTAGCAATGGTGGAAGGGTGAGAGTGCGTATAATCCATGGACTCAACATTAGTCATAAGAACTAATATACTTATTGCAAAAATCTACGTGTCATCAAAACAAAGCAATCAACGCATGCTCCTAGGGGGGAGGTTGGTAGGAGTTAACCATCGCGCGCCCCCGACCTCCACACAAAGGTTGGCACTCTACAAATACCTCATGCTCTAACTTTGTCACATAGTGGTTCACCATACGTGCGTGCTACGGGAATCACTAACCTTAACACAAGTATTTATCAATTTCATAATAACTCCACTAGCATGACTCTAATATCACTATCCTCATGTCTCAAAACAATTATCAAGCATCCAACATCTCATTCTATTCAATGCACTTAGTGTGAAAGTTTTTACTACATTGATATTGGATGTCTATCATGTTAAAACTAGTTTTATAGCCTAAACACATTACCATGCTGTTTTAATAGACTCTCAAAAGGATATAAGTGAAGCATGAGAGATCAACAATTTCTTCAAAATATAATCACCACCGTGCTCTAAAAGATATAAGTGAAGCACTAGAGCAAAACTATTCAACTCAAAAGATATAAGTGAAGCACATAGAGTGTTCTATCAATTCCTAGGCCATATTTAACTCTCTCAAATAGGTGTGTCCAGCCAGGATAATTCTGGCAAACTAACAAGCAAAGACTAAAATTATACAAGACGCTCCAAGTAAAACACAGATCATGTGGTGAATAAAAGTATAGCTCCGAGTATAGTTACCGATGGATGAAGACGAAAGAGGGGATGCATTCCCGGGGTTACCCCAAAGTTTAGGCTTTTGGTTGTCCTTGAATTTTACCTTGGGGTGCCTTGGGAATCCCCAAGCTTAGGCTCTTGCCACTCTTTGTTCCATAGTCCATCAAAGCAATACTCAAAACTTGAAAACTTCACAACACAAAACTTAGACAAAAATCTCGTGAGCTCCGTTAGTAAAAGAAAGCAAACCACTACACAAAGGTGCAGCAATGAATTCATTCTTTGTTTATATTCGTGTTAAACCTACTGTATTCCAACTTCTCTATGGTTCATATCTTCCAATACTACTCATAGATGCATCGAAATAAGCAAACAACACACGAAAAACAAAATCTGTCAAAAACAGAATAGTCTGTAGTAATCTGCAGGTTTCGCGTACTTCTGGAACTCCAAAAAATTCAAACTAAATTGTTAAATTTGCGGAATTTGTCTACCAATCATCTGCGAAAAGAATAAACTAAATAGCACGCTCCAGTAAAATCTGACAACCACTTTAGCCAGCGCTAACGATTCTGTTTTTCACAGCAAGATCACATAAACTTCCCACAAGTCTTCCCAAAGGTTCTACTTGGCACAAACACAAAACAAAACATGAAACCACATATAATTAGAGGCTAGATGCAATATTTATTCCCTAACAGCAACAAAAACAAAATAACTAAAATAAAGTTGGGTTGCCTCCCAACAAGCGCTATCGTTTAACGCCCCTAGCTAGGCATAATGATGCTCACATAAAAGATAAGAGTTGAAACATAACGGGAGCATCATGAAGCATATGAATAGCACATTTAAGTCTAACCCACTTCCTATGCATAGGGATTTTGTGAGCAAACAACTTATCGGAACGATAATCAACTAGCATAGGAAGGGAAAACGAGCATAACTTCAAAATTTTAAGCGCATAGAGAGGAAACTTGATATTATTGCAATATGTAGAAGCATATGTTCCTCCCTCATAATAATTTTCAGTAGCATCATGAATGAATTCAACAATATAACCATCACATAAAGCATTCTTTTCATGATCTACTAGCATATAAATTTTACTACTCTCCACATAAGCAAAATTCTTCTCATCAATAGTAGTGGGAGCAAACTCAACAAAATAACTATCATGTGAAGCATAATCCAATTGAAAACTTAAATCATGATGAAAAGTTTCATGGTAATCATTATTCTTGATAGCATACAAGTCATCACAATACTCATCATAGATAGCAACTTTGTTCTCATAATCAATTGGAACCTCTTCCAAAATAGTGGATTCATCACTAAATAAAGTCATGACCTCTCCAAATCCACTTTCATAAATATAATCATCATAAATAGGAGGCATGCTTTCATCATAATAAATTTGCTCATCAAAACTTGGGGGACTGAACATATCATCTTCATCAAACATAGCATCCCCAAGCTTGTAGCTTTGCATATCATTAGCATCATGGGTATTCAAAGAATTCATACTAACAACATTGCAATCATGCTCATCATGCACATATTCTATGCCAAGCATTCTATGTAATTCCTCTTCTAGCACTTGAGCACAATTTCCTTTCCATAATTTTCACGAAAGATATTAAGAAGATGAAGCATATGAGGTAACCTTAATTCCATTTTTTTTTGTAGTTTTCTTTTATGAATGAAACTAGTGATAAAACAAGAAACAAAAAGATTCGATTGCAAGATATAAAGATATACCTTCAAGCACTAACCTCCCCGGCAAAGGCGCCAGAAAAGAGCTTGATGTCTACTTTGCAACCTTCTTCTTGTAGATGTTGTTGGGCCTCCAAGTGTAGAGGTTTGTAGGACAGTAGCAAATTTCCCTCAAGTGGATGACCTTTGGTTTATCAATCTGTGGGAGGCGTAGGATGAAGATGGTCTCTCTCAAACAACCCTGCAACCAAATAACAAAGAGTCTCTTGTGTCCCCAACACACCCAATACAATGGCAAATTGTATAGGTGCACTAGTTCGGCGAAGAGATGGTGATACAAGTGCATTATGGATGGTAGATATAGGTTTTTGTAAACTGAAAATATAAAAACAGCAAGGTAACTAAAGATAAAAGTGGGCAACGGTGTTGCAATGAAAGGAGACAAGGCCTAGGGTTCATACTTTCCTAGTGGAAGTTCTCTCGACAAGGATAACATAATTGGATCATATTACTAGCCCTCAACATGCAACAAAGAGTCACTCCAAAGTAACTAATAGTGGAGAACAAACGAAGAGATTATGGTAGGGTACGAAACCACCTCAAAGTTATTCTTTCTGATCGATCTATTCAAGAGTCCGTAGTAACGTTCAATCTATCATAGAGTTCGTACTAGAATAACACCTTAAGACACAAATCAACCAAAACCCTAATGTCACCTAGATACTCCATTGTCACCTCAAGTATCCGTGGGCATGATTATACGATATGCATCACACAATCTCAGAAACATCTATTCAACCAGCACAAAGTACTTCAAAGAGTGCCCCAAAGTTTCTACCGGAGAGTCAAGACGAAAAAGTGTGCCAACCCATATGCATAGATTCCCAAGTTCATGGGACCCGCAAGTTGATCACCAAAACATACATCAAGTGGATCACGTGATATCCCATTGTCACCACAGATAAGCACATGCAAGACATACATCAAGTGTTCTCAAATCCTTAAAGACTCAATCCGATAAGATAACTTCAAAGGGAAAACTCAATCCATTACAAGAGAGTAGAGGGGGAGAAACATCATAAGATCCAACTATAATAGCAAAGCTCGCGATACATCAAGATCGTGCCATCTCAAGAACACGAGAGAGAGAGAGAGAGAGATCAAACACATAGCTTCTGGTACATACCCTCAGCCCCGAGGGTGGACTACTCCCTCCTCGTCATGGAGAGCGTCGGGATGATGAAGATGGCCATCGGAGAGGGTTCCCCCCTCCGGCAGGGTGCCAGAACGGGTCTAGATTGGTTTTCGGTGGCTATAGAGGCTTTCGGCGGCGGAACTCCCGATCTAGGTTAATTTCCGAAGGTTTCAGTATTTATAGGATTTTTGGTGTAGGTCCCAAGTCAGGGAGGCTTCTGAGCTGTCCACGAGATAGGGGGGCGCTACCACCTGCCCAGGGCGCGCCCCCACCCTCGTGGGTAGCCCGTTGCTCCCCTAGCCCAACTCTTTTACTTCGGGGGCTTCTTTTGGTCAAGAAAAAATCATCAAAAATTGGCACGTCAATTGGACTCTGTTTAATATTCCTTTTCTGTGAAACTCAAAAACAAGGAAAAAATAGAAACTGACACTGGCCTCTAGGTTAATAGGTTAGTCCCAAAAATCATATAAAAGTGTATATACAAGCCCATAAGACATCCTAGAAGGCTAATATAATAGCATGGAACAATAAAAAATTATAGATACGTTGGAGACGTATCAGCATCCCCAAGCTTAATTCCTGCTCGTCCTCGAGTAGGTAAATGATAAAAACAAATTTTTTGATGTGGAATGCTAACCAACATAGTTTTTTCAATGTAATTCTCTTAATTGTGGCATGAATGTTCAGATCTGAAAGATTCAAGACAAAAGTCTATGTTGACATAAGAAATAATAATACTTCAAGCATACTAACAGAGCAATCATGTCTTCTCAAAATAATATAGCTAAAGAAAGTTATCCCTACAAAATCATATAGTCTGGCTATGCTCCCTCTTCATCACACAAAATATTCATATCATGCACAACCCCGATTTCAGCCAAGCACTTGTTTTCATACTCTATCTTTTCAAACCTTTCAACTTTCACGCAATACATGAGCGTGAGCTATGGACATAGCACTATGGGTGGAATAGAGGTGGTTGTGGAGAAGACAAAAAGGAGAGGAAGATAGTCTCATATCAACTGGGCGTATCAATGGGCTATGGAGATGCCCATCAATAGATATCAATGTGAGTGAGTAGGGATTGCCATGCAACGGATGCACTAGAGCTAAATATGAATGAAAGCTCAACAAAAGAAACCAGTGGGTGTGCATCCAACTTGCTTGCTCACGAAGACCTAGGTCATTTGAGGAAGCCCGTCGTTGGAATATACAAGCCAAGTTCTATAACGAAAATTCCCACTAGTATAAGAAAGTGACTAAACATGAGACTCTCTACAATGAAGAACATGGTGCTACTTTGAAGCACAAGTGTGGAAAAAAGATAGTAGCAATTGTCCCTTTTCTTTTTTTCTTTTTTTGGGCCTTTGTTTTTTCTTTGGACTTTCCTTTTTTCCTTTTTTTTCTTTTTTTGCGGAGGGGCTTTATAGATTTAGCCTTTCCTCCCATGGGACAATGCTCTGATAATGATGATCATCACACTTTCATTACAACTCGATATTACAACTCGATACTACAATAACAAAGTATGACTCTATATGAATGGACAAGAGTGACATGTATAAAAATTATGCATGGTGGACTTGCCACAAATACGATGTCAACTACATGATCATGCAATGGCAATATGACAATATGATGCGTGTCATATGAACGGAACGGTGGAAAGTTGCATGTCAATATATCTCGGAATGGCTATGGAAATGCCATGATAGGTAGCTATGCTGGCTGTTTTGAGGAATAATATGGTGGCTATTTTGAGGAACGATACACAGTGGGTTTATGGCACCGGCGAAAGTTGCGCGGTACAAGAGAGACTAGCAATGGTGGAAGGGTGAGAGTGCGTATAATCCATGTACTCAACATTAGTCATAAGAACTCATATACTTATTGCAAAAATCTACGTGTCATCAAAACAAAGCAATCAACGCATGCTCCTAGGGGGGAGGTTGGTAGGAGTTAACCATCGCGCGCCCCCGACCTCCACACAAAGGTTGGCACTCTACAAATACCTCATGCTCTAACTTTGTCACATAGTGGTTCACCATACGTGCGTGCTACGGGAATCACTAACCTTAACACAAGTAGTTCTCAATTTCATAATAACTCCACTAGCATGACTCTAATATCACTATCCTCATGTCTCAAAACAATTATCAAGCATCCAACATCTCATTCTATTCAGTGCACTTAGTGTGAAAGGTTTTACTACATTGATATTGGATGTCTATCATGTGAAGACTAGTTTTATAGCCTAAACACATTACCATGCTGTTTTAATAGACTCTCAAAAGGATATAAGTGAAGCATGAGAGATCAACAATTTCTTCAAAATATAATCACCACCGTGCTCTAAAAGATATAAGTGAAGCACTAGAGCAAAACTATTCAACTCAAAAGATATAAGTGAAGCACATAGAGTGTTCTATCAATTCCTAGGACATATTTAACTCTCTAAAATAGGTGTGTCCATCCAGGATAATTGTGGCAAACTAACAAGCAAAGACTAAAATTATACAAGACGCTCCAAGTAAAACACATAACATGTGGTGAATAAAAGTATAGCTCCGAGTATAGTTACTGATGGATGAAGACGAAAGAGGGGATGCCTTCCCGGGGCAACCCCAAAGCTTAGGCTTTTGGTTGTCCTTGAATTTTACCTTGGGGTGCCTTGGGAATCCCCAAGCATAGGCTCTTGCCACTCTTTGTTCCATAGTCCATCAAAGCAATACTCAAAACTTGAAAACTTCACAACACAAAACTTAGACAAAAATCTCGTGAGCTCCGTCAGTATAAGAAAGCAAACCACTACTCAAAGGTGCAGCAATGAATTCATTCTTTGTTTATATTGGTGTTAAACCTACTGTATTCCAACTTCTCTATGGTTCATATCTTCCAATACTACTCCTAGATGCATCGAAATAAGCAAACAACACACGAAAAACAAAATCTGTCAAAAACAGAATAGTCCGTAGTAATCTGCAGGTTTCGCGTACTTCTGGAACTCCTAAAAATTCAAACTAAATTGGTAAATTTGCGGAATTTGTATACCAATCATCTGCGAAAAGAATCAACTAAATAGCACGCTCCAGTAAAATCTGACAACCACTTTAGCCAGCACTAACGATTCTGTTTTTCACAGCAAGATCACATAAACTTCACACAAGTCTTCCCAAAGGTTCTACTTGGCACAAACACTAAACAAAACATGAAACCACATCTAATTAGAGGCTAGATGCAATATTTATTCCCTAACATCAACAAAAACAAAATAACTAAAATAAAGTTGGGTTGCCTCCCAACAAGCGCTATCGTTTAACGCCCCTAGCTAGGCATAATGATGCTCACATAAAAGATAAGAGTTGAAACATAACGGGAGCATCATGAAGCATATGAATAGCACATTTAAGTCTAACCCACTTCCTATGAATAGGGATTTTGTGAGCAAACAACTTATCGGAACGATAATCAACTAGCATAGGAAGGGAAAACGAGCATAACTTCAAAATTTTAAGCGCATAGAGAGGAAACTTGATATTATTGCAATATGTAGAAGCATATGTTCCTCCCTGATAATAATTTTCAGTAGCATCATGAATGAATTCAACAATATAACCATCACATAAAGCATTCTTTTCATGATCTACTAGCATATAAATTTTACTACTCTCCACATAAGCAAAATTCTTCTCATCAATAGTAGTGGGAGCAAACTCAACAAAATAACTATCATGTGAAGCATAATCCATTTGAAAACTTAAATCATGATGACAAGTTTCATGGTAATCATTATTCTTGATAGCATACAAGCCATCACAATACTCATCATAGATAGCAACTTTGTTCTCATAATCAATTGGAACCTCTTCCAAAATAGTGGATTCATCACTAAATAAAGTCATGACCTCTCCAAATCCACTTTCATAAATATAATCATCATAAATAGGAGGCATGCTTTCATCATAATAAATTTGCTCATCAAAACTTGGGGGACTTAACATATCATCTTCATCAAACATAGCATCCCCAAGATTGTAGCTTTGCATATCATTAGCATCATGGGTATTCAAAGAATTCATACTAACAACATTGCAATCATGCTCATTATGCACATATTCTATGCCAAGCATTCTATGTAATTCCTCTTCTAGCACTTGAGCACAATTTCCTTTCCATAATTTTCACGAAAGATATTAAGAAGATGAAGCATATGAGGTAACCTTAATTCCATTTTTTTGTAGTTTTCTTTTATGAACGAAACTAGTGATAAAACAAGAAACAAAAAGATTCGATTGCAAGATCTAAAGATATACCTTCAAGCACTAACCTCCCCAGCAACGGCGCCAGAAAAGAGCTTGATGTCTACTTTGCAACCTTCTTCTTGTAGATGTTGTTGGGCCTCCAAGTGTAGAGGTTTGTAGGACAGTAGCAAATTTCCCTCAAGTGGATGACCTAAGGTTTATCAATCTGTGGGAGGCGTAGGATGAAGATGGTCTCTCTCAAACAACCCTGCAACCAAATAACAAAGAGTCTCTTGTGTCCCCAACACACCCAATACAATGGAAAATTGTATAGGTGCACTAGTTCGGCGAAGAGATGGTGATACAAGTGCAATATGGATGGTAGATATAGGTTTTTGTAAACTGAAAATATAAAAACAGCAAGGTAACTAAAGTTAAAAGTGGGCATAAACGGTGTTGCAATGAAAGGAGACAAGGCCTAGGGTTCATACTTTCCTAGTGCAAGTTCTCTCGACAAGGATAACATAATTGGATCATATTACTAGCCCTCAACATGCAACAAAGAGTCACTCCAAAGTAACTAATAGTGGAGAACAAACGAAGAGATTATGATAGGGTACGAAACCACCTCAAAGTTATTCTTTCTGATCGATCTATTCAAGAGTCCGTAGTAACGTTCAATCTATCATAGAGTTCGTACTAGAATAACACCTTAAGACACAAATCAACCAAAACCCTAATGTCACCTAGATACTCCATTGTCACCTCAAGTATCCGTGGGCATGATTATACGATATCCATCACACAATCTCAGAAACATCTATTCAACCAGCACAAAGTACTTCAAAGAGTGCCCCAAAGTTTCTACCGGAGAGTCAAGACGAAAAAGTGTGCCAACCCCTATGCATAGATTCCCAAGGTCATGGGACCCGCAAGTTGATCACCAAAACATACATCAAGTGGATCACGTGATATCCCATTGTCACCACAGATAAGCACATGCAAGACATACATCAAGTGTTCTCAAATCCTTAAAGACTCAATCCGATAAGATAACTTCAAAGGGAAAACTCAATCCATTACAAGAGAGTAGAGTGGGAGAAACATCATAAGATCCAACTATAATAGCAAAGCTCGCGATACATCAAGATCGTGCCATCTTAAGAACACGAGAGAGAGAGAGAGATCAAACACATAGCTACTGGTACATACCCTCAGCCCCGAGGGTGGACTAATCCCTCCTCGTCATGGAGAGCGCCGGGATGATGAAGATGGCCATCGGAGAGGGTTCCCCCCTCCGGCAGGGTGCCAGAACGGGTCTAGATTGGTTTTCGGTGGCTACAGAGGCTTTCGGCGGCGGAACTCCCGATCTAGGTTAATTTATGAATGTTTCATTATTTATAGGATTTTTGGCGTAGGTCCCAAGTCAGGGAGGCTTCTGGGCTGTCCACGAGATAGAGGGGCGCTACCACCTGCCTAGGGCGCGCCCCCCACCCTCGTGGGTAGCCCGTTGCTCCCCTGGCCCAACTCTTTTGCTTCGGGGGCTTCTTTTGGTCAAGAAAAAATCATCAAAAATTGGCACGTCAATTGGACTCTGTTTAATATTCCTTTTCTGTAAAACTCAAAAACAAGGAAAAAATAGAAACTGGCACTGGCCTCTAGGTTAATAGGTTAGTCCCAAAAATCATATAAAAGTGTATATACAAGCCCATAAGACATCCTAGAAGGCTAATATAATAGCATGGAACAATAAAAAATTATAGATACGTTGGAGACGTATCAGCATCCCCAAGCTTAATTCCTGCTCGTCCTCGAGTAGGTAAATGATAAAAACAGAATTTTTGATGTGGAATGCTAACCAACATAGTTTTTTCAATGTAATTCTCTTAATTGTGGCATGCATGTTCAGATCTGAAAGATTCAAGACAAAAGTCTATGTTGACATAAGAAATAATAATACTTCAAGCATACTAACAGAGCAATCATGTCTTCTCAAAATAATATGGCTAAAGAAAGTTATCCCTACAAAATCATATAGTCTGGCTATGCTCCCTCTTCATCACACAAAATATTCATATCATGCACAACCCCGATTTCAGCCAAGCACTTGTTTTCATACTCTATCTTTTCAAACCTTTCAACTTTCACGCAATACATGAGCGTGAGCCATGGACATAGCACTATGGGTGGAATAGAGGTGGTTGTGGAGAAGACAAAAAGGAGAGGAAGATAGTCTCACATCAACTGGGCGTATCAATGGGCTATGGAGATGCCCATCAATAGATATCAATGTGAGTGAGTAGGGATTGCCATGCAACGGATGCACTAGAGCTAAATATGAATGAAAGCTCAACAAAAGAAACTAGTGGGTGTGCATCCAACTTGCTTTTTCACGAAGACCTAGGTCATTTGAGGAAGCCCATCATTGGAATATACAAGCCAAGTTCTATAACGAAAATTCCCACTAGTGTAAGAAAGTGACTAAACATGAGACTCTCTACAATGAAGAACATGGTGCTACTTTGAAGCACAAGTGTGGAAAAAAGATAGTAGCAATTGTCCCTTTTCTTTTTTTCTTTTTTTGGGCCTTTCTTTTTTCTTTGGACTTTCCTTTTTTCCTTTTTTTTTCTTTTTTTGCGGAGGGGCTTTATAGATTTAGCCTTTCCTCCCATGGGACAATGCTCTGATAATGATGATCATCACACTTTCATTACAACTCGATACTACAATAACAAAGTATGACTCTATATGAATGGACAAGAGTGACATGTATAAAAATTATGCATGGTGGCCTTGCCACAAATACGATGTCAACTACATGATCATGCAATGGCAATATGACAATATGATGCGTGTCATATGAACGGAACGGTGGAAAGTTGCATGTCAATATATCTCAGAATGGCTATGGAAATGCCATGATAGGTAGCTATGGTGGCTGTTTTGAGGAATAATATGGTGGCTGTTTTGAGGAACGATACATAGTGGGTTTATGGCACCGGCGAAAGTTGCGCGGTACAAGAGAGGCTAGCAATGGTGGAAGGGTGAGAGTGCGTATAATCCATGGACTCAACATTAGTCATAAGAACTCATATACTTATTGCAAAAATCTACGTGTCATCAAAACAAAGCAATCAACGCATGCTCCTAGGGGGGAGGTTGGTAGGAGTTAACCATCGCGCGCCCCCGACCTCCACACAAAGGTTGGCACTCTACAAATACCTCATGCTCTAACTTTGTCACATAGTGGTTCACCATACGTGCGTGCTACGGGAATCACTAACCTTAACACAAGTATTTCTCAATTTCATAATAACTCCACTAGCATGACTCTAATATCACTATCCTCATGTCTCAAAATAATTATCAACCATCCAACATCTCATTCTATTCAATGCACTTAGTGTGAAAGTTTTTACTACATTGATATTGGATGTCTATCATGTGAAGACTAGTTTTATAGCCTAAACACATTACCATGCTGTTTTAATAGACTCTCAAAAGGATATAAGTGAAGCATGAGAGATCAACAATTTCTTCAAAATATAATCACCACCGTGCTCTAAAAGATATAAGTGAAGCACTAGAGCAAAACTATTCAACTCAAAAGATATAAGTGAAGCACATAGAGTGTTCTATCAATTCCTAGGGCATATTTAACTCTCTCAAATAGGTGTGTCCAGCGAGGATAATTATGGCAAACTAACAAGCAAAGACTCAAATTATACAAGACGCTCCAAGTAAAACACAAATCATGTGGTGAATAAAAGTATAGCTCCGAGTATAGTTACCGATGGATGAAGACGAAAGAGGGGATGCCTTCCCGGGGCAACCCCAAAGCTTAGGCTTTTGGTTGTCCTTGAATTTTACCTTGGGGTGCCTTGGGAATCCCCAAGCTTAGGCTCTTGCCACTCTTTGTTCCATAGTCCATCAAAGCAATACTCAAAACTTGAAAACTTCACAACACAAAACTTAGACAAAAATCTCGTGAGTTCCGTTAGTATAAGAAAGGAAACCACTACTCAAAGGTGCAGCAATGAATTCATTCTTTGTTTATATTGGTGTTAAACCTAGTGTATTCCAACTTCTCTATGGTTCATATCTTCCAATACTACTCGTAGATGCATCAAGGAGAAGGCCCAGAACTGCAGAAGGCTGAGTACCTCGTCGAACAGCAGAAGGCTGAGTACGAGCGACGCGACAAGGAGAAGGCCCAGGGAGGTGGAGGAGAGTCCGGCAAGAAGTGGCCATTCAATGGCCGGGGAGGACGCCGCGGCAAAGCCAAGCAGCGGCAAGGAGATAGACCTCCCCGCGGCCGCGACAAGGACGAAGACGAAGACGACGACAAAGACATGAAGGACGGAGACAACAGCGAGCAGGAGTTCCAGAAGGCCACAGAAGTTCTGTGCGTCGACGGAGGTGCCTCTCTGCATACTTCCCACCGCCAACTCAAACAATGGGTGCGGGAAGTTAATGCAGCAGAGCCACCCGTCGAGTCGCGCAAACTCCTGAAGTGGTCCAGCACGCCCATCATCTTCGACATTGAGGATCACCCTGACCGCACAACTGCGGTCAGGTGTTTGCCGATGTTGGTTTCACCAACCATCCGCAACCTCAAGGTCACCAAGATGCTGGTTGACGGCAGGGCCGGCCTGAACCTGATCTCCTCTGCTGTGGTCCGGAAACTACAGATCCCCGACAGCGAGCTCGAGGAGACCGGCACATTTCAAGGGATCAACCCGGGAAGGAGCAAGCCGAAGGGGAAAATCACACTGCCAGTAACCTTTGGCGGAGAGCTAAATTTCAGGACTGAGAGGATCACCTTTGACGTTGCCGATATCCCGTTGCCATACAATGGGATACTTGGCCGTCCGGCGCTCGCCAAGTTCATGGCAGCCTCTCATTACGCCTACAACGTGCTCAAGATGCCAGGCCCGATAAGCGTCATCTCTGTCCCCGGCGACAAGAAGGACGCGCTTATCTGCGCCGACAAGATTTACCGGGACGCAGCAGCTGCAACAGATAGCAAGGCACTTGCCGCTGAAGCTCCCGGGGGGAAGAACAAGACTAAGTCCGGCAAGAGCTCTGGGGCCCACTCCGGCAAACGCACCTCTTTGGAGTGCTGCGCTGCCGTTAAGGACGCACCATCGAGCTCCACCGGCAAGTGCAAGAAGGGAATGGCAGCTCCACCTGCAACCAAGAAGGTGCCCGCCAAGGAGGACGGCACTGGTGGTACTTTCACCATCAGTGCCACGCTCGATCCTAAATAGGAAAGCGCGCTCGTTGCTTTCCTGCGGGCGAATGTCGACGTGTTTGCATGGCAACCGTCTGACATCCCCGGCGTTCCCAGGAAAGTGATTGAGCACAAGCTTGCCGTTTGTCCTCACGCGCGGCCCGTCAAGTAGAAGGTCAGAAAGCAAGCGGTGGAGCGCCAAGAGTTTATCGCCGAAGAAATCAAGAAGCTGGAAGCGGCAGGCCTTGTCAGAGGTGTACTTCATCCCACGTGGCTGGCCAACCCTGTTGTCGTGTGCAAAGCAAATGGGAAGTGGAGGCTTTGTATAGACTTCACCGATGTGAATAAAGCTTGTCCCAAAGATCCATTTCCCTTGCCGTGCATTGACCAGATCATTGACTCCACGGCTGGATGTGAGTTGCTTTCATTCCTTGATGCATACTCCGGATACCACCAGATATTTATGGCTGAAGAAGATGAAGAGAAGACCGCGTTCATTACTCCATGTGGCACTTACTGCTTCATACGCATGCCCTTTGGATTGAAGAATGCATGTTCAACGTTTGCGAGGGTAGTCCACACTGCTTTTGAGCCACAGATACACATGAATGTAGAAGCTTATATGGATGATATAGTGGTCAAGAGCAAGGACAAAGATACCCTGATTCAAGATCTAGATGAAACTTTTGCGAATCTGCGCAAAATACAACTCAAGATTAACCCCGAGAAGTGCGTGTTCGGAGTCCCCTCCGGCAAGCTTCTCGGGTTCTTTGTGTCCCAAAGAGGGATTGAAGCCAATCCCGACAAGATCAAAGCCATTGAGCAGATCGAAGCTCCGAAGCGCGTCAAGGATGTACGAAGGCTTGCCGGTTGTGTGGCTGCTCTCAGCAGGTTCATTTCTAAGTCTGCAGAACGCGCCCTGCCGTTTTTCAAAATCTTGAAAAAGGCAGGTCCAATGAAATGGACTCCGGAAGCGGAGGCAGCGCTGCAAGACTTGAAAGGGTACCTGTCCTCCACTCCAATACTTGTCGCACCTAGGCCATAAGAGAAGTTGATGCTGTACTTAGCAGCAACCAATCAAGTGGTTAGTGCTGCGTTAGTAGCGGAAAGGGAGGCAGATGAGGAGCCCATAGCCCCGGCAAGCACATCCAGCGACAAGCAGGAGGCTTCCCCGACGAGCTCTAGCCCCGACAAGGATGAGTCTGCACAGATGCAAGAAGAGGTGCGGAAGAAGATGGTGTAGCGCCGAGTTTATTTTGTTAGTTCCCTCTTGCAGGGGGCTAGGTCAAGATACTCTGGGGTGCAGAAGCTGCTTTTCGGCCTCCTCATGGCCTCGAGAAAGCTGCGCCACTACTTCCAAGCACATGAGATAGCGGTGGTCACTCGCTTTCCGCTGAAAAGGATATTGCAAAATCCAGAAGCAACAGGCAGGATTGTCGAGTGGGCACTGGAGCTGTCAAGCTTTGGCCTCAAGTTTGAAAGTACTTCTACTATCCAGAGCAGAGCATTGGCAGAGTTCATAGCGGAATGGACACCAACGCCAGATGAAGAAATTCCAGAGACAAGCATCCTCGTCAAAGAAGCGAGCAAAGAATGGATAATGCACTTCGATGGTGCCTTCTGCTGCAAGGCGCCGGCGCTGGCGTGCTGCTTGTCGCGCCCACCGGCGAGCACCTCAAGTACGTCGTCCAGATGCACTTTCCCAAGGAGCAAGCAACGAATAATACTGCAGAGTATGAAGGTTTGCTTGCCGGCCTCAGAATCGCAGCAGAGCTTGGGATCAAGAAGCTGATTGTGCGGGGTGATTCGCAGTTGGTTGTCCGCCAAGTGAACAAGAGCTACCAGAGTCCATTGATGGAAGCTTACGTCGACGAAGTGAGAAAGCTTGAAGAGTACTTTGAAGGCCTACAGATGGAGCATGTTCCAAGAGCTCAAAATGACGTCGCAGACGGCCTGTCAAGGTGTGCTGCACTAAAGCTACCTGTGGAACCAGGGATCTTTGTGCTCAAGTTAACTCAACCATTCGTTACACCATCAATTGGACAAAGTAAGAAGAGGAAGTTGGTCTCTGGTGACTACTTACCGACAGAGCTTCCCGAAGCCGCCGCCAACAAGGTCCCCAAGATCAACGACAAAGTTGCTGAGGAACAGTCTGCTCCTGCAGACCCTGGGGTTTGTACAGTTGAAGCAGGCGTTCCCGACAAGCTTTGCCCCGGCAAGCTTGCCGGGGAACGTCAAGCTCCGGCCAAGCCACAGGTTCTGGCCGTAGAAGCTGACGTTCCCACAGCAGCACTGATGCCTTTAGTCCTTGTTGTTGAGCCTCAATCTCCGGCATGGGCACAGCAGATTGTCCGTTTCCTTCAAACTGGAGAACTTCCTGAAGAGCCAGAAGAAGCAGAAAGAATAACCCGGCAGTCAAGTATGTATCAGTTTGTCGGCAATGAATTGTACAGAAGAAGACTCAACGGTGTCAGATTGAAGTGCATTCCCCGGGAAGATGGGCAAAAGCTGTTGGCAGAGATACATGGAGGCATATGTGGCCACCACATTGGTGCAAGAGCACTTGCCGGCAAGGCATTCCGGCAAGGTTTCTTTTGGCCAGAAGCCCTCCAGGATGCAACTGCACAAGTAACCAAGTGTGAAGCGTGCTAGTTCCATGCCAAGCAAATACATCAGCCAGCTCAAGCTCTCCAGACGATCCCTTTGTCCTGGCCATTTTCGGTCTGGGGGCTCGACATCCTCGGCCCTTTTCCCCGCGCAGCCGGGGGCTTTGAGTACTTGTACGTCGCCATCGACAAGTTCACAAAGTGGCTGGAAGTGGAACCAGTGAGAAAGGTGACCGCACAGTCAGCAGTCAAGTTCTTTAGGTCAATTGTTTGCCGTTTCGGAATCCCTAACAGGATCATCACCGACAACGGCACACAATTCACAAGTCGCACCTTCATGCAATACGTCCAAGACCTTGGCGCCAAGGTCTGCTTCGCTTCTGTTGCTCACCCGAGGAGCAATGGTCAAGCGGAAATGGCAAACGCTGAAGTGTTGCGCGGGCTCAGGGCAAGAACTTTCGACAGGCTGCACAAATGCGGAAGAAACTGGATTGAAGAGTTGCCGGCGGCTCTTTGGTCAATCAGGACGACACCAAATCGAGCCACTGGACAGACACCCTTTGCTCTTGTCTATGGAGCAGAGGCAGTTCTCCCCACGGAACTCGTATACGGGTCGCCTCGAGTGCTCGCTTACGATGAGCTCGAGCAAGAGCAGCTGCGGCAAGACGACGCACTGCTCCTTGAGGAGGACCGTCTTCAGGCTGTTGTACGAGCTGCTCGATACCAGCAAGCTTTGCGCCGCTACCATAGCCGCAAAGTTAAACCCAGAAGTCTCGAGGAAGGCGACCTTGTTCTTCGGCGCGTTCAGTCCGCCAAGAATTCCAACAAGTTGATGCCGAAGTGGGAAGGCCCTTATCGGGTGAGACAAGTCACAAGGCCCGGCGCTGTCCGCCTTGAGACCGAAGAGGGCTTACCGGTGAGCAACTCCTGGAACATTGAGCACCTTCGCAAGTTTTACCCATAAGGCGCGGTTGCCGTGATCCGTTCCGGCAACCGCTTTTTGTACAAGTCTTTCCGCTGTTGCATGTAAACCTTTGTACAAAGCCGGGTGCAGACCCCGTGCATCAGTAAAACTCATGTGCCTCACACAACTTGTCGTTTCATGCTTTTTTCATTTTTCTTGCATCTGACACTTTGTGCAGCACGCACCCCCGGTAAGCAATAACGAGCCGCAAGGCCCCATATCTATGCTTCCTCCCTTTTTCTTTCTCTCTCAAGCAGAAGAAGTTTTCCTCGCGCACAAGTTTGCCGCGGGGGAAGGAGACAGTGGTATGGACCAAGTGCCGTTCAAGAAAGCCTCGCCTTGCCGGGAAGCAGACGACACGAAAGCTAAGTTGCCAAAGTTTGAATGATCAAATCTTTAAATTTTAAAGTTATCTTCCTTGAACGACCGCACTTTGTATGGAAAACCTGTGCACGGAGGAACCTACTCGTAGCTAGCCGCGCCCTTACTTTGTTTCGAGCACGCTCAACGGCTTAAGTGTGCTGCGACAAGTGTCGCGCCCTTACTTCGTTTTCGAGTTCGCTCAACAACCTAAGTGTGCTGCGACTAGCTGCGGCGAGGTTTCTTGCCGGTAGCGGCATTGCCAGCAGGCTGCTGAAGTTCCGCACTCAGCGCTCGCGGCAAGGGTCCCTTTGCCGGCAAGTTCCCTAAAAGCATAGGGTAAAAGCATACAAAGCAAAGAAGTCGAGTAAAGGAAATAACACTGCATTAACTACCCAAAATAAAGTTATGATACAAAATGACTTGCCCCTGTTCTAATAGGATGTTGTTTGTAACATGGCTGGCAACAACAAAGGAAGCAAAAAGGAAAACAGCCTAGTCCGCGCGGTCGCCGTCGACTCTCTTGATCTTGCCCACCTTGGCCACGATGGGTGCGACGAGGGTCTTGAGCGCCTCCTGGTCGGCGTCGGGTAGCAAGGTCCTGAGGACGTTATCGAGGTTGAGTCCTGGGTTGCGGTAGGCTATCTTCATCAGCACCCTCTCCATGACTCCTGTGCAAAGCCTGTGCGCCTCGTTCGCTAACTGCGTGGGGATCCTCTCCCGGAGCTGCTGGAGGGCCGGCGCCACTCCCCTGAAAAACAAGCTTAGCTTGGCGCTGTGAGGGAGGTTCTCGTCAATGGAGTAGCTGAGGTGCTCCGTCCCCAGCCCCGCCAACTCCCTGTCGATATCAGCGGCGGCAGCGACAAGCCCCTCGGTCCAGTGCTCCACCGTCAGCCTGAAGTTATTTTGGGAGAGGGCGGCGCTGTCCAACGGTGCCCTCTCAGCCCTGAGGTCCTCCTTCAGCTTCGTCTCCTGATTTCTGGCGCTGTCAAGTGATGCGATAAGGGTGGACAGCTTCAACTCCAAGTCTGCAACGGAATCCTTGGCGATGGCGAGCTCCTTGCCCTTGTCGGAGAGACGGACCTGCAGCTCGGAGTGGCTGTGGGCGTCCTTCTCCCTCTCCGACACGAGCGCAACAACCTTCTCCTCGCTCGTTTTCATGTGGATCTCCAGTTGCGCCACCCTCGCCTCCAAGTCTCTCTTGGCGGTCTCAGCAGCTGCAGCGGCGTCCTTCGCCTCCTGCAGAGCTCCGCCAAGAGACTGTTCGCACGCAGCAGGGTCGTCCTCGTGGCTGTCGAGGTCGACTTTCCGCTGCGTTAGTTCACCTTCCCGCCGAGACAGCTCTTCGGCGGCGAGCCGTTGCTGCTCTTCTGCTTCGGCCTTCTCAAGTATGAACGCCTGATGCGCCTCGGCGAGCTCCTCCCGCTCCTCCGCCAAGGATCGGAGGGCCGCCTGGTTGGCGGCCCGGAGCTCTTCGGCGCGCTTCTCCAAGTCGACGCCCGCCTTGGCGGCTAGAGCCTCTCGGGACTCCAGCTTGGCCTGCCTGGCGCGATACAGGGCCAGAAGCCTCTGCAGAAGCTGCTCCTCCTCGGGCTCGCTACTGCTGCCGGGCGCGTCGACAAACTTCAGCCCGGGGGAGGCGAGGACTTCCCCATCGAAGACCTCTCCCTCCGCGGGCGCCCTTGACGTAGATGCCCACGGGAGCTGAATGAAGACCTCGTTTCCAGCCTCCAGGTAGGCGCCAGTTTCGGCCGCGGCAGCAGCAGGGTCGGCGGTCGGCGCAGCGCCTAACGCTCCTGCGGCCTCAGGGCCGTCAGTGCGATCGTCGGTCCCCTCCTCAGCTGCCGCGTCGGCGGCCTTGGCTGCCTCTTCGACGGCGGGCTCGTCAGTACCGATCGCCTCTTCGGTAGCCTCGGCGTCACCAGTGTTGCCGCGCGCGTCCTCCTTGGTGGCGGCCTCCATTTCCATCGGCTCTAGAGTGGACGAGTCTGAAGACAAGAAAAGAAGAAGAAAGAAGAAAGTAACTGACAAGCAAATATCCAAAAAAGAGAAATCCAAGAGAAGAAAAGTACAAGGGTTACCTGCGCGGGCCTCTTCTTCAATGGGGTTCCTTGCCGGGGAGTCCTCCCTCGGCGGCGTGGTGGTAGCCCCCGCCGGCGGAGGGCCGCTGGCGCCTTCCCTTGGCGGGGTGCTCGCCCTTGGCGGAGTACTCGCCCTTGGCGGGGTACTCGCTCTTGGCGGGGTACCCTTCCTTGGCGGGGTGTCCTCCCTCGCCGGGGAGCTCCTCTTTGGCGGAGAGGTCGAGACGCGCGGCTCATCGGGAGCGATCTCTTGGCGCTCCTGAGGCTGCTGCTCTGCTTCTGCACAAGTCAACGAACAAACAAAACATTAACAAGGATAAAAAGCCCAAGCGCGACCGACAAGCGGAGAGTGGTCAGAAGACTTACGCTGGGGCTGCGCTGGGGGCTGCGCTGGGGGCTGCTCTGCGGAGCAGCTGCCTGGTCCGGCAAGCCTGTCGCAGGCACATCCCCTGCTGCTGCGACGGGCTCGTCCTCAAGGTCGACCACTGGGATCTTGGCCCTCTTCGCCGCCCTCTGGGCCAGGGTCCTGGAAGACATACAAAATCAGAATCAGGCGCAGAAAGTTCAAGACAAGAGCAACAAAAATCGAAGGAAACAAGAGTTGCCAGTACTTACTCTTCCTCCTCCTCGTCAGAACTGAGCACGGAGAAATCAAAATCCGCCTCGCGCGTCCCGGCGCGAGGAGCTGGAGGAGTAGGCTCCCTCGGCCGCTTGGCGGGAGCAGGGACGGAGGTCTGAGAAGACCCCGCTCCAGTTGTCGCCGAGGCACGAGGGGCGGCAGGAGCGTTAGCCCCAGCCCGGGAAGACCCTCCTCCAGCCGCTGCTGAGGCGCGGGGTACTCCCTTGGTGGCCTTTCCCGCCGCGGTGGCGCGTGTCGGATGGCGCTGCGGCTGCTGGCCCGCCGGCTGCCCCGCCATGTCTGCGGCTTTGCCGAGGCGCCTCCTCGCTGGAGCCAGAGGACTTGCCGCTGGCGGTGAACTACCCGAGGATGAAGAAGAAGAGTCGAGATTGAGAGACCCGCCTGAGTCTTCGGCGGAATCGCTTGATCCGGCGCCCTGATCGGCGGGCCCGCTCGACTCTGTGCCTTGCTCGGCGGCCTCGCTTGTCCCAGCGGGTTGCCCGGCAGGCTTTATCACTTTGAGGAGCTCTTCCTCCTCGGCCAGACTTACCGCCTCCGCTGCATCCGCCTCCTCCAAAGTATATCTGAATTCGCCCGCGGCCCTGGCTGCAGCTGCCTCCTCCAACCTGGTGGCAATATAAGCCATCTCCTGGTCGGTGGTGTCGCGGGTGAGGCCTCTCTTCTTGTCGGGCTTGACTGTCTGCTCCACCAAGTTGTCGAAGAACGTTTGCACGGCTTCGTCAGAAGGCTCCCGCCAAGTGGGGTCAATCCCATGGGAGTCACACCACGGCATCGCCGCGCGGATAGCGCTGAGCGACGAATTGTTGCATAGCGGAACTACGCCCCGCGGCAATGCAAACCACTCTGGATGTTTGGGGTCGTGCTTGAATAGCTCATGGAGTATTCCGTTGAGCTCCATGACAGTGAAATTGTAGTTGAGGCCTGGGCGCAGCCTCATAAGTCTGCCGCGTTACCAAACTCCCAAGCAGGCCTTTTCCTCTCCTGCAAGGGAGCGATGCGGCGTTGAAGGAAATCTGCTCCGACAGCCTATACAGTGAGCCTGGCTTGCCGGAGGCGAAGAATCCTAGTGGTGGCTATCTTCAGCTTGTCGTCCTCAGGGGCCAGGTCACTCCAGTCATTGCCGCACACTATTGCAACTTGGCGCCGGGAAGTGAACTGCTGTGGTTCATCCTCCATGATCCAGCACCAGTTGGCCCTCCACTCCTCCCACTTGCCGCGGAGCTCCCCAGTCAAGTAGGCCTCTTTCTTATGGAGCCTGAAGATCCAAGAAATCCCGCCGGACAGAGGAGACCCAGACTCGACTCGAGGCGTAAAGTAATGGCGGAAAAGAGCTACATTGGGGTAGACTCCGACAAAGTTCTCGCACAGATGTGCGAAAACGGCCATGGTCAAGACAGCGTTTGGGATGAAATCAAGGAGATGAAACCCGTAGGTATTCATAATATCACAGAAGAACTCCGAGTAGGGCGGGCAGAGCCCGCAGTAGAAGAACAGAGCAAAAAAGGCGTATCCTCCCGGAAACATGTCGCAGGCCTCAGCGGGGAGTACCTTGGTGCGCGGGTGCGCTTTTGTCTCCCTCGACCAGAAGAGGTAGAAGGAGTCCTTCAGCTCCTCCGCGCTAAGCCTCGGCGGGAAGACCGCCATCTTCTTCCGCATTGATGCTAGCTCCAGCGCCCTGGCAGTCTTCGCGGCTTTCGCCTTGTCGCCCTTTGGGGCCATGGCGGGGACGGCGAGGGAAGTCGGCGGCGCTAGAGAGGCTGGCGGCGGCGGAGGAAGGGCGGAGCGCTGCTCTCTTTCAACCTTCGGGGAGGAGGGGAGAAGCGGGGGTTTCTAGAGGATGAAGAAGCAGTGGGCGAATGGAAGGAACTGCCCCTGTCTCCCCTGCTTTTAAGGGGGAGAGGGGGGCGTTCCGCATTTCCCCCATTAAAGAAACAGGCCACGATCTCTCCCACGACGTCGCAATCGACGCGTGCCGTTAGGGAGAGGCGCGGTGGATACGGAGTGGGATGCGGCGCGCCGTGGGCCGCGTGTGCCCGTGCACTGTTTTGGGCCTGGCCCAACAGCGCTCAGCACCGTGTGTGGCCCAGGCCCGGGGGCTCCTGTCGGTGTACTAAAGTAGGGGTACCTTAGTATCCCGACTTGTGCACGGGCAGTAGCAGCGTCCCGTGGCAAGGCTTGCCACGCGCCCGCCAAGGCCCACTAGGATTCCTTTGGAGCCATTCAAGAACAAAGTATTCAAGTTAAAGAACAAGACCCCGGCAAGAGGAGCTTGCCGGGAAGGCCGCTCCAGGCTCAAGACCACCCCTTTGGCACAAGACCCTGGCAAGAGGAGCTTGCCAGGAAAGCCAAACATGGCATTTCAGGAGACTTACCGCGACGCTCCATGCGTCCCGGCAAGGCCCGGGGAGCGAAAGGCTCCCGGGCGCGACAAGTTAACAACTGCGGCAAGGTGCAAGCCACGGAAAGCGTCCACTACGTGCCCGCGCTCCAGCTCATCCGGCCACGCGTCGCCCTGGGGCCCTTCCAGGTGCACGTGGCGGAAGGCTGTGCAGCCTGTGGTACACGGTGGCGAGCTGCGATGACGAGGCCACCATCGTGGCGAACGGAGACGCCCTGACGGACGCTTTTTTGCACTGTTTGGGGAGACGGCGACGGGCTTTTAATGCCCTTGTCCCCTGCCGTCATGGTTAGGTATAAAGCACTATGCATACACTGTTCCAACTACCACCATTTTTACATTTTTACCCTCATCTGCGTTGCCACCTGTCGGTGACCCCTTCGACCTATAAAAGGAGGCCCATGCGCAACGTAGAGGAGGTTCCTATCTTCGATCACTCTCACGCTCGGTGTTCCTAGCGATAAGCATTATAGCCCTTCTCGCTCCCGAGCCAAGAACACAATACAAACCAAGGCAGGAGTAGGGTTTTATGCATCCGTGCGGCCCGAACCTGGGTAAACTGCTCGCGTGCACGCTTCGATCCGCTCTTTGTGCATCCTCCGCCCCCTTGCCGTACCGAAAAGGGGCTCCGGTCCCATAGGTGTTCGTGGGCGATCAGTTTCCCCGACAACGCTCCAAGTAAAACACAGATCATGTGGTGAATAAAAGTATAGCTCCGAGTATAGTTACCAATGGATGAAGACAAAAGAGGGGATGCCTTCCCGGGGCAACCCCAAAGCTTAGGCTTTTGGTTGTCCTTGAATTTTACCTTGGGGTGCCTTGGGAATCCCCAAGCTTAGGCTCTTTCCACTCTTTGTTCCATAGTCTATCAAAGCAATACTCAAAACTTGAAAACTTCACAACACAAAACTTAGACAAAAATCTCGTGAGCTCCGTTAGTATAAGAAAGCAAACCACTACTCAAAGGTGCAGCAATGAATTCATTCTTTGTTTATATTGGTGTTAAACCTACTGTATTCCAACTTCTCTATGGTTCATATCTTCCAATACTACTCATAGATGCATCGAAATAAGCAAACAACACACGAAAAAGAAAATCTGTCAAAAACAGAATAGTCTGTAGTAATCTGCAGGTTTCGCGTACTTCTGGAACTCCAAAAAATTAAAACTAAATTGGTAAATTTGCGGAATTTGTGTACCAATCATCTGCGAAAATAATCAACTAAATAGCACACTCCAGTAAAATCTGACGACCACTTTAGCCAGCACTAACGATTCTGTTTTTCACAGCAAGATCACATAAACTTCCCACAAGTCTTCCCAAAGGTTCTACTTGGCACAAACACTAAACAAAACATGAAACCACATCTAATTAGAGGCTAGATGCAATATTTATTCCCTAACAGCAACAAAAACAAAATAACTAAAATAAAGTTGGGTTGCCTCCCAACAAGCGCTATCGTTCAACGCCCCTAGCTAGGCATAATGATGCTCACATAAAAGATAAGAGTTGAAACATAACGGGAGCATCATGAAGCATATGAATAGCACATTTAAGTCTAACCCACTTCCTATGCATAGGGATTTTGTGAGCAAACAACTTATCGGAACGATAATCAACTAGCATAGGAAGGGAAAACGAGCATAACTTCAAAATTTTAAGCGCATAGAGAGGAAACTTGATATTATTGCAATATGTAGAAGCATATGTTCCTCCCTCATAATAATTTTCAGTAGCATCATGAATGAATTCAACAATATAACCATCACATAAAGCATTCTTTTCATGATCTACTAGCATATAATTTTTACTACTCTCCACATAAGCAAAATTCTTCTCATCAATAGTAGTGGGAGCAAACTCAACAAAATAACTATCATGTGAAGCATAATCCAATTGAAAACTTAAATCATGATGACAAGTTTCATGGTAATCATTATTATTAATAGCATACAAGTCATCACAATACTCATCATAGATAGCAACTTTGTTCTCATAATCAATTGGAACCTCTTCCAAAATAGTGGATTCATCACTAAATAAAGTCATGACCTCTCCAAATCCACTTTCATAAATATAATCATCATAAATAGGAGGCATGCTTTCATCATAATAAATTTGCTCATCAAAACTTGGGGGACTGAACATATCATCTTCATCAAACATAGCATCCCCAAGCTTGTAGCTTTGCATATCATTAGCATCATGGGTATTCAAAGAATTCATACTAACAACATTGCAATCATGCTCATCATGCACATATTCTATGCCAAGCATTCTATGTAATTCCTCTTCTAGCACTTGAGCACAATTTCCTTTCCATAATTTTCACGAAAGATATTAAGAAGATGAAGCATATGAGGTAACCTTAATTCCATTTTTTGTAGTTTTCTTTTATGAATGAAACTAGTGATAAAACAAGAAACAAAAAGATTTGATTGCAAGATCTAAAGATATATCTTGAAGCACTAACCTCCCCGGCAACGGCGCTAGAAAAGAGCTTGATGTCTACTATGCAACCTTCTTCTTGTAGATGTTGTTGGGCCTCCAAGTGCACAGGTTTGTAGGACAGTAGCAAATTTCCCTCAAGTGGATGACCTAAGGTTTATCAATCTGTGGGAGGCGTAGGATGAAGATGGTCTCTCTCAAATAACCCTGCAACCAAATAACAAAGAGTCTCTTGTGTCCCCAACACACCCAATACAATGGTAAATTGTATAGGTGCACTAGTTCGGCGAAGAGATGGTGATACAAGTGCAATATGGATGGTAGATATAGGTTTTTGTAAACTGAAAATATAAAAACAGCAAGGTAACTAAAGATAAAAGTGGGCATAAACGGTGTTGCAATGAAAGGAGACAAGCCTAGGGTTCATACTTTCACTAGTGCAAGTTCTCTCGACAAGGATAACATAATTGGTTCATATTACTAGCCCTCAACATGCAACAAAGAGTCACTCCAAAGTAACTAATAGTGGAGAACAAACGAAGAGATTATGGTAGGGTACGAAACCACCTCAAAGTTATTCTTTCTGATCGATCTATTCAAGAGTCCGTAGTAACGTTCAATCTATCATAGAGTTCATACTAGAATAACACCTTAAGACACAAATCAACCAAAACCCTAATGTCACCTAGATACTCCATTGTCACCTCAAGTATCCGTGGGCATGATTATACGATATGCATCACACAATCTCAGAAACATCTATTCAACCAGCACAAAGTACTTCAAAGAGTGCCCCAAAGTTTCTACCGGAGAGTCAAGACGAAAAAGTGTGCCAACCCCTATGCATAGATTCCCAAGGTCACGGGACCCGCAAGTTGATCACCAAAACATATATCAAGTGGATCACATGATATCCCATTGTCACCACAGATAAGCACATGCAAGACATACATCAAGTGTTCTCAAATCCTTAAAGACTCAATCCGATAAGATAACTTCAAAGGGAAAACTCAATCCATTACAAGAGAGTAGAGGGCGAGAAACATCATAAGATCCAACTATAATAGCAAAGCTCGCGATACATCAAGATTGTGCCATCTCAAGAACACGAGAGAGAGAGAGAGAGAGAGAGAGAGAGAGAGAGAGATCAAACACATAGCTACTGGTACATACCCTCAGCCCCGAGGGTGGACTACTCCCTCCTCGTCATGGAGAGCGCCGGGATGATGAAGATGGCTATCGGAGAGGGTTCCCCCCTCCGGCAGGGTGCTAGAACGGGTCTAGATTGGTTTTCGGTGGCTAGAGAGGCTTTCGGCGGCGGAACTCCCGATCTAGGTTAATTTCCGAAGGTTTCTGTATTTATAGGATTTTTGGCGTAGGTCCCAAGTCAGGGAGGCTTCTGGGCTGTCCGCGAGATAGGGGGGCGCTACCACCTGCCCAGGGCGCACCCCCCACCCTCGTGGGCAGCCCGTTGCTCCCCTGGCCCAACTCTTTTACTTTGGGGGCTTCTTTTGGTCAAGAAAAAATCATCAAAAATTGGCACGTCAATTGGACTCTGTTTAATATTCCTTTTCTGTAAACTCAAAAACAAGGAAAAAATAGAAACTGGCACTGGCCTCTAGGTTAATAGGTTAGTCCCAAAAATCATATAAAAGTGTATATAAAAGCCCATAAGAAATCCTAGAAGACTAATATAATAGCATGGAACAATCAAAAATTATAGATACGTTGGAGACGTATAATGCCCTGCAACCAATCCACCCAGAAGTGTATTAAATTCCACCTTAAGAAACCCTTAGTTCTTATTACTCTCACAACTTTCATGACATCACTCATACCAATCCACGTCTACAAGCACGGCTAAGCAATAAGTAACAACGCATATATTCCCTTGGTTGATCTCAAGTCATTAGGTTCCTACCACATGGACTACAAAGCATCATATTATGTAACCAGTCCTACTCATGCAAGTGTTTGAGGATATAACTAATGCAATAAAAACTAGGTATTGGAAAGTATGATCAAAGTATGAACTTGCCTTGCTGATGATCGCTGAAACCTAAAGACTCATAGTAGCATACTTTGCACTCCGGGAATTCTATCGCAATCAAACAATAGCATACATAAGCAATCCTGCAACAGAATCGAAGAACATAACTCGAAAGACTTCGAAAACAAACGAGCCACTCTTGTAACAACAAACAATTTCTAATAGTAGCAAAATTGAGTGAATTTGGCCTTATCAGAAAGTCTAGGTCAAGAGCTTCGATTTGCAGAAAGAATCAACTCAAACAGAGTTACGAAACTCAAACCACGATCAAAAGAACTTCGAATTCAAATCTGCTTGAAACCAAATTTTAAAATTGTCAAAACCTTGTTCAAGTTGATTAAATAGAAAGAGAGGCTCGAGTTTGGCGTTGGTTTCATCTAATTCGGACTAACGAGTAAAAAGTAGTGAGGGTTTTAAGATCAGGGACTGATTTGTAAAAAAAATCATCACGGATAGATCCTTGGCCGAAAGTAAACAGAAAAAGAAAAGACTAAATTGCGAACATTCATTTTCTGAACCTAAACAGCGAGCGTTCGCTAGATAATTAAACCGAAAAAACAGATATAGGTTTTCTAAAGAAAAATTGAAACAAAAAAAAGACAAAAGCGGCGGTTTACCTCACGGATCGGGTTTGGTCCGCGGGTCGGGGGACGGCGGCGGCGGCGGCTCCGGCGTGGCGTGGCGGCGGCGGCGCGGACGAGGGCTGCGGCGGTGGCACGGGTTTCGTGGCGCAGCGGCTAGGGTTTCGGGCGGCGATGACATGGGCCTGCGGGTCTAGGGGCGGCAGCTTATAAAGCCTGAGCGGACAGATTCGGCTCGGGCACGACTCGTAGGTCGGTTCACGTTTTTTTAGAAGGACGGAGTGAAATAATTAAAAGAAATACCAAACGGAGTCCAAAAATTCCGAAATAAATTTTCACCGTCCTCTAATAATAGTTAGGACAAAGTGAACATTTTTCCTGGACCAAAATAATGTTTTTAAAAAATGCAATTTTTTCCTAATTTAATTAAAATAACTCCGTATAAACTCCAAATAAAAACCAATAAAATACTTATTTGATTTTTAACATTTTCCTCCAATATTTTATTTATTTTGGAGAAGTCATATTATCTCCTCTCATATATTTTTATTATGAAATACTTTGGAGAGAAAAATATTATAAAAATAATAATTGAAATTCCCAACTCTCTCCGTGGGTCCTTGAGTTGCTTAGAATTTCTAGGATCGAAACCAAAATGCAAATAAAATATGATATGCATATGATGACCTATGTATAACATTCCAAATTGAAAATTTGGGATGTTACAGACCAACCCCCCTTAAGATAAATCTCGTCCTCGAGATTCCGGTTGGCTCGAAAATAGGTGTGGGTGGTCCTTCCGTAGGTCTTCCTCTCGTTCCCAAGTGGCTTCATCTTCGGTATGGTGGCTCCACTGAACTTTGCAAAACTTGATAACCTTGTGGCGTGCAACTCTGTCGGCAAACTCGAGAATTTTAACTGGCTTCTCCTCGTAAGTCAGGTCACTCTCTAACTGAATTGCTTCCAGGGGCACTGTATCTCTCAAAGGAATGTCGGCCATCTCTGCATGACACTTCTTCAACTGGGAAACGTGAAACACATCATGAACTCTGGACAAAGTTTCGGGTAACTCTAGCTGATAAGCTACTTCTCCTTTTCGCTCCAAAACTCTGTAAGGTCCCACAAATCTAGGTGCCAATTCACCCTGAACTCCGAAATGCTTAACTCCTCGAAGCGGAGATACTCGAAGATATGCTCTATCTCCCACTTCGTAGGTTACCTCCTTGCGCTTCGTATCGGCATAACTCTTCTGCCTAGACTGGGCTACCTTAAGTCTGTCGCGGATCATCTTGACCTTCTCTTCCGAATCTTTGATCAAGTCGGGTCCAAATAACTGACGGTCTCCGACTTCATCCCACATCAACGACGTTTTGTATCTTCTTCCGTACAAAGCCTCGAAAGGGGCCATTTGCAAACTGGTTTGATAACTGTTGTTGTAAGAAAACTCCGCGTATGGCAAATTATCATCCCAGCTAGATCCATAATCGAGCGCACAAGCTATCAGAATGTCCTCCAGAATTTGATTGACTCTCTCGATGTGCCCATCTGTCTGTGGATGAAAGGTTGTACTAAATTCTAGCCTAGTACCTAAAGTCTCATGCAACTGCTTCCAAAACTTTGAGGTAAACTATTTTCCTCTATCTGATACAATGGTCCTCGGAACTCCATGCAGACATACGATCTTGGTCATGTATATCTTGGCCAACTTGGCACTCGTGTAAGTGGTCTTCACAGGGATAAAGTGAGCTACTTTCGTCAAACGATCAACTATCACCCAAATAGAATCATACCCTGAACGTGTCCTGGGTAGTCCCGTGATGAAATCCATTCCAAGGTTATCCCACTTCCATTTGGGTATAGGTAACGGCTCTAATAACCCTGCTGGTTTCCGATGTTCAGCCTTGACTCTCTGACAAACGTCACACACTGCTACATAGTCGACAATGTCCTTCTTCATTCCGGTCCACCAAAAATTCTGCTTCAAATCCAAATACATCTTAGTGTTGCCTGGGTGAATGGAATACGGCGAGTCATGTGCCTCATGGAGGATCAACTTCCTAATCTCGGGGTCGTTGGGCACATAGACACGCTTTTCAAACCAAAGTGTCTCGTATTCATCCTCACAAAATCCTTCTGCCTTTCCTTCGGCAATTCTCTCCTTCATTTATGCAATCTCTTTGTCCACCTTCTGGGCTTCTTGAATCCTTCCCAATAATGTGGACTGAATTTCCAATATGGCCACATAACCTCTAGGGACTATTTCCATCTGCAAATCCCTAAGATCATTGACTAACTCCTGGGGTAAACCTCTAGAAATGATGGTGTCAACATAACTCTTGCGGCTTAGAGCATCTGCCACGGCATTGGCTTTTCCAGGATGGTAATGCAACCTTATGTCGTAATCCTTTATAAGCTCAAGCCATCTCCTTTGCCTGAGATTCAAATCCTTCCGTGTGAAGATATACTTCAAACTCTTATGATCAGTGTATACATCACAACAGTTTCCGATTAGGAAATGTCTCCAGGTTTTGAGTGCGTGCACCACGGTGACTAACTCCAAATAATGCGTAGCATAATTCAACTCATGTGGTCGAAGTTGGCATGAAGCGTACGACACAACTCTTCCGTCTTGCATGAGAACACCTCCAAGTCCTTGACGAGAAGCGTCACAATATACTTGGAAATCTTTGCGTATATCCGGAAGAATTAGCACTGGGGCTGTAACCAAATGTTTCTTCAACTCCTGAAAATTGGCCTCACACGCTTAGGTCTACTTATACTTAGTCTCCTTCTTCAACAGCTCCATCATGGGTTTCACAATCTTTGAGAAATTCTCGATAAATCTCCAGTAATATCCCGCGAGTCCAAGAAAACTGCGAATTTCGCCAACTCAGGTGGGTGCCTTCCATTCTGTGCCTGCCTCAACCTTGGCGGGGTCTATGGATATACCATATCCTGATATGACATGTCCAAGGAATCCAAGTTCCTTCAACCAAAACTCACACTTACTGAACTTGGCGTATAACTGATGTTCTCGAAGCTTCTCGAGAATTAAACGCAAGTGTTCCTTGTGTTCCTCTTCATTTTTGGAGTATATCAATATATTATCAATGAATACTACCACAAACTTATCCAAGAATTCCATGAATACCTTGTTCATCATACTCATGAAATAGGCATGGGTGTTAGTCAAACCAAATGACATAACTATATACTCATAAAGCCCGTACCTTGTGGTAAAAAGCTATCTTGGGTATATCCTATTCTCGGATCTTCAGCTGATGATATCCTGATCGCAAATTGATGTTAGAGAATATCTTGGCTCCTTGCAGCTGGTCAAACAGATCATTGATCATCGGCAGTGGGTACTTATTCTTGATTGTAACCTCGTTCAATGCACGATAGTCAACAACCATCCTTAACTATCCATCCTTCTTCTCGACTAAGAGCACTGGGGCTCCCCACGGTGATGAACTTGGTCGTATGTAACCCTTGTCCATTAACTCCTTGATTTGCTTCTTGATCTCCTCCAGATCATTAGCGGGCATCCAGTATGGTCTCTTAGATATTGGTCCGGTGCTGGGTAATAGCTCAATTAAGAACTCTATGTCTCTATCCAGTGGCATGCCGGGTAACTCCTCCAGTAATACATCAGGGTAATCCTTGACGACTGTCACTTCTTCCTGAACAACTCCCGTGAGTGCATTCACATGCGCTTTCCTGGGTGTGTGTCTAGACACATACTTGATCCTCTTTCCTTCCGGGGTGGTGAGAAGAATTGATCTGATGGCACAATCGATGTTTCCTCCAAACTTGGATAGCCAATCCATTCCTATGACCACATCCAAACCTTGGGATTCCAAAAGAATGAGGCCCTTGGGAAATACATGTCTTCCAATGGTCAATGTCAATTGATAGCATCCATGGCTTGCCATATACTCTGCTCCAGGGGAACTTACTAACATGGGTGTCCTAAGGGCTACGGTGGGGAACTGATACTTTTCCACAAAACCCCTTGATATGTATGAATGTGATGCACCAGTGTCAAAAAGAACAAGGGCAGTAAATGCATTAATCAAAAACTTACCGACTACTGCGTCGGGCTGCTTGTCAATCTCCTCCACATGGACGTGGTTCACTTGTCCTCTGGTGAACG
>LR738712.1:144040466-144102966 GCA_902687465.1 Secale cereale | reverse complement strand
CCTGGATTGGTATGCTGACACACACAATACTCGAGGATTTATAACAGAGGTTCAATCACACTTTATTACATCGAAACTCCTCGAAGAGGCAATATCCATTACACGATAATGGCTGAAGGCCATCTGGATAAAATAAACGGTGGAAGCTATGAAGAGTAGTTGAGTCCATCCAACTCCACGACAAACATTGAGTGCACGACAACGACCTATCGCACCTTAATCCTCGTCTCAAAACTATGCAACATGATATGTTGCAGCCATGTAGGTCAGCACATTGAATATGCTGGCAAGAAAACAATGTAATGATAAAGAACAAAGCCTACAACTACATGCATATTTGGCTGGTGGAGGCTGTAAGGTTTATTTTTTTACAAAGCTAGTTTTTCCCTAAAGCAAAGGAATGCATTTATTTAACTACTTTGTTAAATTTATATCATGAACAATTGATCATGGTTCCTCCATCTCAATCCCCAAACCAAAGTCACTATTAACCCAACAAATTAGTAAAGTGATGAGATCAGTCCATAATTCAAATACCAGAATACTCAAGATGTCCATAACCGGGGACATGTCTACTCATGAATAGTTTGTATACTCTGCAAAGGTTTGTGCACTTTTCCCCACACGACTCGATCTCCTCCGTTTGATTTCTCGCACTACATGGTGTTTGAGAAACGGATGACCGAGACACAGTATTTCAGAAGCATTAACTCTTAACTCTGGGTAGACCGTACCACCTACATCCGCTACATCTGCTAGTCTACCATGGAAAGAGATCACACAACATACTCAACTATGCCAGAGCCCATAATGGCATTGTGGCTGCACACAAAAGTTTCTAGGCATGAATGATATATGATCCCTTTGAGCCTGGGTGGCATTCCATAGGATAATCACACGGGTCCTCTGGGATTTCCTAGGACAACACTGGATTCTCCAGGTGCCCTGCAACCAATCCACCCAGAAGTGTATTAAATTCCACCTGAAGAAACCCTTAGTTGTTATTACTCTCACAACTTTCATGACATCACTCATACCAATCCACGTCTATAAGCACGGCTAAGCAATAAGTAACAAAGCATATATTCCCTTGGTTGATCTCAAGTCATTGGGTTCCTACCTCATGGACTACAAAGCATCATATTATGTAACCAGTCCTACTCATGCAAGTGTTTGAAGATATAACTAATGTAGTAAAAACTGGGTATTGGAAAGTATGATCAAAGTATGAACTTGCCTTGCTGACAATCGCTTAAACCTAATAGACTCGTAGTAGCACGCTTCGCACTCCGGGAATTCTATCGCAATCAAACAATAGCATGCATAAGCAATCATGCAACCGAATCGAAGAACAGAACTCGAAAGAAACGAATCACTCTTGTAACAGCAAACAATTTCTAACAGTACCAAAATTGAGTGAATTTGGCCTTATCAGAAAGTCTAGGTCAAGAGCTTTGATTTGCAAAAAGAATCAACTCAAACGAAGTTACAAAACTCAAACTACGATCAAAAGAACTTCCAATTCAAATCTACTTGAAACCAAATTTTAAAATTGTCAAAACCTTATTCAAGTTGATTAAAAAGAAAGAGGGGCTCTATATGAAGATTTTGGCGTTGGTTTCATCTAATTCCGACTAACGAGTAAAAAGTAGCGAGGGTTTTAAGATTAGGGACTGATCTATAAAAAAAATCATCATAGATAGGCCCTTGTCCGAAAATAAACAGAAAAAATAAAAGACTAAATTGTGTACGTTCGTTTTCTGAACCTAAACGGCGAGCGTTCGCTAGATAATAAAACCGAAAAAACAGATCTAGGTTTCTAAAGAAAAACAAAAAAAAAACGACGGTTTACCTCGCGGATCGGGTTTGGTCCGCGGGTCGGGCGACGGCGGCGCGGGCGAGGGCTGGCGGCGGCGCGAGTTTCAAGGCGCAGCGGCTAGGGTTTAGGGCGACGGCGACTTGGTCCTCCGGGCCTCGGGGCGGCGCCTTATAAAGCCTGAGCGGACAGAGTCCGGCTCGGGCACGGCCCGTAGGTCGGTTCGCGTTTTTTTAAAGGACGGAGTAAAACAATTAAAAAATACCTAACGGAGTCCAAAAATTCCAAAATAAATTTTCACCATCCTTTAATAATATTTAGGACAAAGTGAACATTTTTCCCGGACCTAGATAAAATTAAAAAAATGCAATTTTTTTCCTACTTTAATTAAAATAACTCCGTATAAACTCCAAATAAAAACCAATAAAATAATTATTTGATTTTTAACATTTTTCCTCCAATATTTTCTTTATTTTGGAGAAGTCATATTATCTCCTCTCATATATTTTTATTATGAAATATTTCAGAGAGAAAAATATTATAAAAAATCAAAGTGATTCTATTTTCAACATTTGAGAAAATTCAAATACGAAAATAATTGAAATTCCCAACTCTCTCTGTTGGTCCTTGAGTTGCTTAGAATTTCTAGGATTGAAACCTAAATGCAAATAAAATATGATATGCATATGGTGACCTATGTATAACATTCCAAATTGAAAATTTGGGATGTTACATGAAGGCGTCACCAAGCCGTACGTGTGTTGAACGCGAAGGTGCCATCCATTCGGCATTTGATCGGGAGTTCGTGGGGCGGATCATGATTGGATCACGATGGCGTTCGACTACATCAAACGTGTTTCTTAACGCTTCCGCTTAGCGATCTACAATGGTATGTAGATCCAATCTCTCCTCTCGTAGATGTACATCTCATAGATTGATCTTGGTGAGCATAGGATTTTTTTTGTTTCCCATGCAACATCCTCCATCAGTGGCATCATGAGCTAGGTCTATGCGTAGATGACATCACGAATAGAACACAAAGGAGTTTGTGGGCGCTGATATTCAGATTGCTTCTTTCCTTAGTCTTATCTTGATTCAGAGGTATTGTGGGATGAAGCATCCCAGACCAACTTTACATGTCCACGTGCATGAGACCGGTTCCATCGGCTGACATGCAACTTGTTGCAGAAAGATGGCCGACGGGTGTCTGTCTCTCCCACCTTAGTTGAATCAGATTTGACAAAGGCAGTCCTTGTAGAAGGTTGAATAGCAAGTTGAATATCACCGTTGTGGCTTTGCGTAGTTAAGAACGGTTCTTGCTAGTCACCCATTACGGCCACTTAAACATGCAACAACAAAGTAGAGGACGTCTAACTTGTTTTTGCAGGGTATGTTGTGATATGATATGGCCAAAGACATGATTTAATATATTTGATGTATGAGATGACCATGTTTTGTATAGATTATCATGACTTGCATGTCGATGAATACGGCAACCGGTAGGATCCATAGGGTTGTCTTTAATTATTGTATGACCTGCGTATCAATCATTAAGCGCTATGTAATGGTTTACTTTATCGGTAAGCAGTAGCAATAGTTGCATATGCATGGTTGGCGTGACAACCCCGATGGCGATTCGATGATGGAGATCATGGTGTCATGCCAGTGGCGATGAAGATCACACCCGTGCTTTGGAGATGGAGATCAAAAGCACAAGATGATGGCCATATCATGTCACTTACGATTTGCATGTGATGTTAATCCTTTTATGCATCTTATTTTGCTTAGGATGACGGTAGCATTATAAGGTGATCCCTCACTAGAATTTCAAGATAAAATTGTGTTCTCCCCAAGTGTGCACCGTTGTGAAAGTTCGTCGTTTCAAAGCACCACGTGATGATCGGGTGTGATGGATTCTACGTTCGCATACAACGGGTGCAAGCCAGTTTTGCACATGCAGAACACTTGGGTTAAACTTAATGAGCCTAGCATGTACAGACTTGGCCTCGAAACACAAGAGACCGAAAGGTCGACATGATTCATATAGTAGATAAGATCAACATGGAGATGTTCACCATTCAAACCACCTCATCTCACGTGATGATCAAACTTGGGTTGGTGAATTTGGATCATGTTACACTCGGACGACCGGAGGGATGTTGATTTGAGTGGAAGTTCTTAGGTAATATGATTAATTGAACTCATTATCGTGAACAATAGTCTACGTTGTGTTTTCAAATTATGTTATAGATCAATGGCTCGCGCAGTAGCTCCCCTGGACTTCAATGCTTTCCTAGAGAAAACTAAGTTGAAAGATATAATGGTAGCAATTATGCAGACTGGGTCCATGATCTGAGGATTGTCCTCATTGTTGCACATAAGGCATATGTCCTTGATTCACCGCTCGGTGCGCCAGCCCATCAAGCGTAGTCTACGGGTGTTGTGAACATTTGTCAGGACCGTTAGGATGATTGCTTGATAGTTTAGTGCACCATGCTATATGGCTTAGAGTCGGGGATCCAAAGACACTTTTGAACGCCATGGAACATATGAGATGTTCCAAGAGCTGAAATTGGTATTTCAGGCTCATGCCCGTGTTGAGAGGTATGAGACCTCTGACAAGTTCTTTGCCTACAAGATGGAGGAGAATAGCTCAGCCAGTGAGCATGTGCTCAGAATGTCTGGGTGCTACAATCGCTTGAATCAAGTGGGAGTTAATCTTTCAGATAAGATAGTGATTGACAGAGTTCTCCAATCACTATCACCAAGCTATTAGAGCTTCGTGATGAACTATAACATGCAAGGGATGGAGATGATCCCGGAGCTGTTCGCGGTGCTTCGGTAGAAATCAAGAAGGAGCATCAAGTGTTGATGGTTAACAAGACCACTGGTTTCAAGAAGGGAAAAGGGAAAAAAGGGAAACTTCATGAATGGCAAGCCAGTTGCCGCTCCAGTGAAGAAACCCAAGTTGAACCCAAACCCGAGACTAAGTGCTTCTATTGTAAGGGGAGCGGTCACTGGTAGCGGAACTTCCCCAAATACTTGGTAGATAAAAAGGCTGGCAACTTCAACAAAAGTATATTTGATATATGTGTTATTGATGTGTACCTTACTAGTACTCCTAGTAGCACGTGGGTATTAGATACCTGGTCTGTTGCTAATATTGGTAACTCAAAACAAAAGTTGTGGAATAAACCGAGACTAGCTAAGGGCGAGGTGACAATGTGTGCTGGAAGTGTTTCCAAGGTTGATGTGATCACCATCGCACGCTCCTCTACCTTCGAGAGTGGTGTTGAACCTAGATAAATGTTATTTGGTGTCCGCGTTGAGCATGAACATGATTAGATCGTGTTTATTGCAATACAGTTATTCATTTAAGTCAGAGAATAATGGTTATTCTGTTTACATGAATAATACCTTCTATGGTCATGCACCCAATGTGAATGGTTTATTGAATCTCGACACACATGTTCATAATATTGATGCCAAAAGATGCAAAATTAATAATGATAGTACCACATACTTGTGGCATTGCTGCTTAGGTCATATTGGTGTAAATCGCATGAGAAGCTCCATGCTGATGGATCTTTGGACTCACTCGATTTTGAATCACTTGAGACATGCGAACCATGCCTCTTGGGCAAGATGACTAGGACCCCCTTTTCCAGTACGATGGAGCGGGCAAGTGACTTATTGGAAATGATACATACGGATGTATGTGGTCCAATGAGTGTTGAAGCATGCAGTGGATATCGCTATTTTCTTACCTTTACTGATGACTTGAGTAGATATGGGTATATTTATTTAATGAAACACAAGTCTGAAATGTTTGAAAAGTTCAAACAATTTCAAAGTGAAGTTGAAGATCATCGTGACAAGATAAAATGTCTATGATATGATCGTGGAGGTGAATATCTGAGTTACGAGTTTGGTATACATTTAAAACAGATGTGGAAATTGTTTCACAACTCATGCCACCTGGAACACCACAACGTAATGATGTGTCCAAAAGTCATAATCATAATCTATTGGATATGGTGCAATCTATGATGTCTCTTACTGAATTACCACTATAGTTTTGGGTTATGCATTAGAGACAACTACATTTACTTTAAATAAGGCACCACCTAAATCCTTTGATATGACACCGTATGAATTATGGTTTGGCTAGAAACCTAAGTTGTCGTTTCTTAAGGTTAGGGGTTGCGATGCTTATGTGAAAAGGCTTCAGCCTAATAAGCTTGAACCAAAAGCGGGCAAGTGCATCTTCATAGGATACCCTAAGGAAACAGTTGGGTACACCTTCTATCTCAGATCCAAAGGCAAGGTCTTTGTTGCCAAGAATGGATCCTTTCTAGGGAAGGAGATTCTCTCGAAAGAATTTAGTGGGAGGAAGGTATAATTTGATGAGGTTGTTGAACCGTCACTTCAATTGGAAGTAGCACGACACAGAAATATGTTTCTGCGGCGCCCGCGCCAAGTGAAGAGGAAGCTAATGGTGATGATCATGAAGCTTTAGATAAAGTTACTACCAAGCCTTGTAGGTCGACAAGGACTAATACCGCCCTTGAGTGGTACGATAATCCTGTCTTAGAGGTCATGTTGTTAGACAACGGTGAACCTAGAAACTATGAAGAAGCGGTGGTGGGCTCAGATTCCAAAAAATGGCTAGGAGCCATGAAATCCGAGGTTGGATTAATGTATGAAAACCGAGTATGGACTTTGGTGAACTTGCCCGATGACCGGTATGCCATTAAGCACAAATGGATCGTTAAGAAGAAGACAAACACTGATGGTACTATCACCATTTCTGAAGCTTGACTTGTCACAAAGAAGTTTCCAACAAGTTCAAGGAGTTGACTATGATGAGTCTTTCTCTCTCGTAGCGATGCTAAAGTTTGTTAGGATTATGTTAGCAGTTGCTGCATTTCCAGATTACGAAATCTAACAGATGGATGTCAAACACAAATTTTCCTTGACAGTTTTCGTGAGGAAAGGTTTTATGTGATACAACCAGAAGTTTTTGTCGATCCTAAGGATGCTAAAAGGTATGCAAGATCCAGCAATCCTTTTATAGAATGAAGCAAGTATCTCGGAGTTGGAATATACACTTTGATGAGGTGATCAAAGCTTTTGGGTTTATATAAAGTTTGCAAGAAACTTGTATTTAATAGAAAGTGAGTGGGAGAACTACACCATTTCTGATAAGTATATGTGGATGACATATTGTTGACCAGAAATCATGTAGATTTCTGGAAAGCATAAAAGGGTTGTTTGAAAGGAATTTTTCAAAGGAAGACCTGGGTAAAGCTGCTTACATATCGAGCATCGAGATCTATAGAGATAGGTCAAGACGCCTGATAAGACTTTCACAGAGGACATACCTTGACATGATTTTGGAGAAGTTCAAAATGGTTTAGTCAAAGAAGGAGGTCTTGCCTGAGTTGTAAGGTGTGAAGTTGAGTAAGACTCAAAGCTCAACCACGGCAGAAGAAAGAGAAAGAATGAAGGTCGTCCCCTATGCCTTAGCCATAGGCTCTATACAGTATGACATGCTGCGTACCGCACCTGATGTGTGCCTTGCCACATGTCTGGTAAGGGGGTACAAGAGTGATCCAGGAGTGGATCACTTGATAGTGATCAAAAGTATCCTTAGAGGAATAAGGAAATGTTTCTCGATTATGGAGGTGATAAAGAGTTTGGCGTAAAGGGTTACATCGATGCAAGCTTTAACACCAATCTGGATGACTATGGGTAGCAACCCGGATACGTATAGAGGAGCAACCATTTGGAATAGCTCCAAGTGGAGCGTGGTAGCATCATCTACAATATGACATAGAGATTTGGAAAGTACACGCGGATCTGAATGTTGCAGACCCATTGAATAAAACCTCTCTCACAAGCAAAACATGATCAAACACCAGAACTCATTGGGTGTTAACCACATGGCGTTGTGAACTAGATTAACTAGCTTATTGACTGTAGTGCAAGTGGGAGACTGTTGAAAATATGCCCTAGAGGCAATAATAAATTGGTTATTATCATATTTCCATGTTCTTGATAATTGTTTATTATCCATGCTAGAATTGTATTGATCGGAAACTCAGATGCATGTGTGGATACATAGACAACAATGTGTCCCTAGTGAGACTTTACTAGACTAGCTCGTTGATCAAAGATGGTTAAGGTTTCCTAACCATATACATGAGTTGTCATTTGATAATGGGATCACATCATTAGGAGAGTGATGTGTGGACAAGACCCAACCATAAGCATAGCATTTGATCGTATTAGTTTATTGCTACTGCTTTCTTCATGTCAAGTATCTGTTCCTAAGACCATGAGATCATGCAACTCCTTGACAACGGAGGAATAACTTGTGTGTATCAAACGTCACAACGCTATTGGGTGACTATTAAGATGCTCTACATGTATCTCCGAGGGTGTCCGTTGAGTTGGCATGGATCAAGACAGGGATTTGTCACTCCGTGTGACGCAGAGGTATATCAGGGCCCACTCGGTAATACAACATCACAACAGGCTTGCAAGCAATGTAACTTAGGAGTTAGTCACGGGATCTTGTATTACGGAATGAATAAAGAGACTTGCCGGTAACAAGATTGAACTAGGTATAGAGATACCGACGATTGAATCTCAGGCAAGTAATATACCGATGAACAAAGGGAACCGCATACGTGATTAGCTGAATCCTTGACATCGAGGTTCGATTGAAAAAGATCTTCGTAGAATATGTAGGAACACATATGGGTATCCAGGTCCCGCTATTTGTTATTGACCATAGAGGTGTCTCCATCATGTCTGCATAGTTCTCGAACCCGCATGATCTACACACTTAACGTTTGGTGACGATCTAAGTATAGTTGAGTTATTATGTTGGTGACCGAAGGATGTTCGGAGTCACGGATAAGATCCCGGACATCACGAGGAGCTCCGGAATGGTCCGGAGGTAAAGATTCATATATGGAAAGTTGTTATTGGGACTCCGAAAAAAGGTTGAGTTTTTCGGTATTATACCCGGAAGGTTCTAGAATGTTCCCGAGTGGGCCCCACCTGCATAGGGGACCCACATGAGCGTGGGTAGTGGGGAAAGTCCCCACAACCCTGGTCTAGGCGCACCAAGATCCTCCCTTAAAAGGAATAGTATCATATCACAAAGGGACAAGATCAAGATCCCTAAAAAAAGGGGGAGGGTGTAGCGATCGGTGGGGAAGGAAAGGAGGGATTTCCTTCCTCGCCCTTTAGCCAACGAGCCTTGGAGGGCAAGCAACTAGCCCCCTCCACGCCTATATAAAGGCGGGGAGGCATTGGGGGCAGTAACCCTTCAACCCTTGCCCGTCTCCATCATGTTACACCTCCTTCACCTCGCGCAGACGCTTGGCGAAGCCCTATTGAGATTGCTCCACCATCACCGCCACCACGTCGTCGTGCTGCGAAGGACTCGGGCTACTACTTCATCCTTGCTCGTTGGATCGAGGAGATGAAGGCATCACCAAGATGTTCGTCTATTGAACGCGAAGGTGTCGTCCGTTCGGCAGTTGATCGGGAGTTCATGGGACATATCATGATTGGATTGCAAAGACGTTCGACTACATCAACTGTGTTTTTTAACGCTTCCGCTTACCGATCTACAAGGGTATGTAGATCCAATCTCTCCTCTCGTAGATGTAAATCTCATAGATTGATCTTAGTGAGCGTAGGAATTTTTTTTTGTTTCCCATGCAACATTCTCCAACAGCGGGGCCGCCCCCTGGGGCCGTCATGGGCTCAGTTTTTGTCAAACGGACCCAAAAATCTGCGGGTCCCGCTCACCATCGATGTTGTTACCGTCTTGCTTAACATTTGTGAGCCCCCTCCGTTTAAATACGGCTAACAAGAAGTTGAACTGAGGTTATTGATGCTCCTTCTTCTCCATTAGGCTTTCGTCTATCTCCACCAGATTTGAGGCTGATTATTCCCCCTTTTGGAGAGAAGATGGCCACACCCTCTATTGTCTCCGGGGAGGGCTTTGGTCAGGATAGTTCGTCGGATGTTCTACCACCGCGCCTCCCTCACCCTCCTGGCTCCTGAGTGGGTTAGCGATTGTGTGTTCTTCCATCTCCTTGTCTTAGCTGGAGGAGTTGGTAACGACATGGTGGCTCCTGGCGATCACCGAGATGGGGTGGATGGCTCTGCGATAGAGACACGATGTCCCGCGGCCACTGCATTGGAACCAGGTGGTGCACGTGGTGTTCATCCATCATGGGTTGTGGCTCCCACTAAATTGTTTCACTAGGGATGTCCAGGCCCTTTGCGGGTTGCAACTGCATCACTTAACCCCTGGCGGTGTCCTACATTTGTACTACTTTGTGGCTCTCAATGAGTGTTTCTTGGGGATCAAATCTCACTTCGGCCTCTTCCGCTATGTTTTTGAGGCGGTCCCCTACCTTAAGTATGGCAGGATTCCTTCCTGCGGCAGGGCCATCATCCGCCCTCACCCGAGCGCCAATCATTTCAACATGGCGCTGGTGCCAGAGTCAGAATCATGGAAACGAGGGTGGTTCTATGCCCCGAACAATTTTCATGGTCCTGTCAGTACCGGGCTTCTAGAGTTAGCCAACGTGCCATGTTGGCAAAAGCCAGAGTGGCGGTCAAAGATCGATCTTAATCCGGGGACCGTCTATCTTGTGGACGCATTTGCCCATCTGTAGGGAACATTACTCACTGGCATGTAGATCCTGAAGACTTGGGTGCAATGGAACATTCAACCTCTATGGCACATCAACCCTACGATGTATGAGTACCGCGGGAGGGGCGACCCCAACCATCTACTTAGGCGCGAGCTTTCTGAAAGCGTGGTCGAGAACCGGCTGCACCTGTTGATCGGCCTCCCCTTCGAACAACTTCACTTATGGGTGGTTGTAGATCCCTATAGCATGGAAAATCCACGGCCTCCAATGAGTCACTAGTGCTCATTGTTTTGCTATTCTTTCAAGGGAAGATCCATTGCAGGCTTATGACGTTATCCCACCTTCATGTTAGTCTTTTAGGCACCTGCATCGTGATCCTCGTCCTCCGTGACCCCATTAGGGTGCCACGACCTCATATTGCCTGGGCGCCTGGGCCTTAGGCCCATAACTGAGGGCTATTACAATGGTTCCATGGTGAAGGCAGTAGCCATGCGTGAGGGCGTGCCTAACGAAGGGCGCTCGGTTACAGAGACAGAGCACGCCACTGACCCATCATCACATGAGGGTTCCTTTAGTGTTGATGGCACACGACATGTGCCCGTAGAGCTATTGCTTGGAACACGTGCATCCCACGAAGGAGGTCTCCTCCTGTTGACGGATCGTCCTAGCGGGTCATCCACGGTTTAGACGTCCATGTGTCTGCCTGTTCCTCCCCAGAGGACGAAGATAGTGAAGAAGAAGCTCCCCAGTCATCGTCTACCTCCATTGCCTACAATCCCTCTTCCCCTGGGGGAATGTCCGCATGATGATTCGAGGTCTGAAGTCTCCAAGCCCTCCGTTTGCCCCGGTCTCCCTGACGGCGGGGGTGACATCGCACGTCCCTCTCCTTAGTTGTTTGAAGGGGGATCAGGGGGCACTTCAGTACTAGACAAGCTTGTGCGTCAGAGCGGGACTCTAGGGCAGGCTTTGTGGGATGCACTAGATGATCTTGGTAAAGCGAGGGAGGTCGGGACTAAGGTAGGCGGGCCTCATGATACATCTCCAACGTATCTACTTTCCCAAACATTTTTGCCCTTGTTTTGGACTCTAACTTGCTTGATTTGAATGGAACTTACCCGGACTGACGCTCTTTTCAGCAGAACTGCCATGGTGTTATTTTTATACAGAAATAAAAGTTCTCGGAATGTCCTAAAAATAAACAGAGAATATTTTTGGAATATATAAAAACAATGGCGAAAGAATCAAGACCAGGGGGCCCACACCCTGTCCACAAGGGTGGGGGCGCGCCCCTGCCTCGTGGGCCCCCTGACGCTCCACTGACCTCAACTCCGACTCCATATATTCACTTTCGAGGAGAAAAAACTTAGAGAGAAGGATTCATCGCGTTTTACGATACGAGGCCGCCACCAAGCCCTAATCTCTCTCGGGAGGGCTGATCTGGAGTCCGTTCAGGGCTTCGGCGAGTGGAGATCGTCGCCTTCGTCATCATCAACCTTCCCCCATCACCAATTTCATGATGATCACCGCCTGTCGTGAGTAATTCCATCATAGTCATGCTGGACGGTGATGGGTTGGATGAGATTTACCATGTAATCAAGTTAGTTTTGTTAGGTTTGATCCCTAGTATCCATTATGTTCTATGATTGATGTTGCTATGACTTTGCCATGCTTAATGCTTGTCACTAGGGCCCGAGTGCCATGATTTCAGATCTGAACCTATTATGTTTTCATGAATATATGTGAGGTCTTGATCATATCTTGCAAGTCAATAGTCACCTACTATGTGTTATGATCCGGCAACCCTGAAGTGACAATAATCGGGACCACTCCCGGTGATGACCGTAGTTTGAGGAGTTCATGTATTCACTAAGTGTTAATGCTTTGGTCCGGTACTCTATTAAAAGAAGGCCTTAATATCCCTTAGTTTCCAATAGGACCCCGCTGCCACGGGAGGGTAGGACAAAAGATGTCATGCCAATTCTTTCCCATAAGCATGTATGACTATATTCAGAATACATGCCTACATTACATTGATGAACTGGAGCTAGTACTATGTCACCCTATGTTATAACTATTACATGAGGAATCGCATCCAACATAATTATCCATCACTAATCCAATGCCTACGAGCTTTTCACATATTGATCTTTGCTTAGTTACTTTACCGCTGCTACTGTTACAATCACTACAAAACTTCTACCATTACTTCCATATTACTTTGCTACTAAATACTTTGCTGCAGATATTAAGTCTTCCAGGTGTGGTTGAATTGAAAACTCAACTACTAATACTTGAGAGTATTCTTTGGCTCCCCTTGTGCCGAATCAATAAATTTGGGTTGAATACTCTACCCCGGAAAACTGTTGCGATCCCCTATACTTGTGGGTTAGCAAGACTATTTTCTGGTGCCGTTGCCGGGGAGCATAGCTATATTTTTTGAGTCACTTGGGATTTATATCTGTTGATCACTATGAAGAACTTGAGAGATGAAAAAACCAAGATCTTTCCCTCAACTATGAGGGGAGGTAAGAAACTGCCATCTAGTTCTGCACTTGATTCACCCTCCGTTATGAGTAAATTTGCGACACCTACTCCTGCTATTGAATCTGATATGTCGCATGTTCTTGATGATGCTACTTCTACTATGCATGATACTTATGATGAAACTACTTCTATGCCTGATAATACTGTGCCATTAGGTGAATTTCTTGATGAACAAATTGCTAGGGTTAGAGGGAATGAAATTATTGAAACTGGTAATATTGATGAAAGTGATGATGAAGATTCTCCCCCTAGATATGAATTGCATGTTGTGCCTAAGTGTTATGTTATGGATGAAGAAACTACTAGAGATCTTTTAGCTTGCAATGATAGGTATGATCTTAAGAAACTATTAGCTAAGCTAAAAGAAAAGTCTTTGAATGCTAGAATGAAATATGACCCTGCTTTTGCTACTTCACCTATCTGTATTTTTGATAAGGATTATGATTTTTCTGTCGATCCTGAGTTAATTACTTTGGTTAAATCTGATCCTTTCCATGGCTATGAATCTGAAACTGTTGTGGCACATCTTACTAAACTAAATGATATAGCCACCCTATTCACCAATGAGGAAAAAGTTCGTTACTACTATTTCCTTAAGTTATTTCCGTTCTCCTTAAAGGGTGATGCTAAAACATGGTTTAATTCTCTTGATCCTGGTTGTGTGTGTAGTCCCCGAGATATGATTTATTACTTCTCTGCTAAATATTTTCCCGCTCATAAGAAACAAGCTGCCTTACGGGAAATATATAATTTTGTGCAAATTGAAAAAGAGAGTCTCCCACAAGCTTGGGGGAGGCTTCTCCGATTACTTAATGCTTTGCCTGATCATCCTCTTAAGAAAAATGAAATACTTGATATCTTTTATAATGGACTAACCAATGCTTCCAGAGACCACCTGGATAGTTGTGCTAGTTGTGTTTTTAGGGAAAGAACAGTGATCAAGCTGAATTGCTATTGAATAATATGTTGATTAATGAAAACAATTGGACACTTCCTGAACCAACTCCTAAGCCAACTCCGAAGAAAAGGGGTATTCTATTTCTCAGTCCTGAAGATATGCAAGAGGCAAAGAAATCTATGAAAGAAAAATGTATTAAAGCCGAAGATGTTAAGAATTTACCACCTATTGAAGAAATACATGGTCTTGATAACCCGACATAGGTAGTAAAGGTAAACTCTCTCTATAGATTTGAGGAAGGTGATATTACTTGTAATAAGTCTGCTAGCTAATGCTTAACTAGATGAGTTTGATAATTTTATTGTTAAACAAGAAAACTTCAATGCTTATGTTAGCAGACAATTGAAACGTAATGCTTATATGATTGAACACTTGAGTGATTATATGTCTAGATTTAAAGGTGAACTGAAACTCATTAGTAAACATGCTTCTATGGTTACCACTCATGTAGAACAAGTACTTAAAGCACAAAATGATTTGCTCAATGAATTAAATAGTAAGAAAAATGATAATGCTGTTAGAGTTGTGACTAGAGGGGGCAGAATGACCGAGGAACCTCTGTATCCTGAGGGCCATCCTAAGAGAATTGAGCAAGATTCTTCGAGAACTAATGTAGATACACCTAGTCCTTCTAAGAAGAAGAAAAGAAAAATGATAGGACTTTGCCTGCTTCTAGTGAACCTATTGATGACACACCTGAGAATCCCAATGATATTTCTATTTCTAATGCGGAAACACAATCTGGTAATGAACATGAACCTAGTGATAATGTTAATAATGATGTTCAACCTAGCAATAACGATGATGTAGAGATCCAACCTGCTGTTGATCTTCATAACCCACAATCAAAGAATCAACGTTATGATAAGAGAGACTTTGTTGCTAGGAAGCACGGTAAGGAAAGAGAACCATGGGTTCAGAAACCCATGACGTTTCCTCTTAAACCATCCAAGAAAAAGGATGATGAGGATTTTGAGCGCTTTGCTGAAATGATTAGACCTATCTCTTTGCGTATGCATTTGACTGATGTGCTTAAAACAAATCCTTATGCTAAGTATATGAAAGACATTGTGACAAATAAAAGAAAGATACCTGAAGTTGAAATTTCCAACATGCTTGCCAATTACACTTTTAAAGGTGGAATACCAAAGAAACTAGGAGATCCAGGAGTACCAACTATACCATGCTCCATTAAAAGAAACTATGTTAAAACTGCTTTATGTGATCTTGGAGCCAGTGTTAGTGTTATGCCTCTCTCTTTATATCGTAGACTTGATTTGAATAAGTTGACACCTACTGAAATATCTTTGCAAATGGCTGATAAATCAACTACTATACATGTCGGTATTTGTGAGGATGTGCCCGTTGTGGTTGCAAATGTTACTATTTTAACGGACTTTATTATTCTTGATATTCCCGAGGACGATAGTATGTCGATTATCCTTGGTAGACCCTTTATTGAATACTGTAGGGGATGTTATTGATTGCAACAAAGGCAATGTCACTTTTCATGTTAATGGAAAGCATACAGTACACTTCCCGAGGAAACAACCTCAAGTCCACAATATCAATTCTATTGGAAAATTTTCATTGAATACTATTGGAGGTTTTGAATTTACTCTTCCTACTATCAAGAAGAAATATGATATTCTTATTGTTGGGGACATACATATCCCCATTGAGGTAACCTAGTGTTGTTCAAAAAATCTCCGATTTCATGTTATTCAGAAAGAGTTTGTTAACAAGAATTGATCAACCTTGTTAATGGATTCCTTTTGATGAGCATGAGATGATGAATTTAGAAAGTGCAACTCTTTGTACCCTATTTTTACTTTCTGTTGTTTAGATTAAATAAAGCAAAAATAGTATTCTCTGTCTGTTTTATGAATTATCCTTGCAAATAAAAACACCCCGAAAATAAAAGTTCTCCAAATGCCCCGAAAATGAAATATGATTTTTCTAGAATATTTAAGAATATTTGGCAGTGAGAACACAACAGGGGGCCACATCACCTGGCCACGAGGGTGCAGGGCGCGCCCCTGCCTCGTGGGCCCCACGTGCCCCCCTCCACTTATTCCAGCACCCACACACTTCATCTTCATCCAGAAAAATTCCTCCCATAGCTCAAACTCATGTTCTGGCTCATCTTGCTGCCATTTTCGATCTCCTTGCTCAAAGCTCCATTAACAAAACTGTTTGGGGAGATTGTTCTTCGGTATGTGACTTATCCAATGGTCCAATTAGTTTTTGTTCTAGTGCTTTATTTATTGAAAACTTTTGCTACTAAGGTGACCCTGTTCTTGAGCTTGCATGTCAAATTAATGTGGTCAAAAGTAGTTCTAATGCTTGATATAGTCTCTAGGCACTTGTGGGAGTAGTTGCTATCAATCTTGTTGAGTTTGGTTCACTTTTGTTTTGAGTCACTAAAAATTTCAGAAATTTTTCATAAAAAAATGCATAGGAAAATTTACCAAGGTGGTTCCTCAAGGAAGCAAGGACCAAGGCTCGCGATATGTGAGCCGGACGATGAACTACCGAGGGAAGCTCAAGTGCGGCCTTGTGAATGGCCGTCAGATGAGTTTATGGTCCAGGAAGGCATCAAGGAAGAGTTTGACACATATGTGCGTAATGCTGATATCGAGGACTTCGTGTTAGATAAGTGCCCACAGTACCACTACTTAACCGATTCCTTTGTGAGAAGGTTTAAATTTACATCTTCACGTAATTCTCACACTGTCTTATTTGATCTTTATGATAAATTTTATACCATGGACTTAGAAGATTTTAATGATGTCTGTAAACATCCACAGTGGGGCAATGTTGGTGAACCTCGCAAATCTGAATATAAGGACTTTTTTAGCTAGTATCACTGTGGGGAATCTAGAGAAATCACATAAGCTACCATAGGGAGCATTGATTTTCCTTCCATACATTATTTTGCTCCCTTCGTTGGTAGTTGTATTAACGGTAAAGATGAGGCTTGCCACATGTGCGTTACGGATCTTAGTGTCCTCAAAAGTATGGTACTAGGTGATAGACAATATAACTTGGGGGCCATTGTTTCACGAAGGTAACATCTTAACGGTTTAAATGGATATTTGTTTGGTGGAATTTATGCAACTCATGTGGCTAATTGCTACTTCTTGACCTTGCGTTGTATTCCCTCGAAGAGGAAAGGGTGATGCAACACAGTAGCGTAAGTATTTCCCTCAGTTTTTGAGAACCAAGGTATCAATCCAGTAGGAGACTACGCGCGAGTCCCTCGCACCCGCACAAATAAATAAGAACTTCGCAGCCAACGCGATAAGGGGTTGTCAATCCCTTTATGGTCACTTACAAAGGTGAGATCTGATAGAGATGATAGTTTGATATTTTTGGTATTTTTGGATACAAGAACAAAAAGTAAAAGCGGAAAAGTAAAGTAGATTGTAGATTGATATGTTGAGAATAGATCCGGGGGCCGTAGTGTTCTCTAGTGGCTTCTCTCATGATAGCGATATTCTACGGCGGGTAAACAAATTACTGTCGAGCAATTGATAGAAAAGCGAATAATTATGAGAATAACTAGGCATGATCATTATATATAAGCATCACGTCCGAAACAAGTAGACCGAAACGATTCTGCATCTACTACTATTACTCCACACATCGACCGCTATCCAGCATGCATCTAGAGTGTTAAGTTCATAAGAACAGAGTAACGCCTTAAGCAAGATGACATGATGTAGAGGGATAAACTCAAACATAGTGATATAAACCCCATCTTTTTATTCTCGATGGCAACAATACAATACATGCCTTGCTGCCCCTACTGTCACTGGGAAAGGACACCGCAAGATTGAACCCAAAGCCAAGCACTTCTCCCATTGCAAGAACTATAGATCTAGTAGGCCAAACCAAACCAATAATTCGAAGAGACTTGCAAGGATATTATAATCATACATAAAGAGTTTAGAGAAGAACCAAATAGTTCTCATAGATAAACTTGATCATAAACCCACAATTCATCGGATCTCGACAAACACACCGCAAAAAGACGTTACATCGAATAGATCTCCTCGAAGACCGAGGAGAACTTGGTATTGAGATCCAAAGAGAGAGAAGAAGCCATCTAGATACTAGCTATGGACCCGAAGGTCTGTGGTAAACTACTCACAACTCATGGTGAGGCGATGATGATGATGTAGAAGCACTCCGTGATAGATCCCCCCTCCGGCGGAGCTCCGGAACAGGCCCCAAGATGGGATCTCACGAGAATAGAAGGTTGCGGCGGTGGAACTAGGGGTTTCTCTGTTGTTCTGATGGTTTCGGGGTACGTAGGTATATATAGGAGGAAGGAGGGCACTGGGGGACAGACGGGGTGCCCACGAGGCAGGGGCGCGCCCTATAGGGGGGGCGCGCCCCTCACCCTCGTGGATGCCATGTCAGCCCTACTCCGTGGTTCTCAAGTCTCCCGTGCGTATTTTGCTCCAAAAATATCTCTTCCGAAGGTTTCATTCCGTTTGGACTCCGTTTGATATTCCTTTTCTGTAAAACCCTGAAATAGGCAAAAAAATAGCAATCTGGACTGGGCCTTTGGGTTAGTAGGTTAGTCCCAAAAATAATATAGAAGTGTATAACAAAGCCCATTAAACATGCAAAACATCATGAATAATAGCATGGAACAATAAAAAATTATAGATACATTGGAGACGTATCAAGCGTCCCCAAGCTTAATTCCTGCTCGTCCTCAAGTAGGTAAATGATAAAAACAGAATTTTTGATGTGGAATACTAACCAACATAGTTTTTTAATGTAATTCTCTTAATTGTGGCATGAATGTTCAGATCTGAAAGACTCAAGACAAAAGTCTATATTGACATAAGGAATAATAATACATCAAGTATACTAACAAAGCAATCATGTCTTCTCAAAATACTATGGATAAAGAAAGTTAACCCTACAAAATCATATAGTGTAGCTATGCTCCCTCTTCATCACACAAAATATTCATATCATGCACAACCCCGGTTTCAGCCAAGCACTTGTTTTCATACTCTATTCTTTCAAACCTTTCAACTTTCACACAATACATGAGCGTGAGCCATGGACATAGCACTATGTGGAATAGAGAGGTGGTTGTGGAGAAGACAAGAAGGAGGGAGATAGTCTCACATCGACTATGCATATCAACGGGCTATGGAGATGCCCATCAATAGATATCAATGTGAGTTAGTAGGGATTGCCATGCAACGGATGCACTAGAGCTAAAAATGTATGAAAGCTCAACAAAAGAAACTAGTGGGTGTGCATCCAACTTGCTTGCTCACGAAGACCTAGGGCATTTGAGGAAGCCCATCGTTGGAATATACTAGCCAAGTTCTATAATGAAAATTCCCACTAGTATATGAAAGTGACTAAACATGAGACTCTCTATCATAAAGACCATGGTGCTACTTTGAAGCACAAGTGTGGAAAAAGATAGTAACAATTGTCCCCCCTTTTTTATCCTTTCTTTTTTCTTTGGCCTTTTTTTTCTTTTTTATTATTTTTTCTTTTTTTCGTTTCTTGGAGGGGCTTTCTTTATTTAGCCTTTCCTCACATGGGACAATGCTCTAATAATGATGATCATCAAACTTTAATTGAATTACAACTCGATATTACAACTCAATACTAGAACAAAGTATGACCTATATGAATGCCTCCGGCGCTGTATCGGGATGTGCAATGAATCAAGAGTGACATGTATGAAAAATTATGCATGGTGGCCTAGCCAAAAATATGATGTCAACTACATGATCATGCATGTCAATATGACAATATGAAGCGTGTCATATGAACGGAACGGTGGAAAGTTGCATGGCAATATATCTCGGAATGGCTATGGAAATGCCATGATAGGTAGGTATGGTGGCTGTTTTGAGGAATAATATGGTCGCTGTTTTGAGGAAGGATATATAGTGGGTGTATGGTACCGGCGAAAGTTGCGCGGTACAAGAGAGGCTAGCAATGGTGGAAGGGTGAGAGTGCGTAATATCCATGGACTTCAACATTAGTCATAAGAACTCATATACTTACTGCAAAAAATTGCGAGTCATCAAAACAAAGCAATCAACGCATGCTCCTAGGGGGGTGGTTGGTAGGAGTTAACCATCGCGCGCCCCCGACCTCCACACAAAGGATGATACTTTACAAATACCTCATGCTCTAACTTCATCACATAGCGGTTCACCATACATGCATGCTACGGGAATCACTAACTTTAACACAAGCATTTCTCAATTTCATAATAACTCCACTAGCATGACTCTAATATCACTATCCTCATATCTCAAAACAATTATCAAGCATCCAACTTCTCATCATATTCAATGCACTTAGTGTGAAAGTTTTTACTACATTGATCTTGGATGCCTATCATGCGAGGGCTAGTTTTATAGCCAAAGCACATTACCATGCTGTTTTAATAGACTCTCAACAGGCTATAAGTGAAGCACATAGAGTGTCCTATCAATTCCTAGGCCATATTTAACTCTCTCAAAAAGGTGTGTCCAGCAAGGATAATTGTGGCAAACTAACAAGCAAAGACTCAAATTATACATGACGCTCTAAGTAAAACACATATCATGTGGTGAATAAAAATATAGCTCCGAGTATAGTTACCGATAGATGAAGACGAAAGAGGGGATGCCTTCCCGGGGCATCCCCAAGCTTAGGCTCTTGGTTGTCCTTGAATTTTACCTTGGGGTGCCTTGGGCATCCCCAAGCTTAGGCTCTTACCACTCTTTGTTCCATAGTCCATCAAAGCAATACTCAAAACTTGAAAACTTCACAACACAAAACTTAGACAAAAATCTCGTGAGCTCCGTTAGTGCAAGAAAACAAACCACTACTCAAAGGTACTGCAATGAATTCATTCTCTATTTATATTGGTGTTAAACCTACTGTATTCCAACTTCTCTATGATTCATACTTCCCAATACTACTCATAGAAGCATTGAAATAAGCAAACAACACACGAAAAACAGAATCTATCAAAAACAGAACAGTCTGTAGTAATCTGTAGCTTTCGCATACTTCTGTAACTCCAAATTTTTTGAAATAAATTGGTAAACATGAGGAATTTGTCTATTAATCATCTGCAAAAATAATCAACTATATAGCACGCTCCAGTAAAATCTGGTGACCATTCTAGCAAGCGCTAATGATTCTGTTTTTCACAGCAAGATCATATAAACTTCACACAAGTCTTGCCAAAGGTTCTACTTGGCAAAAACACTAATTAAAACACAAAACCACATCTAAACAGAAGCTAGATGAAATATTTATTCCTAAACAGAAGAAAAAACAAAAAATAAAAAAATTGGGTTGCCTCCCAACAAGCGCTATCGTTTTACGCCCTAGCTAGGCACGATACATGGATAGAACTAGGTATTGCCATCTTTGGAAGGCAATCCATAAGTGGCTCTCATAATAGATTCATATGGTAATTTAATTTTCTTCCTAGGAAAGTGTTCCATGCCTTTCCTTAATGGAAATTGGAATCTAATATTTCCATCCTTCATATCAATAATTGCACCAATCGTTCTAAGGAAAGGTCTACCAAGAATAATAGGACATGCCGGATTGCAATCTATATCAAGAACAATGAAATCTACGGGCACATAATTCCTATTGGCAACAATAAGAACATCCTTCCCATAGGTTTCATAATATTGGAGTCCGCAAGATGCAAATTTAAAGAACAATCATCAAGCTCATGGAACTCTAGCAAATCACACAAAGTTTTCGGGATAGTGGAGACACTTGCACCCAAATCACACAAAGCAAAGCATTCATGATCTTTAATTTTAATTTTAATAGTAGGTTCCCACTCATCATAAAGCTTTCTAGGGATAGAAACTTCTAATTCAAGTTTTTCTTCATAAGATTGCATCAAATCATCAACTATGTGTTTGGTAAAAGCTTTATTTTGACTATAAGCATGCAGAGAGTTTAGTACAGATTGTAACAAGGAAATACAATCAATCAAAGAGCAATTATCATAATTGAATCCCTTGAAATCCAAAGTAATGGGTTAATCACTATGCAAAGTTTTAATCTCTTCACTCTCACTTTTAACAAATTTAGCATCAATATCTAAAAACTCCGAATCATTGGGACACCTTAAAGTAGACTCATCTCCAATCCTATCTTTATCAAGATTCATACTAGAAAACTAGGATCTGATAGGAGACACATCAACAACTTTCAGATCTTCATCTTTATTTTCATCATAACTAGAAGAACACGCTTTTATATAATTCTCTCTTTTAGCACGCATCCTAGCAGTTCTTTCCTTGCATTAATCAATGGAAATTCTCATGGCTTTGAGAGACTCATTGATATCATGCTTAGGTGGGATATATCTAAGTTTCAAAAAATCAACATCAAGAGTAATTCTATCCACACTTCTAGCCAATTCATCAATCTTAAGCATTTTTTCTTCAAGCAAAGCATTTAAATTCTTTTGCGAATTCATAAACTCCTTAACACTAGTTTCAAATTCAGAAGGCATCTTTCCATAAGAGTTGTTGTAGGAATTTCCATAATTATTAGAGGAATTACTAGGAAAAGGCTTAGGATTAAAGTTTCCTCTATAAGCATTGTTACCAAAATTATTCCTACCAACAAAAATCACATCCAAAGATTCATTATTATTTTCAATCAACGTGGACAAAGGCATATCATTAGGATCGGAAGAAGCACTCTTAGCAGCAAATAATTTTATAAGTTCATCCATCTTTCCACTCAAAACACTAATCTCTTCAATAGCATGCACATTTCTACTAGTAGATCTTTCGGTGTGCCATTGAGAATAATTAAACATAATATTATCTAGGAGTTTGGTAGCTTGTCCTAAGGTAGTTTACATGAAAGTGCCTCCTGCGGCCGAATCTAAAAGATTTCTAGAAGCAAAATTCAAGCCAGCATAAAAGTATTGAAAAATCATCCATAAGTTCAAACCATGTGTAGGGAAATTACGTATCATTAATTTCATTCTCTCCCAAGCTTGTGCAACATGCTCATGATCTAGTTGCTTAAAATTCATAATATCGTATCTAAGAGAGATGATCTTAGCAGGAGGGAAATACTTAGAGATACAAGCATCTTTGTGCTTATTCCATGAATCAATACTATTTCTAGGCAAAGAGGAAAGCCAAGTTTTAGCATGATCTCTAAGTGAAAATGGAAATAACTTCAATTTAACAATATCGTTATCCGTATCCCTTTTCTTTTGCATATCACACAAATGAACAAAGTTGTTTAGATGGGTAGCGGCATCTTCACTAGGAAGGCCGGAAAATTGATGTTTCATGACAAGATTCAACAGAGCATCATTGATCTCACAAGATTCAGCATCGGTAATTGGAGCAATCGGAGTGCTAATAAAATCATTATTGTTGGTATTGGAGAAGTCACACAATTTGGTATTGTTCTGAGCCATAGTGACAAGCAAGCAATCCGACACACAAGCAAACAAGAAGCAAGCGAACAATAAACACACGACAGAAGAAGGAAGAATAAAATGGCAAGGGTGAAGTGGGGGAGAGGAAAACGAGAGGCAAATAAATGTAATGCGAAGGATAAGGTTTGTGATAGGTACTTGGTATATGACTTTTGCAGAAGCCTCCCCGGCAACGGCGCCAGAAATTCTTCTTGCTACTTCTCGAACTTGCGTTGTATTCCCTCGAAGAGGAAAGGGTGATGCAGCACAGTAGCGTAAGTATTTCCCTCAGTTTTTGAGAACCAAGGTATCAATCCAGTAGGAGACTACGCATGGGTCCCTCGCACCTGCACAAACAAATAAGAACTTCGCAGCCAACACGATAAGGGGTTGCCAATCCCTTTACGGTCACTTACGAAAGTGAGATCTGATAGAGATGATATTTTGATATTTTTGGTATTTTTGGATATAAGAACAGAAAGTAAAAGCGGAAAAGTAAAGTAGATTGTAGATTGATATGTTGAGAATAGACCCGGGGGCCACAGTGTTCTCTAGTAGCTTCTCTCATGATAGCGATATTCTACGGCGGGTAAACAAATTACTGTCGAGCAATTGATATAAAAGAAAATAATTATGAGACTATCTAGGCATGATCATTATATATAAGCATCATGTCCGAAACAAGTAGACCGAAACGATTCTGCATTTACTACTATTACTCCACGCATTGACCGCTATCCAGCATGCATCTAGAGTATTAAGTTCATAAGAACAGAGTAACGCCTTAAGCAAGATGACATGATGTAGAGAGGTAAACTCAAACATAGTGATATAAACCCCATCTTTTTATCCTCGATGGCAACAATACAATACATGCCTTGCTGCCCCAACTGTCACTGGGAAAGGACACCGCAAGATTGAACCCAAAGCCAAGCACTTCTCCCATTGCAAGAACTATAGATCTAGTAGGCCAAACCAAACCAATAATTCGAAGAGACTTGCAAGGATATTATAATCATACATAAAGAGTTCAGAGAAGAACCAAATATTTCTCATAGATAATCTTGATCATAAACCCACAATTCATCGGATCTCGACAAACACACCGCAAAAGAGATTACATCGAATAGATCTCCTCAAAGACCGAGGAGAACTTGGTATCGAGATCCAGAGAGAGTGAAGAATCCATCTAGTTACTAGCTATGGACCCGAAGGTCTATGGTAAACTACTCACAACTCATGGTGAGGCGATGATGATGATGATGATGTAGAAGCACTCCGTGGTAGATCACCCCTGCGGCGAAGCTCCGGATTTGGCCCCAAGATGGTATCTCACGGGAACAGAAGGTTGCGGCGGTGGAACTAGGGTTTTCTCCGTTGTTCTGATGGTTTCGGGGTACGTAGGTATATATAGGAGGAAGGAGGGCACCTGGGGCCAGACGGGGTGCCCACGAGGCAGGGGGACGCGCCCTATAGGGGGGCGCCCCCACCCTCGTGGACGCCACGTCAGCCCTATTCCGTGGTTCTCAAGTCTCCCGTGCGCTTTTTTCTCCAAAAATATCTCTCCCGAAGGTTTCATTCCGTTTGGACTCCGTTTGATATTCCTTTTCTGTAAAACCTTGAAATAGGCAAAAACAACAATCTGGACTGGGCCTTTGGGTTAGTAGGTTAGTCCCAAAAATAATATAAAAGTGCATAACAAAGCCCATTAAACATCCAAAACATCATAAATAATAGCATGGAATAATAAAAAATTATAGATACGTTGGAGACGTATCACTAATTATCTTCATATACCCATACACAAGAACGATGTGAAGTTGCCTCCCGCTTATCTAGATTTTAATGGTATGGTTTGCCATCAGTTCGTTGAGAGGAATGAACAATCCCTCCAGTACCGACTAATCTTTGACAGGCGTCGCACCGTCCACATTGCTCTCCCTACTCCTACTTTCTTTGACTTTCAGGCGAAAAGGAGATATGTTATAACCAGGGAGGAGGCTAATGAGTACGAGAAGAGGACGGAGGCGGCTCGCCTCCAAGCTGCAGCTCATCAGGCAATAGCTGCCACATCGTAGTACAACCCCAACTATGACTTTGGATATCCGTCAGGCCAGTACTGGCCATAGACCAACTTAGGCCAAAAGCCTAAGCTTGGGGGAGTACGTATTTCTCACTGACATTACATTCATGTTCACACACTCATTCTAGTAGTCGGTGCTCATACTTTTTCTTTGTACTATCCATGCTAGTTTATTTTTCTTTTCCAAATCCTTTTCTTGTGTGTGAGAAAAACCTTAAGAAAAAAACAAAAAAAATTAGTTGTAGCTTTTAGCTAGTTTACTTTTCATGCTTGTAGTAGTAGTAATTAAAAGAAAACCCAAACAGATTTCTCGTTCTTCTTTTGCTTGTTGGGAGCTTTCCCGTGTAAATAGTTTTATTTCTTTTCTTTTCTTTGGGGGTCAAGAGGAGAAGACCATGATGAAAATGTTTAGTGGCTCTCATATGCATTACTGTTGATTTAACCAAGAGCCGTATTACCTTGTCTTCTCCCTTGTATTAAATGCTTGCAGATTCTAGCTTAGTAAAATGCACGTGCACTATTATTATTATCCACATCATTCGGTCGTGCGAGTGAACGGCAATAATGACGATATATGATGAACTGATTGAGATGAGAGAAGCTAGTATGAACTCGACCTACCTTGTTTTGTAAATATGAATAGTTCATCATTCCTGATTCAGCCTATTATGAATGAAACCTGCTTGAAATGACAATTAGAGATTATAGTTGCTCATGCCATGCTTAATTAGCTAGGAGTTTATAATGGTCTACCTTGCATGCCAACATGCTATTAAAATGGTTTTGATGTGGTATGATGGGATGGTATCCTCCTCTGAATGATTCAAGTGGTTTGACTTGGCACATGTTCATGCTAGTTGAAACAAAATCAACATAGCCTCCACGATATTTATGTTCATGGTGATTTATATCCTACTAATGCTTGCACCCATTATTGATTAATTTTAATGCATGTTCATGACTGTTGTCGCTTTCTAGCTGGTCGATTCCCAGTCTCTTTCTAGCCTTCACTTGTACTAAGCGGGAATACTGCTTGTGCACCCACTTCCATAAACCCCAAAGTTATTCCATATGAGTCCACCATACCTTCCTATATGCGGTACTCACCTGCCGTTCCAAGCAAATTTTTATGTGCCAAACTCTAAACCTTCAAATGAAATTCTGTTTTGTATGCTCGAACAACTCATGTATCAACTAGGGCTGTCTATATCTTCCATGCTAGGTGGGTTATTCTCACGATGAGTGGACTCCGCTCATCATTCATGAGAAAATGGCTAGTAACCGGGATGCCCAGTCCCATGCTCAAATCAAATCAAAATAATTAAACAAAACACCCCTAGGGCTGTTGTTGGTATGGACGGTACCCGTTGTTTAGGGTCAGCCGTGGAGTGTGCTTGTTGGTGGTGGGGGAGTATAAACTTTACCATTCTATTTGCGAACCGCCTATAATGTGTGTAGGATGGAAGATATCGAGATCTCTTGGTTGTTATGTTGACAATGAAAGTATACCACTCAAAATATTATTCATCTCTATTTCAAAACTCGAGCTCTGGCACCTCTACAAATCCCTACTTCCGTCTGTGAAGGGCCTATCTATTTACTTTCATGTTGAGTCATCATCCTTTTATTAAAAAGCACCAGTTGGAGAGCACCACTATCATTTGCATGTATTGCTATTAATTTACATTGAGTATCACAGTGACTGGATCTCTTTTACCATGAATTACAATGTCTAGTCCGTCCTTGATCTTCAGGGGTGCTCTGCATTTATGTTTTGCGGTCTCAGAAAGGGCTAGCGAGATACCATCTTGTTATATCATATTATAATTGTTTTGAGAAAGTGTTGTCATCCGAGGTTTATTTTTATTGTTCGCTAGTTTATTATGCCATTGATATGAGTAAACATGAGACCTGAAAGTTATTGTGAATGTGTTTAGTTCATAATCTTTGCTGAAAACTTGAATGCTGGCTGTACATATTTGCAAACAACAAGAGCAAACAGAGTTTGTAAAAGTTTTTCTTTATCACTTTCAGTTTGTCAACTGAATTGCTTGAGGACAAGCAAAGGTTTAAGCTTGGGGGAGTTGATACGTCTCCAACGTATCTACTTTTCCAAACACTTTTGCCCTTGTTTTGGACTCTAACTTGCATGATTTGAATGGAACTAACCCAGACTGACGCTGTTTTCAGCAGAACTACCATGGCGTTATTTTTGTGCAGAAATAAAAGTTCTCGGAATGACCTAAAAATCAACAGAGAATATTTTTGGAATATATAAAAAATAATGGTGAAAAAATCAAGACCAGGGGGCCCACACCCTGTCCACGAGGGTGGGGGCGCGTGCCCCCTGTCTCATGGGCCCTGTCGGCATCCTGGGAACCAGGGTACCCAGACTTGCCTGTCTGCGGGCCGTAGCGCGCTCCTATCATGGCCTAGTACGGCCCAGCTGATAGACCAGCTGCCCAAGACCCTCGCGAGGGGGCTAGGCCTCACGAGGAGAACAACATCAAGACCCCCTCAGGAGCGGCCTCGGCTAGGTTGGTTCGGAGAGGCGGAGAATCCAAGGCCCGGACTGCCTCAAGAGGAGGTAGTGACGCAAGCAATAACGCACCGTGCCAGCGGGTGCCAGCGCGTGCCAGCGGAGGAGTTGCCATTTTGGTGCAAAGGAGACAGCGCATGCGCAGGTTCCCGAGGAGCGGGACAAAGGTTTCCCCTTCGGTGCAACAAGACCGAAGACCGCAAGGACGGCAGGGAGGATGTCACCACCGAGCCCACCACTGCGTCCCGACTGATCCTTTTGCATGCGGAGACCGCCTTTGTCAGGATAGGAACGTCTTTGTGTTCCCGCTCAAAATGGCCGTTGTGGGATCCCTTCCCGCCTAAACATTTCAGAGGAAGAGGACCCTGGCCGCCTATATAAGTAGCTAGGATCTCCACTATGAAGGGGGGACCGAAGTAGGATCAGATCGAGAGCCTCCACCCACACACATAGGAGCAAGAACCCTTGCCTCCTGACCCTCCTGAGCTCTCCTCCTGAGCTCAGGAACCACTGTACTCGTTCATACTCAAGCCCTCCCGAGACCAATCCACCAAAGTAGGAGGTAGGGTTTTACACCGCAAGGTGGCCTGAACCTGGGTAAATTCATGTGTGCTTTACTTGTTGTTCGCTTGAATCTCTTCATTGGACGAGGGCGAGACGCTAGGTAGACGTGAGTGGGAGAGATCTTCGTTGACGTCCCTATGTTCAAACTTCTTGGGTTTGCGGAGCCTGTAATCCGACATTTGGCGCGCCAGGTAGGGGGTGTGTCGAAATCTCGCCTCTCCGACGACCTCGTCCCGCTCTCGTCGTCGACCTCGCTCCACTGCCATGGTGGACACACGCCGAGCGCGTGCCGCCCGCCGCACTGCCAACGTCGCTCAGACAGCGCCCGCGGGCAACGGTGCGCCGCTCCGCCCCAACTCGCCGGTCGCCAACGCCGCCACCGACCCAGCCATCCACGAGCAGCAGGACTCGTCGCTGCCGCTGTCCGTGCGACACGATGGCCGCACGGCGACACCGCCACCCTCGTCGGCCGCAGTGTCGTCCTCGCTGATCCACCGTGGGCCAGCCTACCAGTAGCCTGCGCTACTGATGGCGTGGGAGCTCCTGCGCTACCGCCCTGCGGATGACCTCTACGACGAGTGGCTCCACCACATCACCGAGCTCGTCAACGCCGTCGGGGAGGTACCTGCGCCAACCCACTCCTTCCGTCCTCCGTCGCCCATGGCGGGGAACAAAGGCCACTGTGTCCCGGCTCCACCTCCACTCTATAGTGCCGGCCAGGGGGTCAGGTGCGAGGCTCCGTGGCGTGAGCCGCCCCGCAGGGCCCCCGGGCGCGATGAGGAGAGCTGCCAGGTGATTCCGCATCTCCAGGCAGAAGCTCGCGGGCCCACCGTCTCGCAGCACCAAGACCGCACACCACAGGAGGTGGTGGCGCATGCGCCCCAAGAACCAGCACCGCAGGCGCAGGGGGCGCCTGCCATCATGAGCGTGGCTGTATGCCGCGCCTTGGCTCCCGAGCTGCGGCGCCTCGTCTGGCCCGGCAAGTTCAAGCCGGATCTACCTCCGTGCTACGATGGCACCACCGACCCCACGAAGTTCCTCCAACTCTATGAGCTGAGCATCGAGGCATCCAATGGCACCGAGCAGGTCATGGCGAACTGGTTTCCCATGGCCCTCAAAGATGGCGCCCACTCCTGGCTCCTGAACCTCCCCGAGGTTTCCATCTCCTCGTGGGGAGAGCTTCGTGAGCGTTTTGTCGCCAACTTCCAGGGCACCCGCGACTGAGCCCCGGCGGCCGTGGATCTGCGCCGCGTGAAGCAGCTGCCTAGGGAGACCCTGCAGAAGTACATCCAGCGTTTCAACACCATGCACCTCAGGATCCCCAGGGTCTCGGACGAGGCCATCAACTCGGCGTTCTCCGACGGTGTCCGCGGCGTCAGGATGAGGGAGGAGCTCGCCATCCACGAGGATCTGTGCACAGCCCTCGAGATGTTCAAGCTCACGGCAAAGTGCGCCAAGGCGGAGGAAGGACGCCTCTCCCTCCAGGAGCTGCCAGAAGTGTAGGCTGACGACAAGAAGGCCAAGGCCAAAGACGCAAAGTGCAGGGGACCCACCGTGCTGGCTGCAGAGCCAAAAGTGAAGCGTGGCTGCGGCTACAACGACCCCCCCCCAGAGACAACCGTCCGTACTGCGTCTTCCATGATGTCCACAACCACAACACCAACGACTGCTAGGAGCTCAGGGCGATGCGCGGCGGGCGCGTCGGGCAGCGCCCTGAGCACGACAACCGTGGCTACGACCGCGGAGGAGGCCGTGGTGGAGGACGCTGAGACGGTAGGAACTCGCACCAAGGGTTACGTGACCAGCCTCGTGAAGAATACTGGCAGGAGCAGCCTCGTGACGCCCCTTGGCGCGACCAGCCTCGTGAGGGTCGCCCGCAGGGCAACGGAGGTCTGCCTCCACCACCGAGGAGGAACGAGGACGACCGCCAGGTAGATGGAGTAGGGGGCTTTCAGGAGCCGCATGCGGTTGCGTGCATCCTGGGAGGAGCCCATGCTCCGGCTTCCCACCGCATCTTCAAGCAGTTCGCTCGCGAGGTGAACGCGGTGCTTCCTAGGCCTGACGCCGCGCGCAACCTCAAGTGGAACAAGAAGGTCATCGCCTTCGACCCCAAGGACCAGCTCAAGTGCACGGTAGCCCCAGGCGCTCTCCCGATGCTCTACACTCTGACCATCAGCAACGTCCTCGTGACCAAGACCCTCATCGACGGCGCAGCAGGGCTCAATGTCCTCTCTGTCCAGACCTTCGAGACGCTCCAGGTCCCCTAGGATCAGCTCCACCCGACCAAGCCATTCTACGGAGTCACAGATGGCTCCACACTCCAAATGGGGCAGGTCCGCCTCCCTATCACCTTCGGTGACCGCGACAACTATCACACCGAGCTCATCGACTTCTACGTCGCCATCATCCACCTCCCGTACAACGCCATCCTTGGGTATCCTGCCCTCGCCAAGTTAATGGCAGTGACCCATCACGGCTACAACGTCCTCAAGATGTCTGGCAGCAGCGGAGTCATCGCAATCGCCTCCAACGAGAAGGTGCAACCTCTTGAGCTCACGTTGTATTCCCTCGAAGAGGAAAGGGAGATGCAGCACACAGTGCCGTAAGTATTTCCCTTAGTTTTTGAGAACCAAGGTATCAATCCAGTAGGAGACCACGCGTAGTTCCCTTGCAACTCGACAAACAAATAAGAACTTCATAGCCAACGCGATAAGGGGTTGTCAATCCCTTTACGGTCACTTACGAGAGTGAGATCTGATAGAGATGATAATTATATTTTTGCTATTTTTGGTATAGAAACAGAAAGTAAAGAAAGCAAATAAACAACGGCGGCAGAAACATGCTAGTTGACGGGAAAGTAATTTGATAAAGATAGACCCGGGGCCACAGTTTTCTCTAGTGGCTTCACTCATGATAGCGGTATTCCACGGCGGGTAAACAAATTACTGTCGAGCAATTGATAGAAAAGCGAATAATTATGAGACTATCTAGGCATGATCATTGTATATAGGCATCACGTCCGAGACAAGTAGACCGACTACTGCCTGCATCTACTACTATTACTCCACACATCGACCGCTATCCAGCATGGATCTAGTGTATTGAGTTCATATGAACAGAGTAACGCCTTAAGCAAGATAACATGATGTAGAGGGATAAACTCAAGCAATATGATGAAAACCCCATCTTTTTATCCTCGATGGCAACAATACAATACGTGCCTTGCTGCCCCTACTGTCACTGGGAAAGGACACCACAAGATTGAAACCAAAGCCAAGCACTTCTCCCATTGCAAGAACTATAGATCTAGTAGGCCAAACCAAACCAATAATTTGAAGATACTTGCAAGGATATTATGAGCACACATAAAAAGTTCAGAGAAGAACCAAATATCTTTCATAGATAAACTCGATCATAAACTCACAATTCATCGGATCTCGACAAACACACCGCAAAAAGAGATTACATCAAATAGATCTCCTCGAAGACCGAGGAGAACTTTGTATTGAGATCCGGAGAGAGAGAGAGAGAGAAGAAGCCATCTAGATACTAGCTATGGACCCAGAGGTCTGAGGTAAACTACTCACAACTCATGGTGAGGGCAATGATGCTGATGATGAAGGCCTCCGTGATGGATCCCCCTCCCGGAACAACCTCCAAGATGGGATCTCCACGGGAACAGCAGCTACAGCGGTGGAATTAGGGTTTTCTCTTTGTGTATGGAGTTTCTGGGATACGTAGGTATATATAGGAAGAAGAGTGGCACCAGGGGCCACAGGGGCTGCCCTCGAGGCAGGGGCGCGCCCTGGGAAGGGGGGCGTGCCCCCACCCTCGAGGGTGGGCCCCCTGTCCTCTGGCTTGGACCCAAAGTCTTTCGTGCGTGATTTTATCCAAAAATATCTCCTGCGAAGGTTTTATTCCGTTTGGACTCCATTTGATATTCCCTTTCTGCAAAACCCTGAAATAGGCAAAAAACAGCAATCTGGACTGGGCCTTTGGGTTAGTAGGTTAGTCCCAAAAATGATATAAAAGTGAATGATAAAGCCCATTAAACATCCAAGACATCATAAATAATAGCATGGAACAATCAAAAATTATAGATACGTTGGAGACGTATCAAGCATCCCGAAGCTTAATTCCTGCTCGTCCTCGAGTAGGTAAATGATAAAGAAAGAATTTTTGATGTGGAATGCTAACCAATATAGTTTTTCAATGTAATTCTCTTAATTGTGGCATGAATGTTCAGATCTGAAAGATTCAAGATGAAAGTCTATATTGACATAAGAAATAATAATACTTCAAGCAATACTAACAAATCAATCACGTCTTCTCAAAATACTATGGCTAAAGAAAGTTATCCCTACAAAACCATATAGTGTTGGCTATGCTCCCTTATTATCACACTAAATATTCATATCATGCAAAACCCCGATTTCAGCCAAGCATTTGTTTTCATGCTCTATCTATTCAAACCTTTCAACTTTCACGCAATACATGAGCGTGAGCCATGGACATAGCACTATGGGTGGAATATTGGTGGTTGTGGAGAAGACAAAAAGAAGGGAGATAGTCTCACATCGACTAGGCGTATCAACGGGCTATGGAGATACCCATCAATAGATATCAATGTGAGTGAGTAGGGATTGCCATGCAACGGATGCACTGGAGCTAAATATGAATGAAAGCTCAACAAAAGAAACTAGTGAGTGTGCATCCAACTTTCTTGCTCACGAAGACCTAGTGCATTTGAGGAAGCCCATCGTTGGAATATACAAGCCAAGTTCTATAATGAAAATTCCCACTAGTATATGAAAGTGACTAAGCATGAGACTCTCTACAATGAAGAACATGGTGCTACTTTGAAGCACAAGTGTGGAAAAAGATAGTAGCAATTGTCCCGTTTTTCCTTATCTTTTTTCCCTATTTTTTCTTTTTTTGGGCCTTTTTTTTTTCTTTGGCCTTTCTTCTTCTTTTTTTCTTTTTTTTTGCGGAGGGGCTTTATAGATTCAGCCTTTCCTCCCATGGGACAATGCTCTAAAAATGATGATCATCACACTTTCATTACAACACAATATTACAACTCGATACTACAACAACAAAGTATGACTCTATATGATTGCCTCCGGCGGTGTACCGGTATGTGCAATGAAACAAGAGTGACATGTATAAAAATTATGCATGGTGGCCTTGCCACAAATACGATGTCAACTACATGATCATGCAATGGCAATATGACAATATGATGCGTGCCATATAAGCGGAACGATGGAAAGTTACATGGCAATATATCTCGGAATGGCTATGGTAATGCCATGATAGGTAGGTATGGTGGCTCTTTTGAGGAACAATATGGTGGCTGTTTTGTGGAAGGATATATAGTGGGTTTATGGAACCGACGAAAGTTGCGCGGTACAAGAGAGGCTAGCAATGGTGGAAGGGTGAGAGTGCGTATAATCCATGGACTCAACATTAGTCATAAGAACTCATATACTTATTACAAAAATCTACGAATCATCAAAACAAAGCAATCAATGCATGCCCCTAGGGGGGAGGTTGGTACGAGTTAACCATCGCGCGCCCCCGACCTCCACACAAAGGTTGACACTCTACAAATATCTCATGCTTTAACTTAGTCACACAACGGTTCACCATACGTGCATGCTACGGGAATCACTAACCTTAACACAAGTATTTCTCAATTTCATAATAAATCCACTAGCATGAATCTAATATCACTATCCTCATGTCTCAAAACAATTATCAAGCATCCAACATCTCTTTCTATTCAATGCACTAGATGTGAATTTTTTTACTACATTGACATTGGATGTTTATCATGTGAAGACTAGTTTCTTTAGCCTAAATACTTTACCATGCCGTTTTAATAGACTCTCAAATAGATCTAAGTGAAGCATGAGAGTTTAACAATTTCTACAAAATATTATCACCACCGTGCTCTAAAAGATATAAGTGAAGCACTAGAGCAAAAACTATTCAACTCAAAAGATATAAGTGAAGCACATAGAGTGTTCTAATAATTTCTAGGGCATATTTAACTCTCTCAAATAGGTGTGTCCAGCAAGGATGATTGTGGCAAACTAACAAGCAAAGACTCAAATTATACAAGACGCTCCAAGCAAAACACATAGCATGTTGCGAATAAAAATATAGCTCCAAGTATAGTTACCGATGGATGAAGACGAAAGAGGGGATGCCTTCCCGGGGCATCCCCAAGCTTAGGATTTTGATTATCTTGAATTTAATTGGGGTTCCATGGGCATCCCCAAGCTTAGGCCTTTGCTACTCCTTGTTCCATAGTCCATCAAAGCAATACTCAAAACTTGAAAACTTCACAACACAAAACTTAGACAAATATTCTCGTGAGCTCCGTTAGTAAGAGAAAGCAAACCACCACTCAAAGGTACAGCAAGGAATTCATTCATTGTTTATATTGGTGTTAAACCTACTGTAATCCAAGTTCTCTATGGTTCATATCCTCCAATATTACTCATAGATGCATCGGAATAAGCAAACAGCACACGAAAAACAGAATCTTTCAAAAACAGAACAGTCTGTAGTAATCTGCTGGGTTCGCCTACTTCTGGAACAGCAAAAATTCAAACTAAATTGGTAAAATTGTGCAATTTGTCTACCAATCAGCAGCAAAAAGAAACAACTAAAAAGCACGCTTCAGTAAAATCTGAAGACTACTTTAGCCAGCACTAACGATTCTGTTTTTCACAGCAAGATCAAATAAACTTCACACAAGTCTTACCAAAGGTTCTACTTGGCACAAACACTAAACAAAACATGTAACCACATCTAATCAGAGGCTAGATGCAATATTTATTCCCTAACAGCAACAAAAGCAAAGAACATAAAATTGGGTTGCCTCCCAACAAGCGCTATCGTTTTACGCCCCTAGCTAGGGACGATACAAGATAGATCTAGGTCTTGCCATCTTTGGAAGGCAATCCATATGTGGCTCTCATGATATATTCATATGGTAATTTGATTTTCTTTCTAGGAAAGTGTTCCATGCCTTTCCTTACCAGAAATTGGAATCTAATATTTCATTCCTTCATATCAATAATTGCACCAATCATTCTAAGGAAAGGTCTACCAAGAATAATAGGACATGAAGGATTGCAATCTATATCAAGAACAATGAAATCTACGGGCACATAATTCCTATTGGCAACAATAAGAACATCATTAATTCTTCCCATAGGTTTATTAATAGTGGAATCCGCAAGATGCAAATTTAAAGAACAATCATCAAGCTCATGGAAACCTAGCAAATCACACAAAGTTTTTGGGATAGTGGAAACACTAGCACCCAAATCACACAAAGCATAGCATTCATGATCTTTTATTTTTATCTTTATAGTAGGTTCCCATTCATCATAAAGCTTTCTAGGTATAGAAACTTCCAACTCAAGTTTTTCTTCATAAGATTGCATTAAAGCATTAACTATATGCTTAGTGAAAGCTTTATTTTGACTATAAGCATGCGGAGAATTTAGCACGGATTGCATCAAGGAAATACAATCAATCAAGGAGCAATTATCATAATTGAATCCCTTGAAATCCAAAGTAATGGGTTCATCACTATGCAAAGTTTTAATCTCTTCAATCCCACTTTTAGCAATTTTAGCATCAAGATCTAAAAACTCCGAATTACTAGGACACCTTAAAGCAGAATCATCTCCAATCCTATTCTCATCAAGATTAATACTAGAAAACCAGGATCTAATAGGAGACAAATCAATAACTTTCAGATCTTCATCTTTATTTTCAAAATAACTAGAAGAACACGATCGAATATAATCTTCTCTTTTAGCACGCATTCTAGCGGTTCTTTCTTTGCATTCATCAATGGAGATTCTCATGGCTTTGAGAGACTCATTGATATCATGCTTAGGTGGGATAGATCTAAGTTTCAAAGAATCAACATCAAGAGTAATTCTATCCACACTTCTAGCCAATTCATCAACTTTAAGCAATTTCTCTTCAAGCATAGCATTGAAATTCTTTTCCGAGATCATAAACTCCTTAACACTAGTTTCAAATTCAGAAGGCATCTTTCCATAAGAGTTGTTGTAGGAATTACCAAAACTATTAGAGGAATTACTAGGAAAAGGCCTAGGATTAAAATTACCTCTATAAGCATTGTTACCAAAATTATTCCTACCAGCAAAATTCACATCCAAAGATAAATTGTTATGCTCAATCAAAGTGGACAAAGGCATATCATTAAGATCAGAAGAAGCACTCTTAGCAGCAAACAATTTCATAAGTGCATCCATCTTTCCACTCAAAACACTAATTTCTTCGATAGCATGCACTTTTTTACTAGTAGATCTTTCGGTGTGCTATTGAGAATAATTAACCATAATATTATCTAGGAGTTTGGTAGCTTCTCCTAAGGTAGTTTCCATGAAAGTGCCTCCAGTGACCGAATCAAAAAGATTTCTAGAAGCAAAATTCAAGCCAGCATAAAAGTTCTGAATAATCATGCATACATTCAAATCATGTATAGGACAATTACGTATCATTAATTTCATTCTCTCCCAAGCTTGTGCAACATGCTCATGATCTAGTTGCTTAAATATCATAATATCGTTTCTAAAAGAGATGATCTTAGCATGAGGGAAATACTTAGAGATAAAAGCATCTTTGCATTTATTCCACGAATCAATACTATTTCCAGGCAAAGAAGAAAACCAAGTTTTAGCACGATCTCTAAGTGAAAACGGAAATAACTTCAATTTAATAATATCATTATCCGTATCCCTTTTCTTTTGCATATCACACAAATCAACAAAGTTGTTTAGATGGGTAGCGGCATCCTCACTAGGAAGGCCAGAGAATTGATCTTTCATGACAAGATTCAACAAAGCAGCATTGATCTCACAAGACTCAGCATCGGTAATAGGAGCAACCGGAGTGCTAATAAAATCATTGTTGTTGGTACTGGAGAAGTCACACAATTTGGTATTGTTCTGAGCCATAGTGACAAGCAAGCAATCCAACACACACAAGCAAACAATAAGCGAGCGAACGAGAAACACACGACGGAAGAAGGGCGAATAAAACGGCAAAGGTGAAGTGGGGGAGAGGAAAACAAGAGGCAAATAAATGTAATGCGAAGGATAAGGGTTTGTGATAGGTACTTGGTATATGACTTTTGCGTAAGCCTCCCCGGCAATGGCGCCATAAATACTTCTTGCTACCTCTAGAGCTTGCGTTCTATTCCCTCGAAGAGGAAAGGGAGATGCAGCACAGTAGCGTAAGTATTTCCCTCAATTTATGAGAACCAAGGTATCAATCCATTAGGATACCACGCGCCAGTCCCTCGCACCTGCACAAACAAATAAGAACTTCGCAGCCAACACGATAAGGGGTTGTCAATCCCTTTACGGTCACTTACGAGAGTGAGATCTGATAGAGATGATAATTATATTTTTGGTATTTTCGGTATAGAAACAAAAAGTAAAGAAAGCTAATACACAACGGCGGCAGAAATAGGCTAGTTGACAGGAAAGTAATTTGATAAAGATAGACCCGGGGGCCATAGTTTTCTCTGGTAGTTTCTCTCATGATAGCGGTATTCTACGGCGGGTAAACAAATTACTGTCGAGCAATTGATAGAAAAGCGAGTAATTATGAACTATCTAGGCATGATCATTGTATATAGGCATCACGTCCGAGACAAGTAAACCGACTCCTGCCTGCATCTACTACTATTACTCCACACATCGACCGCTATCCAGCATGCATCTAGTGTATTGAGTTCATACGAACAGAGTAACGCTTTAAGCAAGATGACATGATGTAGAGGGATAAACTTAAGCAATATGATGAAAACCCCATCTTTTTATCCTCGATGGCAACAATACAATATGTGCCTTCCTGCCCCTACTGTCACTGGGAAAGGACACCGCAGGATTGAACCCAAAGCCAAGCACTTCTCCCGTTGCAAGAACTATAGATCTAGTAGGCCAAACCAAACCAATAATTCGAAGAGACTTGCAAGGATATTATGAGCACACATAAAAAGTTCAGAGAAGAACCAAATATCTTTCATAGATAATCTTGATCATAAACTCACAATTCATCGGATATCGATAAACACACCGCAAAAGTAAATTACATCGAATAGATCTCCTCGTAGACCGAGGAGAACTTTTTATTGAGATCTGGAGAGAGAGAAGAAGCCATCTAGATACTAGCTATGGACCCGAAGGTCTGAGGTAAACTACTCACAACTCATGGTGAGGGCGATGATGATGATGATGAAGGCCTCCGTGATGGACCCCCCTCCCGAAACAGGCTCCAAGATGGGATCTCCACGGGAACAGCAGCTACGGCGGTGGAATTACGGTTTTCTCTCTGCGTATGGAGTTTCTAGGGTACGTAGGTATATATAGGAAGAAGAGGGGCACCAGGGGCCACAGGGGCTGCCCTCGAGGCAGGGGGCGCGCCCCCCACCCTCGAGGGTGGGCCCCCTGCCATCTGGCTTGGCCCCGAAGTCTTTCATGCGTGATTTCCTCCAAAAATATCTCATACGAAGGTTTTATTCCGTTTGGACTCCGTTTGATATTCCTTTTCTGCAAAACCCTGAAATAGGCAAAAAACAGCAATCTGGACTGGGCCTTTGGGTTAGTAGGTTAGTCCCAAAAATGATATAAAACTGAATGATAAAGCCCATTAAACATCCTAGACTTCATAAATAATAGCATGGAACAATAAAAAATTATAGATACGTTGGAGACGTATGAGAAGGAAGAAGTGCGTTCTCTAGAGCGCGCCTACCAGACTGCGGCGGTCGAGAGCTCCGACAAGGATGGAGCCGTCTTCACCCTGTAGACCGCCCCCAAGAAGAAGAAGAACCTACCCGCCAATGGACCTCAGGACGCAGTGGCTCCTGGCGGCCTCGCCTCAGTATCCGCACCTGCTAACGAGGTTCCTTCCACCCTCGCATAGGGAGGCGCGCCCGACGCCCCTCTCAGGACGGGCTCGGGGGATCTCCTATGTTGTGTCCCTGGTCTGACCAACGTCTCAAGGGAGGTGTTCGGGCACCACCTGCAAGCGTGTCTCGACGCGCGCTTTGTGAGCCTAGCGCGAGCCGTACAGCGCTGGGGGCTCAGGACTTCATCAACCAGGTTACCGAGGAACTTCAGTACGCAAGGCTCATAATCGGTGGGCATAACCGCACGATGCCAAGCTCACCTACCCGCAACCCAAGCAACCACTTCCGCGTCTGCATCGACGTCGAGGGTCTCAACCGAGCCGCTTCTTTGGAGCCCTTCTGGCCGACGTCAGTCGGCTGGAGGAGGGCTCTCCCCTGCAGCTACGTCCGCACGCTCTTCGGCTTCCGCAACACACCCGCCACGTTCCAGCGCCTCGCACGGCAAGCCTTGGGGGCTCAGGAGGCTCAGTGGCGGGCGGTCCAGACGGAGCGGGAGCCGGACCCCCGTGACCACTGAGGGACTCCAGAGCCCCTGGGCCTCAGGAGCCCGAAGATCCTCAGGGACGACCGGCACGACTCGCGTCTTCAACTCCCCAACTCTTCTTCGGCAAGTGTCAAGTGATGTTTCAGGTATTCAATCGAGGGCGCCCCCCGGGCTGCATCATCCTCGAGCTGCTGGGGGCTCACCCCCCGCGGCTGTCTCTTTTTGCGCATGAATCAAGGCTAGTTGCTTCTTCCTATTTGCATTATCTATATGCTCGGCGTTCTCACCGCCGCTAAGGTCATGAGCCCTTGCGAGCCCACTCGCGACCGCCCCATGATTAAGGACTGGCACGGCGTCTGTGCTCGGGTCCGTCCCTGCAGTATCACTAAATCCAAGGGCTGAGCTCTGTTTCGCGAGCCATTCATGTGACGTCACCTCCCGTGGTCCTTGGTGCCTTGTTCTCGCATGGGCTAATTGTGGATGGGTAAGTAGGGGCCCGTGGCAGGTGCCTCGCTCACGCGGGAACCGCGCGCTGGTTGTTTTTCTTTTGGTCTGTTGCATGAGAAGACTGGGCACGTCGTCTGTGCTCGGGTCCGTCCCTGCAGCGTAGATAAATCCAGCGGCTGAGCTCTGTCTTACAGGCCGGTGCCGCTAACGTCACCTCCTGGGATCGTTGGTGCTGCAGCCTTCTCATGCGGAAGAAGACTCAGGCGCAACCCGCCTCAGGGTAGGGTCTCATGAGTCATGCGTAAGCTCACGATAACTTCCTCAGAGTCATTCAGCTCGTCCCGAGGAGGGCCCATATAAACCTTGGTTGTCCTGCCGTGCAGGCCATGTGTCAGGACGGGGCTGTACACGCCCCGGAGTCTCTCCCAGTGGGAGGCTCCCTTCCACGGTCTAGTGGAAGTGCCATGCTTCGTGCTGGCAGAACCAACCGAGGAGCGGTTATGCCCACGGACCAGTGGAAGCACAAAGCTCCGCGCTGGCCGCTACGACCGAGGTGCGGTTATGTAATGCCCAGGATGGGACTATACCTCCTACGTGTCGAGGAACGACTTAAAGGTATAAGCCCATCCTAGAATGATCTCAAGTTTGGTATCTTTGCACGACTCATGTAAAAGAGGGATTAAATTGCAAAAGGAGATAGTTGGCTTACACTCGCCACTTCACACAATACAATACATAAGCAATACATCATTCAAAACATCACAACCCGACTACGGGCGAAGATCCAAAAGAAAGATACCAAAACAACATAAAGCCACAGGCCAGGATCGAATCCTAGTAGAAACCACTACTGATCGTCGAAACGTCACAAGAAAACGGCCACACTCTTCATCGAGCTCCCAGTGAAGTACTCGAACCAGCTTCTGCATCAAACTCGGCTGAACCTGCATCTGGCGTGGTGAAGTAACTGTGAGCCACAGAGGACTCAGCAATCCCGTTCCCGGGTAACAAGACTATTTAAGCCTTGGGAAAGGATAAGGCTGAAGAAAAGAATAAGTGTCTGCAGCAGCAACTAGCAACTAGCTTACGTGAGTGAGAGCGAGAAGAGAAAGCCTGGGTCGAGAGATGATCACGAAGTGATCCTAGCTAAAGCTCAACAAACATAATCCCACCGTGTTTAACTCCCGAATCCCTATTCGGAAATTGACGGTCACGGTACTCACGCTGGTAGTGTATTGGAACATTGTGTCAAGTTATCTACAACCGGATATTAACAAGCTCCCATCTGCCACATAACCACGGGCACGGCTTTCGAAAGTTCATAACCCTGTAGGGGTGTTCCAACTTGACCCATTACAAGCCCACGATCCGCGGAGTCGCAACTCCAAGGTGGGAAGACCCGAGTATTCTCGGAATCCCGTGCTCAAGATATACCGAACCAAGGTAAGACTAATCCAGCAAATCCTCCCGGCGTGTCGACACCCTGATAGTAGCCACGCGTATCTAAGTCTTAGGACACGACCGGATGGGCGATTCTACAGGTTTATATCAATCCTCGAGTTTCCTCGTGGTGACCCCGCAGACTCCCCGTTTGGGACCAACACCATCGGCACTGGCCCCCCCCTGCTACGTAGAATTAAGAATCCTCGGGGACGCGACCCCCTATGAAAATTTAATTAAATAATTAAGTAGTTATTATGAGGCAAATAGTACCAATGTTGGGATTTGCTGGTAAAGACTTAGCACTTAGCGGTTTATCGAGGGGGTCCCATACACCCCAACCGTGTTAGGAACGCATAATCAAGGAACATAACACCGGTTTATACGGTTCCTAACGGCATGAGTGGAACAAATCACCAAGCAAAAGTCTTAGCCTTCCACCCTTGCCAGTATATAGATGATTTCATTTTAAGCATTTATATAGTGTGATATAACCCAACAAACTTCAACATGAAGCGAGCATCTTCGATCTTCACCTGCAACTAGCAATGCTATAAGAAGGGCTGAGCGAAGCGTACTTAGCCAAGCAACGGTTTGCATAGGTAGGGTGGTTAAACATGGTGATGGTTACAGTAGGAGGCTGACAAGAAAGACATGGGCATCGAGGCAAAAATACTAAAGAGCGATACTCTAGCAATAAGCAAAGATAGTAATGGTATCCGGGTTCGGTCATCTTGCCTGGAATTCCACAAGGAAGAAGAACGGATCCACGAAGTAGACGGAGCAACACAGACGAGAGAATCCTCACAACTACGGAACGAAACCGAAGCTAACAAGAGAAGCAAACCGGAAAGAAACAAACAACTCGGTAAACTCACAAGCATAAACATGGCATACGATGCACAAACAAGTATGATGCATGTCCGGTTTAAATATGCAAGGCATGTCAAGTGCTCAAACAAATACTACAAGTTAAGTGGAGCTCAATATGCAACGAGTTGCATATTGACGAAACACCACATTATAATTATTTAATTGACTCTGGTTATTTACAAGACAAGATTAAATGTTTTTAACATGGCAAGAGGTGAAGCATAATAAAACTACACTATTAAGACATTTTAAATGAGGCCAGAGATAACAACAACATATCCGAAAAATCCCCATGAGCATGTTTAGTAATTATAAGCAAACAACAATTAAACATTCAAAGGTTGTTAACATGATGCGGATGACATGAACAAGTTTATGCAATTTAGTTAGACATTAACAAGAAGAGATAAGAAGCATTTGTCACCGTGGTGGAAGAAAGAGTGCCACGGCAACGATCCGAAAATGATGCCACGCAACATATCGGTTCCGGTAACTCATTGAGAGTCCAGTGCAAAAGAGAAGGTGGCGTGAACGAGTCAAACGAGATGAAAGATGGGGTGATCCCGTCACCGGGTTCCCACGAGTCGGCGATGAGGCAACCGAGGAACATGACAAACGGACGAAACGGGCACGTAGCACACACGGGAAACATTTCATACAACCACAACAAGCATCCACGGGGTCGTCTCGTTATACCTTTGAAGCGTGTGTTTCGGGGCGGTTCGAGACGCAGAGGAAGAAGGCGTTCACGTTCGGAGAGGAAGTAGCCGTTCATGAGGCGGTAGTTGTACTCGGGCGACCGTAGTGGAACTCGTTCCGTAGGGGTACTCGCGGTCTCAACGATGGTAGTTGTTCACGTTCATCGGAGAGGTACTCGCCGGCGGGGTACTTGTTGAATCCATGTAGATGAACTTGAAGATCCGAAGATGTTCACGGTTGTAGTGGTACTTGATGGTCGGTCGTCGTGCACGGGGCGACGGTAGTGGTACTCGCGGTCTTCGAGCGTAGTGGTACTCGTTTCCGTAGATGTTCGGGTGCAAACGTAGAGGTACTTGTTCATGAAGTCGTCACGTGTCGTCGAACTTGTAGGTCGTCGCGACTCGAAGGGGTACACGGGTCCTCTGTCAAATCAACAGCAAAAGGGCAACACAACAGAAAACAAACAACACAGCACCGGAGGGCGACGAGGCCACTGGAACGGATGAGCTGCGTCTCTGGAGGGTGCGGGCTCGGCGACTCAGTTGGAGGCCGACGGGGCGAGCGCTGGGGCTAACGCAGGGCGGCGCCGGTGCTGGACTGGACGGCGGAGGGAGGAGGCCGCGGGCCTGGAGGAAGGGGCGCAGCTTGCGGCCACGAGGAGGGAGCGGGGCTCCTGGAGGCGCTGGCTCCTTGCCGGCCAGAGGAAGGCCACGACCGGAGCTCGGTGGTCTCGCCTGGCGAGCTGGAGGACGGAGGAGGCGGGGCTCCTGGCCGCGCGCTGGGGTGACTTGACGACGGAGGGTCGCTGGAGGTGCTCGAGGCGCGGGAGGACGGGGCGACCGGAGGGAAGGGCGCCGGTGCTCGAGGAGGGGCCGCGCGGAGGGAGCCGTGCTGGGGCGGCCGACGCCCGGCGCTGGAGGGCGAGGAGGGGTGCGGCGCGCTGAGGGTGCGGTCGCGTGAGGAGGAGGGGCCACGGCGCTGGAGAAGGGATGGGGCGAGGGAGCTCGAGAGGGAGATGGATCGAGGGCCAGAGGAAGAGATCGAAGGAGGGAGAAAAGGGGATCGGGACGATGAGGAGAGGAGAGGGACGAGGGAAAGGCTGCGGTCGGGCACCGCTAGGGTTGCTGATGGGCCGGCTGGAGGAGTTGGGCCTATAGGCCAGGGAGCAGATGCGGCTGGGGCCAGAATGGAGATGGGCTTGGGAAGCTGAGAAGGCTGCTGGGCTGCTCTTCTTCTTTTAATTTCTTTAGCAGAAACAAAAGAGAAGAAAAGAAAAAGAGGAGGGGGGTTAGGGCAAGAATTAGGACAAAGGTTAATTTTTCTTGTGCTCGTAAAAATGAGCACGACCGGAGAAAAATATAAAAGGCCAGATCGGAAAATAATTCAAACATATTTGAATTTAATTCAAATGGGTTTGAACTAAGACTTGAATATAGAAGTGTCCAAAAATGTTCGAATTTTCGGAGGAACCTCGATAAATAGGAAAAGAATTATAGGGAGGGTTTTGACGGTGAAACTTGAATCAAAAGATGTCTGGAGAATAAATGCAAGTGTGTTGGGTTATTCCGAAGCAAATGGAATATTTTAATATAGCTCCCTAATAATATTGAGAGGCTTTTATATGTTTTAAAGAGAAGTCATCCTTCCCTCGATTTAAATGGACCGAAGGTCCACACAATTTATTAGGTTGAGATGCAAAAACATATGACATGGCATGATGACATGATGCGATGCAAAAAATAAACAACACAAGCACAAAAGAACACGGGCAACCCGGAACATCTGGAATCTTCTGGGACGTCGGTCTTCAGGCGTCACAGGTTATGCCCACACTCCGTGCAAGTGTGGTAGCTCTATGCTCCGCGCTAGCTATAAACAACTGAGGGCGGCCCCCAACGGTCGCACCAACCTGAGGGAGCTTTTCAGCTCACAACGCTCACAGCTTCTCCTTGGATAGGTGTCGCGAGGGGGGCTAGGCACGGGGTCTAAGCTCAGGTCATGCCTGGAAGACGCCACCCTACCAGGTGCCCAGACACCTGGCTTTCTCGCGCCCCCATCCTAGGCGAAGGCTCGTGAGCAAGGTATGGTGCTCGTTCTCCCTCATGAGAGCCGTTCGTACGTCAAGGGGGACCCCTGGGCATCGCGACCCAGGGGCCTCACTAGTCACGTAGCCCCTCACTCCTTGAGCCCGGTGCTCAACGACGGTCGAGGTATGCACGGGGCTGGGCCCTGCCGACGCAGAACGCAAACGGGATCGCTTGAACGTCAAGGGAAACCCCTGGGCATCGCGACCCAGGGGCCTCACTAGCCACGTAGCCCCTCATTCCTTGAGTCTAGTTATTACGATAACCCCGGTCACCCAGAGGCCTCAATGGCGATCGAGGTATGCACGGGGTTGGGCCTTGCCGATGCAGAGCACCTAAGCAAACATGAAAGGAAGCAAGCATGGAAATCATCAAAGTTCAATCTAGCTATTACAATAATACCAAGTTCTTCAAATTCAAGCGAGTTCTCACGCCTCCCCGAGGCACTTGCACTCCTCTCATCTGGACAGGAACAGGTGAGGCATCACCAAGCGCGTCATCACCAGTCTCCGCCTCCTCGGCTGCGGCGGCAGCAACCCGGAGAAATGCCTCCACCAGTTCCTTGACCTTCGCCTCCAGGGCCTCAGCAGCCGCGCCCTCCATGCTCGCGGTCATGGACTCGGACAACGAGGCCAGGTCAAGAGTGGGATCACGGAGACTTAGGTGGCCGCACACCCGAGTCAGGGCCAAGGTAAGGAGCGTGTGGCTTTCGACGTCTGCTAACTGGCCGATCGCGGCCGTAACCTCACGCAGGGACTTCACAAGCGCGGCGAGGAGCCCGGCGGGGCCATCCTCCAGGATGGCCAGTGGCTTCTCGAACCCTTCCCCATAAGCAGCCCGCAGTGTCGTACGGGCCTCGAGCTTGAAGGAGGCGAGGGCCTCGCAACTCACCATTGCCGAGGCCGCAAGGGCGTCTTCCTTCTCACGCACAGCTTGGGCCGCCCTGGCCTGCTCGGCCTCGGCCTTCAGCTTCTCCAGGCTCGTGCGATCAGTGAGCTGCTCCTGCTGCAACCGGGACGTCTCAGCCTTTTGCGCCTTGAGATCCTTCTCTAACCTTTCAAGCTCCAGGGTGCCCCTGGCGCCTTCCTCGCGAAGGGCCTCCAGCTCACCCTCCGCCTTGAGGCAACGCTTCTCAGAGGACGCCGCGTCGGCTCGCGCGGCGTCGCGTGCCCGCATGGCTGCCGCGGATTCCTCCTGACCCTTGGCGGCAACCGCTAAGGCCTGGCTCCAGGAGGCCCACGCAGACTCGTCTGCCAGGAGCCACCCAGATATCAGGCCCTGGCGTCCTTCCATCGCGCGACCATCACCACCCTGAAGTTTGGCATGGAGCCGACCCAGCACAGCGGAAGCGGCTTCCAAGGTCTCAGGGCCAGGCTGCATCAGCTGGCGGATGGGCGCCGCCGAGATCGGCTGCTCGACCAGGGGCTCGGGGGCTTCGGCTCCCCTCCCTGGAGCATCCGGAGCAGGAGCCGCAGCGGCCTCGCAAACAGCAACGACGCCCTCAGGCAACGCCGCCACCGCGCGCTCGGTGGCCTAGCTAGCCAAGGCGCGCAGAGTTGTGGCACCCTTCTCCGCGCCGACAGCAGCGGCAGGCGGAGCAGGGTGCCTCGACGTGACCTCCCCCTTCACCTTCTTCATCACGCCACCCAGACTGCTGCGCCAAGAGAAGTACGTCAGGAACACAGCGACCGAGGGATAACAGGAGATTGCACACTTACTCATCGGAGGCGAAGTGCGCCCTCCTCTTCATTAGTAGGTCGGCCGCGGCCGCTGGCGCTACGGGCATGCCGGCAGTCCGGATCTTGGCAAGGCGTGAGGCCACGGACTTGGGCGCGGCCGTGGTGACCAGTTTCGCTGGCACGGTGCTCCTCGGCGGGGACGCCGCATTGCTCCCCCCGGACGCAGCTCGTTCGGATCGACGCGGAGTGGTCGCCTGGGGCCGTCCGGTAGCACCTGCGCCTGACGCCACTTCCTCAGCGGACGCCTCGGAGGAGTCCCCCTCATGAACCCGGTCCTCGTCGCCCAGGGTCTCCTCCGAGTCCTCCTCGTCGCTCCCCTCGTCGGCACTGGAGGACACGTCAACCGTGGGCGGAGCAGCCATGCGCACCCCGAAACCTGACACGGCCTTCAGCAGCTCAGCCTTGTCAGGACGGCTGTACATCGGCAGGTGGGCCCCCGAGAGGTCCTCAGGAACCATTCCCAGGAGGGTGACCGAGACAAGGTCCAGGTCGACCTCGGCCAGCGTCCCCAAGCGCAGCCGAAGCCTATCGTCATCCCCCATCAGCTCCCACATGGGGCACGAATGTGCTTGGAGCGGCGCCAGCCACTGCCTCAGGAACTCCTTCACGATCTGGGCCCCTTCAAGCCTCGAGCCCAGGTCGGCTTCGATCCTTGCCAAGATAGGCTCGGCAAGGGGGTCGGTGAGCTTTGCGTAGCTCCAACCGGCGCGTTTCGCCGGACGGGCGGTAGGCAGCGCCAACAGCGGGTGAGTGCGCTGGGCATCCAGATAAACCCACCTCTTCTAGTGGGAGTCTACCTTCTTCCTGGTTGTCATCAGCCGGTAGCCCTGGCGCTGGAAGACGAAGGAGACATAGCCCGAGCACGGACCCTCGTCGTACTGCCGCATGGAGAAGAAGTGGCGGAAGAGGGCGACAGTCGGTTTCACGCCCACAAATGCCTCGCAGTAAAAGGCGAAGAGCGACGGGACGGAGATGGAGCGAGGTTGGATGTGGAGGGCGTGCACCTGGTAATGGTCCAGGATGGCGTAGAAGAACTCCGAGAAGGGCGACACGAGCCCGACGGAGATGCTGTGGAGGAAGAAGGGGTAGCAAGACTTCGGCAAGATCCGCGCCGCAGTGGATCCAACCCAAATCTTTGTCGAGCCATGCTCGTTGTGAACGCTCGACAAGAAAGGCTGGACCTCCAAGTAGTCCGCCTCCTCGGTGATGGTGGACTCCTCGAGTGCCGCCTCAAGGGTGGATGCAGATCCGGACACATGCGCGACACCCTTGTTTTTCTTCGGCATTGCTGGAGGTACCGGAGGATGCAGGCGATTTGGGAAGGCCAGAGGCGAAGGAGAAGGGGATCTGAGCAGGAAGGAAAGGAGTTGATAACTCCTCTGCAGCAAAGACAGTCCCTTTTGTCAAGTTACACGGTTGCCAAGACCACATGGGAAGCAGAGTCGCCCACGTCCCATTGAACCGTCACGCACCAGCCTGGCCCGCAGCCTTTTTGGGCCCCGTGGCGCTCCGTCCTCGACTAAGTGTAGGATCGAAAGTATGTCTAGAGGGGGGGTGATTAGACTACTTGTAAATATAAAAATTCTGCCTTTTGACAAAGAACAGTTTTTGGCAGATTCACAATTTTGATCAAGTCAAGCATCACCCTACACATGCAATTCTAGAGTATAGGCAGCGGAAAGTAAATTGCACATGTAGTAAAGAGAGGTGGAGAAGAGCAAACACAATTTTGGAGACGCGGTGATTTTTCCCGTGGTTCCGATAGGTGGCGCTATCGTACATCCACGTTGATGGAGACTTCAACCCACGGAGGGTAACGGCTGCGCGAGTCCACGGAGGGCTCTACCCACGAAGGGTCCACGAAGAAGCAACCTTGTCTATTCCATCATGGCCTACGCCCACGGAGGGCTAGCCTTACTCGGGGTAGATCTTCACGAAGTAGGCGATCTCCTTGCCCTTACAAACTTCTTGGTTCAACTCCACATCTTGACGACGGAGGCTCCCAAGCGACACCTAACCAATCTAGGAGGCACCACCCTCCAAAAGGTAATAGATGTTGTAGATGATGATGAACTCCTTGCTCTTGTGCTTCAAATGATAATCTCCCCAACACTCAACTCTCCTCACTGATTTGGCTGTGGTGGAAGAAAGGATTGAGTGGAAAGCAACTTGGGAAGGCTAGAGATCAAGCTTCATATGGTGGGAGTGGAGCAACTTGATCTCAACACAAGGGTAGGTAGTTCTCTTCTCAGAAATGTAAGGTAGGAGTGGTAGTTCTTTTTGATGGCTCTCTCCACGAATGAAGAGGGGGTGGAGGGGTATAAATAGCCTCCACACAAAATCCAACCGTTACACACATTTGAGCAATCTCGGTGGGACCGAAGTGGACAACTCGGTGAGACCGATAGTTCAAATAATGTGAACGTTGGGGTTTTCGGTGGGACCGAATATACAATCTCGGTTAGTCCGATTCGTGCAATGACAAGAGCATGCCAGTTTCGGTGGGACCGACTTCATCATCTCGGTGACACCGATTTGATGACAGAAGGTTACAGAACCTTGGCAACTCATGTTTCGGTGAAACCGATTTCAGAATCGGAAAATCCGAGATTACTAGGGTTTGGCTTATGGCTGAGGTGGTTCATCTCGGTGTGACTGAGTTTGGAATATCGGTGGGACCGAGATTACTTATGAGTGTATATGGCAGTGAAAGTTGCTGATAGTTTAGGAGATGTATCACTAAGCACTTGAGCAACCAGATCATCATCATAACCTCATCCCCTTTTAATAGTATTGGCTTTTCCTATGGACTCAATGTGATCTTGGATCACTAAACCAAAAATGGAGTCTTGAGCTTTTGCCAATGCTTGCCTTAGCATTTTGAGGGGTCCACTTCTTCAGTCCTTGCCATACCCATATCACTGAACTTCTCTGAAATGATCTTCAAGTAACTATTAGTTCAATGATATATATGTTGTTATTAATTACCAAAACCACCCGGGGATTAGTTGCACTTTCACTAAGGCTTCGCCCCGAAGCCAACTCTGTGCGCGCCTTGGGCCCGGGGGCTACTGTCGGCGTCCTGGGAACCAGGCTACCCAGACTTGCCTGTCTGCGGGCCGCAGCACGCTCCTATCATGGCCTGTTACGGCCCAGCTGATCGACCAGCTGCCCAAGACCCTCGCGAGGGGGCTAGGCCTCGCGAGGAGAACGACATCAAGACCCCCTCAGGAGCGGCCTCGGCTAGGTTGCTCCGGAGGGGTGGAGAATCCAAGGCCCAGCCTGCCTCAGGAGGAGGCAATGACGCAAGAAGTGACGCATCGCGCCGGCGGGTGCCAGTGCGTGCCAGCGGCGTAGTTGCCATTTTGGTGCAAAGGAGACAGCGCAGGCGCAGGTTCCCGAGGAGCGGGACAAAGGTTTCCCCTTCTATGCAACAAGACCGAAGACCGCAAGGATGACAGGGAGGATGTCACCATCGAGCCCACCACTATGTCACCGCCTGATCCTTTTGCAGGCGGAGACCGCTTTTGTCAGGATAGGAACGTCCTTGTGTTCCCGCTCAAAATGGCCATTGTGGGATCCCTTCCCGCCTAAACATTTTGGAGGAAGAGGACCCTCGCCACCTATATAAGTAGCTAGGATCTCCACTATGAAGGGGGGACCGAAGTAGGATCAGATCGAGGGACTCCGCCCAGACACATAGGAGCAAGAGCCCTTGCCTCCTGACCCTCCAGAGCTCTCCTCCCGAGCTCAGGAACCACTGTACTCGTTCATACTCAAGCCCTCCCGAGGCCAATCCACCAAAGCAGGAAGTAGGGTTTTACACCAAAGGTGGCCTGAACCTGGGTAAATTCGTGTGCATTACTTGTTGTTCGCTTGAATCTCTTCACTGGACGAGGGCGAGACGCTAGGTAGACGTGAGTGGGAGAGATGTTCGTTCACGCCCCTGTGTTCGAACTTCTTGGGTTTGCCCGTAATCCGACAGGCCCCCTGACGCTCCACCGACCTCAGCTCCGACTCCATATATTCACTTTACGGGAGAGAAAAATAAGAGAGAAGGATTCATCGCGTTTTACGATACAGAGCCGCCGCCAAGCCCTAATCTCTCTCGGGAGGGCTGATCTGGAGTCCGTTCGTGGCTCCGGAGAGTGGAGATCGTCGCCGTCGTCATCATCAACCTTCCTCCATCACCAATTCCATGATGCTCACCGCCGTGCATGAGTAATTCCATCGTAGGCTTGCTGGACGGTGATGGGTTGGATGAGATTTACCATGTAATCGAGTTAGTTTTGTTAGAATTTGATCCCTAGTATCCATTATGTTCTAAGATTGATGTTGCTATGACTTTGCCATGCTTAATGCTTGTCACTAGGGCCCGAGTGCCATGATTTCAGATCTGAACCTATTATGTTTTCATGAATATATGTGAGTTCTTGATCCTATCTTGCAAGTCAATAGTCACCTACTATGTGTTATGATCCGACAACCCCGAAGTGACAATAATCGGGACCACTCCCGGTGATGACCGTAGTTTGAGGAGTTCATGTATTCACGAAGTTTTAATGATTTGGTCTGGTACTCTATTAAAAGGAGGCCTTAATATCCCTTAGTTTCCAATAGGACTCTGCTGCCACGGGAGGGTAGGACAAAAGATGTCATGCAAGTTCTTTCCCATAAGCACGTATAACTATATTCGGAATACATGCCTACATTACATTGATGAACTGGAGCTAGTTCTATGCCACCCTATGTTATAACTATTACATGAGGAATCGCATCCGACATAATTATCCATCACTGATCCAATGCCTACGAGCTTTTCACATATTGATCTTTGCTTAGTTACTTTACCGCTGCTACTGTTACAATCACTACCAAACTGCTACCGTTACTTTTGCCACTGCTGCCGTTACTTCCATATTACTTTGCTACTAAATACTTTGCTGCAGATATTAAGTCTTCTAGGTGTTGTTGAATTGACAACTCAACCGCTAATACTTGAGAGTATTCTTTGGCTCCCCTTGTGCCGAATCAGTAAATTTGGGTTGAATACTCTACCCTCGAAAACTGTTGCGATCCCCTATACTTGTGGGTTATCACCTCACTCCTCCCCGGTAGCTCGCAAACTTGAAGCAGATTGTATCACAACGTGTTTAAGGTTCTTGTTGTCTGTGTGTAGGACCTCATCACTCGCACGACAGAACTAAACCAATGTGCTCAAAAGCTCAGATGTTAGGCCGTGGTGGAAGAGGAGCGTGTAGCATGCTTGCGGAGGTCGTTCGTCGATGTTTGTTGTAAGTCTTCAAGGCTCTCCATGTGTATTTCAGTGGTTTACAGAGTAGTCCTACGCTGACTGTTGTTGCATTTCTGGAACAGCTGCTAGAGCCACATGTTCGGCTTGACACCAACCGCAAGGTGGAAAGCTGTGCTAAGGAGCAGGCTAGTGCCAAGGACATGGATGCATGCTTTTGTTAGTAACTGCTAAGGGCGGATGGTGGCATGTTGGACTACAATCGCGGCATCACCGAAGGCCTTTGTGTGCAATTCCGGGAGAGCCAGGAGGTGGAAACTGAACTCCAACGACGTCTGGAGGCCGCCCATGAGAGTTCTAAGGATGCTCAGGATCGCGTGGAGGGCTGCAAGGCGCGTGAAGTCTCCATAGCGGAGGTCGCATAATGTACACCACATGATCTTTGAGTGTTGCGCGCTTGCCAGAAGCGGCTAGAGGCCACAACGGATGGTGAGTCTGCGCTGCTCATAGTTTTTCCCCTATGTGTTCCTGTTTGACATGCGTGATGTCATTAATTTGTTTCTGCAGCCGTGCTGCTGGATTTGCTTTGTCCACCGGGCACATCGCACCCCCGACGTTGTTATGTCCACCCTTGAACGGATGGCTGAGACATTGGCTCAAGCAGAGGGGGCATTATGGGATGGATGTTGTTAGTGCCGATGTCAACCAACTCATCGCGCATATGCCGCAGGCAGCTAAGCATCTGATGGATCTCCAGGAGGCCGCAACAACCAGTGGCGCGTAATATGTGCATGCTAGGGTGTGATAGCCTGGCTTATTAGGGATGATAGACTACTCATATCAATAAGGAATTCCTTCTTTTCCGGGAGCCCATTCGGAAAGAACTCCAAAGTTAAGCGTGCTCAGCTCAGAGTAATTTCAAGATGGGTGACTGACCGGGAAGTTGCTCCCGGGTGCGCACGAGTGAGGACAAAGTGCGCATAAGAGACTAGTATTGATCTATGGGGCCAGTCTAGCTCCCGCCAGGAGTAACGACCACCGGCGAGTGTGTCCGGGGCATTACAAAGGGCTGGGGGCGAGCCGTCCCAGATGGTCCGCCTGTGGATAGATACAACGGAGCCACATGGCTGCCTGTCGCAGGGCTTCTAGGGTGACGTAGAGTTAGTTGCGACGTACGCCGATGAGGAGAGCCGCCAAGAGGCCTGAGATGTTGTTGTTGGGAAACGTAGCATGCAATTTCAAAAAAAATTCTACGCTCACGCAAGATCTATCTAGGAGATGCATAGCAACGAGAGGGGGAGAGTGTGTCCACGTACCCTCGTAGACCAAAAGTGGAAGCGTTAGTTCAACGGGGTTGATGTAGTCGAATGTCTTCGCGATTCAACCGATCAAGTACCGAACGTACGGCACCTCTGAGTTCAGCACACGTTCAGCTTGATGACGTCCCTCGAACTCTTGATCCAGCAAAGTGTCGAGGGAGAGTTTCATCAGCATGACGGCATGGTGACGGTAATGGTGAAGTGATCCGCGCAGGGCTTCGCCTAAGCACTACGACAATATGACTGGAGGAGCAAACTGTTGAGGGGGGCGCCGCACACGGCTAGACACAATTGATGTGTCTTCTAGGGGTGCCCTCCCCACATATATAAAGGAGGGAGAGGGAGAGGGGCAGCCTAGGGCGCACCCAAGCAGGAGGAATGTCTCTTTCATACATAATTCAATCTTATTACAGGCAAGTATCTTTAGGCGTTCAGCAATGCATCATCCCACAACTAACTCATTAGTCACATTGCTTCCAAGGCTTCTTATGATGTGCATTAACGAGAGGGCCCAGAGATACCTCTCCGATACTTGAAGTGACAAATCCTAATCTTGATCTATGCCAACCCAACAAACACCTTCGGAGATACCTGTAGAGCATATTTATAATCACCCAGTTATGTTATGATGTTTGATAGCACACAAAGCATTCCTCCGGTATTCGGGAGTTGCATAATCTCATAATCGGAGGAATATGTATTTGACATGAAGAAAACAGTAGCAATAAAACTAGATGATCAATATGCTAAGCTAACGGATGGGTCATGTCCATCACATTATTCTCCTGATGATGTGATCCCGTTAATCAAATGACAACCATATTTGATTAATGAGCTAGTCTAGTAGAGGCTTACTAGGGACACTGTGTTTTGTTTATGTATCCACACATGTATCAAGTTTCCGGTTAATACAATTCTAGCATGAATGATAGACATTTATCATGATATAAAGAAATATAAATGACAACTTTATTATTGCCTCTAGGGCATATTTCCTTCAGTCTCCCACTTGCACTAGAGTCAATAATCTAGATTACATAGTAATGATTCTTACACCCATGGAGTCTTGGTGCTAATCATGTTTTGCTCGTGGAAGAGGCTTAGTCAATGGGTCTGCTCCATTCAGATCTGTATGTATTTTCCAAATCTCTATGTCTCCTTCCTTGACTTGATCGCGGATGGAGTTGAAGCGTCTCTTGATGTGTTTGGTTCTCTTGTGAAACATGTATTCCTTCGCCAAGGCAATTTCTCCAGTGTTGTCACGAAAGATTTTCATTGGACCCGATGCACTAGGTATTACACCTAGATCGGATATGAACTCCTTCATCCAGACTCCTTCATTTGCTGCTTCCGAAGCAGCTATGTACTCCACTTCACATGTAGATCATGCCACGACGCTCTGCTTGGAACTGCACCAACTGACAGCTCCACCATTCAACAAAAATACGTATCCGGTTTGTGACTTAGAGTCCTCCGGATCAGTGTTATAGCTAGCATTGACGTAACCATTTACGATGAGCTCTTTGTCACCTCCATAAATGAGAAACATATCCTTGGTCCTTTTCAGGTACTTCAGGATGTTCTTGACTGCTGTCCAGTGATCCACTCTGGGATTACTTTGGTACCTCCCTGCTAGACTTATAGCAAGGCACACATCAGGTCTGGTACAGATCATTCCATAGATGATAGAACCTGATAACCCACAAGTATAGGGGATCGTTTGTAGCCTTCTTCGATAAATAAGAGTGTCGAACCCAACGAGGAGCTAAAGGTAAAACGAATATTCCCTCAAGTTCTATCGACCGCCGATACAACTCTATGCACACTTGACGTTTGCTTTACCAAAAATAAGTATGAAACTATTTTGTAGGTGTGATGCTAGAACTACTTTGCAAGAATAAAACTAGAAGTACTTTGCAAGATAATAAAAGTGGGTATCTTTTGTCAACAAGAAAGTTATTTGTCCCTAGGTAATCGATAACAAGTACCGGTAATCATTCTTGCAATTATATATGAGGGAGAGGCTTGAGCTAACATACTTTCTCTACTTGGATCATATGCACTTATGATTGGACCCCTAGCAAGCATCCGCAACTACTAAAGATCATTAAGGTCGTGAAACACAACCATAGCATTAAGTATCAAGTCCTCTTTACTCCCATATGGCATACCCCACTTACTCGGGTTTAAGCTTTTGTCACTCTCTCAACCCACCATAAGCAAACCATGAACATATTGCAGCACCCTACAACGCGGGCCCCTCAAATTTGTGCGAGAACGGTGGGCGACGTAGGACAACACCATAAATAAAATATACAATCATACCAACCAAGATCACGATTAACCCACGGGACAAAACGGATCTACTCAAACATCATAGGATAACCATAGACCATTGGGAAATAATTTATGGAGTTGAGCACCATGTTTAAGTAGAGATTACAGCGAGGAGAAGAGGTGTTACACCACTACATAGAGGGGGAGAGAGTTGGTGTTGATGGTAGCAAGATTATTGATGTAGATCGTCGTCCCGATCGTTGCCCCGGCGGCACTCCGGCGCCACCAGAAGCGAGGGGGAGAGACCCCCTTCCTTCTTCTTCTTCCTTGGCCTCCTCCCTAGGTGGGAGAAGGGTTTCCCCTCTGGTCCTTAGCTTCCATGGCATGGGAGGGGCAAGAGCCCCCCCCCCCCCGAGATTGGATCTATCTCTCTGTCTCTCTCTATTACGCATTTCTTAGATCTGACCGAAAACCGTTTCTTATATTCCCGGAGATCCGTAACTCCGATTGTGTTGAGATTTTAACACGATTTTTCTGGTTATAAGCTTCCTTGCACCCGAAGTAGAGCTCCAGCCGACGTTCGAGGAGGGTACAACCCACCACCACGCGCCAGGGGCCTCTGGCGTGCCCTGGTGTCTCATGGGCTGTGTGGGCCTCCGTTTGCGGTGATTCCAACTCCCAAAAATCACATATATTCCAAAATAATTCTCCGTGAAATTTTATTGCATTTGGAATTCGTTCGATATGGATTTTCTGTGATACAAAAAACATGCAAAAATAGGAACTGGCACTGGGCACTGGATCAATAGGTTAGTCCAAATAAATCATATAAATTGTTGCCAAAAGTATGTAAAAGTTGTATAATATTGGCATGGAACAATAAAAAATTATAGATACAACAGAGACGTATCAGCATCCCCAAGCTTAATTCCTGCTCGTCCTCGAGTAGGTAAATGATAAAAAAGATAATTTTTGATGTGGAATGCTACCTAGCATAAACTTGATCATATATCTAGTTATGGATGAATATTAAGACATGAGTGATTCATAGCAATAGTCTATAATTCGACATAAAGACATCAATACTCGGGCATCCCAACAAACAATCACGTCTTTCAGAATATGAAATGCTAAAGAACGTTATCCCTACAAAATCATATAGTCTTGTCATGCTTTGTCTTCCCAGCTCAAAGTATAAATCATGTACTACCCCGGTGTCAACCAAGTAATTGGTTCATACTTTTTAACACACTTTAGCATTTTCAACTCTCACGCAATGCATGAGTGCAAGCCATGGATATAGCAATATAGGTGGAATAGAATGCGGTGGTAGTAGACTAAAGAAGGGAAGAAAGTCTCACATTAACTAGGCAAACTAATGGACTATGTAGATGTCCATCAATCGATATCAATGTGAGGAGTAGGGATTGACATGCAATGGATGCACTAAGAGCTATAAGTGTAAGAAAGCTCAGTATGAAACTAAGTGGGTATGCATCAAACTCTACTACGGAAAATTCCCACTAGTATATGAAAGTGAGAACATAGGAGACTCTATATATGAAAAACATGGTGCTACTTTGAAGCACAAGTGGAACTAGCATGCCCCTTCTCTCTTTATTTCCTTTTTGATTTTTTTCCTTTTTTTCTTTTTTTCTTTTCCTTTTTCCTCCTTTTTCTATTTTTTCTATAATTTTTTTTCTCTCATTGGCCGGAGTCTCATCCCGACTTGTGGGGGAATCATAGTTTCCATCATCCTTTCCTCACTGGGACATGCTCTAATAATGGATAATGATGATCATCACACTTCTATGTACTTATAACTCAAAAGAAATAAAAATTACAACTCGATACCTATGACATAGTATGACTCTAAATGAATGCCTATGGCAGTGTACCAGGATGTGCAATGATCTAGCATAGTAAAGATATCAAATAACAGACAAGCCATGAAAATATTGTGCTAGCTGTCTTACGACATGCAAAGCAATATGAAAATGAATGCTCAGGTCAACTATATGATGGAAGTGCATGGAAATATATCTCAGAATGGCTATGGAAATGCCATTATAGGTAGGTATGGTGGCTGTTTTGAGGAAGGTATAATAAAGTTTATGCACCGGCGAAAGTTGCGACATGAGAGAGGCTAGCAATGGTGGAAGGGTGAGCGTGCGTATAATCCATGGACTCACATTAGTCATAAAGAACTCACATACTTATTGCAAAATTTTATTAGCCCTCAGAGCAAAGTAATACTACGCATGCTCCTAGGGGGGGAGGTTGGTAGGAGTTAACCATCGCACACCCCCGACCTTCACAGAAAGATAGACAATCAAGGATAAATTGTGCTCCAACTTCCCGACATAACGAGAGACTATACGTGCATGCTTAGGGAATCACAAACCTTAACACCAATATCTTACTAAACATGATCATCCACTAGTACCTCCCACATATTATCATCTCTATATCGCAAAAGCTATTGCAAGGAATCAAACATATCATATTCAGTGATCCATAAGTTTTATGTAGGATTTTATGACTAACCATGCAATTGACCAATTCCTTTTGACTCTCTAAATATATATGAGTGAAGCATGATAGTTTAATTCTTTCTACAAAAGACCATGCCTTGAAAAATATAAGTGAAGCATGAGAGCATTCTACGAACATCGATTTTCTATGTGAAGAGAAACAGGCAATCCAAACTTCAAAGGATATAAGTGAAGCACATGAAGCATTCTGTAAAGCCATACTCAAAAGATATAAGTGAAGTGCAATGAGCATTCTAGAAATTGGTCAATGACTATCTCATACCAGCATGGTGCATTATTAAAAGAAAAGAAAAAGGCACACGACGCTCCAAGAATTTACGCATATCATGTGAATGAAACGAATCCGAAAACATACCGATACTTGTTGAAGATATATGGGATGCCTTTCGGGGCACCCCCAAGATTAGATGCTTGAGTCTCCTTGAATATTTACTTGGGGTGCCTTCGGCATCCCCAAGCTTGACCTCTTGCCTCTCCTCCTTCTCCTCACATCGAGACCTCCTCGATCTTCGAACACTTCATCCACACAAAACTTAACCGAACTTTTAGTGGCGGGGTTAGTGCATATGATCAATGAAATCTCGTCATGTACTGCTCTAAAATTATTGTATAATTATAAACAAACATTACCCACTATATGATATCACAATTCTATGGCCCCAAGTCAAGGAGGCTTCAACAAGAATTCAAACATATGCAAATAATGAAGCTATAACAGCAATTTGTGAAAACAGGACAGTCTGTAAAGATTTGAACATTCATCATACTTCTGTAACTCTAAAAATTGTGAAAAAATAGGAAAAAAAAAATTTTGTATAGAAAGACTTTGCAAAAAGTTTCAGAACTGTTTGACTTCCCAGTAAAAAATGTAAAATCGCACACTACAGCCAAAGAATCTGTTTTTGCACCGCACAAACCATCAAGCAATTTAATCATCCTAAAGAAAACTCTTGGCACATTATTTTTATAATACAATGGAATTGTACAAGGGGATAATTATTTTTGCGAGAACTTCCATGAAAAAAAATCCTACATTGTTTCCATAAGCATGAACACAAGTGTTCAAGATCGACCCCCATTTCCGCAATGCATCACCTTTCAATCGCTTCTCTTTTTGAAAAAGTTTTAGGTTCCCATCTATATATTTTTTGTTTTTAAACTTTATAAAAGCACTCAATAGAAATAAAATGATTCTTTTTGTTAACTTCCGGGTTGTCTACCTAGCAGCGCTTTCTTTAAAGCCATTAAGCTAGGCATATAGTGCTCAAGTAATGAATCCACCCGGATCCCAAGGTATATCAAAGACAATCTTAATTAGTAATGATTTGGCATTTAGTAGTGTGCACAAAGTGATATGTGTCATGTAACAACGAAGTCTAACTCTCTTCCTATGCATAGGCATGTCATACAAGAACAATTCATGCACATCAAGTAAAGGCCAATGGACAGTATAAGCAGTTTCTTGCAATTTTATCGTGTTGGAAACATAGAGAGGCGAAGATGTAGTTCCTATCTCATAATAATTGCAAGTAGGAGCAGCAAGCACATGCATATTATATTCATCAAAATCATCATGTGCAACGGTAAAAGGCAACCCAGCAATGCAATCCTTAATAAGTGCAAACTTCTTCGATATAGTGTAGTCGGGAGAATTCTAAAAGATAATAGGACTATCATGTGTGGGTGCAATAGCAACAATTTCATTCTTGACATAAGGACTATATCAAGTTCATCTCCATAAGCATAATTCATATTGGCATCATGGCCACAAGCATAACAAACATCAAGTTCATCAAAAAGGGATATTTCATAAGAATCAACGGGATCATAGCATTCATCCTTCAGTAAATTCAAGGGGAAATAAACAATGTATGGGATAATGAGTTACTCTCATTAGAAGGTGGGTACGGGTATTCAATCCGCTCTTCCTCCTTTTGTTCTTCGCTCTCCTCCTCATCTTTTTCATCCAATGAGCTCACAGTGTCACCAATTCCTTCTTCCATAGTTTACTGCAAGATATTAGTCTCTTCTTGGACAGCGGAGACCTTCTCCATAAATGCATCAATATAGGCATTGTATTTATAATTAAAATAGCAATATTTAAGTATAGCAAGATTTTCAGATCTGTAAAAAGCATCATCATAATTTTCATACTCTTCAAACAAACATTTAATTTCACAAGCACCCTTAAAAGCAACAAATTCTTCTATTTGTTCTGCATCATAATAATCATATATACCATTAGCATAAGAAGCTAATGTTTTATTATCATTGAATTCACATGAAAAGGGAAGATGTGGAGCATTCATCCTAGAGCAACAAGTAAAATCATATCTCAAGCATATATTATAAGCATACCAATGCAACATACGAATTTGATCCCATAATAATTTCCCTTTATGAGTCAAGTGATAATCCCTAAAGTATTCACGTTGATCCAATGTTACTCTCATTATATAGTTGAATGTGGTTTTCTCAGGATTATCAAAGTAGAGCATAATATCTTTCACATAACCAGCATCAAGGGTTTTACGAGGTTCCCCATCTCCATGAGCAGCAAGTACCACTAATTTTTTTGGTGTTTCGTGTTCCATATCCATGACTAAAGATAGAGAACAACTTAGGACAGAAAATAAAAACTATTTAGTGATAAAGCAAACAAGCATACATGAGAATATTCACCCCACGATGTAACTCCCTTGCAACGGCACCAGAAAAATGTCTTGATAACCCACAAGTATAGGGGATCGTTTGTAGCCTTCTTTGATAAATAAGAGTGTCGAACCCAAGAGGAGCTAAAGGCATAACGAATATCCCCTCAAGTTCTATCGACCACTAATACAACTCTACGCACACTTGATGTTTGCTTTACAAAAAACAAGTATGAAACTATTTTGTAGGTCTGATGCTAGAACTACTTTGCAAGAATAAAACTAGAAGTACTTTGCAAGATAATAAAAGTGAATAGCTTTTATTCAACAAGAAAGTTATTTGTCCCTAGGTAATCGATAACAAGTACCGGTAATCATTCTTGCAATTTTATATGAGGGAGAGGCATGAGCTAACATAGTTTCTCTACTTGGATCATATGCACTTATGATTGGACCCCTAGCAGGCATCCACAACTACTAAAGATCATTAAGGTCGTGAAACCCAACCATAGCATTAAGTATCAAGTCCTCTTTACTCACTTATGTCATACCCCACTTACTCGGGTTTAAGCTTCTGTCACTCTCATAACCCACCATAAGCGAACCATGAACATATTGCAACACCCTACAGCGGGGGGCCCTCACGTTTGCGCGAGAATGGAGGGCACCATAGGACAACACCATAAATAAAATATACAATCATACCAACCAAGATCACGATTAACCCACAGGACAAAACGGATCTACTCAAACATCATAGGATAACCATAGATCATTGGGAAATAATATATGGATTTGAGCACCATGTTTAAGTAGAGATTATAGCGGGGAGAAGAGTTGTTACACTGCTGCATAGAGGGGGAGAGAGTTGGTGTTGGCGGTAGCAAGATTGTTGATGTAGATCGATGTCCCCATCGTTGCCCCGGCGGCACTCCGGCGCCACTGGAGAGAGCCCCCTCCTCCTTCTTCTTCCTTGGCTTCCTCCCTAGGTGGGAGAAGGGTTTCCCCTCTGGTCCTTGGCTTCCATGGCATGGGAGGGGTGAGAGCCC
>LR738712.1:144013760-144040443 GCA_902687465.1 Secale cereale | reverse complement strand
CCCCCCCCCCCCGAGATTGGATCTGTCTCTCTCTGTTTCGCGTTTCTCAGATCTGGCCAAAAACCGTTTCTTATATTCCCGGAGATCCGTAACTCCGATTGTGCTGAGATTTTAACATGCTTTTTTCCGGATATAAGCTTCCTTGCGCCCTAAGTAGAGCTCCAACCGACGTTCGAGGAGGGCACAACCCACCACCATGCGCCAGGGGCCTCTGGTGCGCCCTGGTGTCTTGTGGGCTGTGTGGGCCACCGTTTGTGGTGATTGCAACTCCCAAAAATCACATATATTCCAAAATAATTCTCCGTGAAATTCTATTGGATTTGGACTTCGTTTGATATGGATTTTATGCGAGACAAAAACATGCAAAAAAAACAGGAACTGACACTGGGCACTGGATCGATAGGTTAGTCCAAATAAATCATATAAATTGTTGCCAAAAGTATGTAAAAAATTATAATATTGGCATGGAACAATCAAAACTTATAGATACGACAGAGACGTATCAGAACCTATGGCTGAGGCATAGGGAATGACTTTCATTTTCTCTCTATCTTCTGCAGTGGTCGGGCATTGAGTCTGACTCAATTTCACACCTTGTAACACAGGCAAGAACCCTTTCTTGTAATGATCCATTTTGAATTTCTTCAAAACTTTATCAAGGTATGTGCTTTGTGAAAGTCCTATCAAGCGTCTTGATCTATCTCTATAGATCTTGATGCCCAATATATAAGCAGCTTTGCCGAGGTCTTTCATTGAAAAATTCTTATTCAAGTATCCTTTTATGCTATCCAGAAATTCTACATCATTTCCAATCAATAATATGTCATCCACATATAATATCAGAAATGCTACAGAGCTCCCACTCACTTTCTTTTAAATACAGGCTTCTTCAAAAGTCTATATAAAACCATATGCTTTGATCACCTCATCAAAGCGCATATTCCAACTCTGAGATGCTTGCACCAGTCCATCGATGGATCGCTGGAGCTTGCACACTTTGTTAGCACCTTTAGGATTGACAAAACCATCTGGTTGCATCATATACAACTCTTCTTTAAAAAATCCATTGAGGAATGCAGTTTTGACGTCCATTTGCCATATTTCATAATCATAACATGCGGCAATTGCTAACATGATTCAGACAGACTTAAGCATCACAACGGGTGAGAAGGTCTCACCGTAGTCAACTACTTGAACTTGTTGAAAACCTTTCGCAACAAGTTGAGCTTTGTAGACAGTAACATTACCATCAACATCAGTCTTCTTCTTGAAGATCCATTTATTCTCTATGGCTTGGTAATCATCATGGAACTCAACCAAAGTCCATACTTTGTTCTCATACATGGATCCCATCTCAGATTTCATGGCCTCAAGCCATTTTGCGGAATCTGGGCTCATCACCGCTTCCTCATAGTTCGTAGGTTCGTCATGGTCTAGTAACATGACTTCTAGAATAGGATTACCGTACCACTCTGGTGCGGAACGTGCTCTGGTTGACCTACGAGGTTCGGTAGTAACTTGATCTGAAGTTTCATGATCATCATCATTAGCTTTCTCACTAGTTGGTGTAGGCATCACGGGAACAGTTTTCTGATGAGCTACTTTCCAATTCGAGAGAAGGTACAATTACCTCATCAAGTTCTACTTTCCTCCCACTCACTTCTTTCGAGAGAAACCCCTTCTCTAGAAAGGATCCATTCTTAGCAACAAAAATCTCGCCTTCGGATCTGTGATAGAAGGTGTACCCAATGGTTTCTTTAGGGTATCCTATGAAGACGCACTTCTCCAATTTGGATTCGAGCTTATTAGGCTGAAGCTTTTTCACATAAGCATCGCAACCCCAAATTTGAAGAAAAGACAACTTAGGTTTCTTGCCAAACCACAGTTCATACGGTGTCGTCTCAACAGATTTAGACGGTGCCCTATTTAACGTGAATACAGCTGTCTCTAATGCATAACCCCAAAACGATGGTGGTAAATCGGTAAGAGACATCATATATCGCACGATATCTAATAAAGTACCGTTACGACGTTCATACACACCATTACGCTGTGATGTTCCAGGTGGGGTGAGTTGAGAAACTATTCCACATTGTTTTGATTGAAGACCAAACTCGTAACTCAAATATTCGCCTCCGTGATCAGATCGTAGAAACTTTATTTTCTTGTTACGATGATTCTCTACTTCACTCTGAAATTCTTTGAACTTTTTCAAATGTTTCAGAATTGTGTTTCATCAAGTAGATATACCCATATCTGTTCAAATCATCGGTGAAGGTTAGACAATAACGATACCCATCGCGAGTCTCAGCACTCATCGGACCGCATACATCGGTATGTTTTGTTTCCAATAAGTAAGTGGCTCGCTCCATTGTTCCGGAGAACGTAGTCTTAGTCATCTTGCCCATGTGGCATGGTTCACAAGTATCAAATGATTCATAATCAAGTGATTCAAAAAGCCCATCTGCATGGAGTTTCTTCATGCGCTTTACACCAATATGACCTAAATGGCAGTGCCACAAATATGTTGCACTATCATTATCAACTTTGCATCTTTTGGCATCAATATTATGAATGTGTATCACCACACTCGAGATTCAACAAAAATAGACCACACTTCAAGGGTGCATGCCCATAAAAGATATTACTCATATAAATAGAACAACCATTATTCTCTGATTTAAATGAATTACCGTCTCGCATCAAACAAGATCCAGATATAATGTTCATGATCAACGCTGGCACCAAATAACAATTATTCAGGTCCAAAACTAATCCCAAAGGTAGATGTAGAGGTAGCGTGCCAACGGTGATCACATCGACTTTAGAACCATTTCTGACACGCATGGTCTATCGGCGTTCTGGGAACGGGGGTACCTAGACTTGCCTGCCTGCGACCGAGAGCGTGGCTCATCCAACGGCCTGGTACGGCCCATCTTCATCGGCAACCACTCAAGACCCTCGCGAGGGGCCAAGCATCGCGAGGCGGACGACGCAAGACCTCCCCTGGGGCGGCCTCACTAGGCTGGCTCCCGAGGAGCGGAGATATCAAGGCAAGGGACACCTCGCGAGGTTCGTATGATGTGAGCCATGACGACCAAGGCTAGGTGGGCTCCAGTGGGCGCGGGATGCCAGTTTCCTCTTTGGTGCTAAAGGGGCAAGCATAGGCGAGGAGTCCCAAGGCGTCAAGCAAAGTTTTCCATATCGGTGCAACAAGACCAAGACCAGAAGATGGCAGGGCGAAGGTCACCACGGAGCCCACGACGATGTCACCGCCAGAGCCTTTGGCAGGCGAAGACCACCTTTTGTTAGGATAGCTTGTACTAGCTGTCCCCCTTCAAACTTGGCCGTTGAGGGATCCCTTCCCGCTCAATATTTGGGAAGAGGACTCTGGCCACTATAAATAGGACTAGCCACCACCATATGGGGGGAGCTGATCGGATCTTGAGCTGACCCAACCTTAGACGAGAGATCATCCAGACCACCCTCACACTCATTAGCTCACCGAGCACAAGAACACCTCTTCTCCGGAGGTTGTTCTTCCCGTGTACTTGTTCATCCTCAGCGTACAAGGCAATCCACCACACCACACTGGAGTAGGGTATTACACCACAACGGTGGCTCGAACCAGTATAAATCTTTGTGTCTCTTGTTCTTTCGGTTCGACAAGCTAGGCCTAGGAATTGGTGCGAGGGCGAACTAGGGTGGAAAGGAGAGATCTCCATGCGCACCCTAGTGTTCAGACCTTAAGGGTTTGCCGGAACCCAAGATCCGACATCGTCACCTTGTCCTTAGCCAATCTTCGTTTAATCCATTACCCCTGTTTCGAGTTACAAATATGAGCAACCGAGCCAATATCAAATACCCAGGTGCTACTACGAGCATTAGTAAGGTACACATCAATAACATGTATATAAAATATACCTTTGTTCACATTGCCATCCTTCTTATCCGCCAAATACTTGGGGCAGTTCCACTTCCAGTGACCAGTCCCTTTGCAGTAGAAGCACTCAGTTTCAGGCTTAGCTCCAGACTTGGGTTTCTTCCTAGGAGTAGCAACTTGTTTGCTTTTCTTCTTGAAGTTCCCCTTCTTTCCCTTGCCCTTTTTCTTGAAACTAGTGTCTTGTTAACCATCAACACTTGATGCTCCTTTTTGATTTCTACCTCCGCAGCTTTGAGCATTGCGAAGAGCTCGGGAATTGTCTTCTCCATCCCTTGCATAGTATAGTTCATCACGAAGCCTTTATAGCGTGGTGGCAGTGGCTGAAGTACTCTATCAATAACACTATCATCGAGAAGATTAACTCCTAGCCGTGTCAAGTGGTTATGGTACGCAGACATTCTGAGTATGTGTTCACTGACTGAACTGTTCACCTCCATCTTGTAGCTATAGAACTTGTTGGAGACTTCATATCTCTCAATTCGGGCATTTGCTTGAAATATTAACTTCAACTCTTGGAACATCTCATATGCTCCATGATGTTCAAAATGTCTTTGAAGTCCCGATTCTAAGTCGTAAAGCATGGCACACCGAACTATCGAGTAGTCATTAGACCGAGCTTGCCAGACGTTCATAACATCAGCAGTTGCTCCTGCACCAGGACTTTCACCTAGCGGTGCATCAAGGACATAATTCTTCTGTGCAGCAATGAGGATAATCCTCAAGTTACGGACCCAATCCATGTAGTTGCTCCTGATACGTCTCCAATGTATCTATAATTTTTGATTGTTCCATGCTATTATATTATCTGTTTTGGATGTTTAATGGGTTTAATATGCACTTTTATATTATTTTGGGGACTAACCTACTAACAAAAGGCACAGTGCAAATTGCTGTTTTTTTTGCCTATTTCAGTGTTTCGCAGAAAAGGAATATCAAACGGAATCCAAACGGAATGAAACCTTCGCGAGGATCGTTTTTGGAACAAACGCAATTCAGGAGACTTGGAGTGGATGTCAATGAAGCAACGAGGTGGCCACGAGGTAGGAGGGCGCGCCTAGGGGGGTAGGCGCGCAGCCACCCTCGTGGGCCCCTCGTAGCTCCACCGACCTACTTCTTTCGCCTATATATACTCATATACCCTGAAAACATCGAGGAGCACCAAAAAACCATATTTCCACCGCCGCAACCTTCTATACCCGTGAGACCCCATCTTGGGGCCTTTTCCGGCGCTCCGCCGGAGGGGGGATTGATCACGAAGGGCTTCTACATCAACACATAGCCTCTCCGATGATGTGTGAGTAGTTTACCATAGACCTTCGGGTCCATAGTTATTAGCTAGATGGATTCTTCTCTCTCTTTGGATCTCAATACAAAGTTATCCTCGATCTTATTGGAGATCTATTTGATGTAATACTTTTTGCGGTGTGTTTGTCGAGATCCGATGAATTGTGGGTTTATGATCAACATTATGTATGAACAATATTTGGTTCTTCTCTGAATTCTTATATGCATGATTTGATATCTTTGCAAGTCTCTTCGAATTATCAGTTTGGTTTGGCCTACTAGATTGATCTTTCTTGCAATGGGAGAAGTGCTTAGCTTTGGGTTCAATCTTGCGGTGTTCGATCCCAGTGACAGAAAGGGAATCGATACGTATTGTATTGTTGCCATTGAGGATAAAAAGGTGGGGTTTATATCATATTGCTTGAGTTTATCCCTCTACATCATATCATCTTGCTTAATGTGTTACTCTGTTCTTATGAACTTAATACTCCAGATGCATGCTGGATAGCGGTTGATGTGTGGAGTAATAGTAGTAGATGCAGAATCGTTTCGGTCTACTTGTCACGAACGTGATGCCTATATTAATGATCATGCCTAGGTTATCTCATAACTATGCGCTTTTCTATCAATTGCTCGATAGTAATTTGTTCACCCACCGTAAAATATGCTATCTTGAGAGAAGCCACTAGTGAAACCTATGGCCCTCGGGTCTATTTTCCATCATATTAATATCCAGTCAACTAGCTATTTTACCATAGTTTATTTTGCAATCTTTACTTTTCAATCTATACAACAAAAAATACCAAAAATATTTATCTTATTATCTCTATTAGATCTCACTTTTGCAAGTGGCCGTGAAGGGATTGACAACCCCTTTATCGCGTTGGTTGACAGGTTCCTAATTGTTTGTGCAGGTACTAGGGATTTGCGTGTAGTCTCCTACTGGATTGATACCTTGGTTCTCAAAAACAGAGGGAAATACTTACGCTAGTTTGTTCCATCACCCTTTCCTGTTCAAGGGAAAACCAACACATGCTCAAGAGGTAGCAAGAAGGATTTCTGGTGTCGTTGTCGGGGAGATCTACGCACAAGTCATGACATACCAAGTACCCATCACAAACTCTTATCCCTCGCATTACATTATTTGCCATTTGCCTCTCGTTTTCCTTTCCCCCACTTCACCTTTGCCTTTTCATCGCCTTCTTCCCGTATGTATCTTTGTTTGTGTTTCCATGTGCCTTCTATTTGCTTGCATCTTTGCTTGCTAAAAATCTATTGACATGGATCCACTTAAAGTGTTCTACTTGGATCATCATCGATCCTTATGCGCTCGTGCTGAAACCCCAACTAGCCTAGTTGATGGGAAATCTTTAGATGAGCATGCTCATTTTGTGCGTCACCGTCTGTCTGAAAAAGGGAGAATCTTATGGGATCAAATAAATAGATTGCTGTGTTATGCTTGGAATCTTTGTGAAATTTATGATTTTACTTGTTGCTCTAAGAACCCTTAAAAAACACCTCCCCTACCTACGTGAGTTTAATGATAATGAAGTCTTACCTTCTTATGCAAAGGGTGTTTATAGTTACTACAATATCGAACAAATTGAAGAATTTATTGCTTTTAAGGGTGCTTATGAAGCTGCTTCTTTGATTGACAAGTATGATATTACTCTCTACGAATCTGAAATTTTTGACATACTTAAATATTGTTATGAAAACTATGCTCATGATGTCTATGTCAAAGAATTTATTGAAAGAATGACCGCTGCTTTGGAAGAAAATATTGATATGCATGAATCTATAGATAATTATGATTCCGATGATTTTATTGAAATAATCCTTGATGAACATGACGCTTGCTATTCTTGTGGCTATGATGCCAATATTTATAAAGATGAATTTGCTATAGTTCCTTATGTTAAACATGAGATCGTTGCTATTGCACCCATACTTGATAGTTCCTTCGAAGAAAAGCATGATTAAAATGATGTTATTATAAATTCTCTTAATGCCAATTGTGTTAATGATATATGCAAAACCTCAAGATTGGGGATGCTAGTTTTGCTATGACTACTATTTGTTGCAATGATCATGACTGGGGTGATTCTTCTTATGATCTTGAAAATTTATTTAAACTCCATGATAAATATGAGATTGATAATAATATTTACAATAATATTGAAAGTGGGTTTGGAAGAGTGTCAACTTTAGATCCCACATATTTGGAGAATGTTCAATGTTATGATTTTTTATATAAAAGTGGGTTTGGAGAGTTCATGACTTTAGTTAATGTTGCTCCCACTATTTTGGAAGAGTGTCAACTTCGTATGCATGTGGATTGTGTTGAGAATATGTTTTGTGATAGCTATATTGTTGAATTTGCTTATGATCCAACATTCAATTATTATGACAGAGGAAAATATGGTTGTACAAATTTTCATGTTACTAAATTACCTCTCTTCATGTTGAGATTGCTATTGTTTTTTTTTCTTCCTTGCATATGCTAGATCTTGCTTGTCTTGATTTGTTTTCCTATAAAATGCCTATGCATAGGAAGTATGTTAGACTTAGATGTAATTTTCACATGCTATATGATACTCTTTTTTGTGCTTCATGTCTTATCTTTCATGTGAGCATCATTAAAATTATCAATGCTTAGCTAAGGGCGTTAAACGATAGCGCTTGTTGGGAGGCAACCCAATTTTATTTTCTTTGCTTTTTGCTTCTGTTTAGTAATAAATCATTCATCTAGCTTCTGTTTAGATGTGGTTTTATGTTTTAATTAGTGTTTGTGCCAAGTAGAACCATTGGGAAGACTTGGGTGAAGTCTTTGCGATCTTGCAGTAAAAAACAGAAACTTATGCGCTCACAAGATTAGCTGCCATTTTTTACTAGAGAGTGCTCTTTGGTTGATTCTTTTTGAAGATGATTGATAGAAAAATTCCTAACGTCCACCAATTTATTTCAGAATTTTTAGAGTTACAGAAGTATTTGAAAGTTATAGATTGCTACAGACTGTTCTGGTTTTGTCAGATTATGTTTTTCATGTGTTGTTTGCTTATTTTGATCAATCTATGAGTAGTATCGGGGGGTATGAACCATAGAGAAGTTGGAAGATAGTAGGTTTAACACCAATATAAATAAAGAATGAGTTCAACACAGTACCTTAAAGTGGTGGTTTGTTTTCTTATATTAATGGAGCTCACAAGATTTTCTGTTAAGTTTTGTGTAGTGAAGTTTTCAAGTTTTTGGGTAAGGATTTGATGGAATATGGAATAAAGAGTGGCAAGAGCCTAAGCTTGGGGATGCCCAAGGCACCCCAAGGTAAAATTCAAGGACAACCAAAAGCCTAAGCTTGGGGATGCCCCGGGAAGGCATCCCCTCTTTCGTTTTCATCTATCGGTAACTTTACTTGAGACTATATTTTTATTCACCACATGATATGTGTTTTGCTTGGAGCGTCTTGTATGATTTGAGTATTTGCTTTTTAGTTTAACACAATCATCCTTGTTGTACACACCTTTTGGGAGAGACACACATGAATCGGAATTTGTTAGAATACTCTGTGTGCTTCACTTATATCTTTTGAGCTAGATAATTTTGCTCTAGTGCTTCACTTATATCCTTTTAGAGCACGGTGGTGGTTTTATTTTATAGAAATTATTGATCTGTCATGCTTCACTTATATTATTTTGAGAGTCCTTTAGAACAGCATGGTAATTTTCTTTGGCTAAAAAATTAGTCCTAATATGATAGGCATCCAAGATGGGTATAATAAAAACTTTCATATAAAGTGCATTGAATACTATGAAAAGTTTGATACTTGATGATCGTTTTGAGATATGAGGATGGTGATATTAGAGTCATGCTAGTAGATTAGTTGTGAATTTGAGAAAAACTTGTGTTGAGGTTTGCAAGTCCCGTAGCATGCACGTATGGTAACCGTTGTGTGACAAATTTGAAGCATGAGGTATTTCTTTGATTGTCATCCTTTGTGTGGAGGTCGGGATCGCGCGATGGTTAACTCCTACCAACGCTCCCCCTAGGAGCATGCGTGTAGTACTTTGTTTTGATGATTTGTAGATTTTTGTAATAAGTATGTGAGTTCTTTATGACTAATGGTCAATCCAAGGATTATACGCACTCTCACCCTTCCACCATTGCTAGCCTCTCTAGTACCGTGCAACTTTCGCCGGTACCATAAACCCACCATATATCTTCCTCAAAACAGCCACCATACCTACCTATTATGGTATTTCCATAGCCATTCCGAGATATATTGCCATCCAACTTTCCACCGTTCCGTTTATTATGACATGTTTCATCATTTTCATATTGCCTTGCATGATCATATAGTTGACATTATATTTGTGGCAAGGCAACCATGCATAAATTTTCATACATGTCACTCTTGATTCATTGCATATTTCGGTACACCACCGGAGGCATCCATATAGAGTCATATTTTGTTCTAGTATCAAGTTTTAACCTCCGAGTTGTAATTAAATGGAAGTGTGATGATCATCATTATTAGAGCATTGTCCTGAAAAAAAGAAAGGCAAAATAAAGAGAGGCCAAAAAAGGAAGGCCCAAAAAAAGTTAAAAAAAGAGGGGACAATGCTACTATCTTTATTCCACACTTGTGCTACAAAGTAGCACCATGATCTTTATGATAGAGAGTCTCTTATTTTGCCACTTTCATGTACTAGTGGGAATTTTTCATTATAGAACTTTGCTTGTATATTCCATCAATGGGCTTCCTCAAATGCCCTAGGTCTTCATGAGCAAGCAAGTTGGATGCACACCCACTTAGTTTATTTTGTTGAGCTTTTATACATTTATAGCTCTAGTGCATCCGTTGCATGGCAATCCCTACTCACTCACATTGATATCTATTGATGGGCATCTCCATAGCCCATTGATACGCCTAGTTGATGTGAGACCATCTTCTTCTTTTTTGTCTTCTCCACAACCACCATTCTATTCCACCTATAGTGCTATGTCCATGGCTCACGCTCATATATTGCATGAAAGTTGAAAAAGTTTGAAAAAATTAAATTAGGAAACAATTGCTTGGTTGAAACTGGGGTTGTGCATGATTTGGGTATCTTGTGTGACGAAGATGGAGATGCTTGAACTATTATTATTCTTATGTCAATATTAAACTTTTGTCTTGAATCTTTCATATATGAACATTCATGCCACAATAAAGAGAATTACATTGAAACTTATGTTAGGTAGCATTGCACATCAAAAATTCTGTTTTTATCATTTACCTACTCGAGGACGAGCATGAATTAAGATTGGTGATGCTTGATACGTCTCCAACATATCTATAATTTTTTATCGTTCCATGCTATTATGTTATCTGTTTTGGATGTTTAATGGGCTTTAATATGCACTTTTATATTATTTTTGGGACTAACCTACTAACCAAAGGCCGGGTGCAAATTGCTGTTTTTTTCCTATTTCAGTGTTTCACAGAAAAGGAATATCAAACGGAATCCAAATGGAATGAAACCTTCGCGAGGATCGTTTTTGGAACAAACGCAATCCAGGAGAATTGGAGTGGACGTCAAGGAAGCAACAAGGCGGCCATGAGGTAGGAGGACACGCCCAGGGGGGTAGGCGCACCCCCACCCTCGTGGGCTCCTCGTAGCTCTACCGACCTACTTCTTTCGCCTATATATGCTCATATACCCTAAAAACATCGAGGAGCAGCACGAAACCCTATTTTCACCGCCACAACCTTCTGTACCAGTGAGATCCCATCTTGGGGCCTTTTCCGAAGCTCTCCGTCGGAGGGGGAATCGATCACGGAGGGCTTCTACATCAACACCATAGCCTCTCCGATGATGTGTGAGTAGTTTACCATAGACCTTCGGGTCCATAGTTATTAGCTAGATGGCTTCTTCTCTCTCTTTGGATCTCAATACAAAGTTCTCCTCGATCTTCTTGGAGATCTATTCGATGTAATACTTTTTGCGGTGTGTTTGTCGAGATCCGATGAATTGTGGGTTTATGATCAAGATTATCTATGAACAATATTTGGTTCTTCTCTGAATTTTTATGTGCATGGTTTGATATCTTTGCAAGTCTCTTCGAATTATCGGTTTGCTTTGGCCTACTAGATTGATCTTTCTTGCAATGTGAGAAGTGCTTAGCTTTGGGTTCAATCTTGCGGTCTTCGATCCCAGTGACAGAAAGGGAACCGATACGTATTGTATTGTTGCCATTGAGGATAAAAAGATGGGGTTTATATCATCTTGCTTGAGTTTATCCCTCTACATCATGTCATCTTGCTTAATGCGTTACTCTGTTCTTATGAACTTAATACTCTAGATGCATGCTGGATAGCGGTCGATGTGTGGAGTAATAGTAGTAGATGCAGAATCGTTTCGGTCTACTTGTCACGAATGTGATGCCTATATACATGATCATGCCTAGATATTCTCATAACTATACGCTTTTCTATCAATTGCTTGGCAGTAATTTGTTCACCCACCGTAAAATATGCTATCTTGAGAGAAGCCACTAGTGAAACCTATGGCCCCCGGGTCTATTTTCCATCATATTAATCTCCAGTCAACTAGCTATTTTTATCATAGTTTATTTTGCAATCTTTACTTTTCAATCTATACAACAAAAAAATACCAAAAATATTTATCTTATTATCTCTATCAGATCTCACTTTTGCAAGTGGCCGTGAAGGGATTGACAACCCCTTTATCACATTGGTTGCAAGGTTCTTAATTGTTTGTGTAGGTACTAGGGATTTGTGTGTAGTCTCCTACTGGATTGATACCTTGGTTCTCAGAAACTGAGGGAAATACTTACGCTACTTTGCTGCATCACTCTTTCCTCTTTAAGGGAAAACCAACGCATGTTCAGGAGGTAGAAGCTACCATCATCTTTCAACTTAGCTTTCTCTAGGAACGCATTAAAATTCAAGGGAACGATAGCACGGGCCATTGATCCACAACATAGATATGCAAGAACTATCACGACTAAGTTCATGATAAATTAAGTTCAATTAATCATATTACTAAAGAACTCCCACTTAGATAGGCATCCCTCAAGTCATATAAATGATCGCGTGATCCAAATCAACTAAACCATGTCTGATCATCACGTGAGATGGAGTAGTTTTCAATTGTGAACATCTTAAGTTGATCATATCTACTATATGATTCACGCTCCACCTTTCGGTCTCCAGTGTTCCGAGGCCATGTCTGTACATGCTAGGCTCATCAAGTTTAACCCCAAGTATTCCGCACGTGCAAAACTATCTTACACCCATTGTATGTGAACGTAGAGCTTATTACACCCGATCATCCCGTGGTGTCTCAGCACGACAAACTATCGCAACGGTGCATACTTAGGGATAACACTTGTACCTTGAAATTTAAGTAAGGGGCCATCTTATAATGCTACCACCGTTCTAAGCAAAATAAGGATCATCTTATAATGCTACCGTCGTTCTAAGCAAAATAAGATGCATAAAAAGATAAACATCACATGCAATCAAAATATGTGATATGATATGGCCATCTTCATCTTGTGCCTTTGATCTCCATCTCCAAGCACCGTCGTGATCTCCATTGTCACTGGCTTGACACCTTGATCTCCATCGTAGCGTCATGGTCGTCTCTCCAACTATTGCTTTTACGACTATCGCTAACTCATAGTGATAAAGTAAAGCAATTACATGGCGATCGTATTTCATACAATAAAGAGATAACCATAAGGCTCCTGCCGGTTGCTGATAATATACAAAAAATGATCATCTCATACAATAACGTATAATTCATCACGTCTTGACCATATCACATCACAACATGCCCTGCAAAAACAAGTTAGACGTCCTCTACTTTGTTGTTGCAAGTTTTACGTTGCTGTTATGGGCTTCTAGCAAGAACCGTTCTTACCTACACATCAAAACCACAACGGTGTTTCATCAAGTTTGTTGTTTTAACCTTCAACAAGGATCGGCCGCAGTCAAATTCGATTCAACTAAAGTAGGAGGAACAGACACCCGCCAGCCACCTTTATGCAAAACTAGTTGCATGTCTGTCGGTGGAACCGGTCTCATGAGCGTGGTAATGTAAGGTTGGTCCGGGCCACTTCATCCAACAATACCGCCGAATTAAAGTAAGACGTTGGTGGTAAGCAGTATGACTATCACCGCCCACAACCCTTTGTGTTCTGCTCGTGCATATCATCTACGCATAGACCTGGCACATGATGCCACTGTTGGGAAACGTAGCCAATTTCAAAAAAAATCTATGCTCATGCAAGATCTATCTAGGAGATGCATAACAACGAGAGGGGGGGGGGGTGTCCACGTACCCTCGTAGACCAAAAGCAGAAGCGTTAGTTCAACGTGGTTGATGTAGTCGAACGTCTTCGCGATTCAACCGATCAAGTACCGAACGTAGGTAGTTTCGAGTTCAGCACACGTTCAGCTCGAGGATGCCCCTCGAACTCTTGATCCAGAAAGTGTCGAGGGAGCGTTTCGTCAGCACGACGGTGAGGTGACGGTAATGGTGTAGTGATCTGCACAGGGCGTCGCCTAAGCACTACGACAATATGACTGGAGGAGCAAACTATGGAGGGGGCACCGCACACGGCTAGGAACAATTGATGTGTCTTCTAGGGGTGTCCTCCCCACGTATATAAAGGAGGGTGAGGGAGAGGGGCAGCCTAGGGTGTGCCCAAGTAGGAGGAATCCTACTTGCGTCGCTAGTCCAATTCGGCCCCCCTTCCATGTTTTCCACCATAGAGAAAATGGAAGAAGGAAGAAGAGAAGGAAGGAGGAGAGGAGAGAAGGAAGGAGGGGGCGCCGCCCCTCTTCCCTACTCCCACTCGGCCTCCTACCATGTGGTGGGCGCGCCAGCCCATGTGGGCTAGTGTGCTCCCCTCTCAAGGCCCATGTGGCCCATAACTTCTCCTCGGGGGTTCTGATAACCCTCCCGTTACACCGATATGTACCCAGTGTTGGGGAACGTAGCATAATTCAAAAAAAATTCTACGCTTCTCCAAGATCAATCTAAGGAGTCATCTAGCAATGAGGATAAAGGAGTGCATCTACATACCCTTTGTAGATCGCAAGCGGAAGCGTTCAAGAGAACGTGTATGATGGAGTCGTACTCGTCGTGATCCAAATCACCGATGATCCCAGCGCCGAACAGACGGCACCTCCGCGTTCAACACACGTACGATGCAGCGACGTCTCCTCCTTCTTGATCCAGTGAGGGGGGAGGAGAGGTTGATGGAGATCCAGCAGCACGACGGCGTGGTGGTGGATGCAACGGAAAAACTGCACGGCTTCGCCAAGCACCTGCGGGAGGAGGGAGATGTGTAACGGGGGGAGGGAGGCGCCAGGAGTAAGGGTGCGGCTGCCCTCTCTCCCCCCACTATATATTGGGGCCAGGGGCGGCGCCGGCCCTAGGAGATGCAATCTTCTAGGGGGCGGCGGCCAGGGGTGAGGCTTGCCCCCCAAGGCAAGGGGGGCGCCCCCACCCCTAGGGTTTCCAACCCTAGGCGCAGGGGGGAGGCCCAAGGGGGTGTGCCAACCCACTATGGGCTGGTTCCCCTCCCCCTATGGCCCATGGGGCCCTCCGGGAAAGGTGGCCCCACCCAGTGGACCCTCGGGACCTTCCGGTGGTCCCGGTACACTACCGGTGACCCCAGGAACTCTCCCGATGGCCGAATCTAGAGTTCCTATATATAATTCTTTACCTCTGGACCATTCCGGAACTCCTCGTGACGTCCGGGATCTCATCCAGAACTCCGAACAACATTCGGGTTACCGTGTGCATATATCTCTACAACCCTAGCGTCACCGAACCTTAAGTGTGTAGACCCTACGGGTTCGGGAGACACGTAGACATGACCGAGATGACTCTCCGGTCAATAACCAACAGCGGGATCTGGATACCCATGTTGGTTCCTATGTGTTCCTCGATTATCTCATCGGATGAACCACGATGTCAAGGATTCACTTAATCCCGTATGCAATTCCCTTTGTCTATCGGTATAGTACTTGCCCGAGATTCGATCGTCGGTATACCGATACCTTGTTCAATCTCGTCATGGCAAGTCTCTTTACTCGTTCCGTAATACATCATCCCGTGACTAACTCCTTAGCCACATTGAGCTCATTACGATGATGTCTTACTAAGTGGGCCCAGAGATACCTCTCCGTCATACGGAGTGACAAATCCCAGTCTCGGTTCGTGCCAACCCAACAGATACTTTCGGAGATACCCGTTGCGTACCTTTATAGCCACCCGGTTACGTTGTGACGTTTGGCACACCCAAATTATTCCTACGGTATCCGGGAGTTGCACAACCTCATGGTCTAAGGAAAAGATACTTGACATTGGAAAAGCTTTAGCATTACGAACTACACGATCTTGTGCTAGGCTTAGGATTGGGTCTTGTCCATCACATCATTCTCCTAATGATGTGATCCCGTTATCAATGACATCCAATGTCCATGGTCAGGAAACCGTGACCATCTGTTGATCAACGAGCTAGTAACTAGAGGCTTACCAGAGACACGTTGTGGTCTATGTATTCACACATGTATCACTGTTTCCGGATAATACAATTCAAGCATGAATAACAGACAATTATCATGAACAAGGAAATATAATAATAACCATTTTATCATTGCCTCTAGGGCATATTTCCAACAGTCTCCCACTTGCACTAGAGTCAATAATCTAGTTACATTGTGATGAATCGAACACCCATAGAGTTCTGGTGTTGATCATGTTTTGCTCGTGGAAGAGGTTTAGTCAACGGATCTGCGACATTCAGATCCGTATGCACTTTACAAATATCTATGTCTCCATCTTGAACATAATTTCGGATGGAGTTGAAACAGCGCTTGATGTGTTTGGTCTTCTTGTGAAACCTGGCTCCTTGGCAATGGCAATAGCTCCAGTGTTGTCACAGAAGAGAGTCATCGGGCTTGACGCGCTTGGAATGACTCCTAGGTCGGTGATGAACTCCTTCATCCAGACTCCTTCCTGCGCTGCTTCGCAAGCAGCTATGTACTCCGCTTCACATGTAGAATGTGCCACGACGCTCTGCTTGCAACTGCACCAGCTGACTACCCTACCATTCAAAATATACACGTATCCGGTTTGTGACTTGGAGTCATCCAGATCTGTGTCGAAGATAGCATTGATGTAACCCTTTACGGCGAGCTCTTCGTCACCTCCATAAACGAGAAACATATCCTTAGTCCTTTTCAGGTACTTCAGGATGTTCTTGACCGCTATCCAGTGTTCCATACTGGGATCACTTTGGTACCTCCCTACCAAACTTATGGCAAGGTTCACATCAGGTATGGCACACCGCATGTCATACATAATAGAACCTATGGCCGAGGCATAGGGGATTACACTCATCTTTTCTCTATCTTCTGCCGTGGTCGGGGATTGAGCCGTGTTCAATCTCATACCTTGCAATACAGGCAAGAACCCTTTCTTGGACTGATCCATATTGAACTTCTTCAATATCTTATCAAGGTATGTTCTTTTTGAAAGACCAATGAGGCGTCTCGATCTATCTCTGTAGATCTTGATGCCTAATATGTAAGCAGCTTCTCCAAGGTCCTTCATTGAAAAACTCTTATTCAAGTAGGCCTTTATGCTCTCCAAGAATTCTATATCATTTCCCATCAGCAATATGTCATCCACATATAATATGAGAAATGCTACAGAGCTCCCACTCACTTTCTTGTAAATACAGGCTTCTCCCCAAGTCTGTATAAACCCAAACGCTTTGATCACATCATTAAAGCAAATATTCCAACTCCGAGATGCTTGCACCAGCCCATAGATCGAGCGCTGGAGCTTGCATACCTTGTTAGCATTCTCAGGATCGACAAAACCTTCCGGCTGCATCATATACAGCTCTTCCTTGAGGAAGCCATTAAGGAATGCCGTTTTGACGTCCATTTGCCATATCTCATAATCATAGAATGCGGCAATTGGTAACATGATTCGGACGGACTTCAGCATCGCTACGGGAGAGAAAGTCTCGTCGTAGTCAATCCCTTGAACTTGTCGATAACCTTTAGCGACAAGCCGGGCCTTATAGATGGTCACATTACCATCCTTGTTAGTCTTCTTCTTAAATATCCATTTGTTTTCTATGGCGTGCCGATCATCGGGCAAGTCCACCAAAGTCCATACTTTGTTTTCATACATGGATCCTAACTCGGATTTCATGGCTTCAAGCCATTTGTTGGAATCCAGGCCCTCCATCGCTTCTTCATAGTTCGAAGGTTCACCGTTGTCTAACAACATGATTTCCATGATAGGGTTGCCGTACCACTCTGGTGCGGAACGTGTCCTTGTGGATCTTCGATGTTCAGTAGTAACTTGATCTGATTCTTCATGATCATCATCATTAACTTCCTCCCTAGTCGGTGCAGGCACCTCGGGAACAATTTCCCGCGCTGTGCTACTTTTCGGTTCGTAAGGGGTGACTGTCACCTCATCAAGTTCTACTTTCCCTCCCACTCACTTCTTTCGAGAGAAACTCTTTCTCCAGAAAGGATCCATTCTTGGAAATGAAGACCTTGCCTTCGGATCTGAGGTAGAAGGTGTACCCAATCATTTCCTTTGGGTATCCTATGAAGACGCATTTTTCCGATTTGGGTTCGAGCTTTTCAGGTTGAAGTTTCTTCACATAAGCATCGCAACCCCAAACTTTCAGAAACGACAGCTTAGGTTTCTTGCCAAACCAAAGTTCATACGGTGTCGTCTCAACGGACTTTGACGGAGCCCTATTTAAAGTGAATGTGGCAGTCTCTAAAGCATAACCCCAAAAAGATAGCGGTAAGTCGGTGAGAGACATCATAGATCGCACCATGTCCAACAGAGTACGATTTCGACGTTCGGACACACCATTACGCTGAGGTGTTCCAGGCGGTGTCAATTGTGAAACAATTCCACAGTTCCTTAGGTGTGTGCCAAATTCCTGACTTAAATATTCACCCCCACGATCCGATCGTAAGAACTTTATTTTTCTATCACATTGATTCTCAACCACATTCTGAAATTCCTTGAACTTTTCAAAGGTTTCATACTTGTGTTTCATTAAGTAGACATACCCATATCTACTTAAGTCATCCGTGAGGGTGAGAACATAATGATAGCCTCCGCGAGCTTCAACACTCATTGGACCGCACATATCGGTATGTATGATTTCCAATAAGTTGGTCGCTTGCTCCATTGTGCCGGAGAACGGAGTCTTGGTCATCTTTCCCAAGAGGCATGGTTCACACGTGTCAAATGATTCATAATCAAGAGACTCTAGAAGTCCATCTGCATGGAGCTTCTTCATACGTTTGACACCAATATGACCAAGGCGGCAATGCCACAAGTATGTGGGACTATCATTATCAACCTTACATCTTTTGGCATTCACACTATGAATATGTGTAACATCGCATTCGAGATTCATCAAAAATAAACCATTGACCAGCGGGGCATGACCATAAAACATATCTCTCATATAAAAAGAACAACCATTATTCTCAGATTGAGTAGCCATCTCGCATCAAACGAGATCCAGATACAATGTTCATGCTCAAAGTTGGTACTAAATAACAATTATTAAGGTTTAAAACTAATCCCGAGGGTAGATGTAGAGGTAGCATGCCGACGGCGATCACATCGACCTTGGAACCATTCCCGACGCGCATCGTCACTTCGTCCTTCGCCAGTCTCCGCTTATTCCATAGCTCCTGCTTTGAGTTACAAATGTGAGCAACTGCACCGGTATAAAATACCCAGGAGCTACTACGAGCGCTGGTAAGGTACACATCAATAACATGTATATCATATATACCTTTGACGTTGCCGGCCTTCTTATCTGCTAAGTATTTGGGGCAGTTCCGCTTCCAGTGACCCATTCCCTTGCAATAAAAGCACTCAGTCTCAGGCTTGGGTCCATTCTTTGGCTTCTTCCCGGCAACTGGCTTACCGGGCGCGGCAACTCCTTTGCCTTCCTTCTTGAAGTTCTTCTTACCATTGCCTTTCTTGAACTTAGTGGTTTTATTCACCATCAACACTTGATGCTCTTTCTTGATCTCCACCTCCGCTGATTTCAGCATTGAATACACCTCGAGAATGGACTTCTCCATCCCTTGCATATTGAAGTTTAACATGAAGCTCTTGTAGCTAGGTGGGAGGGACTGAAGGATTCTGTCAACGACCGCTTCGTCTGGGAGATTCATTCCCAACTGAGACAAGCGATTGTGCAACCTAGACAATTTGAGTATGTGCTCGCTGACAGAACTATTCTCCTCCATCTTACAACTGTAGAATGTGTTGGAGACGTCATATCTCTCAACTCGGGCATGAGCTTGGAAAACCATTTTCAGCTCTTGGAACATCTCATATGCTTCGTGGTGCTCAAAACGCTTTTGGAGCCCCGATTCTAAGCTATAGAGCATGCCGCACTGAACCAGGGAGTAATCATCACAACGCGACTGCCAAGCGTTCATAACATCTTGGTTTGCTGGGGCGGGAGCGTCACCTAGCGGTGCTTTTAGGACATAAGTTTTCTTGGCAGCTATGAGGATGATCCTCAGGTTACGGACCCAATCCGTATAGTTGCTACCATCGTCTTTCATCTTGGATTTCTCTAGGAACGCGTTGAAATTGAGGGTGACACGTGCGTGGGCCATTTGATCTACAAGACATATTGTAAAGAATTTAGACTAAGTTCATGACAATTAAGTTCATCTAATCAAATTTAATGAACTCCCACTCAGATAGACATCTCTCTAGTCATCTAAGTGAAACATGATCCGAATCGACTAAGCCGTGTCCGATCATCACGTGAGACGGACTAGTCATCAACGGCGAACATCTTCATGTTGATCGTATCTTCTATACGACTCATGTTCGACCTTTCGGTCTTCCATCTTCCGAGGCCATGTCTGTACATGCTAGGCTCGTCAAGTGAACCCTAAGTGTATTGCATGTGTAAATCTGGCTTACACCCGTTGTATGCGAACGTTAGAGCCTATCACACCCGATCATCACGTGGTGCTTAGGAACAACGATCCTTAGCAACGGTGCACAGTTAGGGGAACACAATTCTTGAAATTTTTAGTGAGAGATCATCTTATTTACTACCGTTGTTCTAAGCAAATAAGATGTAATAAACATGATAAACATCACATGCAATCAAATAAAGTGACATGATGTGGCCAATATCATTTTGCTCCTTTGATCTTCATCTTCGGGGCTCCATGATCATCATCGTCACCGGCATGACACCATGATCTCCATCATCATGTCTTCATGAAGTCGTCTTGCCAAACATTACTTCTACTACTATGGCTAACGTTTAACAATAAAGTAAAGTAATTACATGGCGTTATTCAGTGACACGTGGGTCATACAATAAATAAGACAACTCCTATGGCTCCTGCCGGTTGTCATTCTCATCGACATGCAAGTCGTGATTCCTATTACAAGAACATGATCACTCTCATACATCACATATATCATTCATCACATCTTTTAGCCATATCACATCACATAGCACATGCTGCAAGAACAAGTTAGACGTCCTCTAATTGTTGTTGCAAGTTTTACGTGGCTGCTATAGGTTCTAGCAAGAACATTTCTTACCTACGCCAAAACCACAACGCGATATGTCAATTTCTATTTGCCCTTCATAAGGACCCTTTTCATCGAATCCGATCCGACTAAAGTGGGAGAGACAAACACCCGCTAGCCACCTTATGCAACTACACTAGTAGAAAACAGGGCATTGGTCCAGCCCATTAGCCCCGGTTCAATCTAGAACCGGGACCAATGGGGGTACTGGACCCGGTTCGTTAGCCAAGGGGGTCGGCCGGGCCACGTGGGCCATTGGTCCCGGTTCTTCTGGACCTATTGGTCCCGGTTGGAGCTAAAAACCGGGACCAATGGCTCTTGCTCCTGGCCCACCACTATTGGTCCCAGTTGGTTTTATGAACCGGGACCAAAGGCACCCCTTTAGTCCCGGTTTGTAGCACCAACCGGGACCAGTGAGTTGCCTATATAAACCCCCTCACTCAAGAGCAGAGCTCACTGCTCTGTTTTTTTTTCTGGCCGAGGGGGAGAGGGGTTAGTGGTGCTTTAGCTCACCTCCTATGCGCACAACGTGTTCGGTGGAATGCCCGAGCCACACTAGTTAAGCTTTTCTCCTCTCGAAGCTCTATTTTCTCCGAGATTTATCTAGGTTTAGCGGTCCGTCCCGTCCCGTCCCCGTCTTCGCCGTCGTCGATCGCCCCCGCCGATCTCGTCACCGGCACCACCGTGGTGAGCCTCTTGTTATGTCCATGCTTTTCTTACTTTTATTATTGCTTTAGATAGATATTTTTCTAATTTTCTTACATTTATTATTGCTTGTTATTATATAGTGCGATGGTTTTGATATCCGCCCACGTGGGCCCTCGTCCGGTCTACGATTCGGATGTGGTATATTATCTTTAATTTATAACTATTTGTTTTAGTGCTTATGATAGTTATGCCGACCAACCTGACATGCATAGATGTTTTATTATGTCTAGGAGGTAGTTGAACCGGAAATTCCAACCGACCCTCTTGTGGAGAGGTTAAATTTAGTTGAAGAGGAAAACATTTCGTTAAAGAAAAAATTGGAAAAATGGAGGAGGAGAAGATGGAATTGGAGTTGCATGTTGCGGAAGTTATCGATGATCACAAGATCAAGATGGACCCTATTGTCGAGAGGTTAAATTTAGTTGAAGAAGAAAACAAATTCTTGAAGGAAGAAATAAAAAAAATTGTGGACGAGAAGATGATATTGGAGTTGCATGTTGCGGATGTCGTCGATGATCACAAGATAAAGATGGATGCAATGCGGTTGAAGATTAAAAAGATTAGAAAATATGCCATTCATACCGAGGCTTGGTATCATTATGCCGTTGGATCAATTGTTACCTTGGTTGCGATTATGATAGCATTTGTTTTCGCGTTGAAATGTTTTACATAGTTTCGATGTGTATGGAGAGCTATATGTTGTTAGATGAGAACTATATATGTATGTACTTTGGTTTTAATGTGATGATGAACTTTTATCCATTTGGTCACTTAATTATCTATTTATGATGTTCTGTAATGGTTTTTGACACACTTAATTATATATAAATGCACGCAGATGAACCGGCAATGGATGTACGGTGACAGACACACCTCCGAGTACATTAAGGGCGTGCGTGAGTTTCTAAATGCGGCTGAGGCAAACAAGCAGAATGGTTTTATGTGTTGTCCATGCACTAAATGTGTGAATACGATGTCTTACTCTAACCGGAAAATCTTTCACTCCCACCTGCTTTACAAGGGTTTCATGCCACACTATAATGTTTGGACGAGGCACGGAGAAATAGGGGTTATGATGGAAGACGGCGAAGAAGAAGAGTACGATGACAACTATGTGCCCCCTGAATACGGTGATGCTGCAATGGGGGGAGCTGGTGAAGATCAAGAGGAACCAGACGATGTGCCCAATGATGCTGCAACGGGTGAAGCTGCTGAAGATCAAGAGGAACCAAATGATGATCTTCGCCGGGTCATTGTCGATGCAAGGACACAATGCGAAAGTCAAAAGGAGAAGCTGAAGTTCGATTGCATGTTAGAGGATCACAAAAAAGGGTTCTACCCCAATTGCGAAGATGGCAACACAAAGCTCGGTACCGTACTGGAATTGCTGCAGTGGAAGGCAGAGAATGCTGTGGCTGACAAAGGATTTGAGAAGCTACTAAAAATATTGAAGAAGAAGCTTCCGAAGGATAACGAATTGCCCGACAGTACATACGCAGCAAAGAAGGTCGTATGCCCTCTAGGATTGGAGGTGCAGAAGATACATGCATGCCCTAATGACTGCATCCTCTACCGCGGTGCATACAACGATCTGAACGCATGCCCGGTATGCGGTGCATTGCGGTATAAGATCAGACGAGATGACCCTGGTGATGTTGATGGCGAGCCCGCCAGGAAGAGGGTTCCTACGAAGGTGATGTGGTATGCTCCTATAATACCACGGTTGAAACGTTTGTTTAGAAACAGAGAGCATGCCAAGTTGATGCGATGGCACAGTGAGGACCGTAAGAAAGACGGGAAGTTGAGAGCACCCGCTGACGGGTCGCAATGGAGAAAAATCGAGAGAAAGTACTGGGAGGAGTTTGCAAAGGACGCAAGGAACGTATGGTTTGCTTTAAGCGCGGATGGCATTAATCCTTTCGGGGAGCAGAGCAGCAATCACAGCACCTGGCCCGTGACTCTATGTATGTATAACCTTCCTCCTTGGATGTGCATGAAGCGGAAGTTCATTATGATGCCAGTTCTCATCCAAGGCCCTAAGCAACCCGGCAACGACATTGATGTGTACCTAAGGCCATTAGTTGAAGAACTTTTACAGCTGTGGAATGGAAAGGGTGTACGTGCGTGGGATGAGCACAAACAGGAGGAATTTGACCTAAAGGTGTTGCTGTTCGTGACCATCAACGATTGGCCCGCTCTCAGTAACCTTTCAGGACAGACAAACAAAGGATACCACACATGCACGCACTGTTTAGATGACACTGAAAGTATATACCTGGACAAGTGCAGGAAGAATGTGTACCTGGGCCATCGTTGATTTCTTCCGACCAACCATCAATGTCGAAAGAAAGGCAAGCATTTCAAAGGCGAGGCAGATCACCGGAAGAAGCCCGCCATGCATACCGGTGATCACGTACTTGCTATGGTCAATGATTTACACGTAATCTTTGGAAAGGGCCCCGGCGCACTAGCTGTTCCGAATGACGATGAGGGACACGCACCCATGTGGAAGAAGAAATCTATATTTTGGGACCTACCCTACTGGAAAGACCTAGAGGTCCGCTCTTCAATCGACGTGATGCACGTGACGAAGAACCTTTGCGTGAACCTGCTAGGCTTCTTGGGCGTGTATGGAAAGACAAAAGATACAGCTGAGGCACGGGAGGACCTGCAACGTTTGCACGAAAAAGACGGCATCCCTCCGAAGCAGTATGAAGGTCCTGCCAGCTATGCTCTTACGAAAGAAGAGAAAGAAATCTTCTTTGAATGCCTTCTCAGTATGAAGGTCCCGACTGGCTTCTCGTCGAATATAAAGGGAATAATTAATATGGCAGAGAAAAAGTTCCAGAACCTAAAGTCTCATGACTGCCATGTGATTATGACGCAACTGCTTCCGGTTGCATTGAGGGGGCTTCTACCGGAAAACGTCCGATTAGCCATTGTGAAGCTATGTGCATTCCTCAATGCAATCTCTCAGAAGGTGATCGATCCAGAAATCGTACCAAGGCTAAGGAGTGATGTGGCGCAATGTCTTGTCAGTTTCGAGCTTGTGTTCCCACCATCCTTCTTCAATATCATGACACACGTCCTAGTTCATCTAGTCGACGAGATTGTCATTCTGGGGCCCGTATTTCTACACAATATGTTCCCCTTTGAGAGGTTCATGGGAGTCCTAAAGAAATATGTCCGTAACCGCGCAAGGCCAGAAGGAAGCATCTCCATGGGCCATCAAACAGAGGATGTCATCAGGTTTTGTGTTGACTTCATTCCTGGCCTTAATAAGATAGGTCTCCCTAAATCGCGGTACGAGGGGAGACTGACTGGAAAAGGCACGCTTGGAAGGGACTCAATAATATGCAGGGACGGATATTCTTGGTCTCAAGCACACTACACAGTTCTACAGAACTCTACATTGGTGACCCCGTATGTCGATGAACACAAGAACAGTCTGCGCTCCAAACACCCGGAGCAGTGCGACGACTTGATTACACGTGAACACATCAGGACTTTCAGCAGTTGGTTGGAAACACGTCTCAGAGGTGACAACACTGTTTGTGATGAGTTGTACTTGTTGTCCAGGGGACCATCTTCGACCGTATTGATTTACAAAGGATACGAGATAAATGGGAATACATTTTACACGATTGTCCAAGATCAAAAAAGCACCAACCAAAACATCGGTGTCCGCTTTGATGCAACAACCGAGAGGGGAAAGGACACATATTATGGTTACATAGTGGACATATGGGAACTTGACTACGGACATGATTTTAAGGTCCCTTTGTTTAAGTGTAAATGGGTCAATCTGTCAGGAGACGGGGTACAGGTAGACCCACAGTACGGAATGACAACAGTGGATCTGAAAAATCTTGGATACACTGACGAACCGTTCGTCCTAGACAATGATGTGGCACAGGTTATCTATGTGAAGGACATGTCTACCAGACCGAGAAAAAGAAAAGATAAGGAAGCGAATACATCATACGATGAGCCAAAGCGCCACATAGTTCTTTCAGGAAAAAGGGACATCCTGGGAGTGGAGGGCAAGACAGACATGTCTAAAGATTATGAAAAGTTTCATGAAATTCCTCCCTTCAAAGTCAAGGCTGACCCAAGCATCCTGATAAACGATGAAGATTATCCATGGTTACGGCGCAATAAGCAAATGACACAAGCGAAGAAAAAGTGAAGAGTTTTTTCCGCAACTATTATGATGATACCATGCCAACTTTGTAACAAACGAGTATGATACCATTGTCCGTTTGTACTATTCAAATTTGCACTAACAGAAAGTTTGTAATTGGTTTTAACAGAAAGAATTAAAAAATAAAACAAAAAACAAAAGAAAATAAATAATGCAGAAAACAAAAAAAACTTGCAAAAAAATAAAAAAATAGCAACAATAAGTATTTCATTGTAAGTAGAAACAAAATAAAATAAATAAAGCAACAAAGAAAACAAATAATTTCAAATTTAAACTATTCAAATTTGAATACTACTTGCACTAACAGAAAGTTTGTAATTGGTTTTACCAGAAAGAATTAAAAAATAAAGCAAAAAACAAAAGAAAATAAATAATGCAGAAAACAAAACAAAAAAACTTGAAAAAAATAGCAACAATAAGTTTTTTTTTTGTAAGTAGAAACAAAATCAAATAAATAAAGCAACAAAGAAAACAAATAAATAAAAATAGCAACAGTAAGTATTTTGTTGAAAGTAGAAACAAAACTAAAAAATAAAGCAACAAAGAAAAAATAAAAAAAATGCCACCTACTGGGCCCACACGGCCTGAATACGACTAGAAACCCAACCATGGGTCAGGATTCAGGCCCGTAGTAAGCCCAGCAAGCCCACAGGCAAAGCAGTGTCAGTTTAGGCCCATAGCCTGCAGTTTAGACGAGTTCGAGAGGAGAGAGGCAGCGGGGCTTATAAACTGGTGCAGGCCTCTCTCAACTAGCGAGGTGGGACTAAACTTCCCACCGCACCGCAGCAAGGCCTTTAGTCCCGGTTGGTGGCAGCAACCGGGACTAAAGGGTGGCATTAGTCCCGGTTGGTGGTTGAAACCGGGACTAATACCCCCCTTTAGTCC
>LR738712.1:143960626-144010644 GCA_902687465.1 Secale cereale | reverse complement strand
TTGGTTTGTTGAATCCTTTGACACTAGACAAAATGTGACATGAGGGGGTCTAGGGTTGTGGATCGCCGAGATGTCGGGGGGGTCGAGAGGTTGCCTACCTGTGTCAAAGTATTGAAGAATTCCATGACTTCATCATTTGCCAGAAGTAACCGGGGCATGTTGGTACGAAGTTATGCAAAGATGTTTTGGAACGGAGTTCCTGATAGGATAATCCGTCTTTTGTTACGGAATATCTTATCTGGGACTCCGTTCCAAAACAACTTTGGAGAGCTTCGTACCATCATGCTACTGTTACTTTCGCCTAATGATGAAGTATTGGTTTTGTTGAATCATTTGACACTAGACAAAAGGTGACATGAGGGGGACTAGGGTTGTGGATCGCCGAGAAGTCGGGGGTCGAGGGGTCGAGAGAGGTTGCCTAGCTAGTGTCAAAGTATTGAAGAATTCCATGACTTCATCATTTGCCAGAAGTAACCGGGGCATTTTGGTACAAAGTTATGCAAAGTTGTTCTGGAACGAAGTCCCTGATAGGATAATCCGTCTTTTGTTACGAATTATCTTATCTGGGGACTCCGTTCCAAAACAACTTTGGAGAGCTTCGTACCATCATGCTACTGTTACTTTCGCCTAATGATGAAGTATTGGTTTTGTTGAATCCTTTGACACTAGACAAAATGTGACATGAGGGGGTCTAGGGTTTGTGGATCGCCGAGCAGTCGAGGGTTGAAGCTAGTTCTACGTTTGCCATTAATATATCCATCTGTCATGTTTGAATAATAATTGGCATGTTGTAAATATTTCTAGAAACAATGGACGACAACACCCGAGACCTAGCACAAGAAGCGATGTTGATGGACATAATCGCACATGGACAAAATGCCGTCTTGTCGTTTCTCAACGACACCGATGAGCAGGTCGAAAAAGAGCTGCAGATGGAAGATCTAGGCTATGATATTGATGGATCCGGTAACCCAATGCACATGGAAGAAGTAGACCGTGAGGACGGCTCCGGTGACCCAATGCCGGTGCAAGAAGGAGACCGTGATGCTGGCTCCGGTGACCGAACCGAGTCCGGCCAGGAGGTATATATGTTAGTTAAGCATGTGCTGACTAGTTAATTGATTCATTCATTAACTCTCGTCTTTGTTCCTTTTTCTAGCCCTCCGGATCGAGCAAATCTTCGGTAAAGAGACGAGGAGCGAAGAAAAAGTTGAGGCCGGATGAAAAGTTTGAGATCTCAGAAATCTCGCGCTCCGGCGAGCCGATTGCACCCATCCGGACAAAGAACGCATTTGTTAATCAGTGCGGGGTTCTGGTTAGGGACAAGATCCCGATCAGCATCCATCAATGGTTAAAGCCGACTGCAAACGATGCTCAGGTGACTTATGTCACTGATATGCAGAAAGAAGATCTTTGGACTGAGCTGAAGTCAAATTTCGTCCTACCGCGAGAGGTTGATCCGGCGAACCCAGTTAAAGAGGAGTTAATCAAGTCTGCTGCACTTTCCAAAATGGCAGACCAATTCAGGGCATGGAAGAAAAAACTGAATACGTTTGTCAAAGATAAAAACACTCCAGAATTCGTGGGCATATATGAGAAGATCAAAGATGACTGGCCCGCATTTGTGGCCCATAAGAAGTCGGAAAAGAGTCAGAAGATGTCGGAGACAAACCGGATAAATGCTGCGAAGAAGATGCATCACCATCGCACGGGGTCGGGTGGCTACCTCGTAGCCCGGCCTAAGTGGGCCAAGGCTGAGAATGATCTGCTTCATAAAGGGATCGAACCAGAGACAATGCACTGGCCAGAACGTTGCCGGACTTGGTTCTTCGGGGCTGGCGGAACCTTGGACCCTGTAACAGGGTGGTGCATTTGGACGGACAAGCAATTGGAAACACCACTCAGGAAGATGCGACAGTATATCAAAGCAGCGCATGATGGGACGTTCATCCCCGACAGAGAGAACGACGAGCTGACAATGGCCCTCGGGAATCCTGAGCACCCTGGACGGACACGAGGCACGCCAGGCTCCCTTCCGTGGCGTGCTGGGTTTCCGAACGCAGGAGGCTACAAATGCCACGACAGGAGGAAGAAAATGGAGCAGACCGAAATCCAGGCGCTGCGGGCCAGAATACAAGCGATAGAGGAACGGGAAGCAAATCGGGAGAAAAGAATTGCCGAAGCTTCCCCCGAAGCTACCCCGCCATCTCAGCGGAGAAGCAGCGTGGCTTCCACCGAGCTGCTTCAGCCAGAGCCTGCCTTGACGGCTACTGCCAGGAATCCTGTGGATGCTATCACGCAGGCACAAAATTGCCACCTTATGGCGCAGTGGATGAATCTGAAGGTCAAGGCGGCTGCTGGCTCTATTTATCCTTCTGGACCCGACGACACTTTTCACTACCGGCCGATTCCAGAAGGATATGCTAGGGTGATGGTCGACGAAATAACTGAGGGATTTGAGGAGCTCCAGCTTGACCACCCTACCGGTGAAGGGGAGACTCGGCTGGGTTCTTCACTGAAGACTCCATGCCTATGGCGGAAGGACCTAATCAACATTCTCAACTGGACGCCTCCGCCTCCTCCTCCTCCTCCGGCGAGTCAGGGCACTCCGCCTCCTCCACCGCCTCCTCCTCCGGCGAGTGACCATCAGGGCACTCCGGCTCCTTCTCCGGCGCGTGGCGGCACTCCGCCTCCTTCGCCGCCGGCGCGTGGCGGCACTCCGCCTCCTTCTCCGCCTAATTAGCAAGGGCGGAAGAGACCTGCCGCCGCTCCGGCTGCTCCTGCTCCGGCGCGTAAGCAAGTAAAAAAGACAGCCGCTTCGTCTGGTCCGGCGACGTCTACCAGTACAGCCAGAGGCGGGAGGCGATGCAGATTCAGTCCTTCTCTCACGCCTCTAGAGAAGTTACCGTATGAGAGGTCCGACGAGGAAAACACGAAGATCGCTCAAGGCCAAGTGAAGGACTTTTTTGAAGGGTTGAAAGCACAGAGACATCCACCTCCGGAGGAGAAGATAGATGCGGTGAAAGCAAAGCGCACTCTTGCTGCCCTGAAGCAACCAGCACAAAGTAAGCTGCAGGACAACTATGACCGCATGATCCAAAAGACATATCAAGCAGCGAAGCGGTCGGGAAGTACTAAAAGTGATCAGAGGTTAGCAGAAGGGCGAGCTGGGAAACAAATTGCCCAGCTCGGCGAACAAGCTGACCAATCGTGCCCCCCGCTCAAGGTGTCTAGCGACATGGTCGCTAATGATCCGAGGATGGTGCCCGGTTATACGAATCTTGCAGATTACGCGTCCGACGATGTACACTATGATTTCTTGGAAGTGCAGATAGAAAGATACGAGTACAAAAAGCCTCTCGTCAAAAATGAAAGATCTCTATCAACGAATATGCGAAGATTGCATGATTGGTACTTGAAAATCTGCAGAGAGTCTGGGGGGAGGGATAACTTGTATTTGAGAGTTAAACCGGAGCATGACCTCGTTGGAATTGACCTGTTGCCTGTTCCATTTGAGGATTTCTATCAGTTTTTCAATCAATTGGCCCTCGATAAAGCAACGGTCACCTGCTACTGTCTGTAAGTAGTACTACTTCTGTCATTAAGTCTCTCTATATAGCTGATCTTCATTGCATGTATTTATAATTATCCTCACTATATTATGCAGATTGAAGATAGTCGAATTGAAGAAAAGACAAGTAGGTGATATTGGGTTTATTAACACATACCTCATAGATGCAACCGAGGTTAAATTGCGTCCCGACGATACCGAGACAAACTTGCTACGATCGTTGGTGGTAAATGAAAACAAAGATATAATACTCTTTCCTTACAACTTCAAGTGAGTGTTACTGTCTTGTGCATATTTGGTTTCCCTTATATATCAGTCAAGGTTATAGTGATGTAATTGATGATCTCATGCATTCGTGCGCAGCTTCCACTATATTCTCTTAGAGATTAAGCTTGAGAAGGGAGTAGTAACTGTCTTGGACTCTAAACGTAAAGATCCCGAGGAGTATGCGGACATGACTCAAATGCTAGCCAGGTAAGTTAAATCGATCAATATTATCCACCATGCATATATATCAGCAACTTCATTTCTGATATCAACTAATTGTTTTCTTTGTCTGGCAGGGCTTGGAAAAAATTCACCAAAAAAGCTCCGGGACTGCCGAAGAAGCTACAATTTAGATACCCGAAAGTAAGTACTATATAGTAGCATGTTCCGCGCGCGCATCTCCTATATCTTGATTCAAGCGCTAGTTTCATCAATACCAATTTGGCATTCTTGCTTATCAGTTTGATTAACCTCTATTTCTTGTAAAGTGGTTGTGGCAGGAACCCGGGAATGATTATTGTGGATACTACATTTGCGAGTCCATCCGCCACACGACCTGTGAGCGGGGCTACACTGATGAACAATTTGAAGTGCGTAAGCAATCAATAATATTCACAAATTTATAGCATCATTTCATCTATTGACCCCCTACTTCAAATTAGATGTTTCGGATGCGGGATGAACTCCTAACACCAGATCGTCTGCGAGCAATTCAAGAGGAATTGGCGGCATTCTTCCTTGAACACGTGATCGCTGAAGACGGAGAATACTATGTGGACCATGCATCCATATGATAGGAGATTATTTTTGTAAGAGATAATTATTGTATATATGTGCCCGGTAGTGTCGGATAGATATACGAGAACTTGTTGTTCAACCAATCTCTCGGAGAAGGAGAGGTGGTCGATATTACTTCTCTCTGTATGCATATATATATATATATGTTGATTATACGATCTTCTGTTTCCTTCGTTTGCTTAGTAGCTAGTAGCTAGCTAGCTAGCTAGCGTGACTCTAGTCCTCTCTATATACGTATGTGTAGTATGTAGCGTCGACCAAGCATGGACATAAGAGAGGACACTTCTCTCTATTAATTAGCTAGCTAACACAATATATGAAACACCTAAATTAACCCCCCAAAACCTAAAACCCCCCTCCCCTTTCAAAAAAAAAAAACAAAAACCACAGCCACAGAAATGCTGACGCATGGATGCCTTTTGGTCCCGGTTGGTACCACCAACCGGGACTAAAGCCCCTCCTGCCTGGACTCGGTGCACAGGCCACGTGGACACCCTTCTGCCCCGGTTCTGGATTGAACCGGGACTAAAGGGTCAGAGCATTAGTACCGACCCTCTTGTCCCGGTTCTTGAACCGGGGCTAAAGGCCCAAATGAACCGGGTCTGATGACCCTTTATCTACTAGTGCTAGTGCATGTCAGTCGGTGGAACCAGTCTCACGTAAGCGTACGTGTAAGGTCGGTCCGGGGCGCTTCATCCCACGATGCCGCCCAATCAATATTGGACTAGTAGCGGCAAGAGAATTGAACAGATCTACGCCCACAACTACTTTGTGTTCTACTCGTGCAAGATGCTACGCAAAGACCTAGCTCAGATGCCACTGTTGGGGAACGTAGCAGAATTCAAAAAAAAATCTACGCTTCACCAAGATCAATCTAAGGAGTCATCTAGCAACGAGGATAAAGGAGTGCATCTACATACCCTTTGTAGATCGTGAGCGGAAGCGTTCAAGAGAACGTGGATGATGGAGTCGTACTCGTCGTGATCCAAGTCACCGATGATCCCAGCGTCGAACGACGACACCTCCGCGTTCAACACACGTATGGTGCAGCGACGTCTCCTCCTTCTTGATCCAGCCAGGGGGGAGGAGAGGTTGATGGAGATCTAGCAGCACGACGGCGAGGTGGTGGATGCAACGAAAAAACTGCAGGGCTTCGCCAAGCACCTGCGGGAGGAGGGAGATGTGTAACGGGGGGAGGGAGGCGCCAGGAGTAAGGGTGCGGCTGCCCTCTCTCCCCCCACTATATATTGGGGCCAGGGGCGGCGCCGGCCCTAGGAGACGCAATCTCCTTGGGGGCGGCGTCCAGGGGTGAGGCTTGCCCCCCAAGGCAAGGGGGCGCCCCCCACCCCTAGGGTTTCCAACCCTAGGCGCAGGGGGGAGGCCCAAGGGGGTGTGCCAACCCACTATGGGCTGGTTCCCCTGCCCCTATGGCCCATGGGGCCCTCCGGGAAGGGTGGCCCCACCCAGTGGACCCTCGGGACCCTTCCGGTGGTCCCGGTACACTACCGGTGACCCCAGGAACTCTCCCGATGGCCGAATCTGGACTTCCTATATATAATTCTTTACCTCCGGACCATTCCTGAACTCCTCGTGACGTCCGGGATCTTATCCGGGACTCCGAAGAACATTCGGGTTACCGTGTGCATATATCTCTACAACCCTAGCGTCACCGAACCTTAAGTGTGTAGAACCTACGGGTTCGGGAGACACGTAGACATGACCGAGACAACTCTCTGGTCAATAACCAACAGCGGGATCTGGATACCCATGTTGGTTCCTATGTGTTCTTCGATTATCTCATGGGATGAACCACGATGTCAAGGATTCACTTAATCCCGTATGCAATTCCCTTTGTCTATCGGTATAGTACTTGCCCGAGATTCGATCGTCGGTATACCGATACCTTGTTCAATCTCGTCATGGCAAGTCTCTTTACTCGTTCCGTAATACATCATCCCGTGACTAACTCCTTAGCCACATTGAGCTCATTACGATGATGTCTTACCGAGTGGGCCCAGAGATACCTCTTCGTCATACGGAGTGACAAATCCCAGTCTCGGTTCGTGCCAACCCAACAGATACTTTCGGAGATACCCGTTGCGTACCTTTATAGCCACCCAGTTATGTTGTGACGTTTGGCACACCCAAAGTATTCCTACGGTATCCGGGAGTTGCACAACCTCATGGTCTAAGGAAAAGATACTTGACATTGGAAAAGCTTTAGCATTACGAACTACACGATCTTGTGCTAGGCTTAGGATTGGGTTTTGTCCATCACATCATTCTCCTAATGATGTGATCCCGTTATCAATGACATCCAATGTCCATGGTCAGGAAACCGTGACCATCTGTTGAGCAACGAGCTAGTAACTAGAGGATTTACCAGGGACACGTTGTGGTCTATGTATTCACACATGTATCACTGTTTCCGGATAATACAATTCAAGCATGAATAACGGACAATTATCATGAACAAGGAAATATAATAATAATCATTTTATTATTGCCTCTAGGGCATATTTCCAACACCCAGTACCCCTTGGAACACGTCTGGTTTCCGAATATCATCATCCTATATATGAATCTTTAACTCTCGAACATTTCAAGACTCCTCGTCATGTCCGTGATCTCATCCGGGACTCTGAACAATCTTCAGTCACCAAAAACACATAACTCACAATACAAATCGTCATCGAACATTAAGCGTGCGGACTCTACGAGTTCGAGAACTATGTAGACATGACCGAGACACATCTCTGGTCAATAACCAATAGCGGAACCTGGATGCTCATATTGGTTCCTACATATTCTACGAAGATCTCATTGGGGAACATAGTATTTCGAAAAAATTCCCTACGCACATGCAAGATCATGGTGATGTATAGCAACAAGAGGGGAGAGTGTCATCCACGTACCCTCGTAGACCGTAAGCGGAAGCGTTATGACAACGCGGTTGATGTAGTCGTACGTATTCACGATCGACCGATCCTAGTACCAAACGTACGGCACCTCCGCTATCTGCACACGTTCTGCTCGGTGACATCACACGAACTCACTATCCAGTAGAGCTTCGAGGGAGAGTTCCGTCGGCACGACGACGTGATGATGGTGATGATGAAGTTACCGATGCATGGCTTTGCCTAAGCACTGCAACGATATGACCGAGGTGTGTTTCTATGGAGGGGGACACCGCACACGGCTAAAAGATCAATGATCAACTTGTGTGTCCATGGGGTGCCCCCCACCCCCGTATATAAAGGAGTGGAGGAGGGGGAGAGGCCGGCCCTCTATGGCGCGCCTAGGAGGAGTCCTACTCCCACCGGCAGTAGGATCCCCCCCCTTCCCCACTTGGACTAGGAGAGAAGGAAGGAGAGGGAGAGAGGAAGGAAAGGGGGGCGCCGCCCCTCCCCTCCTAGTTCAATTCGGACTAGAGGGAGAGGGGGCGCGCCGCCTGCCCTGGTCTCCTCTCTCTCTCTCTCTCTCCACTATGGCCCAATAAGGCCCATATACTTACCGGGGGGGTCCGGTAACCTCCCGGTACTCCGGTAAAATCCCGATTTTACCCGGACCATTCTGATGTCCAAATATAGGCTTCCAATATATCAATCTTTATGTCTCGGACATTCCGAGACTCCTTGTCATGCCCGTGATCATATCCGGCACTCCGAACTACCTTCGGTACATCAAAACTCATAAACTCATAATACCGATCATCACCAAACGTTAAGCGTGCGGACCCTACGGGTTTGAGAACTATGTAGTCATGACCGGAACTCATCTCCGGTCAATAACCAACAGTGGAACCTGGATGCTCATATTGGTTCCTACATATTCTACAAAGATCTTTATCGGTCAAACCGCATAACAATATACGTTGTTCCTTTTGTCATCAGTATGTTACTTGCCCAAGATTCGATCATCGATATCTCGATACCTAGTTCAATCTCATTACCGAAAAGTCTCTTTACTCGTTTTGTAATGCATCATCTCGTGACTAACTCATTAGTCATTTGCTTGCAAGGCTTATAGTGATGTGCATTACCGAGAGGGCCCAGAGATACCTCTCTAACACTCGGAGTGACAAATCCTGATCTTGATCTATGCCAACACCACAAACACCTTCGGAGACACCTGTAGAGCATCTTTATAATCACCCAGTTACGTTGTAACGTTTGATAGCACACAAGGTGTTCCTCCAGTATATGGGAGTTGCATAATCTCATAGTCATAGGAACATGTATAAGTCATGAAGAAAGCTATAGCAGTAAAACTAAATGATCAAGTGCTAAGCTAACGGAATGGGTCAAGTAAATCACATCATTCACCAATGATGTGATCCCGTTTATCAAATGACAACTCATGTCTATGGCTAGGAAACTTAACCATCTTTGATTCAACGAGCTAGTCAAGTAGAGGCATACTAGTGACACTATCTTTGTCTATATTTCACACATGTATTGTGTTTTCGGTTAATACAATTCTAGCATGAATAATAAACATTTATCATGATATAAGGAAATAAATAATAACTTTATTATTGCCTCTAGGGCATATTTCCTTCAGTCTCCCACTTGCACTAGAGTCAATAATCTAGTTCACATCACCATGTGATTTAACACCAATTGTTCACATCCTCATGTGATTTAACACTTTATAGTTCACATCGCCATGTGACCAATACCCAAAAGGTTTACTAGAGTCAATAATCTTGTTCACATCTCCATGTGATTAACACCCAAAGAGTACTAAGGTGTGATCATGTTTTGCTTGTGAGAGAGGTTAATCAATGGGTCTGCCACATTCAGATCCGTATGTATTTTGCAAATTTCTATGTCTACAATGCTCTGCATGGAGCTACTCTAGCTAAATTCTCCCACTTTCAATATGTATCCTGATCGAGACTCGGAGTCATCTAGATCAGTGTCAAAACTTGCATTGACGTAACTCTTTACGATGAAATCTTTATCACCTCCATAACCAAGAAATATTTCCTTAGTCCTCTAAAGATAATTTTGACCGCTGTCCAGTGATCTACTCCTAGATCAAAATTGTACCTCCTTGCCAAACTCATGGCAAGGTACACAATAGGTTTGGTACACAGCATGGCATACTGTAAAGAACCTATGGCTGAGGCATTGGAAATGACTTTCATTCTTTCTCTATCTTCTGCCATGGTCAGGTTTTGAGTCTTACTCAACTTCATACCTTGCAACACAAGCAAGAACTCTTTCTTTGACTATTCCATTTTGAACTACTTCAAAAACTTGTCAAGGTATGTACTCATTGAAAAAACTTATCAAGCATCTTGATCTATCTCTATAGATCTTGATGCTCAATATGTAAGCAGCTTCACCGAGGTCTTTCTTTGAAAAACTCCTTTCAAACACTCCTTTATGCTTTCTAGAAAATTCCACGTCATTTCTGATTAACTATATGTAATTCACATATACTTTATCAGAAAGGTTGTGGTGCTCCCACTCGCTTTCTTGTAAATACAGGCTTCACTGCAAGTCTATATAATACTATATGCTTTGATCAACTTATCAAAGCGTATATTCCAACTCCAAGAAGCTTGCACCAATCCATAGATGGATCGCTGGAGCTTGCACATTTTGTTAGCACATATAGGATTGACAAAACCTTCTAGTTGCATCATATACAACTCTTCCTTAATAAATCCATTAAAGAACACAGTTTTGCTATTCATTTGCCAGATTTCATAAAATGCGGCAATTGCTAACATGATTCAGACAGACTTAAGCATCCTTACGAGTGAGAAAATCTCATCGTAGTCAACACCTTGAACTTGTTGAAAACCTTTCGCAACAAGCCGAGCTTTGTAGATGGTATCCATCAGCGTCAGTCTTCCTCTTAAACATCCATTTATTTTCAATGGCTTGCCGATCATCGGGCAAGTCAACCAAAGACCATACTTTGTTTTCATACATGGATCCCATCCCAGATTTGCTAGCCTCAAGCCATTTTGCGGAATCTGGGCTCATCATCGCTTCCTCATAGTTCGTAGGTTCATCATGGTCTAGTAACATGACTTCCAGGACTGGGTTGCCGTACCACTCTTGTGTGGAATGTACTCTGGTTGACCTACGAGGTTCAGTAGTAACTTGATCTGAAGTTTCATGATCATCATCATTAGCTTCCTCACTAATTGGTGTAGGAATCATCGGAACTAGTTTCTGTGATGTACTACTTTCCAATTCGGGAGAAGGTACAATTACCTCATCAAGTTCTACTTTCCTCCCACTCACTTATTTCGAGAAAAACTCCTTCTCTAGAAAGGATCCATTCTTAGCAACGAATATCTTGCCTTCGGATCTGTGATAGAAGGTATACCCAACAATTTCCTTTAGGTATCCTATGAAGACACATTTCTCCGACTTGGGTTCGAGCTTATCAGGTTGAAGCTTTTTCACATAAGCATCGCAGCCCCAAACTTTAAGAAACGACGACTTTGGTTTCTTGCCAAACCACAGTTCATAAGGCGTTGTCTCAACGGATTTAGATGGTGCCCTATTTAACGTGAATGCAGCTGTCTCTAATGCATATCCCCAAAATGATAATGGTAAATCGATAAGAGTCATCATAGATCGCACCATATCTAATAAAGTACGGTTATGACGTTCGAACACACCATTATGCTGTGGTGTTTTGGGTGGCGTGAGCTGTGAAACTATTCCACATTGTTTTAAATGAAGACCAAACTCGTAACTCAAATATTCGCCTCCGCGATAAGATCGTAGAAACTTTATTTTCTTGTTACGACGATTTTCTACTTCACTCCGAAATTCTTTGAACTTTTCAAATGTTTCAGACTTGTGCTTCATCAAGTAGATATATCCATATCTGCTCAAATCATCTGTGAAGGTCAGAAAATAATGATATCCGTCGTGAGCCTCAACACTCATTGGTCCACATACATCAGTATTTATGATTTCCAACAAATCAGTTGCTCCCTCCATTGTTCCAGAGAACGGAGTTTTAGGCATCTTGCCCATGAGGCATGGTTCGCAAGCACCAAGTGATTTATAATCAAGTGATTCCAAAAGCCCATCAGCATGGAGTTTTTCAAGCGCTTTACACCAATATGACCTAAATGGCAGCGCCACAAATAAGTTGCACTATCATTATCAACTTTGCATCTTTTGGCTTCAATATTATGAATATGAGTATTACTACGATCGAGATCCAACAAACTATTTTCATTGGGTGTATGACCATCGAGGGTTTTATTCATGTAAACAGAATAACAATTATTCTATGACTTTAAATGAATAACCGTATTGCAACAAACATGATCAAATCATATTCATGCTCAACGCAAATTCCGAATAACTTTTATTTAGGTTCCACACTAATCCCGAAAGTATAGGGAGTGTGCGATGATGATCATATCAATCTTGCAACCACTTCCAACACACATCGTCACTTCACCTTTAACTAGTCTCTGTTCATTCTGCAACTCTTGTTTCGAGTAACTAATTTTAGCAACTGAACCGGTATCAAATACCCAAGGGCTGCTATGGACACTAGTAAAGTACACATCAATAATCTGTATATCAAATATACCTTTGTTCACTTTGCCATCCTTCTTATCCGCCAAGTATCTAGGGCAGTTCCACTTCCAGTGACCAATTCCTTTGCAGTAGAAGCACTTAGTTTTAGGCTTGAGCTTAGCTTTGGATTTCTTCATGGGAGTGTCAACTTGCTTGTCATTCTTCTTGAAGTTCCACTTCTATCCCTTAGCCCTTTACTTGAAACAAGTGGTCTTGTTAACCATCAACACTTGATGCTCTTTCTTGATTTCTACCTTCGCCGATTTCAGCATCACGAAGAGCTCGGGAATTACTTTCGTCATCCCTTGCATATTATAGTTCATCACGAAGTTCTACTAACTTGGTGATAGTGACTAGAGAACTTTGTCGATTACTATCTTATCTGGATGATTAACTCCCACTTGATTCAAGCAATTGTAGTACGCAGACAATCTGAGCACATGCTCATTGGTTGAGCTATTCTCCTCCATCTTGTAGGCAAAGTACTGTCAGAGGTCTTATACCTCTCGACACGGGCATAAGTATGAAATACTAATTTCAACACTTGGAACATCTCATATGCTTCGTGGCATTCAAAATGTTTTTGAAGTCCCGGTTCTAAGCCGTAAAGCATGGTGCACTAAACTATCAAGTAGTCATCATACCGAGCTTTTTGTCAAAACGTTCATAACGTCTGCATCTGCTCCTGCAATAGGTCTGTCACCTAGCGGTGCATCAAGGACATAATTCTTTTGTGCAGCAATGAGGAAAAATCCTCAGATCATGGAACACGTCTGCATCATTGCTACTATGATCTTTCAACTTATATTTCTCTAGGAACATATAAAAATAAACGGGGAGCTACATCGCGAGCTATTGATCTACAACATAGATATGCTAATACTACCAGGACTAAATTCATGATAAATTAAAGTTCAATTACTCGTATTACTAAAGAACTCCCACTTAGATAGACATCCCTCTAGTCATCTAAATGATCACGTGATCCAAATCAACTAAACCATGTTCGATCATCACGTGAGATGGAGTAGTTTTCAATGGTGAACATCTTATGTTGATCATATCTACTATATGATTCACGCTCGACCTTTCGGTCTCTAGTGTTCCGAGGCCATGTCTGTACATGCTAGGCTCGTCAAGTTTAACCCAAGTATTCTGCATGTGCAAAACTGTCTTACACCCGTTGTATTTGAATGTAGAGCTTATCACACCCGATCATCACGTGGTGTCTCGGCACGACAAACTTTCGCAATGGTGCATACTCAGGGAGAACACTTGTACCTTGAAATTTTGTAAGGGATCATCTTATAATGCTACCGCCGTACTAAGCAAAATAAGAAGCATAAAGATAAACATCACATGCAATCAATATAAGTGATATGATATGGCCATCATCATCTTGTGCCTTTGATATTCATCTCCAAAGCACCGTCATGATCACCATCGTCACCGACGCGACACCTTGATCTCCATCGTAGCATCATTATCGTCTTGCCAACTATTGCTACTATGACTATCGCTACCGCTTAGTGATAAAGTAAAGCAATTACATGGCGATTGCATTTCATACAATAAAGCGACAATTATATGGCTCCTGCCAGTTGCTGATAACTCTATTACAAAACATGATCATCTCATACAATAAAATTTAGCATCATGTCTTGACCATATCACATCACAACATGCCCTGCAAAAACAAGTTAGACATCCTCTAATTTGTTGTTGCAAGTTTTACGTGGCTGCTACGGGCTGAGCAAGAACCGTTCTTACCTACGCATCAAAACCACAACGATATTTCGTCAAGTATGTGATGTTTTAACCTTCACAAGGACCGGGTGTAGCCACACTCGATTTTCAACTAAAGTTGGAGAAACTGACACCCACCAACCACCTGTGCGTGAAGCATGTCGGTAGAACCAGTCTCATGTAAGCGTACACGTAAGTTCGGTCTGGGCCGCTTCATCCAACAATACCGCCAAATCAAAGTATGACATGCTGGTAAGAAGTATGACTAGTATCGCCCACAACTCACTTGTGTTTTACTCGTGCATATTACATCTACTCATAAACCTGGCTCATGATGCCATTGTAGGGGAACGTAGTATTTCAAAAAAAATCTCTAAGCACACGCAAGATCATGGTGATGTATAGCAACAAGAGGGGAGAGTGTCGTCCACGTACCCTCGTAGACCGTAAGCGGAAGCGATATGACAACGCGGTTGATGTAGTCGTACGTCTTCATGATCGACCGATCCTAGTACCGAACATACGGCACCTCCATGATCTGCACTTGTTCAGCTCGGTGACGTCCCACGAACTCACAATACAATAGAGCTTCAAGGGAGAGTTCTGTCGGCACGACAGCGTAATGACGGTGATGATGAAGTTACCGACGCAGGGCTTCGCCTAAGCACTGCAACGATATGACCGAGGTGTGTTTCTGTGGAGGGGGGCGCCGCACACGGCTAAAAGATCAATTCTCAACTTGTGTGTCCATGGGGTGCCCGCACCCCCATATATAAAGGAGTGGAGGAGGGGGAGAGGCCAGCCCTCTATGACGCGCCTAGGAGGAGTCCTGCTCCCCCCGGGAGTAGGATTCCCCCCTTCCCTAGTTGGACTAGGAGAGAAGGAAGGAGAGGGAGAGAGGAAGGAAAGGGGGGCGTCGCCCCTCCCCTCCTAGTCCAATTTGGACTAAAGGGAGAGGGGCATGCGGCCTGCCCTGGTCTCTCTCTCTCTCTCTCCACTATGGCCCAATAAGGCCCATATACTTACTAGGGGGTTCCGGTAACCTCCCGGTACTCCGGTAAAATCCAGATTTTACCCCGAACCATTCCGATGTCCAAATATAGGCTTCCAACATATTGATCTTTATGTCTCGGACATTCTGAGACTCCTCGTCATGTTCGTGATCATATACGAGACTCCGAACTACCTTTAGTACATCAAAACTCATAAACTCATAATACCGATCGTCACCAAACATTAAGCGCGCGGACCCTACGGGTTCGAGAACTATGTAGACATGACCGAGACTCATCTCCGATCAATAACCAACAGCGGAACCTGGATGCTCATATTGGTTCCTACATATTTTATGAAGATCTTTATCGGTCAAACCGCATAACAATATACGATGTTCCTTTTGTCATCGGTATGTTACTTGCCCGAGATTCGATCGTCGGTATCTCGATGCCTAGTTCAATCTCATTACCGGTAAGTCTCTTTACTCGTTCTGTAATGGATCATCTCGTGACTAACTCATTAGTCATTTTCTTGCAAGGCTTATAGTGATGTGCATTACCGAGAGGGCCCAGAGATACCTCTCCGACACTCGGAGTGACAAATCCTATTCTTGATCTATGCCAACACCACAAACACCTTCGGAGACACCTGTAGAGCATCTTTATAATCACCCAGTTACGTTGTGACGTTTGATAGCACACAAGGTGTTCCTCCAGTATTTGGGAGTTGCATAATCTCATAGTCATAGGAACATGTATAAGTCATGAAGAAAGCAATAGCAGTAAAACTAAACGATCAACTGCTAAGCTAACAGAATGGGTCAAGTCAATCACATCATTCACCAATGATGTGATCCCGTTAATCAAATGGCACCTCATGTCTATGGCTACGAAACTTAACCATCTTTGATTCAACGAGCTAGTTAAGTAGAGGCATAGTAGTGACACTTTCTTTGTCTATATATTCACACATGTATTATGTTTCCGGTTAATACAATTCTAGCATGAATAATAAACATTTATCATGTTATATGTAAATAAATAATAAATTTATTATTGCCTCTAGGGAATATTTCCTTCAGATCTTTATTGGTCAATTAAAGTGCAACTAATCGTCGGGTAGTTTTGGTAATTAATAACAACATATAGCTCATTGAACTAATATCCTTTCAAGATAAATATTTCAGGAAGTTCAATAGATGGCATGGCATGGATTAGAAATGTGGACCCCTCAAAATGCTAAGGACAAAGATTGGCAAAATCTCAAGACTCTACACTTTCATTTTAGTGATCCAAGATCACATTGAGTCCGTAGGAAAAGCCAATACTATTAAAATGGGATGAGGTGTTGCTTAATGGTCTACTTGCTCAAGTGCTTAGTAATATGCTCCAAATCCCTCAACCACTTTCTCATTTCCACATATGTCCTAAACCTAAAAGTCAAACTTGGCCCCACCGATTTGATTTATCCGGCGCCACCGAGTTCACTTGACATAGCCACTGCCACAAACCCTAATCAGTTCGGTCTCACCGATAGGGATCTCGGTCTCACCGAGATGGGGATGCAAATTTTCTGTTTCCTCTTTGTAACGTTCCTGTCTAACCGAGATGAGCGGATCGGTCCCACCGAGTTGCCATTGCAAACTATCTGTTTCCTCTTCGTAACGTTTTGTTCTCACCGAGATGAGCGAATCGGCCCCACCAAGTTTGCCTGATCAACACTCTGTTGGCCTATTACCAAAATCTGTCTCACCGAGTTTGTGTAATCGGTCAAACCGAGTTGAGGTTTTCCCCTAACCCTAAAGCATCGGTTGTCGTGGTTCTAAGTATGACAGTACGAGTAGTGGGTACGTAGGAGGAGGCAATGTCCTAGCTACGGTGATATTGTACACAAGATGTTTACGAGTTCAAGCCCTTCTCAGAGGAAGTAAAAGCCCTACGTCTCGGTTCCCGGAGGCGGTTGACTGGAATGTATATGTGTGTTTGAGTTACAGGGGGTGCGAACCCTTATACTGGAGGAGGGAGTGGCTTATATAGAGTGCGTCAGGACCCCAGCCATCCCCACGTTACAAAGGGTTCAATGTACATAAAGGCAGGGCGTTACTGATATGCCTGCAATAAAGGGTGATAAAGGCATTCATTACCGCAGAATGAATGCATGATTGTTGCTGTCCTAACGGACCTTTGACCTTCGGGGGTCGAGTTCTTTGCATGGTCGAGTGTCCTCATCCTTCCGAGTGGAGTTGAGTCGTCTGAGCGAGGGTATGCAGTCGAGTGAAATGTCCTCTTGGGCCGTAACAGTCGACCATTTCTGTTGTCTTCGAGTTGTCTCTTGATCTTATGGGGTAGTGACCTCGGGTGGGGTACCTGGGTCAGGCCTGTGACCCTACCCTAGGTTTGTAGCATCATCAGTAGCCCCCGAATGGATTGAGGTCCGAGTGGAGGAGAGTGTTAAAGTTGGCCTTGGCTCAAGCTTGATATCCCTGGGGAATCTTCTTGAGTTTGTGGACCAGGCTGACCCTTCAACCTTGACTTGATCGCCTTAATCGATTCAAGAACTACCGAGTGTACTTGTTTGTGTTGACCGTCGAGTGAACTTTTGCGCGCGGCTCCGAGCGTCAGCAGGGCGCGCAACTTTCGGCGTAATTGATTGTTCTCTGGTCTCCGGATTTCGCAGGATTTGAAATTTGGGGAAGCGCGTGGGACGGGTCGTGCCACAGTAATCGGATCGGATATGCTCGGGGTGCCTCGGTTTCCACGCCGCCTTTTTCGCCACGTATTGGGCGCGCACTTGTTGCGGGATTTGACAGGATAGCTTGGGGCTACCAGTCAGTCACTCGACCACCGCGCTATAAATAAGCACCACAGCCAAGGCGAAAGCATTGTGCGCCCAATCTCTGCCTCTTCTTCCTCCGCTCCTCCGTCGCGCCTCTGCTCTCCAGTTTCCACCGCTCGGCCCGCACCGGCTCGCCCCCCCATGGGAAAGGACAAGACAGCGGTTCTGGAGCGCTTGAAGAAAGCGGTGGCGACGGGGAAGGGGAAGAGATCCAACCGAGGGCCGTCGTCGAGGTCTGGGCTCCCGCCTGGCTAGATCCAGGGGGACTGGATCAGGTCTACGATGACGCCGGAGGACATGGAGGAGCTGGTGGAGGAGGGCCTGATCGTCCGTGACTCCTGGCGGCTGCCGAAGGACTAGCTTGAGCCCCAGCCGCAAGGGGGCGAGTGTGTTCTCCTCGCGACCCACGTCGACCGAGGTTTTTCCCTTGCCCCACATCCTTTCTTCTATGGTTTCCTGGCTTTCTACGACGCCCGGCTACACCACTTCACTCCCAACACCATCACGTACTTGGCCGCATTTGTTTCGATGTGTGAAAACTTCCTCGGGTGCTGACCGCACTGGGGCCTGTTTAAGCATATCCTCACTTGTCGCTCCCAAACTGTCAAGAAAGTGAACCCGAGTGACAAGAAGACGCACATCATCCAGATGTGCGGTGGATTGGGTATCCAGACTAGGGGTAGGAGCACTTTCCCTGCCATGGTCCTTCCTGAGTCGGTCCGGGGATGGCAGTCGACTTGGTTCTATTGCAAAGATGTCCCGACTCCCGGTCAGTCGATCGGTCTTCCTCCATTTTCTTTAGATCGAGTCGGCCAGCCACTGACGCTGCTTGTGAGTCGGGCTGAGAAGGTAGAGGTGGATATGTTGGTGGAGCGGGTGGTTCAGCTGGTCGGTCCATGACGGGGTACTGGAATGGATTTGCTCGAGGTGTTCCTCAAGAGGAGGATCCAGCCTGTAACGCCTGGGTAATCAAGCTACAGTAACCCTCTGGTAATAATGCCATGTCACCACGATTACTATTACTAAACTCGCTTCGGTTCGAAACCGGTTCAAATTCAAAATTTTAAATAAAGTCAAAATAATAATTATCCATAGAGCAATACAAAAATGTTACTCTTATTCTATAAATTCCCTACTCGATTTTCATGTTGAAACCAACTTCATTGAACCCGTAAATAAGTTCCTAGGAAATTAGTAAATGGTCCAATAACAAATAAAGTAGCCTTTTCAAAATAAACGGTTATTCATTTAACTCCATTTGCCTCCAAACTTTGTGGGCAACTCCTAAATATTACCTAATATTTATGTACAAAGTTTCGTATAAAACTAAATCCATTTGGCGGTTCAAATAAGTACAAACATTAGCTAAAAGATAAAACCAGTGGCATAAAAGGTAAATGACCTATTATACCGCGCACTTTGGCCCATCCTCTAGAAATGGCTGGCCCAGCCCAATTGGGGTCATCCCCAATCTCCTGCTACAGAGAGGCAGGGGGATCGTGGCGGCCATCCGCCGGCCATGGCCGTGCCATGTCGTGCGTGGCGGCCATCCCCGACCTCCCCAACACCCTATAAAACGCCGCCGGACCCCCTTGACCGAACCCTAGCCTCTTTTTACCTCCCACGCGCCGTTGTTCTCGCCCCGCACAAGTCCGAGCTCCACCGATGACAAGGTCCCGTCGTTCTATTGGCCCTCAACATCCCCGCGCTAATCTAGCGTCTCCACGAGCATCACCGTCTTCGTCTTCGTCGCCTACGCCACCGGATCGAGCGCGGGGAGCCGTCCCACCGATGCCCGTGTCGTCTTCCTCACCTTTGGCCGCCACTCTGCCTCGCCACGGATATGCACCTCCATCCGTCCCCGTCCCATCCCGAGCGTGCCATAACTCCTCCTGGTGAGCTCTGCTCCCATTCCCCCCTTTCTCCCATCCTCACCGTTGCCGTAGGACCGCTGTCCACCATGGTCGGGCTCTCTGTGAGCTCATGCTCCCCACGCCCATGGCCACGCGCCCGTCCACCCGGTCGCGTCACACCTCATCTCGGGCTCACCAGCGCGCCACCGCGCCCCCCTCCCACACGAACCCGCGGCTCCGCCTTACCATCCCGCCCCGCCCGTGCTGCTTGTCGTCCGCCCGCCGCCTACAGCCGCAGCTGCCACTGCTGCCGCCTCGACTCCCCATGTCGTCGCCCCTCTCCCATCCATCGGTGCTCCGGCCACACCAACCACAACCGTGGCCGCCGGCAGCGCCCCTGGCCGCGCTCCAGTCCCCAAGCCGTAGCTCCGCCAACCATCGCCCACCCCGCCCTCGCCTGCTGCCGGCGACGCCTCGCCTGGCCTTGCCCCGCGAGCCCGGCCCGCGCTGGCCCCCACCGTCGGCGCCACCCTTTGCCCATGCGGCGCCGCCACCGCCTAGGGCCACCGCCGCCGCGGGCCCCTACGGAGGCTGCCGGGACGGCGCCCCACCGGCCTCGCCCGCTTCCCAGGCGCCCGTTCGAGCGGGTGCCAACGCCCGCTCCGCCCTGTTTCACCCGCCCCACTAAGGCCTTTGGGCCCATGATAGATGGGGCCTGCCCCTTAAAAAAGAAGTTTTAAAAAATATATTAATAAAATTAATTAATTAATTAATTAATTTAATTAGTTAATATTAATTAACCTAATTAATTAGATTAGTTAATCTAAATTAGTAGTTACTTAGTTGAGCCAATGGCAGCACGGCCCCACACGTCAGGTTTGACTCTGGTCAACTAGGTTTGACCTGCTAACGTCATGGTGATGTCATACTGACATCACCTTTTACTATTCTGGATAATGTTGTTTTAAATTAATTACATAAATTCCAGAAAATGTTTAAAACCTTAAAAAATCATATAAAATAATCTGTAACTCGGATGAAAAAGTTTTATATATGAAACTTGTTCAGAACGACGAGACGAATCCGAATACGTGGCCCGTTCGTCCGCCACGCATCTCTATCATACCGAACATAGAACAATCCACCTCCGGTTCGCCTGTCCGAAAATGCCTAACATTGGGAAACTTTCCCGGATGTTATCCCTCTTTGCCAGTACCGTGTAGCACCATGTTAGAACATCCTAGCACTGCGTGTTGACTTGTTGTGCTTCTTTGTTGCAACTGTTTGCTTTATATTTACTGTTTCTCCCCCCTCTTCTCTTCGGTACACCCCGAGACCGATGATGCCCCGGTGATCGACTACGTCACCGACGACCGTTCCTTTGTAGCAGAGCTTCCAGGCAAGCCAAACCCCCTTGATCATTCCGATATCGCCCACTCTCTTATCTCTTATGCTTGCATTAGAACTGCTACTGCTTTTTGTATGATCCTATTCTGATGCATAGCCTGTTGTTGATACTGCTTTCATACCTTACATGTTTATACTAAACTGCTTAGTATAGGCTGGTTTGAGATCCACCAGTGACCCCCTACCTTGTCCCGACTACCCCGCTGGATTATCAAAAGACCCGATCAATGGGATCGAAGACCAGGACCCGGCACCGCACATCACTTTTCCCTTAGTTGCTCGACACTACTGGGTTACTATGGAGTGCCGAGGGTGAGACCTCATTAGCACTTCTGATGTTAACCTTGTAGGTTAGTTCTTCGGTTGTGGTCATAGAGGGTGATTCCTCTTTCTCCACTCCCAATAACGACACTGTCATGCAACTCCTCAAGAGTGGACCTCGAGGGTGACTCCTCTTTCGTTCACCTTGACGATAAACATCAGGTGGAATTCCATCGAGGGTGATTTCCTCAGGTTTTCCTTTGGTGTCAGACACACAGTTACTATGGTTACTATGACTTTACACTAAACCTGGTTACTAAAGACGAGTCAACCCTGAGGGGTACCCGCGCGAGCTTAATTGCGAGTGATGTGTAGTCGGGTTGACCTGGAAGGTGCCCGCGAGATAAATACTAGGCATGGCCGGGCACTCGCCCTTGCCGCAAGTTCTCGAGACGGGGCGATGGGGTCACATGTTCGTGAGTCTCTGCTCGTTACCGCGCGTTCCCAAGGCACTAAACGGTTTGGATATTTAATCCAAGGGGCCTCTGGCCTGATAGCACTAACCATCACGTGGGCATAGTATGGGCATTCTGCGTCGTATGCATCAGTTGTAGCTTAACTGACGTCATTGCGATTGAGCGGCATGATACGTCCAAAACGTATCTATAATTTCTGCTTGCTCCATGCTTCTTTTGTGTGATATTGCTATGATATTTATGCACTTCCATACACTTTTGATCATATTTGGACTAACCTATTAACTCAGTGCACCACAGTGCCAGTTCCTGTTTTCTGCTGTTTTTCTATTTCAGATTTCCCCCATACTAAAAGTGCTCCAAAAATTCTGGGAAAAATACAGGAAAAATCAGCGTACGGGAAGCTTCGAGAAAAACCAAAGCGGGGCCAGAGGGGAGCCAGGGGTGGCCCAGGCGGCCACCCGGCGCGGCCCCACCCCTGGCCACGCCAGGGGGGCGTGTAATGCCCCGGATGTAATACTTTCCCTTTTGGGCTTATAATAAATCTCCGGCTTCATCTATTTCCATTTCGGGTTCTTTGTCTTTCGGGCTTTCGTCGTTTTGTTGTGTGAGTGTGTGGCATTTCATTCATATCATGTAGACATGTGCATTGCATTTTGTTTGTGTTGTGGGTTGCATCCGGTTCGTGGCGTTTCTTCCCGTTGTCCGTTTCGTGTTCCGGAGCTCCCTCGCGTGTCCGTGACGTCCCGTAGGCCTTCTTTGTTGTTCGGGCGTTTTTCGTTACCGGTGTGCCGTGAGGTTGTGTTGTGTGTTGTTGTTTTGTTGTGTGCAACCCGCCTCGCAAATCTCGTCTCGTTTGGACTCCGTTGACTTTTCCCTCCGTTGTCCGTGTGGGTCCGAAGTGCCCTTACTTCGTGTCCCGGAAATACCCCTGTGGTATTCTTTTATCTCCGTCTGGTCCTTTTAAAATCGTCCCCGCGATTGGGTCCGTTGGATCCAGATCGGAGGGCTCCTAGCGCCCTAAAACTCCTCCTAAACCTAAATCACTGCTATATATAGACCCCTAGTCTATTGGCTTGTTCCCTTCTTCTTCCTTCCCTCTCTTTTCTTTTTTTTTCAGTTCTCCCGATCCAAAAACCAGATCCCCTCGGGATCCATCCGCCGCCGCAGCTGCCGACTTTCCCTCGATCTGTTTTCCCCAAGTCAACGCTCGCGCCAGGCCTCCCGCTCGGCGACCGCGTCGGCCGGACCGCGCCAGCGATCGATCCGCCTGGGCCCAGATCGCCCCCGCGGCCCAGGGACCACATCCCCGGGCGCTTCGCCACCGCGCGCCGTCGCCCGTACCGGGCCTCGCCACCGCGGCCCATCGCCGCCTCCGCTCCTTCACCCTTCCCCCGCACCAGCCAGCGCCTGGGCCACCGGGCCGCGCCGCGCGCTCGTCGCCTCCTCCCGGCCCGCATCGCCGCGGGGCCGCACCGCCGCTCGCCTCACCCGGTCGGGCCTTCGGCAGGCCGCGCCACCGACCGCTTCGCCAGGCGCCCGCCCTCGCCACCTGGGCCGAGCCGCCTCCGCCGACCGGGCCCGAGTCCCCCTGGTTGTTTTTTTTCTCCCTGGTCCAGATCTATCTCAGGTTGCCCTAGTTTTCTGCTAAGTCTTTGTTTTGTAGATCTGTGATGCTAGTTTCAAACTTGCTTAACTTTTTACCTGTTGCTCCGTTTTGAGCGTGTGATATGTCCAGATGTTCGTGGAGATGCCCTCTACGTTTTACCTGTTGTTGTCATGCATGTTAGAGATCATCTAGGGCCTTGTTTTGCTGTTGCAAGAGTGTATGATGATATAAACTGCTGCTATGTGTTATTTTCATGCCACCTTTGACATGTGATATCTTTTAGCTCGTTTGTCCAAACGAAGCAAATGACATGTCCACGTGTTCGTCTCGTCACAAATTACGTGTTGAGTGTGATAGGTTGCATGGTAGATTTATCTTTTCCTTGTTATCATCGTTGCAAGATGCCATGTTCAAATGTTGTGTTTTTACTTGTTTTGAAATGCCATGTTGTTGAGCTCGTTGTAATCGGTGTGTTCACCACATTGATGCATGCTTGTGTGTTTCGGGATCACCGTCATATGTATTTTGATGAGGTGCTTACCCTTTGCCATGTTTAGTTTCGAGGTGTCTTAAACATGCTCTTTTTGTTGCTATGATGATGTTGCTGTTTTAGGACTTAGTGAAATTTCACTAAGTCTGAAATCTGTAACGTTCCGATGCCATGTTCGTGTGATGTTCTAGGAAGATGCATGATAGTTTTGGGGTGGATTTTGATTGTTCCATGAAGTATATATTGTTGTCTTTCCATCCATGTCCTCACATGTCCATTTGAGGTGCTGTAGCATGTTTATCTTTTGCTCCAAACTTTCAATAAAATTCTGCTGCCAGAATTTTATTTCAAAGTTCAATATGTCCAAGGTCATTGCTAGTGATCCGTGACTCCGTTGGGGGCGCACTTTGGACCTAGTTGCTGTACATTATATCTAGTTTGTGTTCAAGTCCTTTGCCATGCTTTTTGGGTGCTGTAGATTAATTATTTTGTGCTCCCAAGATGCTATGTTGCTGTAATTTGCAGTTTTCGCTCAAATCTTGTTTCGGGCATAACTTTTAGCCCGTAACTCCGATTTCAGCGATCTTTATATCAAACTTGGGTGATTTTCTGTGTAGATTAATAATATCAGGTTGTTATCTTGTTTTGAGGTGTTTTGCTTGAGTGATGTTTTCCGTGCTCCATGTGCATCTCTAGTGCATCCATCATGCATACATGTTTTTCGAGTGCGCATTGCATCGTGTTGATTGGTGCTTGTCGTGTTTGTCTTGTTTAGACCCGGAAGTTGAGCACGAGTTTTCCAACGAGGTTGAGCACGAGGTTTCCAACGAGTTTGAGCAAGAGGACCCTTCTTTTGATCCGAACTTCTTCTCTTCAGGCAAGATGACCGAACCCCGATAACATTACTATCTTTGTCTATTGCTAGTAGTCTCGATCTTTAGTTTTGCCTCGATGCCCATGTTCTTCTTGTCAGCCTCCTACTTGTGACCAATTGCCATGTTTAACCACCCTACCTATGCAAACCGTTGCTTGGCTAAGTACGCTTCGCTCAGCCCTTCTTATAGCGTTGCTAGTTGCAGGTGAAGTGAAGATGCTTGCTCTATGTTGAAGTTTTGGTTGGGTTATATCACACTATATAAATGCTTTAATTGAAATCACATATATATTGGCAAGGGTGGAAGGCTAAGCCTTTTGCTTGGTGTTTTGTTCCACTCATGCCGTTAGGATCCGTATAAGCCGGTTTTATGTTCCTTGATTATGCGTTCCTAACACGGTTGGGGTGTATGGGACCCCCTCGATAAACCGCTATGTGCTAAGTCTTTTCCAGCAAATCCCAACATTGGTACTATTTGACTAATAACAAACTAAACTTGCATAGGGAGTTATAAACCCTTTTCTTAATCAACAACCCCGGGCCAGTGCTCCACATGAGTGTTGGTCCGAAACGGGGGTTACGCGGGGCCACCTCGAGGAAACTCAAGGTTTGGTAAAAACCCGTGGGATCGCCCATCCGGTCGTGTCCTGAGACCTAGATACGCGCGGCTACGATCAGGGTGTCGACACGCCGGGAGGATTTGCTGGATTAGCCTTACCTTAGTTCGGTTTAACGTGAGCACGGGATTCCGAGGATACTCGGGTCTTCCCACTTTGGAGTTGCGACTCCGCGGATCGTGGGCTTGTAATGGGTCAAGTTGGAACACCCCTGCAGGGTTTGAACTTTCGAAAGCCGTGCCCGCGGTTATGTGGCAGATGGGAGCTTGTTAATTCCGGTTGTAGAAAACTTGACACAATGATACTAATACACTACCAGCGTGTGTTCCGTGACTGTCAATTTCCGAATCGGGATTCGGGAGTTGAACACGGAGGGGTTATGTTTGTGAGCTTGTAGCTAGGATCACTTAGTGATCACTTCTCGCTTTGCCTTCTCTTCTCGCTCTCTCTTGCGTAAGTTAGTGCTAGTTGCTGCTGCAGATTCTTTGTTGATCCTTCACCTCATTTCTTTCTTCAGCCTTTTCCCTCACCTAAAGGCTTTGATAGTTCTGTTACCCGGGAACGGGATTGCTGAGTCCTCTGTGGCTCACAGTTACTTCACACACCAGATGCAGGTCCAGCCGTGAGCTATCCAGGAGATGGCACCGAGCTGGATTGGGAGTACGACGAGGAGCGTAGTCGTTACTACGTGCGCTACCCGGACGATCTGTAGTGGAGACTCTTACTAGGATTCGATCCGCCTGTGGTTGTTTATTTATCTAAGTTTGGTACTTTGACATTTGGATTTTTGCCCTTAGAGGGTTGTAGTGTTCTTTGTATGATGTTTGAGACTTGTACTGTTATTCTGTGACGTGGCGATTGTAAGCCAACTATTTTAAGTTTACCATCCCTCTTTTACATGAGTTGTGCAAAGATTACCAAACTTGAGATCATTCTAGGATGGACTTATGCCTTTAAGTCGGGCCTCGACCCGTAGGAGGTATAACTCCATCCTGGGCATTACAAGTTGGTATTCAGAGCCTTCTCCGACCTAGGAGCCCCCACTGTTTGATCGAACCGTTGACGGTTGAGTCTAGGCACACACTGAAAACTTTTTGAGTCATATATTATATCGGAGAGTAGGAATTCTTTGCTTCTCATCCCCTTTCTCTCTGGTGAGGACTCCTGACGTCTACTCTTGTCTCTCCTATCTTCAAAATTTGCACAAATTTTTTTTTAGGATTCCCGCGAGTATTCTGGGATTGTTTCGATGTTCTTGTGACAAGGATATTGTTCTCGATGCCTCCTGTTACCGAGGAGTTGAGCTTCGGGGTATCACTGTAACAAGCATATCGCGACAGTACTAAATACTTAAGACGGCCGACATCGAAATCTCCCCTATACGGCCAGTGGCACGATAACCCCGACATCACCCAGTACTGGGGAGGTAGTTCGGGAGTATTGCCATAGCTTGTTATAGTGGATGCTTTTCGAAGGTCCGAGGTTCACAGCTTCCGAGAAAGACTGGTTATGTGTTGAAGGATGGATACACCTGGATGTAGGTTAGAGTTGATTGCGCGGTGCTTCCCGTGTATCCCCAACACCTGATTGCATAACTGGAATCTTTCGGAAAGCTATAGGTGGGTTTTATCCAGTAGATCGTAGGCATTCTTCCAACGAATGCAGGTTAGTGAGTTCGGGGTTCGACATTGAGTGAAGGAGTTATATGACCGAGGTTACTATCAGGAGTTGCATCTTAAAGGGTCCTTGGCTATGCTGATCCGGGGATTGCAAAACCTTTTCGTAACGCGTTCATATGCTTTCAGCACAAAGATGTTAGGACGAAACTCCTCTCTTGTGTTTGTTCCCGTCTGTATCTTGTTGTTTTTATTATTTATCCTTTTGATCCCTATGTGGCTTCTCGTGAAGATGATGTTATCAATTAACTGAGAAATTCATTCGTTCCTCTTGTTCGGATGTTTTCATTCGTTCTTGTTGTTCGGATGATTATTGTGAAGACTTGTTGCAATTCATTCCATTGATTCAGCTTATTCCTTTTGTAAATCAATTGCTGATTCGTGGTCATCTCTTACAGGATGGCTCCGAAAAGGGTTCCGAATGCCAACCCAGAGGGTGAAGAGGTTCCAGAACGTCCTCCTTCACCTCCTCCTCCGCCTGAGGCTTGGAGAGCAATTATGCAGACTACTGCTCAGAACACTCAGTTGATGATGCAGATGATGCAGCAAATGCAGGCTATGCAAGCTAATCAAGCTAATCAGGGCATTCCAATGAACCAAGGCAACTTCTTCCAGCAGCACCATGCTACTCTGAATCAGTTCTTGGCCAACAATCCTAAAGCTTTCAGTTACTGTGTCGACCCTCTTGATGCTGAGGATTGGCTGACCGATATCAAGAAGCATTTTGAGTGCAGTAACGTGAAAGAAGATGACTATGTGAAGTTTGCAGCCTTCCAACTGAAAGATCAAGCAGCCGATTGGTGGCAGCAGTATAAAGACTCAAGGCCGGGTCAAGTGATCTCGTGGGAGAACTTCTGCAGGGATTTCCGCTCGCATCACATTCCTACAAGTGTTATTGAGGGTATGCGTGAGCAATTCCGCAACCTCAAGCAGGGCTCCATGACAGTCTATCAGTATAATGTCAAGTTCCAAAACCTCGCTCGCTATGCAAAGCAAGACATACCTGATGCTAAGAGCAAAATCTATCAGTTCCGTGGAGGTCTCAAAGATGAACTTCAGCTTGCTCTCACTCTGTTCGAGCCAGACGAATTCGATAAGTTCTATAACATGGCTTTGAAACAAGAAGCAGCTCAGCTTAAGATGGAGGCTTCTAAGAAGAGAATTCGAGATGCTGTTCACTCTACCTCATCGTCTCAGTTGGCTGCGAAACAACAGAAATTCTGGCTTCCTCCTCCTCCAATGATTCGAGCTCCATACAACAACTCCAGCAACTTCAACAACTCCAACAACAAGAACTCTAGTGGCCGTGGTTTCTCCCACCCACCCAACCCAAGCAACCAGTCGAAGAAGCAGTTTCAGTCTCAAGGCTCCAAGTCCAGTGGCTCTCAGTTCCGTCCTCTCTCTGAAGTGGTGTGCAACAAGTGTGGCCAGAAGGGTCATTATGCCAACAGATGTCCGAATCCGAAGCGTCTTCCTCCGCCTCCACCTGTGAGTTCAGCTATTGTCAAGCATGATCCAAAGGCTGCAAGGGTCAATCTGATGAATGCAGCACAAGCAGAGGCTTCTTCTGATGTCATTCTGGGTAACCTTCCAGTGAACTCTTTTCCAGCTAAAGTGTTATTTGATTCGGGTGCTTCTTGCTCTTTCATGTCATATCCATTTGCATCCAAGCACGATTTTGTCACCAAAAATCTGCCAAGGGAGTTAACAGTTATTTCTCCGGGAAGACGAATGCACTCCACTGTCTATGCTCCGGATGTTTCTATTCGCATGGGTGATTATCGATTTTTGGCTTCTCCGGTGATTCTTGGTCATTCTGACATCGACCTCATTCTCGGAATGGATTGGCTTTCTCAGCACGATGCTCACATTGATTGTGCTCAAAAAGAAGTCAAGTTGACTCATTCTGATGAAGATGTGATTATCTTCGCCTCCAGGGATAATACTATTCGGCTTTTCTCTCTTAATGATAAGGGTGAAATTAATGCCATAGAGCAAATTCCAGTGGTGAATGAATATCAAGACGTCTTTCCAGAAGAACTTCCAGGCATGCCTCCACACCGTCAGGTGGAGTTTGTCATTGAACTCGAGCCGGGCACCGAACCTGTTTGTCGGCGTCCTTACAAGCTCTCTTCAGATGAATTGAAGGAATTGAAGAAACAGTTGGATGAACAGGAGCGTATGGGTCTCATCAGACCGAGTACATCTCCGTGGGGATGTGGTGTCTTATTTGTCAAGAAGAAAGATGGCACGGAGCGTCTCTGTGTTGACTACCGGCCACTGAACAAGAAGACGATTAAGAACAAGTATCCGCTCCCCAACATCAATGAACTCTTTGAGCAGCTCAAAGGAGCTAAAGTATTCTCTAAGCTTGATCTCCGAATGGGTTACCATCAAATTCGCATTCGCGAGGAAGACATTCCCAAGACGGCTTTCAGAACGAGCTATGGTTCATATGAGTATACCGTCATGTCCTTCGGCCTCGCCAATGCTCCTCCTACCTTCTCAAGGATGATGCATTACATCTTCAACCCCTATACAGGCGAGTTTGTGCTAGTGTATCTGGATGATATTTTGGTGTTTTCCAAGAATGAAGAAGATCACGAAAAGCACTTGCGTCTAGTTCTTGATCGACTCCGAGAGCACAAATTCTATGCCAAGTTCTCAAAGTGCGAGTTTTGGCTCGATAAGGTTCTCTACCTGGGCCACATTATCTCAGCTGACGGTATTGCGGTTAATCCCGAGAAAGTTGAAGCAATTGTCAACTGGGAAGCTCCTCAGAACGTCAAGCAGCTCCGCAGTTTTCTGGGTCTTGCCAGCTATTGCAGAAGGTTTGTGGAGAACTTCTCCAAGATTGCCAAGCCTCTTTCCAACCTCCTCCAGAAGAATGTCAAATACTTTTGGTCTCCCGATTGTGAAGTGGCTTTCAAAACCCTCAAAGAGAAGCTTGTCTCAGCTCCAGTTCTGATTCCTCCGGATGAATCCAAGCCCTATGAAGTGTTCTGTGACGCTTCTCTTCAAGGCCTTGGTGGTGTGCTTATGCAAGAGAAGAGAATTGTGGCATACACTTCACGTCAGCTCAAGCCGGCTGAGAAGAACTATCCCACACATGATCTCGAGCTAGCAGCTGTGGTACATGCTCTGATTACGTGGAGACATCTGTTGTTGGGCAGAAAGGTCGACATCTTCACTGATCACAAGAGCTTGAAGTACATCTTCACGCAGCCGCATCTGAACCTCCGCCAGACTCGTTGGGTCGAGATGATCCAAGAGTACAACCCCAGCATTGAGTACACTCCAGGCAAGGCGAATGTGATTGCAGATGCTTTGAGCAGAAAGGCATATTGCAACAGCCTTCTTATCAAGCCACACCAGCCTGAGCTTTGTGAAGCTTTCAGGAAGCTAAACCTTCAGGTTGTTCCGCAGGGTTTTCTTGCAAATCTCCAGATTGCTCCTACCTTGGAAGATCAAGTCCGTGAGGCCCAGCTCAGTGATACCATGGTGAAGAAGGTGAAACATGGCATTGCAAAGGGCACTCCAAAATATAAGTGCTTCCGTGTTGATGAGAGAGATACCTTGTTCTTCGAGGACAGACTCGTTGTTCCCAAAGGTGATCTCAGGAAGCTCATAATGGAAGAAGCTCATGACTCTCTCCTTTCCATTCATCCTGGCAGTTCCAAGATGTATCAAGACCTCAAGCAATCTTACTGGTGGACACGCATGAAAAGGGAAATTGCCCAATTCGTGAATGAATGTGATGTATGCAGAAGAGTGAAAGCAGAACATCAACGTCCAGCCGGTCTTCTCCAACCTCTTCCTATTCCTGAGTGGAAGTTCGACCACATTGAAATGGACTTCGTCACTGGCTTTCCTAAATCCAAGCGAGGCAATGATGCTATCTTTGTGGTGATTGACAAGCTTACCAAAGCTGCTCACTTTCTTCCAGTCAAAGAATCAATCAATGCAGCTCAACTTGCAGAGCTGTACACTTCCAGAATTGTGTCCCTACATGGCATTCCTCAAGTGATATCCTCAGACCGTGGCAGCTTGTTCACATCAAAGTTCTGGGACTCCTTTCAGTCCGCCATGGGCACAAAGATCAGGTTCAGCACTGCCTTTCACCCTCAGACTAGTGGTCAAGTCGAGCGTGTGAATCAGATCCTTGAAGATATGCTCAGAGCCTGTGTCATCTCCTTCGGCATGAAATGGGAAGACTGTCTTCCATTTGCAGAATTCTCTTACAACAACAGCTTCCAAGCAAGTGCAGGCAAAGCACCGTTTGAAATTCTCTATGGCAGAAAGTGCCGTACCCCTCTCAACTGGTCTGAAACAGGTGAACGCCAACTTCTTGGCAATGATTTGATCTCTGAAGCCGAAGAAATGTGCAAAGTCATACGTGAGAATCTCAAGGCCGCTCAGTCGCGTCAGAAGAGTTACTATGACGGAAAGCATCGTGATTTGGCTTTCGACATCGGTGATCATGTCTATCTCCGAGTTTCTCCGATGAAAGGAACCCAGAGGTTCGGTATCAAAGGAAAGCTTGCTCCTAGATACGTCGGTCCTTTCAGAATTCTTGGCAAAAGAGGCGATCTAGCCTATCAGCTCGAGCTCCCTTCCAACTTTGCAAATGTTCATGATGTCTTCCATGTGTCTCAGCTTCGCAAATGCTTCAAGGCACCTGAGCGGATGATTCCGTTTGAGGAGATCGATCTTCAACAAGACCTTTCCTACCGAGAGCATCCAGTTGCAATTCTCGAAGAAACCGAACGCAAGACTCGCAACAAGACCATCAAGTTTCTGAAAGTCAAGTGGTCACATCACACAGACCGAGAAGCTACCTGGGAACGAGAAGATCATCTTCGTTCCGAGTACCCTTCCTTTTTCCAGTCCTAGATCTCGGGACGAGATCTTTTTGTAGTAGAGGAGAGTTTGTAATGCCCCGGATGTAATACTTTCCCTTTTGGGCTTATAATAAATCTCCGGCTTCATCTATTTCCATTTCGGGTTCTTTGTCTTTCGGGCTTTCGTCGTTTTGTTGTGTGAGTGTGTGGCATTTCATTCATATCATGTAGACATGTGCATTGCATTTTGTTTGTGTTGTGGGTTGCATCCGGTTCGTGGCGTTTCTTCCCGTTGTCCGTTTCGTGTTCCGGAGCTCCCTCGCGTGTCCGTGACGTCCCGTAGGCCTTCTTTGTTGTTCGGGCGTTTTTCGTTACCGGTGTGCCGTGAGGTTGTGTTGTGTGTTGTTGTTTTGTTGTGTGCAACCCGCCTCGCAAATCTCGTCTCGTTTGGACTCCGTTGACTTTTCCCTCCGTTGTCCGTGTGGGTCCGAAGTGCCCTTACTTCGTGTCCCGGAAATACCCCTGTGGTATTCTTTTATCTCCGTCTGGTCCTTTTAAAATCGTCCCCGCGATTGGGTCCGTTGGATCCAGATCGGAGGGCTCCTAGCGCCCTAAAACTCCTCCTAAACCTAAATCACTGCTATATATAGACCCCTAGTCTATTGGCTTGTTCCCTTCTTCTTCCTTCCCTCTCTTTTCTTTTTTTTTCAGTTCTCCCGATCCAAAAACCAGATCCCCTCGGGATCCATCCGCCGCCGCAGCTGCCGGCTTTCCCTCGATCTGTTTTCCCCAAGTCAACGCTCGCGCCAGGCCTCCCGCTCGGCGACCGCGTCGGCCGGACCGCGCCAGCGATCGATCCGCCTGGGCCCAGATCGCCCCCGCGGCCCAGGGACCACATCCCCGGGCGCTTCGCCACCGCGCGCCGTCGCCCGTACCGGGCCTCGCCACCGCGGCCCATCGCCGCCTCCGCTCCTTCACCCTTCCCCCGCACCAGCCAGCGCCTGGGCCACCGGGCCGCGCCGCGCGCTCGTCGCCTCCTCCCGGCCCGCATCGCCGCGGGGCCGCACCGCCGCTCGCCTCACCCGGTCGGGCCTTCGGCAGGCCGCGCCACCGACCGCTTCGCCAGGCGCCCGCCCTCGCCACCTGGGCCGAGCCGCCTCCGCCGACCGGGCCCGAGTCCCCCTGGTTGTTTTTTTTCTCCCTGGTCCAGATCTATCTCAGGTTGCCCTAGTTTTCTGCTAAGTCTTTGTTTTGTAGATCTGTGATGCTAGTTTCAAACTTGCTTAACTTTTTACCTGTTGCTCCGTTTTGAGCGTGTGATATGTCCAGATGTTCGTGGAGATGCCCTCTACGTTTTACCTGTTGTTGTCATGCATGTTAGAGATCATCTAGGGCCTTGTTTTGCTGTTGCAAGAGTGTATGATGATATAAACTGCTGCTATGTGTTATTTTCATGCCACCTTTGACATGTGATATCTTTTAGCTCGTTTGTCCAAACGAAGCAAATGACATGTCCACGTGTTCGTCTCGTCACAAATTACGTGTTGAGTGTGATAGGTTGCATGGTAGATTTATCTTTTCCTTGTTATCATCGTTGCAAGATGCCATGTTCAAATGTTGTGTTTTTACTTGTTTTGAAATGCCATGTTGTTGAGCTCGTTGTAATCGGTGTGTTCACCACATTGATGCATGCTTGTGTGTTTCGGGATCACCGTCATATGTATTTTGATGAGGTGCTTACCCTTTGCCATGTTTAGTTTCGAGGTGTCTTAAACATGCTCTTTTTGTTGCTATGATGATGTTGCTGTTTTAGGACTTAGTGAAATTTCACTAAGTCTGAAATCTGTAACGTTCCGATGCCATGTTCGTGTGATGTTCTAGGAAGATGCATGATAGTTTTGGGGTGGATTTTGATTGTTCCATGAAGTATATATTGTTGTCTTTCCATCCATGTCCTCACATGTCCATTTGAGGTGCTGTAGCATGTTTATCTTTTGCTCCAAACTTTCAATAAAATTCTGCTGCCAGAATTTTATTTCAAAGTTCAATATGTCCAAGGTCATTGCTAGTGATCCGTGACTCCGTTGGGGGCGCACTTTGGACCTAGTTGCTGTACATTATATCTAGTTTGTGTTCAAGTCCTTTGCCATGCTTTTTGGGTGCTGTAGATTAATTATTTTGTGCTCCCAAGATGCTATGTTGCTGTAATTTGCAGTTTTCGCTCAAATCTTGTTTCGGGCATAACTTTTAGCCCGTAACTCCGATTTCAGCGATCTTTATATCAAACTTGGGTGATTTTCTGTGTAGATTAATAATATCAGGTTGTTATCTTGTTTTGAGGTGTTTTGCTTGAGTGATGTTTTCCGTGCTCCATGTGCATCTCTAGTGCATCCATCATGCATACATGTTTTTCGAGTGCGCATTGCATCGTGTTGATTGGTGCTTGTCGTGTTTGTCTTGTTTAGACCCGGAAGTTGAGCACGAGTTTTCCAACGAGGTTGAGCACGAGGTTTCCAACGAGTTTGAGCAAGAGGACCCTTCTTTTGATCCGAACTTCTTCTCTTCAGGCAAGATGACCGAACCCCGATAACATTACTATCTTTGTCTATTGCTAGTAGTCTCGATCTTTAGTTTTGCCTCGATGCCCATGTTCTTCTTGTCAGCCTCCTACTTGTGACCAATTGCCATGTTTAACCACCCTACCTATGCAAACCGTTGCTTGGCTAAGTACGCTTCGCTCAGCCCTTCTTATAGCGTTGCTAGTTGCAGGTGAAGTGAAGATGCTTGCTCTATGTTGAAGTTTTGGTTGGGTTATATCACACTATATAAATGCTTTAATTGAAATCACATATATATTGGCAAGGGTGGAAGGCTAAGCCTTTTGCTTGGTGTTTTGTTCCACTCATGCCGTTAGGATCCGTATAAGCCGGTTTTATGTTCCTTGATTATGCGTTCCTAACACGGTTGGGGTGTATGGGACCCCCTCGATAAACCGCTATGTGCTAAGTCTTTTCCAGCAAATCCCAACATTGGTACTATTTGCCTAATAACAAACTAAACATGCATAAGGGAGTAATTAACCCTCTTTCTTAATCAACAACCCCGGGCCAGTGCTCCACATGAGTGTTGGTCCGAAACGGGGGTTCTGCGGGGCCACCTCAAGGAAACTCGAGGTTTGGTAAAAACCTGTAGAATCGCCCATCCGGTCGTGTCCTGAGACCTAGATACGCGCGGCTACGATCAGGGTGTCGACACGCCGGGAGGATTTGCTGGATTAGCCTTACCTTAGTTCGGTTTAACGTGAGCACGGGATTCCGAGGATACTCGGGTCTTCCCACTTTGGAGTTGCGACTCCGCGGATCGTGGGCTTGTAATGGGTCAAGTTGGAACACCCCTGCAGGGTTTGAACTTTCGAAAGCCGTGCCCGCGGTTATGTGGCAGATGGGAGCTTGTTAATTCCGGTTGTAGAAAACTTGACACAATGATACTAATACACTACCAGCGTGTGTTCCGTGACTGTCAATTTCCGAATCGGGATTCGGGAGTTGAACACGGAGGGGTTATGTTTGTGAGCTTGTAGCTAGGATCACTTAGTGATCACTTCTCGCTTTGCCTTCTCTTCTCGCTCTCTCTTGCGTAAGTTAGTGCTAGTTGCTGCTGCAGATTCTTTGTTGATCCTTCACCTCATTTCTTTCTTCAGCCTTTTCCCTCACCTAAAGGCTTTGATAGTTCTGTTACCCGGGAACGGGATTGCTGAGTCCTCTGTGGCTCACAGTTACTTCACACACCAGATGCAGGTCCAGCCGTGAGCTATCCAGGAGATGGCACCGAGCTGGATTGGGAGTACGACGAGGAGCGTAGTCGTTACTACGTGCGCTACCCGGACGATCTGTAGTGGAGACTCTTACTAGGATTCGATCCGCCTGTGGTTGTTTATTTATCTGAGTTTGGTACTTTGACATTTGGATTTTTGCCCTTAGAGGGTTGTAGTGTTCTTTGTATGATGTTTGAGACTTGTACTGTTATTCTGTGACGTGGCGATTGTAAGCCAACTATTTTAAGTTTACCATCCCTCTTTTACATGAGTTGTGCAAAGATTACCAAACTTGAGATCATTCTAGGATGGACTTATGCCTTTAAGTCGGGCCTCGACCCGTAGGAGGTATAACTCCATCCTGGGCATTACAGGGCGCCTGGGGCCCCCTCTCCGCCTCTGGTTGCCCCCTTTCGCATATATATTCCTCTCGTCCCGAAACCCTCGAGGACGGAACCCTTTTTCGCGATCTCGCCTCTGTTCCGCCGCCGTAGCGCTTCCAAGATCGGGAGCATCAGGAGAACTCTTCCCGGCACCCTGCCGGAGGGGAGAACCACCACCGGGAGCTTCTCCACCACCATGGACGCTTCCCGGATGAGTTGTGAGTAGTCCCCCTTGGACCATGGGTCCATGACCAGTAGCTATGTGATGTTCTCCTCCCCTCTTTGGTCTTCATGGTTTAGACCTCGTGAGCTTCCCTACATGATCGAGGCACATATGTAATCTTTATGCTGTTGCTCTGCTGAGTTTGCTGGGATCTGATGGATTATGAGATTATGTTCAGATTGTGTTTGAGTAATATATTTGATTCACCTCTTTTATATATTTGTTCTTGAGTAATTCATGCATGTTCTCCATTGTTGTTTATTGCTTTGGCCGAGTAGTAGGTAGTAACTCCAAGAGGGAGCGTTATGCTTGATTGTGGGTTCATGCCCCCTGATGACTAGCTTGAGTGACAGAAACAAGAGTCTAGGGGATGTGCTGTTGCCACAAGGGGGAAAACAACGGTGCTTGTACTTGCAGGTGCAAGGATTGTTTACTTTACGCAAAGTTCTTTTAATGCAATTGTCTGTTGCTTTGAGTTTACACTTTGGGTGGGATTCGCAACTTAATACCAGCAAGATGTTCTGGATAGATATCTCAAGGTGGATGATTAGTAGTAGATGCAGATGGATTTTGGTCTACTTGCCTTGGCGTACCGCCCATGCTTTTGAGCCTCTACCTTTCTTTGCAGCATAGTTAGCATTGGTTTGCGCACATAATCCTGTCAATTGCCCAGCTGTAATTTGTTTACCTCGCTTAGCTGTTTTATCGTCTTTTGGGAGAGAGACATCACTAGTGAACATCATGGGACCCCGGTCCATATTACCACCACTGATCACACCCTATATTTACTTCCTGTTCTTATTTCCTAGTTGCAGTCATAGCTATCATTATTATCTCTTGTGTTTGATCCTTTGTAAACAACAAGGCCGGAGAGATTGACAACCTCTCTGTACTCGTTGGGAGCAAAGCTATCTGTATCTGTGTGCAGGTCCTGTCAACCGCTAAGTTTCTGGCGCCGTTGACACCTACTTGTCGACCCTCGGAGTCTCACGGGATTCGATCCTTGGTATCTTTGCCAAGGGAAATTTTCCGCTACGCTACATCTCAACCTTCCACTTGGGGTAACCAACGAGGGGCGAGAAGCCATCAAGCAAGTTTCTGGCGCCGTTGCCGGGGACTCCACTCTTCAAGATAGGAGAGTTGCACGCTATCTTTTATCTTTGCTTTTTAGTCTTGTTAGTTTACCTTTCAGTTTTTGCTTTAGTGTCCCTTATCAAAAATCACAAAAAAAAATTATTTGCTTTTCTGTTAGTAGTCCTTTCTGTTTAGTCAAGCATGTTAGGATTTGGTGCTTTGAGGGAATCAGAAGTTCTAGATTTCCATCAAAGGGATGGAGAAAATATGAAGAAAGCATGGGACAGAATTTCTGATGCACATAGGAGAATTATGCCTTGGATACCTATAAAAGTTGTGCTTAGAAATTTTTACCATGGTCTTTTTAAATGGTGTAAACACTCTATTGATATTATAGCTGAAGGAGATTTCCTAGAGTGTGATGAAGCTAGAGCTCTTGAAATTATACATGGTCTATCTAGTTACTTTGTTTATGATCATAGTTTTGATACTGTCATAGATAGACTTGCTACTATTGAGAAGAGAATGGATGCTCTAGACTTGATGAAGGTAGAGAAACCCAAACCCAATAAGAGAGATATTTTGAAAATAGACAATGATTGGGAGCCTTTTGTTAGGATTAGCATCTCTAATCAAGACTTCCTTGCTTATTGTGATATTGGATCTATGGTTTCTACTATGCCAAAAATTGTTCATGATTCTTTAAAATTTAACATGGACAGATTATCATCCTATCATGAACATGCTAATGGGGATATTTCTGAGATCCAGGGAAGAATAAAAGACGTGCCAGTTACATTCCTTAAAGGGATTGCAATGGTTGATTTCTTCATCATGAAGCCAAACCAAGGAAATATAGTGCTTGGAAGGGACTTCCTCCGAGCCGTAAAAGGCTTCATCGATATAGGTAAGGGACAAATCTGCCTACGCGGGAAGGCAAAAGGTACGTACCCCTTTCCTAGAAGGAACAAGGGTGAACTTGTTGAGGAACCATTTGAAGCAATTTATAACTCCGATTATTATGATGACTTTTGATTCCTCCTTTTTGCATCATGCCTAGCTTAAAGGCATAAAAGAAAGCGCTTTTGGGAGGCAGCCCACAACGAATTAGATTTTATTTTTATTTTGTTGTGTCTTGATGTTGTTACTACAGTAGCATCATCATTGTATCTTTTCTTTTCAGCTTTGTGCCAAGTTTAGCCTCTGATTATAAGAAAGTTCAAAAGTTGTGACGTGCTGTCCAGAAAACAGATTCTGTCCTTGGACAGAAAAATTCGTATAAAATCACCAGATCATCTTTTTGGTCTGAATTTTTTTGACAGCGTGTTCTATACAATTGGCTTTCGAACGTCTGTTCTGAGTTTTTTTATTTGAGTTGCAGAAGTGCCCCGAAAAAATTATTTACTACCTGCTGGTCTGTTTTTCACAGATTCTGTCCTGTTTTGCCTTTTCTTCGTTTAGCAAACCTTGAGCTTGCTTTTCTTTGCAAAAACCTTTTGGCAATCTTGAGAAACAGTAGCTCTTCAAGATTATCTTTATTTCCAGTAGGGAAAAATTATTTTATTATGGGTACTAACCTCGCTAATCAGATTATGATGAGTTATGTATGAAGGGAGTTTTCAAGTGTGCGAGGGAAGATGATAAAAGAAGATTCAGGAGGGTCAAACGCTCAAGCTTGGGGATGCCCCCGTGCACCCCCAAGAAATATTCAAGAAGACTCAAGCGTCTAAGCTTGGGGATGCCACCGTGCATCCCCTTCTCCATCAACAATTATCAGTTCGTCTTTCGTTCCACTATATTTTAATCACTTCATGCGTTATGTGCTATGCTTGGAGCGTCTTGCTCCTAGTTTCCTTTTTAGTTTTCTTTAGCTTTGCTTGCTGTTCATAACAAGTTAGAACCCAACTTTCTTTGTGTGGGAGAGAAACACGCTCCACTTCAACCTAGAACACAACATAGGATTTTCATGCTTATCTTTGTTGTGTGTGTTCTTTATTTTTCCATAGCTGCTGTCATGTTTAGCTCTTAGTTTTCATGCTTTTCTTTTTAAAGAGCTTTTGTTTAGTTGGTTGCTGAACTCTCTTGAGTTTTCATGTCTATCTTGTTAAGAGAGTTTGCCTGTTGCACTGAGTTGTGTGTCTTAACTTAAAGTAGGTAATTGAGGTTGCTATTTAATTTTAGTAGTAACTTGCAATAGTTTTGAGGTATTGCCATGAGTAATGTCTGAACTTTTGGTGTCAAGAGCTTTAGCCTATTAGTGATAGATGTCGTATTTTGGGCAATCCGTGTTTATTTTCGAAAACCTACAAAACAGTTGAGAACTTTAGCTACTAAATGGATCACTAATCTTTGGAGGGATCGAATATTAGAGTACACTCACGTACCATGAGTCGAGGATGCGCAAGGATAACCAAACCCCCATACACTCCTCCTCGGGGTACTTGTCTCTTTGTGAACCTCCTAATTAGATTGAAAGTTACCGATAATAAGTGCATGAGTTCTTCAGACTAATGTGAGTATTCGAAAAGTTGACACTTCCACCTAGCCATATTTTTCTAGCCTCTTCGGTACCGTGCATTGCCCTTTCTCACCTCGAGAGTTGGCGCATACTTCGCCGGTGCATCCAAATCCTTGGCACGATACGCTCTGTCATCATAAGCCTCATTATATCCTTCCTCAAAACAGCCACCATACCTACCTATCAAGGCATTTCCATAGCCTTTCCGAGATACATTGCCATGCAACATCCATCTTCTCATGACTTGATCTTCATGTCATACATGCTTTTTGCTTGATCGATGAGCCGCATGCTAGTCGGGCCTTGCCCTAGTCATTGCTACGTGACGCGCTAGTATCATTGCATATCCTGCTACACCGGCAGAGGCATACATTTGCATACATCATGATAGTTTCATTTTCTTTATGTTGAGTACTTTTGTAAAGTGTGAAAGATCTTCTATACTTCTTGTAATATATAGAGTGTTGCCCCTAAAGTGAGGAAAAGATCCCAAAGAGGACAAAATCAAAAGATCCCAAAGAGGACAAATGAGAGTTAAATAGAAAGAGCCATGGAGGCCACAAAAAAATAAAAAAAGAGAAAAAAGAGAAAAAGAAATAAAAAGAGAGAAGGGGGCACACTACTATTCCTTTTGAGAGATCCACACTCGTACTCCATCTTATACCTTGTACTCCATAGAGATTATCATTCATGCATATAGCTATGTGGGGACCTTCACACTATAGAACTTGGCTTGTATATTCCAATGATGAGCCTCCTCAAAAGAGCTATAGGTCTTCTTGAGCAAGCAAGTTGGATGCACCCCCACTAGTTCCATTGGAGAGCTTACCTTAGCTCATATGTGCATCCGTTGCATGGCAATCCCTACTCCTCACATCATATCTATCATTTGGCTTTCTCTCGCCTATGGTTGTCCTCATTGATGTGAGCCTTTCACACCTTTCTTGTCTTCCCCCTCCATCATTTTTCTCTCTTTGCCATCCTAAGTGTCAATTTTCTTGCTTACGCTCATCCATTGCATTAGTCAAAATATCGAAAGGGAGTGGATCATTTTGACTTGTACCTGGCTAGTGGTCTGGGGATGAGTTAAGATAAGATTCCAAAGAAGACCAAGTGTGAAACTTTAGTAGATTAAGTTCTCAACTATACAAAAACTATGTTTTACTCTCTCGTATATCCCTATCCCCTTTCTTGCACGCAAACACCATTTGGAGACATTCGAGTCACGGACAGCGAGAGCTCTTGCACCTTTATGTTCCTATGTTACTTGTTACAATGCTAATATAGACTCTTGCTTGTTATGACTTGAATTGAATTACATGCCTTGATTGCTTTACTTAAAAAGTTCTTATATGGTTGGTAGCATGTCACCACAGAAATTATGCTTGTTATCATTTACCTACTCGAGGACGAGCAGGAATTAAGCTTGGGGATGTTGATACGTCCAAAACGTATCTATAATTTTTGCTTGCTCCAAGCTTCTTTTGTGTGATATTGCTATGATCTTTATGCACTTCCATACACTTTTGATCATATTTGGACTAACCTATTAACTCAGTGCACCACAGTGCCAGTTCCTATTTTCTGCTGTTTTTCTATTTCAGGTTTCCCCCATATTAAAAGTGCTCCAAAAATTCCGGGAAAAATACAGGAAAAATCAGCGTACAGGAAGCTTCGAGAAAAACCAAAGCGGGGCCAGAGGGGAGCCAGGGGTAGCCCAGGCGGCCACCCGGCGCGGCCCCACCCCTGGCCGCGCCAGGGGGGCGCCTGGGGCCCCCTCTCCGCCTCTGGTTGCCCCCTTTCACATATATATTCCTCTCGTCCCGAAACCCTCGAGGACGGAACCCTTTTACGCGATCTCGCCTCTGTTCCGCCGCCGCAGCGCTTCCAAGATCGGGAGCATCAGGAGAACTCTTCTCGGCACCCTGCCGGAGGGGAGAACCACCACCGGGAGCTTCTCCACCACCATGGACGCTTCCTGGATGAGTTGTGAGTAGTCCCCCTTGGACCATGGGTCCATGACCAGTAGCTATGTGATGTTCTCCTCCCCTCTTTGTTCTTCATGGTTTAGACCTCGTGAGCTGCCCTACATGATCGAGCCACATATGTAATCTTTATGCTGTTGCTCTGCTGAGTTTGCTGGGATCTGATGGATTATGAGATTATGTTCAGATTGTGTTTGAGTAATATATTTGATTCACCTCTTTTATATATTTGTTCTTGAGTAATTCATGCATGTTCTCCGTTGCTGTTTATTGCTTTGGCCGAGTAGTAGGTAGTAACTCCAAGAGGGAGCGTTATGCTTGATTGTGGGTTCATGCCCCCTGATGACTAGCTTGAGTGACAGAAACATGAGTCTAGGGGATGTGTTATTGCCACAAGGGGGAAAACAACGGTGCTTGTACTTGCGGGTGCAAGGATTGTTTACTTTACGCAAAGTTCTTTTAATGCAGTTGTCTGTTTCTTTGAGTTTACACTTTGGGTGGGATTCGCAACTTAATACCAGCGAGATGTTCTGGATAGATATCTCAAGGTGGATGATTAGTAGTAGATGCAGATGGATTTCGGTCTACTTGCCTTGGCGTACCGCCCATGCTTTTGAGCCTCTACCTTTCATTGCAACATAGTTAGCATTGGTTTGCGCACATAATCTTGTCAATTGCCCAGCTGTAATTTGTTTACCTCGCTTAGCTGTTTTATCGTCTTTTGGGAGAGAGACATCACTAGTGAACATCATGGGACCCCAGTCCATATTACCACCACTGATCACACCCTATATTTACTTCTTGTTCTTATTTCCTAGTTGCAGCCATAGCTATCATTATTATCTCTTGTGTTTGATCCTTTGTAAACAATAAGGCCGGAGGGATTGACAACCTCTCTGTACTCGTTGGGAGCAAAGCTATCTGTATCTGTGTGCAGGTCCTGTCAACCACTAAGTTTCTGGCGCCGTTGACACCTACTTGTCGACCCTCGGAGTCTCACGGGATTCGATCCTTGGTATCTTTGCCAAGGGAAATTTGTCGCTACGCTACATCTCAACCTTCCACTTGGGGTAACCAACGAGGGGCGAGAAGCCATCACGGCACACGTCGGGTTGGACTGGTTAGGCTCCTACCTTTTTAAAGGAGGTTGCTAGGTCTGCTCACCGGCCGCCCACGCATCGTGCAGGAGTTCTCGGGGCGATTGGCCCATGACCCCTAGGGGCATAGGGTTTAGTCCGGCGTGCATGACCTCTCTATTAAGCCTAGGTCGGGTTGCGGCGTATTGTTTGGCCGAGGGCGGGCATGACCTGATGGTGTGTCAGGCCGGAGTTAAGCAAGCGTATTGGGTAAGTTGGTGCACCCCTGTAAGGAAGAAAACATTTATCGATAGCCTGTCCTATGGTAACGGACACTTGGAGTTGTATCCCGATCGCTACAACTAGAACCTAGATGCTGAGGCATTGTTTGGATATGTTGCTTCGGGAGTCGAGAAAGGATCCCGGAGCGTTGGAACAACAACATAAATATGACTTATGGTATACTACTCTACTCCCCTCTGTTGCTGCAAGACGGTGGTTTCCAGAAGATGCTAGTCTTTGATAGGGCTAGCTTCTCCCCCTCTTATTCTGGCATTCTGCATCTTAGTCCACGGATACTACCCTTTTCATTCATACCGATGCATATTTGGTGTAGATCCTTGCTTGCGAGTACTTTGGATGAGCACTCACGGTTGCTTTGCTCCCCCTTTTCCCCCTTCTTTATTCTTGCTGGTTGATGGAACCAGAAGGTGGAGTCCAGGAGCCAGATGCCACACTTGACGACTGCTACTACCCCAACGAAGCCTACTACTACGTGGAGACAGCTGACGACCAGGAGTAGTTAGGAGGTCCCAGGCAGGAGGCCTTGCCTTTTCGATCGTCGATGTTTTGTGCTAGCCTTCTTAAGGCAAACTTGTTTAACTTATGTTTGTACTCAGATATTATTGCTTCCGCTGACTCTTGTGTATTCGAGCTTATGTATTCAAGCACTCGAGGCCCCTGGCTTGTAATATAAAGCTTGTATTATGTTATTTGTGTCTAGAGTTGTGTTGTGATATCTTCCAGTGAGTCCCTGATCTTGGTCGTACACATTTGCGTGCATGATTAGTGTACAGTCAAATCGGGGGCGTCACAAGTTGGTATCAAAGCCGACTGCCTGTAGGAACCCCCCCTTTCCAACTCCTTGGCCGAAGTTGAGTCTAGTCTTTGAAAAACTATTTTACTAACATGTCTGTGTGGCTTACGGGCCCACGTCACCATTGGGTGGTATTAGGATCTTTTATTCCTCGTCTATACTCTGGGATTCTGATCTCTCTCCTATTCGGGTTAAATGAATTTACTAACTACATTAGGTTCTCGTAACGACTTTCCCCGGAGAGCCCCTTCATTCCAGATGGTTGCCCGCTTCACCAGAAGACTTCCAAGATACTCTCCGATCTACTCCCGAAAACTTGTGTTCATTTATTTTGCAATCCTTATTACCGTTGAATCCTTATGGGTAAGTGCGTACCCTCGCTGTTCATACCTCCATCCCTAGTTGTTCTTGTTATTACAAGATACCCGAAAGTATTCTCCAACTTTTGAGAATCCTTTTTCCGACTGCCTTGCAGCTCTTTTTCCGCCCGAATACCCCTACAAATAATTCCTCACACTTATCGGGGATTCGTTCATCCCAAGTTGATCATATGCCTCACAAAATCCTTCGAATGCAATCCAATCTCCGAAGATCCTCTAGTGCCTATTGCTCCCGAAAGTCTTGTCTGTCTGCATTATGGTTAATCCATATGTCGAGCAATATTCGTTAAATCCTTAGCGATTCACATCCTTACCCCAATGATTCACATGTGTGCGAATGCACGCAATCATCAGTTGATCCTTTTAAATTATCCTTCCAGCTCAGACGTCATTTTATAGATGATCTGGATCTCGACCAATCAAATTGCCATCGATTGTACCCCTAAGTCATTTCAGCTTAGCCATCCTTAATCAGAGCAGTTGCTTCTGATCGCTTGATTTGGAAATCATAATTCTTTTGCATTTAAGATTTGAATTAGTCAGTTGTTTCTATAAACTGATACCCCTCCATTCTTTTTCTTATGGTTGAGTACCGATGCTCACATCAGATCCCTGGTAGACCACCAGATCCTTTGTCGGATTATTATCCGACAGTGCCCCTCATATTTAATCTCCCTGTGAGTTCTTCCCGGATACATAACGTCTTGATAAAGTGTATCCTCTCTCTTTAAGTTTGTGGTATATGTTCCTAAGATGCCCCTATGGGTTGAACCTATGCCTTCCCTAATCCATGTGAACCCGAGAGTTTTCACGAGTTATACTCTTCTGGTGTTTTGCCAGATATAATTCCAACACTACGAATTCACCGGAAGCGAGAAGTGAATGGATGGTTATACATTGAAGAAGTGGGAGTCAACCTTGAACTTTCTGTTCATGCCCATGGACACGGTGTGGCTCTTATCATTAAGGCTTCTCTTAAAATTAATTATTCCCTTGATATAAATTCATCTTATATCTGGGATCTGGCCTTTTGCAATCGTGGTTCCGACCATGCTCTCCTTTAAATACCATTTCTCGGACAAGTTAAACCACTTGTCCTCTGCAGGTCAATGCACTTGTCCAACCTCTATTATGATCTACCTTTGAGTATTACCCCGTGGTATCTCGGTAATGTCACAGAACTATATTACTTCTTATAAGTTCTTCTTCAAGATTTACTTCTCATCGATTCCAATTTTCCCCGGGTTCTGAGTTGTTAGACACTCAAGGACACCGATAAGTGAATCAATTTTGCACTCCGATTCAATAACTAAGTAATATCCATTTCTTATAAGTTTATTAATTCTTCAAGTCATATCTAGCCTGATCGGCTACATCATTATCGTGCTAATTTTAACTGTGCTACCTGGTCCTTAACACCGGAGCACAACTTTTGACGATGAGCTAACCTTACGGTGATCTTCCCCGGCATATCATTTCGCCTTGAACAACAAGCTTGATTTCAAGTTTGTATTGTACTAGTGGTTTTATTAACCTTTCGCTCCATCATTCATTTGACTAGATGTCATCGCCGATCAATTACATCTTAATGAAATCTCTCGACAAATGGGTCGTGATCAGCATGAACAATGATTTGCCTTCTTCCAAGTTGTGAATCGAATTCATGATGGGAAATACCACCTTTGCCCTTGATGGATTGTGTTAACATCGACGACTTTCTGGCATATCTATTTGTTGTTCTATCAGGTTTATCCTGCTCTGCTTATTCTTGTAAAAGACATACTCCTTATACTTGGGTATAATCACATTTTCCTTTCCATTGGTTTGTTTAACCTTCCTTGTCGTGTATATAATCTAAGCAGTCATGATTTTCTGCTTATGTAAACACCTTGGTGTACAACTCTGTCAGTAAGACCCTGGTACTATTGTTGATAACATTACGGTAACCACCGATGGACAAGAACCTTACCTATTGGTCCGCCTTGTTCAACGAGCAGGAAAATGGTTCTCTTCGTCCCTCGCCCTTGGTACCGACGTTGTTGGCAACATAACTGCCAGTCTATGCTCTCACATGTATTGATATCATCGCCCTTCCTACCTTTAACCCACATGGTGGGCCCATAACCCACAGTTCCTCAGGATCAAAACCTGACTCTCGTGAACACCCCCGTTTCCAAGGTTATTCCTCACGCTTTGGCTTCGTGTGCAATTCCCGAGCCACATTCCTAATGATCTATTCTGGTATCAGGTGCTATACTTATTTTCGTTGCTCTGAACCCATTTCAACCTCTGTTTCAGGCAACGAATGATTTCTTACCCGGTTGAAGCTTCTAATTGCACCTCGTTACTTTGCTCTCGATGGCTTTCTTGAATTTTCAACTCAAGATATTTCCTCTATGCGACGTTCACTGAGATAGTCCCTAGGAACCTATCTTGTGTTGAGCTCCGTCCTTCCCGAGTCCTTCTCCCCTTAATCTACCTCCTAAATCTCGGGACGAGAATTCTTGTAGTGAAGGAGATTTGTAACGCCCGGGTAATCAAGCTACAGTAACCCTCTGGTAATGATGCCATGTCACCACGATTACTGTTACTAAACTCGCTTCGGTTCGAAACCGGTTCAAATTCAAAATTTAAAATAAAGTCAAAATAATAATTATCCATATAGCAAAACAAAAATGTTCGTCTTATTCTATAAATTCCCTAGTCGATTGTCATGTTGAAACTAACTTCATTGAACCCGTAAATAAGTTCCTAGGAAATTATTAAATGGTCCAATAACAAATAAAGTAGCCTTTTCGAAATAAACGGTTATTCATTTAACTCCATTTGCCTCCAAACTTTGTGGGCAACTCCTAAATATTACCTAATATTTATGTACAAAGTTTCGTATAAAACTAAAACCATTTGGCGGTTCAAATAAGTACAAACAGTAGCTAAAAGATAAAACCAGTGGCATAAAAGGTAAATGACCTATTATACCGCGCACTTTGGCCCATCCTCTAGAAATGGCTGGCCCAGCCCAATTGGGGTCATCCCCAATCTCCTGCTACAGAGAGGCAGGGGGATCGTGGCGGCCATCCGCCGGCCATGGCCATGCCATGTCGTGCGTGGCGGTCGTCCCCGACCTCCCCAACACCCTATAATACGCCGCCGGACCCCCTTGAGCGAACCCTAGCCTCCTTTTACCTCCCACACGCTGTTGTTCTCGCCCCCGCACAAGTCCGAGCTCCACCGTTGCCAAGGTCCCGTCGTTCTCGTGGCCCTCATCATCCCCGCGCCGATCTAGCGTCTCCAAGAGCATCACCGTCTTCGTCTTCATCGCCTACGCCACCGGATCGAGCCCGGGGAGCCGTCCCACCGACGCCCGTGTCATCTTCCTCACCTTTGGCTGCCACTCTTCCTCGCCGCGGATCTGCACCTCCAGCCGTCCCCGACCCATCCGAGCGCGCCATAACTCCTCCTGGTGAGCTCCGCTCCCGTTCCCCCCTTCTCCCATCCTCACCATTGTCGTAGGACCACCGTCGACCATGGTCGGGCTCTCTGTGAGCTCATGCTCCCCATGCCCATGGCCACGCGCCTGCGCACCCGGTCGTGTCACACCTCGTCTCTGTTGGATAATCCAAACATGCCTACGTGCTAGTAGGTTTGATTTGTGTTTGAGTTTGGTTTAATTTGGATGTGATCAACGTGGCCGTATAATTAGATTAGGAAAAATACTAAGTTGAGTCCGACTGGGACTTATGCCTAGCTATCTAGTTGCGTTGGCAGGAGTAGTACTAGGATTAGTACTCGGTCATATAAACATGTTGGAGTTGGCTTGCCGGTCGTGTAATCTAGATTAGGAAAATTGAGACCGTGTAGGTCTAGGTTGCTAAGGTCGGTCGGCTGGCTGGTTGTGCATATGTATGTATATATATATGCACATCAAGGTTATAAGATTGTAACAAAGAGAGAAAAGGAGAAAATCAATAAAGAGAGGAATTAGAGGGTGCGAGACGCACCCTTGGCTATTAGTTTTGTGTGCGCGTGCGTTCGTGCAATTTGATGTGATCGATCCTGAGGGCAAATTTCCAACAATTGGTATCAGAGCAAGGTTCGAGGGAAGTTGCGCTTGCCCCGGGGTGGCGACCCGACTAGCGCCTCGGGGCGGGCAATAGAGTCGCTGGTGTAGCGACGACGAGGAGCAGGCAATATTGTCGCTAGGTGGTGCAACGACTTGGAGGATAAGAGATAGTCGTTCGGCGAAGCGATGGCAAGAAGGTGGTGAAGGTTCTGTCGCAAGCGTGGCGACGGGCGGAACGACCAGGAGAGAGACGACTGGGCTGTCGTCGGCAAGGCGTTGGTGATCGTTGATGGTTGTGGTGGTGCCGAAGTTGCGATACTGAGGAAATCATAGATATTATCGTTGGGGGGTGCGATGAAGAGGCGACAAAGTTGCGAGCTGTCGTCAAGGTGTGCACATGAGTTCTTGTAAGGTGCGTCCAAGAGCTCAGGTGTGTGAATCTTCTACTGCAGTTGAGATGCGTCACTGGCGGAGGAGAATTGCGGCGAGTGCGGACGGAAAAAGGAATTTGTGCCTTGCGTTTCCGTTCGTGGTCGTGGAGTTCCGGCGAGTTCGTATACGGTGAAGATTAGTTGCACGTATATGACGAGTTGTGTTGCCGCTGGACAAGAGGTGTCGTTCGGTAAGTTGTGTCACCAACGACAAAGAGAAAAATAAGATGTGGCGGGTGAAGAGATGTGTCTCCCCGTGTGCAAGCAACCGATGTGAGGATGAAGATGAACGTAAAGATGGACGCGGACCAGTTAAGTCGAGTTCCTGCATGAGGCTATGCGTTTAGTCTGCATGTAGCACGCTAAGATGTGGCAGCGTGACTGGTAGTCTGGATAATCGTTGGTTTCAGTCTACAAGTCGGCAAGAAAAAGGTGATGATGAAGTGGTGGTCATCGTTACAAAAAGAGTGAAGTTGTGATCCGGTAAGTCGCGTCACCGGAGGCAATCGGCAGGACAAGATGAATAGAGAGTCGTCTACATGTCTCGTCGAGTTAAGAATCGGATGTTTGTATTAGGGGGTGAATGTTGGATAATCCAAACATGCCTACGTGCTAGTAGGTTTAATTTGTGTTTGAGTTTGGTTTAATTTGGATGTGATCAACGTGGCCGTATAATTAGATTAGGAAAAATACTAAGTTGAGTCCGACTGGGACTTATGCCTAGCTATCTAGTTGCGTTGGCAGGAGTAGTACTAGGATTAGTACTCGGTCATATAAACGTGTTGGAGTTGGCTTGCCGGTCGTGTAATCTAGATTAGGAAAATTGAGACCGTGTAGGTCTAGGTTGCTAAGGTCGGTCGGCTGGCTGGTTGTGCATATGTATGTATATATATATATGCATATCAAGGTTATAAGATTGTAACAAAGAGAGAAAAGGAGAAAATCAATAAAGAGAGGAATTAGAGGGTGCGAGACGCACCCTTGGCTATTAGTTTTGTGTGCGCCTGCGTTCGTGCAATTTGATGTGATCGATCCTGAGGGAAAATTTCCAACAGTCTCGGGCTCACCAGCGCGCCACCGCGCCCCC
>LR738712.1:143934968-143948186 GCA_902687465.1 Secale cereale | reverse complement strand
CCCCCCGACTGGAAGGCTGACTCGGAAGCTGGCTTCTTAGCCCGCAGGAAATCACTCGGATCGACATTCTTTTGGTACTCCTCCATCTCCACTGCTGCCATCTGCTCGTCAGCAATTTTCGAGCCTTTCTGGAAGTACTCTTCTGCCTTCTGCCGGTTCCCTCTGACGGTTATCACGCCGTTGGGCCCCAGCATCTTCAGTTTGAGATACACATAACACAGTTGAGCCATGAAACGGGCGTAGGCAAGCCTACCCAGTATGGCATGATAGGCACTGTGGAAGTCCACCACCTCAAACGTCAGCTTTTCTTTGCGGAAATTTTTCGAATCGCCGAAAACCACGTCGAGTGAGATTTGACAAAGTGAGTCGGCTTTCTTTCCGGGGATGACCCCGTGAAATCTCATGTCACTCTCACTTAGCTTGGACATCGGAATGCCCATCCCACGGAGGGTTTCAGCGTACAGAATGTTCAGGCCACTGCCGCCATCCATCAGAACCTTGGTCAAACAAGTACCATCGACAACTGGGTCGACCACCAGTGCCCGCCGCCCAGGGGTTGCAATGTGTGCGGGGTGGTCGGACTGGTCGAATGTAATGGGAGTCTTGGACCATTTTAGGTACGTCGTTGTTGCCGGAGCAACCATATTGACTTCTCTGTTGATAACTTTCAGTCGACTTTTGCTTTCAACGTCAGCAAAAATCATCAAGGTGGAGTTGATCTGGGGGTAACCTCCATCCCCTTCTTTGTCTTCGGTCTCCTTTGATTCCTTCTCTTTCTCAGTCGGCTGATCTTTCTAGAAATTCTAGATCAGCAGCCGGCACTGTCGAGTGGTATGCTTGGGATAAACCAAGTTCCCCTCTTCATCTTTCTTCGTGTGGATAGGACACGGCAGGTCGAGCACATCATTTCCTGCTTGATCTTTCACTTTCTTGGGGACCCAAAGGCCTTTAGGCTTTCCTTTGCCTTTCCCTTGGTTAACGACTGCAGCTTCACCTTGAACTGCTAGTTCTGCCTTGCGCTTCGACTTCCGATTGGAATTCTGGTCATCTTGACCGACTGGTTTCTTGCCGCTACGGAGTCGATCGGCTTCTTCTCTGTTAGCATACCGAATGGCTATTTCCATCATCCGAGTCAAGGACATATCTCCTGTTCGACCGAACTTCAGGTTCAGCTCTCTGTACCGCATGCCCTCCTTGAAGGCGCAGATTGCTTGATGCTCGGATACGTTTTCCACCGTGTGATGCAAGGTGGTCCACCTTTGGATGTAATTTCTCAGGGTTTCATTTGGCTTCTGTACTCAATGCTGCAACTCCGCCAGACCTGCGGGTCATTTGCAGGTGCCCTCGAAGGTCCTGACAAACACTCGGGCCAGCTCTTCCCAACTGTAAATGCTCCCAGGGCCAACTGATTTTGCCACACCCGAGCCGAGCCACCAAACATCAGGGGGAGATGCTTCATAGCTACATCATCATTGCCGGCACCGATCTGCATGGCCACACGATAATCCTCGAACCAAGTGTCCGGCTTTGACTCGCCGGTGAACTTACTCACTCCCGCCGCCAATCTGAAGTTCGGGGATCTCAGCAGCCCTGATAACACTACTAAAACATTCGGGCCCAGAGACAGACGCTCGGCTTACACTTGGACGATCTCTGCCTTGCTCTTCTCTGTACGCTCGGTTCCTGTCGACCAGGCCTTGCACAAGAATAGATCTTGCGTCAAAGCCGGGCCTTCTGGGATCTAGGGGAATCCTCCGCTCGTCGTCACACAAACGCCTTCCTTCGTGTCACCTGGGCAAGTACGATCCGCTTCCTGGAGGAGGCGTAGGCACTCGCTGGCGATCGTTGTGACCGGGTCGACGATCAAACTATTCATCATTCTGACCCAGATGCCGGTTTTGACGGGGTCCATGGTCCTCGCGCCTCGGGGGCGACCTTGGGCTGTGAGCCGACCAGACAGTGTCTGCCGCCACTGATCTGATGTGAATCCTGTTACGCGACTGAGAGATAGCCGTGTTCTGCTCTCCTGCCGTCCGAAGCAGCGCTCGGATCTGCTGCAAGCCTCTCCCAGCCTCTGACTAAGACGGCTGGATAGAATCCGCGATGCGGGCCACACCTTCGAGATTTTGGATCGGCGTTCGGAATACCTGAGGTTCACGCGGGAACGATTGTCGCGGCCGTCGACTGGATTCGGGGATCAGTCGGTGGGCCCGTTCGTCGAGTGAACGCTTGATATTCTCCAGTTGCGTGCGCTCAGCCACAGTGGCTTGGCGAGTGGCTTCCAGGGCCTGAGCCTCTGGAGAATCCCCTATGATAGGGGTGTAAAGTGCATCTTCATTGCGGCGGTAGAGCTCGTCCCTCTGCTCGGCAGTGAGGGGTTGGGGAATGTGCCCGTCGTGGTCGTACGACTGACCATCGCCGCTGCCGTCGTTTCTGCCGCGGGGGTACCCCGGCGAACTGCGACGTGAGTCAACCATGAGTACTTCGGTTGCGGGGTCGCTGCTCCCACACTCGGAAAGCGAGTCTGCAGACCCAGTCGACGGATCGACTGGCCCATAGTGGTATTCATCGGGCTCGATGGCCGCAACTTGAGGGGTGGCCATTTGGCGAGCCACCATGTGCTTCACCCACCGCTGGAGCCGCGACCGACCAGATCGCTTGCGGCGGCGTCCAGCAGGGACGACAGACGATGAAGGAGCCGGCCGATATTGAGTTGACGGCTGCCGGAGAAGGACACCGCAGGCGCTGGCATGGAAGTGCGTGGCTCCGCGGACAGGTCGCGCCTCGACGTCGAGAGGGGCCTCCTGGAGCTAAGCGGAGTCATCGGCGACGATGACGAGTGCGCCGAGTCGGATCTCGCGGCCCAGCGCCAAATCACCGCCGGAAACCATGATGACGGAGGTCGGAGAAAAAAGCTTGCAACCTCACCGGAAGTCGCTAAGACGCCTGCCCCACGGTGGGCGCCAACTGTCGTGGTTCTAAGTCTGACAGTACGAGTAGGGGTACGTAGGAGGAGGCAAGGTCCTAGCTACGGTGAGATTGTACACAAGATGTTTACGAGTTCACGCCCTTCTCGGAGGAAGTAAAAGCCCTACGTCTCGGTGCTCGGAGGCGGTCGACTGGAATGTATATGTGTGTTTGAGTTACAGGGGGTGCGAACCCTTGTACTGGAGGAGGGGGTGGCTTATATAGAGTGCGCCAGGACCCCAGCCATCCCCACGTTACAAAGGGTTCAATGTACATAAAGGCAGGGCGTTACTGATAACGCATGCAATCAAGGGTGATAAAGGCATTCATTGCCGCAGAATGAATGCATGACCGTTGTTGTCCTAACGGGACCTTTGACCTTCGGGGGTCGAGTGTCTTTGCATGGTCGAGTGTCCTCATCCTTCCGAGTGGAGTTGAGTCATCTGAGCGAGGGTATGTAGTCGAGTGAAATGTCCTCTTGGGCCATAACAGTCGATCGTTTCTGCTGTCTTCGAGTTGTCTCTTGAGCTTATGGGGTAGTGAACTTGGGTGGGGTACCTGGGTCAGGCCCGTGACCCTACCCTAGGTCTGTAGCATCATCATCAGTCTCACCGAGTTGATACTCTCGGTCCCACCGAAATGTCTAATATTCACATTTTGAACTGCTTCGGTCTGACCGAGTTCGTTTCTGACCGAGTTGGGTCAAATGTGTGTAACGGCTAGATTTTGTGTGGAGGCTATATATACCCCTCCACCCCTTCTCCATCAGAAAGAGAGCCATCAGAATGTGCCTACACTTCCACTATTCATTTTCTGAGAGAGAACCACCTGCTCAAGTGTTGAGACCAAGATATTCCAATCCAACAAAAAGAATCTTGATCTCTAGCCTTCCCCAAGTTGCTTTCCACTCAAATCTTCTTTCCACCATATCCAAATCTGTGAGAGAGAGTTGAGTGTTGGGGAGACTATCACTTGAAGCACAAGAGCAAGGAGTTCATCATCAACACACCATTTATTACCTTTTGGAGAGCGGTGTCTCCTAGATTGATTAGGTGTCACTTGGGAGCCTCCGACAAGATTATGGAGTTGAACCAAGGAGTTTGTAAGGGCAAGGAGATTGCCTATGTCGTGAAGATCTACCCTAGTGAGGCAAGTCCTTCGCGGGCGATGGCCTTCGTGGGATAGACAAGGTTGCTTCTTCGTGGACCCTTCATGGGTGGAGCCATCCATGGACTCGCGCAGCCGTTACCCTTCGTGGGTTGAAGTCTCCATCAACGTGGATGTACGATAGCACCACCTATCGGAACCACGCCAAAAACTTCCGTGTCTCCAATTGTGTTTGCACTCTCCAACCCCTCCATTTACCTTCATATGCAATGCTTTACTTTCCGCTGCCACAACTCTTGAATTGCATGTGTAGGAAGATTGCTTGACTTGTTCTAATTGCTAAAAATTGTCAAAACTTAAAATTGGGAAAAGCATAAGTTTTTATTTGGTCAAGTAGTCTAATCACCCCCCCCTCTAGACATACTTTCGATCCTATAGTCAAACCGTAATGACAACATACGTTATTCCCTTTGTCATTGGTATGTTACTTGCCCGAGATTCGATCATCGGTATCTTCATACCTAGTTCAATATCGTTACCGACAAGTCTCTTTACTCGTTCCGCAATGCATCATCCCGCAACTAACTCATTAGTCACATTGATTGCAAGGCTTCTTATGATGTGCATTACTAAGAGGGCCCAGAGATACCTCTCCGATATTCGGGGTGACAAATCCTAATCTTGATCTATGCCAACCCAACAAACACCTTCAGAGATTCCTGTAGAGCATCTTTATAATCACCTAGTTACGTTGTGATGTTTGATAGCACACAAAGAATTCCTCCGGTACTCGGGAGCTGCATAATCTCATAGTCGGAGGAATATGTATTTGACATGAAGAAAGTAGTAGCAATAAAACTGAACGATCAATATGCTAAGCTAACGGATGGGTCATGTCCATCACATCATTCTCCTAATGATGTGATCCTGTTAATCAAATGACAATAAATGTCTATGGTTAGGAAAGTCAACCATCTTTGATTAACGAGCTAGTATAGTAGAGGCTTACTAGGGACACTGTGTTTTGTCTATGTATCACTATCCACACATGTATCAAGTTTCTGGTTAATACAATTCTAGAATGTATGATAGACATTTATCATGATATAAGGAAATATAAATAACAACTTTATTATTGCCTCTAGGGCATATTTCCATCAGTTGTCCTAAAAAAAGAGCTCACAACTTTCTTTGCAAAACTTATTAATATGAACTCATTTTATGTACCTTCTGTTGCGTGAAAAATGGGACATATTGTTTTATTTATGGGTGTGGCTAGGTCTCAGTCGACTGAGATTTAACCAAGTCTCAGTCAAGTGACATAACATGCAAGAGAGAAAAAAAACTGAAGAAAAAAATTGCACATATTTCAATGTAGGATCTCACGGATATAGTATCGACTGAGACTTAACGAAGTCTCAATCGACTAAGACTTAGCAAGAGTGTTTATTTATACCATAGAGGCGGTGAACTGCCTCTATTCTGATTAGGAACATAGATCTCCTTTGGTGCTGGTTGAAGCTGTAGGCGTATTTGTGGGGCTTGGCATGACCAAAATGCTTGATTCAGTCGTCCGACATCCTCGATGGTTGCTCTCCTCAAAGGAAGGACTACCAATAAAATTGTGTCGATGCAACCCCGAAGCACGAGGCTGTGGAAGGTCGGTAGAAGAAGGATCCACAAGGGTCTAGATCAAAAAGTAGGAATGTACGATGCAACCTTCGAGTGGAGCTACATGGAGTTCCACTAATAGCGATGCATCCCCCAACACCATCAAAAAAGAGATTCGTTTGTTCTTTTACGATTTGTCTATCCCAAGGTTTCATTATAGTGATTGTGCTGAATAGTTGTTTGTCATGTTTATTTAGCAAACTATAAAAAGGAAGTGAAAAGTATGGGAGGTCTCTGACCCTGGATGAGATAAATATACATGAGATGCAAATTTGCAATTTTATTTATGCAGAAAGTACATAATACTTAGATTTTTATGCATAAAATAAGCGAAGATGCTCGGCATTCCAAGGTCGCAATGTGATCCGACCTGTTTTCTTGTTGCGGGGGTAGTGGGCCCCGTTTTTTAGGACATCATGGATGATGTAGGGGCCCTCCCAAGGAGATGACATCTTGTTCTTGTGTGGTTTCTGCTTGAGGCGGAGGACGAGGTCACCGGTGTTGAACTCATGTGCTTGTACATGCCGGCCTTGGTACTAGTGCAACTTCTCTTGATAAATAGTTGTGCGTTGGAGGGCGAGGAGGTGTGCCTCCTCCTTTGCGGTGATGTCGTCTTTTTCTTCGGTGGCCTCTTCTTCATAAGTAGAGGGAGGGTGGATTAGAAGAAAATTGGGCAGGGAGGGGGTCTTGGGTGGGCCGGAGGTGTCGGAGTCCTACGCGTCTACCGTGTGGACTACATCAACGCACCCCCCCAACTTTGTCTCAGTTTTACGAGAAAAAGTGCGTTTGGACCAGTTCACAGACCAATACAGACTCGTGTTGGATCTCACAACACGTGCGGACTTCGCGGTCCAGTAGATTCCCTAAGGCCAACTCCAACGCACGACCCCAAACGGACATCCGCTTTATCCGGATTTCATCCATTTGGGGGTGGCAATGGAGCCGTGTCCGCCCGGATTCGTGGATGCGGCATTTCGGCCGCATAGATAAAATGAAAATGATGCATATGAAATGGTTCAAATCAAACATAGCTCCCAGAATAGTCTTACAACCCAATCGAAATTTGTTTTGCATGACAAGAAAACAATATCAAATTGTCTTACAACCCAATAGAAATTTGTTTGCATGACAAGAATTAAACTCACAGATCTACTGGTTGCCAATATGAGTCCACACGTGCTCAACCAAGTCATCTTGGAGCTGGACATGAGTATGCCAATCACGCATCTCCCGATGAAACTCGACAAACTGTTCAAAGGTTGCAGGAGGTTCATGCTCAGGCTCAAAATTTTCACCCTGGAAATCAAACCCTTGGTCGTAGATGCTATCATCACGCTCATCCTCCACGATCATGTTGTGCATGATCACACAAGCAGTCATCACCTTCCAAAACTTCTTCGTGCTCCATATCAATGCAGGGTTACAAACAATACCTCACCGAGACTGAAGTACACCGAAAGCACGCTCCACATCCTTCCTGGCACTCTCTTGCATTTGGGCAAACCTTTGTCTCTTCTCTCCTTGCGGATTGGGTATGGTCTTCACAAGAGTGGACCACTGAGGATCGATGCCATCAGCTAGGTAATATCCCTTGTTGCAATGGTGGCCATTGACCTCAAAGTTCACCTCAGGGGAGTGCCCTTCTGCAAGCCTTGCAAACACCGAAGACCGCTGAAGAACACTAATATCATTCTGAGAACCAGCCATGCCGAAGAAAGAATGCAATATCCAGAGATCTTGTGAAGCCACAGCTTCCATTATAACAGTGGCACATTTCACATGCCCCTTGTACTGCCCCTGCCAAGCAAATGGACAGTTCTTCCATTTCCAGTGCATACAATCTATACTACCAAGCATGCCCGAAAAGCCCCTCTCAGCATTGATCGCCAACAACCTTTCTGTATTAGCGACATTTGGCTCTCTAAGGTACTCCGGGCTGAACACTTCCAGCACAACCGTGCAAAAAATATACAATGCGAGGAGACATGTTGACTCATTCATATGAACATACTCATCCACAAGATCGTCAGGAATTCCATATGCAAGCATGCGGATAGCCGCAGTGCATTTCTGGTATGAAGAGAAACCAAGCTTGCCTAGGGCATCCACTTTGCACTCAAAGTATGGGTCATGCGCGACCACTCCCTCGCGAATACGATTGAACACATGCCTTCTCATTAGGAATCGGCGATGAAATTGATGTGGCCTAAAGAGTGGACCATCCTTAAAGTAATCGGCATAGAGAAGGGTGTGGCCTTTTTCTCTATTGCGGTCCAAGGCTGGAGCATGGCCGGGGATTGATCCCCTGTACCGAGGCCGCTTCCTAGTGATGTGTTCATGTACGACCAACGCAGCTGCCAACTCTTCATCATCCGATAAGCAAATGAAATTGTGAAAGAAAACTCATCACCATTGTCCATTGTACCTTGTGAGCAATCTTTCGAACGCCTTGCGGTCGTGGTCGGAAAGCGGCCGGATAGTGCACACCATGCTCCCCTCGCAGGCAGCAAAGCAAGGTTTTGGGGTCGGTGGTGGTGGAGGGCGCCCTGCGTCACCGAACGGCCGACCGGAAGAGGTTGGGGATGACGGGCGACAACGACGGCCGTAGTTTGTCTCCCACCGGCAACACAGGGAACGCCTGCCAAATGCTTTCCGGTAGGCCGATGCGGAGACAGCTACGGCATGGCGCGGTGGTGGTTGGGACGGCTCTGGTGGAAGACGACGCGGACGGGGGTGGTGGTGGCGGCAGCGATGGCGGGGGCGAGGGGGGGGGGGTAGAGGAAGAGAAAGAGGGATTTGTCTCACCGACGGGCAGGCCAAGGTAGGACAAGGTCACGCGCCACTCGCGTCCGCGCGTGTCCGTTCGGCCGCAAACTCGGCCCAAACTTGGACCGGGAATGGGTTGCGTTGGAGTTGGCCTAAGCCCCCCGCATGCTTTGCACATTCCTTAACAGAACTACACGACACCTCCGGCCAATTGCACCCTACGCTGCACCAAAAAGCGGAATATCACTACAATTTCCAACGCGCACAAGGGAGAGGGAGGGGGGATGATTACAACGCTAATTAGACATCTTAACACGTATGACAGCACTACAACGAACGTACAGAGATAATAGCTTACAATATCCATGCTCAACTTTCTGCCACGACACACGATAGTAACTGGACTGGACTGGCACAAGGCTGGTATATATGACCAAAAATTAACACAGACCAACCCCACTCCATGCCACTTATTACTAGTCTAGCTAGCACAAGAAGAGAGAGCGAGCTAGCCACGCCAGGTAGATTCAGCAACGTACGCACCGCACGTATCCCAGCTTTCTTGCAAAGATGCGTGCCGGCGGCTGCGCGGTTCAGCAGGCGCTGGCGCCGGAGGCGGCGTCCGTGGTGAGGCAGGCGGTCACACTGGCACGGCGGCGCGGCCACGCGCAGGTCACCCCGCTCCACGTCGCCACCGCCATGCTCCTTCCCCCGGCGCCGGTCGGGCTGCTCCGCGCCGCCTGCCTCCGCTCCCACTCCCACCCGCTACAGTGCAAGGCCCTCGAGCTCTGCTTCAACGTCGCGCTCAACCGCCTCCCCACCTCCGGACCCGCCGCCATGTTCCACGGCGGCGCGCACATGCAGCACCATCACCACCACCGCGGCGCCTCCGACGCACCCGCGCTGTCCAACGCGCTCGTCGCCGCCTTCAAACGCGCGCAGGCGCACCAGCGCCGCGGGGGCGCCGGGGACGGCGTCCAGCAGACGGCCGCGCCGGTGCTCGCCGCCAAGGTCGAGCTGGAGCAGCTCATCGTCTCCATCCTCGACGACCCGAGCGTGAGCCGCGTCATGCGCGAGGCCGGGTTCTCCAGCTCGCAGGTGAAGGACAACGTCGAGAAGGCCGTCTCCTCGGCGTCGCCGTCGTTGGAACGCGCGGCTAACATGACGACGACGAGCTCTACCTCTATTAAGGAGTCCAGAGGGAAGTCGGCCGGCGGCGACGACTCCATGCGCGTGCTAGAGTGCATGGCGAGCGGGGCGAAGCGGTGCTTAGTCGTCGTCGGCGAGGGCGCGGAGGCGGCGGTGAAGGCCGTGATGGACAAGGTGAGCAAGTCGGAGCTTCACCATCGGCACCACGAGCGCCTCAAGAGCGTCCAGTTCGTGCCTCTCTCCGTCACGTCGTTCCGGCACGCGACGAGGGAGGAGGTGGAGGCCAAGACCGGCGAACTCCGCGCGCTCGTTTGCGAGGCCCGCGCCGCCGGTAAGGGCGTCGCGCTCGTCGTAGAGGACCTCGCCTACGCGGCCGACGCCTGGCACAAGAGAAGAGGCGAGCATGTTCACGGTGGACACTCACAGTACTACTGCCCCGTTGAGCACGCCGTCATGGAGGTGAGTGGCCTGGTGTCCGGCGACTCTGGCTCCGGCGGCGGAAGGTTCTGGCTGCTAGGGTTTGCGAGCCGCACGGTGTTCATGAAGTGCAGGGTCGGGCAGCCATCTTTGGAGGCCGTGTGGGGGATCCACCCCCTCGTCGTGCCAGACGGCGGCAGCCTCGCGTTAAGCCTCAGCTGCACCATGTACGTGCTTAACTACAAGCTCGATCGTGGCTACCTCGAGTCTTCGATCGTTAACATTGCATCGATTTTTTTACGAATTATTAAAAGGAAATTAATTCCTGATTGATTGATTTTCGTTCGTGCAGTGAGGCACAGGCTAGCCAGCAAGCAGGAAGATCGATAACGGGGTGGCCCTTGGTCAACGGCGCGGCCACTACCGGCGAGAGCGAGCTCACTTGGTGCGCCAGGACGCCGTCCCCGGAGCCGAACATACCGTCATGGCTTCGCCGGTACCATGACCCATACCACACCACACCGACGAGCAGCGGTACCAGTCTTCAGCAGGTACGTACATGCACTCATAAAATTAACATGTCACGGGGAATAATTTATTTACTAGCATGGCGACGGAATGTTTCCTTAGCTAATTAAGCATCTGTACATTTTTCTGTGCATGCAGTTGCAAGATCTATGGAACCCCATGCGCAATTGGTCAGCAACGCACCACCATACATCGGAGCTAACCTTGAGCTTCTCATCCCCTACATCACCAGCAGCATCTTCCCTCTCCGGCTACAACAACAACCCGATGACGATGAGCTCGTCCAAGCCATGTCACCCCGAGCCGAGGCGACCGTGGCCGCCGTCGAACCAAGGGCACGACGGTCCGGCCACAAGGGCGGAGGCGATTCATGATCTTCCTCGGTGGCATAATACCGAAACCGCTTTTCCAGAATCCATCACGATTCAATCTAATTCACCCAACGGTCACGGCGGCGGTACGGCAGATCCGGAGCGGCGGCCCCCGAAGTTCACGGAGCTTACCGCAGAAAACCTCAAGATCATGTGCTGCACGCTCGAGGATTGCGTGCCGTGGCACATCAAGGACATGGCAGCGGGCGTCGCCAGCGCTGTGCTCCAACGCCGGTCCGGCATGGCGAGGCAACGAGACACGCCAACGCCGAGCTCGACGACGTGGCTGCTCTTCAAAGGGAGCGACCGCGACGGCAAGAAGTCCATGGCTCTGGAGATCGCCAAGCTCGTCTTTGGATCCTACAATGACTTCATCACAATCTCATCAACCGGCTGCACCCCGGTTCACTCCAGTTCGAGCTCTGGCGAGCTTTCGGGCAAGAGGCAGAGATCGCCGGACTACGAGCATGGCTGCGCACAAAGGTTTTACGAAGCGATCCGCGAGAACCCTCGCCGGGTGCTGATGATCGACGATGTCGAGCAAATGAACCTTGAATCAGAGATCGGCATCAAGAGAGCGATTGCCAGTGGAAGGGTGAGTGGTTGCAATGGCGTTGAGATCAGTCTCGAGGATGCCATCGTAGTGCTGAGCTGCGAAGCATTCGACTCGAGATCTAGGGTCTCCTCTCCTCGGGTCGTCAAGCAGAAGGTCATAAGCGACGAGGAAGACAGTGGCGGCGTGGAGAAGGGGGTGATGAAGCCGCCATGTTTTAGCTTGGATTTGAACGAGTGCGCCTCCGGTGATGATGAAGGGCATCAGGAGGAAGAGGGATTGGATAGTGACGTGGAGATCTGTGATGTTGTGGATGGTGTTTTCTTCTTCCGGTTACCGGGAGATTTGTCACATTAGCTTGCTTTTCATCATTTTGTCAGCAAATGAATTAATTAACCTAGACCCCAGCGCCGTTGGTTTTTCCCATTTGGCATTTTATTATTTTCCCTAGACTTTAAACTTATAAATAGCCATCATCTCATGTACAAGAGGCAAAGCATATGTATATTGGTGTTTGGTCTTTCATTATGGCTCTGGCAGTAGTACAATTTGTGTGTGTGTGTGTGTGTGTGTGTGTGGTTGATTTCATCCAATTAGAAGCAAGCGAGGTATTTTCAAACTATCCTAGATCGTCTGAGATCCTGTTCAAACTATCCTAGATCGTCTGAGATCCTGTTCAAACTATCCTAGATCGCCTGGGTGGAGGCTATTCCAGCAGCATTGAGCTGCTGGTCTCGCCAGCTCTCGGTGTGTTGCACCTATGCTCGTGCAAGTGGTTTGGTTCAAGGCTAGTGGCAGATTGATCTTTCCGATGCTTGTGCTCTAGTCACAGTAACATGTCGCCATTTTGGTGGTCGAATTTAGGTCGTGTTAATGTGGCTCGGTTGCAAGTTCTTGTTGTAGATGGTTCTTGATTCCATGCTAGTCTAGGTTTTGTATGATCATCTTTTACTAGTGGATCGCCGACTTTCACGTTACTGATCCTAGGTCGTTTAGGTTTTCTCAGTTGAGTAGTGCCGCTTTGGCGATGTCTGCCTCATGCCCTCTTTGGTGTTGTATCATCTTCTTTCTTATTTAATACTCCCTCCGTTCTCAAATATAAGTCTTTCTAGAGATTTCAATAAATGACTACATACGAAGCAAAATGAGTGAATCTACATTCTAAAATATGTCTACATACATCCGTATGTTGTAGTCCATTTGAAATGTCTAAAAAAACTTATATTTAGGAACGGAGGAAGTACATATGTAGCACTTCTTCATGGTTCGGAGAAGCAAGCGAGCTATTTTTCCTGGTTCTGTCAACTTGTTCCCTACAAGTTTATATGAAATCATATATCATTATAAATTCTGGACAACATCGTTTTTTTTCTATCGGCTCCTTGATTTGTTTTACCTTATGACTTTCCACTAAAATAACTCATTTAAATTCCTGCCCCGTCATTTTGTGTGTGGCTCTTGACTAAGATAGTTTGTTTGATATATGTGTGCCTATTCAATGGGCAAGTGAAATGATCACCTATTTTTCATGGTTGTGCCGAAAATTGAAACATTCCTTGTGGAAAGTCCTCCGCTTCTCGTGAAACTAAAACTTGTGTATTGTTTCAAACCAGAACTCACTCTATCATTTTAAGCCATTGATACTACTTTATTGACGTGATATAAGCTCTAGAATACGAAAATCGCCCA
>LR738712.1:143914297-143934846 GCA_902687465.1 Secale cereale | reverse complement strand
CATCCCCCCTCTAATTGTAACCTTGTGAAACTTTTACCCATTAAGAAAATATTGCCACATTCAATCCCTTATTAATTGTGATTAGGTTACGGATTTTACTCACATCTATTATTTCTCCAAAGAAATGAGGCGGTCCCATGTGTCAATATCACATGGTAGCTGATTAGACATACAATTCAAGTTTTTGTATTTGCTACTTGCAAAGGGGGTGGGGGGAGGGGTGTGCCCATAACTATTCAACAAAATTAACACAATTTTATCGAATTTGATTGGGATTTCATGAAATTGGACATAATTTGGGACGCCCCTTTCGTTTGTCTGCTATTTAACTGTCATGTCATCCTAACAAGTTGATCCATTGTTTTAGTTTGGAAAAAAAATGCGGGTAAAAGGTAGTTGCAATGTCACAACTAAGAATAAAGCGTGGAAAGTTATATATGTTAAATGGGATAATCGTTGTCGCAACACACAACTAGGGTGTGGCAAAAAAATATTACTCTAAATATTAAATTGACATTTTGATTAAATTTAGGCATCATTTCCACTCTTTAACAAATTAGTTGAGGTATTCCTTGGGAGTAATTAAACAATGAATCTGACTAGTTAGTGTTAAGGTTGAAGATAAATACAAATAAAATTAGGAGTTCATATAGTGCACAAATTAATTTAGCCTAGGCATCGTGTTGGACTCGCAAAGCACAAAGCAGTCTTATCTCATGATAATTGATGTCTTGCATACGGATGGCGGGGTAGTTAATTGTTTAATGTTGACGTGGTCTGTGGAAACATGAATTGCAATCAGCAGCCATATATGCTGCGTTCTGCTCCCCACAAGGTGGAAATATATGTTTAATTTGTTTGGTGCCATGATATTATTCTGGTCTCGTGGAATCATCATGCACCCTTCTTACTGGAGCCACCCTTTTCAAAGCGAAGAGGAACCTAATTAGCACACCTTGAATTGTATATATGATCATGCAATTAATAGATTAGCAAGTGCTTCCCACGACATCGGTCTCACCCAGTTTGACAATCATTTCACCACGATTATACATGTTACCAAGCCCTAATTACGACATATGTGTCATATTTGAAAATGATGTGTTTATGAGCTTTTGGTGCTATCATGGAGACCGAATTAGGTAGATATGTTGGGATGCATCACGTAAGGTGAAAAAATGTTTATTCCTGCAAGCAAGTTCTTCAAAAGGAAAAAAGGAGTCCTCGTCACCAAAGCATTTACCAAGAATTTTAGCACGCACCGGAACAAATCGTTGTCCAAAGCAGATGAAGTACAATGTGTTGTCTTGGGTGGATGTGCTACATGTGGAAATGCGGTTCCTATAATATTCCTGAACTTTGGTATAGGTTTCCACCTTCAATCCATTTTAATCATAAAATGTAGAATCATAGGCAGCTGTTGTTCCTCCTTACGTGATTCATTATTTGTTTACTCCTCGAAGTCGATCCTACATGTGTGTATTAATCTGTCGTATGATGCATGCGTATCCATTCTATGTGCAAAAAGGTTGGCCCGTGCTTGGCTTAACAGTTCATGTATATCAGTATATGTAGTACTCCCTCGTTCACAAATATAAGATGTTCTAATTTTTTCCGAGTCAGGTGTATATAGACACGTTTTTTGTGTGCTTGTTCATTCATTTTAGTTTGTACGTAGTTCATATTAAAATATCAAAACCATCTTATATTTGTGAACGGGGTGAGTACATTCTTACAGAGCATGTAGAGTGTATATATTATTGCATCGCCATTGACGGTATCACTAATGACTTCGGGGTTGTAGAAAGGTGGAGGCACTTTAGAAGGCAAGGAGAGCAATCTTTACTAAGGAGATGACCTAAAGGTGTGTTTGCTTTTAGTGTATGGTGATGCCATTTGAGTAAAAGGATCCTCCTTTTCGTGCTTTAGATTTTCCAAATCCACATTCCTACCCATATCAAAAGTAGTGGGTGTCAAAAGCTAGCTTAACATGAGGGGAATTTAAAATAAAGTTTAGCTAAAGATAAGCATCTGGCCCTTGGTCATTAGAGACCCTAAAGTTTGGTTCTTTAGAATCCTGGAAAGACTCTCTCTCTCTCTCTCTCTCTCTCTCTCTCTCTCTCTCTCTCTCTCTCTCTCTCTCTCTCTAGCCCTTCAAATCTCACTACAAAATTCAAGAAACAAGTGTAATAAGTGGAGAATGACGCGTGCAACTTTTCATAGATAAGAATTGACATCCGTTGAAACAAGTGTAAGAGAGATTATATTGCATGCATGTGTGTATCTTTACCAAATCTCTCTCACATGCTTATCTATTCTTTCCACAAACTAGCACATGTACTGTGCACATAAATTACTGCGCGTATCGATCCCATGATGCTTTTGTGTTTTTTCACTCTGATTTCCATTTTTTTCTTGTCTTAAAAGGTGAGAAGAGCTGGTACTACTTTCCTCTCAAAAGGAGCATCATCTATTTATCTCTCTACATCCATCCTGATCGTACGTACGTATAATACGATTAAAGGCACATCCTTGTGATAATTACTCTCGACACCTTACTCTTTTGCATGTAAAAGTGCTCGCATAACGGTATTCTAAAAAAATGAAGGTCCACAGAAAAACAGCTCCCATGCAAATAAGAATAAGAAGCACAAAATAACACGACATTAGCACGGTATGTTCATGCACGCATTAGGTTTCACTAGTGATTGGGGCGCCACCATGTGGCGCCGTTTGAGAGGAAGCCGTATACATGTTTCCATTTAAAAAAATACATAAAATCCTCACCTCCATCTAAACAAACATCTCAAAAAAAAAAATATCTTCACCTCCATCTAAAAAGTTAAAAAAAAAGATTACCACTGCAGCCTACCATTGAGCGCCACTTTGCATAGCCACTATTCACAAAAATACATGAGGTCCCCACTTCGATCTAAAAAAACACTTCAAAAAAAATCACCACCTCCATCTAAAAGATATATTCCAAAAGCTTTCTTCTGCGGCCAACCAGCTTGTGCTAGGTGGCATAGCTGGTTGGCCGCTCTTGTCCCGGCGCTTAATGGGCTTAATATTGGGTGACCAGAAATTGACGTGCACCAATTAAGTGATGAGTCTCTAAAAGGTGCTTGTTATATTAGTTGGAATTCATATTAGAGGAAATTCCACCAAGACACATAATTGCCTACTATACAAAAAAAACAAGTTCTAGGGGATTTTAATTAATACTCTGGACTCCAGGAGTAATGGCTAACAAAGAAAACAAAATCATGACGATTAATCTGTTGACTTGAAATGTAACAAGCGGGGCCCACATGTTAGGTGGCCATGCATGAAAATATACCTGAACTTGGTTCAAGCCAAAGAAACAACCCCCTCCGCCCGAACGACATGTTAGAGCATCTCCAGCCGTTCGGCCCCCCAGGACGCCTAAAAAGAGCGGCCTGGGGGCGAATCGGCGCTAGCTCGGCCCCTGGGGCGACCTAGCTCCCAGTCACGCCCCTAGGCGCCAGCCCCAGGATGCGGGAAATTCAAACTTGGTCGTTCCTGCTCATCACAAAAGACGCCACAAATCCGGCGATCACAAGTCACAGTTCGGCGATCGGATGTAGTTTGGCGTACAAAAACAGAGCGCCGCAAGTTCGCGTGCGCAACGAATCACTCGGCGGGGTCGGCTTCAGGCGTCGGCGGAGTCGGCGTGCGCGGGCTCGACGGTGCCGGAGCTGCTTCGGTGCTGGGCGGTGTCGGCGCGGCTTCGGTGCTGCTGGGCGGCGTCGTGGAGGCGTCATCACTCGGGATTGGCGTCGGCGTGGCCGTGGACGCGGGAGTTGGCGTCGTCAGCAGCTGGTTCAGGATGAGGCCGCGCTCCACCATGTACCACTCCTTGAGCTGCTCGTCGTTGCTCTGGAGCATGTCCGCCCCGCCCATCAGAAAAGCCATGTCGGTGTTCCTCTTCTTCGCGGCGACGTTGGTCCGGAGCAGGTCGACGTTGGTCCGGAGCAGGTCGAGCTTGATGGCGATGTTCGTCATCAACGACGACCACCGCGCTGCGGTTTTCTCTTCACGCAGGACGACCCGGGTCTGTGCGTCAGCGAGGCAATGCTCGATGGACCCCTGCACACACGCGGTAGCCGCGTCGGCGTGTTTCCCCTTCTTGGCCCCTTTGTGGCCGTCCGGCCGCCCCTCTGACGCGCCTGGAGTCGGTGCGTCCGGCTTGTATGTCTCCTTGGCCTTGTCGAGGGTGCGCCGGACTTCCGCCCACTTCTCGCACTTATCAATGCGCTTATAAACGTGGAGGTACTTGAAGTCGGCGTCGAGGTTGTCACGCCGATACAGGGCGAACATGCGCAGCAACTGCACGGAGGAACAAACAGTCGGCGGGCGTAGACGACAAGGAGGAGAGGCGGGCGAACGGCGTGGCATACATGATCCTCAACGCTAGCGCCGCTCTCCGGGCGAGCCGCGACCTCCTCGACGATACCATGCCATTTGTTGCACGACCCCTGGATACGCCCCCAATGGTTCGCCATCGCCTTGGAGCCGCGCTGCATGTAGACGCCTTTGAAGTAGGGGTCGAAGAGCTTCCGCTCGTCGAACTCGGCCTTGATGCGGTCCCAGTACATCTCGAAGCTCTGGTTCGTGCCGGTGGTCGGGTCGAGGCAGACGACTTTCCATGCTTCGGCGAGGCATTCCTTCTCCTTGGACGTCCACTTGATGCGCGGCTCGCCTGGCCTGGCCGCCCGCTTCTTCTTCTTGAGCCCCTTCGTCAGATGCGCCGGCTCCTCGTCCTCCTCCTCCTCCTCCTCCGGCTCCTGCGCCTCCTGCACGTCCTCACCGTAGACGTAGCCGAGCTCGCCTTCCATGCCGCCGCTGAGATCCACCGCCTCGTCCTGGGTGACGAACCCGGGAGACGCGGCGGCCGCGGTCGAACCTGTCGCGATGATGTCCTCCATGTCGGCTCCTGTCTCGTCGGTGTCGCCGAGGTGCGAGAAGGGCAGCGGGCCACGGCGGAAAGGGGGCGTCGGTGAGGACGCGTAGGCGGGCGGCGAGTAGTTGTATGGAGGGTACTGCACACCGGCGAAGGCGGGCGAGGGTGTGCGCGTCGTCGGGTGGCCATGGGGGAAGGTCACGTTTGGGTTGAACCCGCCGTGCGCGTCGCCGTCGGTGTAGCCCGGCGAGGGGGATCCCCATGGCTGCGGAGAACCGACGCCTTGCTGTCCCCAGGATGCGTACAAGGCGTGGCTGCCGGGTGAATTCATCATCCCCGCGTGGTCCGCCGATGAGGAGGTAGCCGCAGCCGCGCGCGTCGCGTTGTCGCGTGCCTTCTTGGCGATGGCCCTGTTCCGCCGGTCGGCGGTGACTGCATCGCGTTGCTGAACTTCCGCCCTCCACTCGGCGTTTGACATGCCCGGTGGCTTGGACGGAGGCGCCCTCGGCTTCCTCTGCTTCGGCTGGGCCACGGTGCCGGTCGCGGTTGCCCCCGCGCGTGGGGCGGCGTACTTCCTCGGTGGCAAGGAGAGCGAGAGGGAGTTTGGCGGGAGGAAGGAAGAGAATGGTGGGAGGAAGGCGAGCGAGCGGGACGGAAGTGGGGGGAAAGCGGCAAGAAACGGTGGGAAGAGGCCCTCGAGTCGCCGACAAGGCGGACCCACGTGCCCTTTTCTCTTGTGCCAGCTCCCCAGGCGCCCCCCGGAGCGCAGGGTTCGGCATGGGTCCGCCGGCACCAGTTTTGGCCCGAGCCGACGAAAAACGGGCTTCTGGGGGCGCGACTGGGCCGTTTTTTCGGCGCCGGCGCGGCAAAAACGTCTGGGGAGGTCCTGTTGGGGGCGCGACTTGAGATGCTCTTACATGAGAGACGGCGAAGGAGGATAGTTAGAGCCAAAAAAATGTATCAATAAGGCCACGTGTTGTTAAAAACATGCTGGGGAGGGATAAACCAATGGAAATATGCTTTTTGTAGCAATTAATAAGGACTAATCATATGAAGAAAAGTGCATGTTGGCCCAGGCTCAGGCCCTGCTGGCCACCCCTATCTCCGCCACTTCCGAGTATCCCAACATTGTCGTCAAGCTCCACCCGAGACTGAAGCTAACTTCTTCAAGTGAGATGAGCCAATAGGAGCCCAACACCGTGGTGAAAATAATTAGTCGTGAAGGCTGATGTCTACACACGCTTCTACTCTTGTAGACTATGTTGGGCCTCCAAGCGCAGAGGTTTGTAAGACAGCAGCAATTTCCCTCAAGTGGATGACCTAAGGTTTATCGAACTCAGGGAAGTAGAGGTTGAAGATGGTCTCTCTCAAGCAACCCTGCAACTAAGATACAAGAAGTCACTTGTGTCCCCAACACACCTAATACACTTGTTAGATGTATAGGTGCACTAGTTCGGCGAAGAGATGTTAAATGGCAAGTGATATGGATGGCAAAACAAAGTAATATAAATCTGTAATAAAAAGTGCAGCAAGCAAACAAGTGGTGAACGTGAGCACAAATGGTATTGCAATGGTGGAAACAAGGCCTAGGATTCATACTTTCATTAGTGGCAACTCCCAACAACATTAACATAATCGAATCACATGATATTTCTCATAAAACATGCAATGGAGACGCACCCGGAGGTCATTCCTTCGTAGTCAAGAGAGGACAAGAATTATGTAGGGCTACAAAAGCACACCTCAAAGTTCGTAGTTCTCAATCTAAGGATTTCCAATGTCACCGCGGCCATCCAAAGAGAGTCCCACAATCACCACAACATATCTAAAGGATAGTCAAAGACAAGCACCAAGAGACTCTCAATCTTCAATCAACACACAAGAGAGGAAATCACTCATGAAAATATTTTTCTAATCCATGTCCAATAGACCGCTGTCACCTTGGTCTCGGAGACTATACTAGATAAAGACAAGTGAGTACATCAATCCAATACATAGAGGAAGGGGAAATATCATGGGATCACCCTAGATTAACATAGCCTATGATCACAACGAAGATCACATCATGGGAGAGAGAGATAACCACATAGCTACACGTACGAGCCCTCGGCCCCGGAGAAGACTACTCACACATGGACATGGTGAGGAGGAGGTTGATGATGGTGTTGATGGAGAGGTGCAGCCCCGCGAGGAGGAGACGGCCGGCGGCAGCCACGGGGGCGGCGGCGGCGGCCCTTGGGGGCGCGGCGGCGGCGGCGGCCCTAGGGGGCAGCGGCTCCTTGGCCCCCCTTCTTCCTTGTGGATGGTGCTGCAATGGTGCTGGTCCTCCCCTCCAAGACGGCGGCTCGGGAGGAGGAAAATTCGTGGCCCTTGGTGACCTAGGTTTCCTCTCTTTATATAGACTCTCGGATTCCCGTCAGCAGATTTTGAGCCTCAGTAAAACGGGCTTTACTCGGCCGTCCGGACTCCGATTTGGACCAATTTTATATCCAGAAGCATCGCCTCGAAATTCTCCACAACTTTCGCAACTAGACTTTTTCCGTTTGACGTCGTCTTCGGGCCAGAACGTGACCATCTTTAAAAAACGTTCTCAGACAGATTTCAGGAAAGTCAGAGTCCTACTCCAATACGACTCCTTTTGCGTTTTTGTCAATTTCCAAGTAATTCCTACACAATAAAGTGTAAAACAAGAACATTGTGCACTTTTGCAACCATTAGTAGATTAGTCCAAATATGATAAAAAGTGTATGGAAGTGCATAAATATCATAGCAATATCACACAAAAAAGGCATGGAGCAAGCAGAAATTATAGATACGTTTTGGACGTATCAAAGGCGGACGACTTTGTTGGCAGAAGATTGTGGCGACGGGCTACCGCCTCGCTAGAGTGGCTTCACCTCATGTTGATTGTCGCACGCACGAGGGTTGACCATCTAGGAAGCCTCCACACGGTAGCCATCAATCGGGAAGCTACGATGTGAGGCACCACTACAATGAAAGAGGGCCTACCTCGCTGAACTCGGGAAGGAAGAAGGGGTCATGGCAGAGGGGACACTTGGCTGGAGGGGGCAAGGTCTCGTGATGCCATGTCGCACATCGTTGCCCCACCACCTCTGGTGACCACTTTCATGAGGGTCACTACTACAAAAACGAGTCTTCAGAACAATCCTCGGAGGTGGTTGCAACCAAATACTTTCAGTAACCTCTAGTAAACTAACACATGCAATTTTTTGGGGGAAACCTAACTGACGCATTAATATTGTAAAGAAAACTGATGCAATGTATAAAATGGGACGACCTCTAAGAATTATTTAAGGTGATTATGATAAAGCCCACTGCTAAGAATTGTATGCCACATTCGGGTTTGTAACAAACCACCTCTAGCATCTTAATAACTACAAGTATGGGCATGTCCCTCACTCCTGCCATTCTTCTTTCATCCCCTTCATGTTGTTCTCTACCCAAACTACGGCGCCCAAACACCAGGAGCACCGCTGCTACCACCTCTACCTCCATGACCAGCAATACCATCACCGTCTCTAGATCTAAGAGCTCTTCATCGCTAAGATTAAGCCATGGTCTCCACCACGAGCAATGTGGTCCTTGTCATGTTCAGCTATAGAAACCAAGCCATTCGGCCCTCCCTGTCGATCCAAGGTGCCCCACCACCAAAGCGGTATAGTGCGCCCACGACGCATAGTTTGCCGAATTGGGTGTGCGGTGGATGGTCTGCCAAGCCCTGCCCTCCATCGACCCTACGGACTGCCACAACAATGAGGTGCTCCTTGAGGTTGGCAAACAGATCCAAGGAGTCCCATGTCCATCATTAGTACCAACTATAGAAACCAAGCCATCCAGCCCTCCCTGTCGATCCAAGGTGCCCCACCACCAAAGCGGTATAACTACCATCAATAGTGCTTGTGTAGTCGATCATTGTAACTCCTTCGTGATATAATTATATGGACTGACATGATATGGATTTTTACTTGCCTCGCGAACACCCGAATCTGGATAAAATATGTGCCCATGTCCATCTGGTAACCTGAGGTTATGGCCCACTATTGTACAAATTAGGTGCGGTTCCCCCAGCATTGATAGGTACTCGGCGGAAAGTAGGTCAATAGCTTGCGTCGACCATGTGGATCCTCGCGATACCACATCAGAACTACTGGAGTGATCGCACCAGTCTCACTTTCATAACCAATGTCAACTTTAGCAATGACTCATGGGATTTATATTAATAATTATCGAGAAAATCTTAGCAAATGAATAGATGAGGACTGCCCAATTAACACAATTCATTTTCAAATCTCATCCCATTATTCAAATATTTAATTCTTGGCGAAATATTCAAAAAATTCTTCAATTGACTACCGAACGCTGGAAATGAGTTCTTGAGATTGGGTTGCTCAGTTTCTCACCAATGCCTCATGCCTCAACAACACCTAGAGAAGTTAGTGTGATGGAGGCGTTGGTGGAGCTGGATACAGGACTGGCAGATGCACGCGTTGATGCCTTTGAGGTCAGGTAGAGGGTAAGGGCGTGAGGCAGAGGGGGTGTGCTTGTGCTTGTGCTTATGGCTTTGAATTCGCCTTCGGATCAATGGTGACGATGTTGGCATTAGTCTTCAAGCACCCTAGCACCATGAGGTTTGCGACATTGCATCGGTCAGAGGTTGAAACAAGTCCAACGACTCAGTCTGGTTACATTCCGAGATCATCCTGATCCACACATCGAGCAGAGTCCAAAATTACTTACGCGGGCACAAACTAGAATTTACTCCTAGACACACCTAACATTAATAATAATTATCCCACTTTTAATTACTTTGTGGTAGTTTTTATTACTCTTTTTCCATGTTAACACACACCAAAAAAGCTGCTGAAGACTGAGCTAGTCTAACCCATATGATTGCGCTGAATATTTTACATCTAAGGTTAGGAAATTTTGGAGATAATGGGTTGTTTTAACTTCCAGGACAAATGACCTTTCCCCCACCTTTACAAAGTGCTGCAGACCTTTCTACAAACCCAAGACAAGTGCACCCTTTTGGCAAAGATAGGGCACCTTTGCCCTGTTAATTGTTAATTAACCTAAGCAACAAAACTTCAAACGCAGATAAGTATTGTACCTTGTTTTTCCCTCAAGATATATCTGAATTTACGGACTTCACTATCATACAATGATTCATTCCCATGATGGGAACCAGCAATATAGCACAACTCAAAGGGTATTGTGAGGAACCAAGCCTATCCTATTGTTTCCCACCAACTGGAATGTTGATCGTTGCACCTTTAATTAATACCCATGTAGCAATTTTTTACATTTTTTCCATGTAGCCAGTGCTTTCTAATTAACCATAATAACCATGCTAAAAAGTTTAGAGATGCTAACTTGCTAATTCAGCATAATGGTCTATTTTTCATGGGATATGGTTCATATTTTGATGATCAAATTAATGGTTAATTTATTTCTTAAAATACGTGATGGCCTTATAGTCCCCGAATGCACGGAGTATTTTGTGGCTGCACCCAAGTTCATTGCACTCAGATGAACAGTAATAAATAAAATATCAGAAATTCACAAACTTGGTGGCTTTGATTATGTCCAAATGCTTTAGTTGCTTGCAAAATTTGGTGGTCAAATAACATCCGACGAGCCATGTACAAAAATAACAAAAGTTGCCCTCAAACTTTTGTCTCCTGTTTGAGCAGAATGTATACTTTGTTTGTATAGAGCTCATTTGAGCATAATCTAAAACATTTGCTTATAGTGGAAGTCACAAAGTTTATTTATTATTATTTTTCTCTATTTGTTTTCATTTTACTTTTCATCATGGTATAATGAACTTGATTGACATTAATGGTTGTCATGTGTTTGCATGTATATGTAACTAATATTCTTGATTTATAGATGGCTTTGTTATCTCTGAATTTTTTCTTTGTAATGTCATGGGAAAATAACTTTGTAATAAACTAGAGGATACCCCATGCATTGTTGTGGGAACTGATTTCAATATATTTTGAGTGATTTGATTTTATGAAATATGAACTGTTCAATTAACAATATATTATCTAAAACTAAAACTAAAAATACATACCATATATTATATTTGATTATTGTGTATTTAAAATATTTCCTCCCGACCCCGCGTCGCCTGACTCGGGCGACACGGGGGACCCTCGCGCTGCTGCCGCCGCAAGGCCCTTCCCTCCCAACTCTCCCGCATCGCCGCCGGCGAAGCCCGCGTGTGCCCCGGGGAAGGTGGCGACTGGGCGTTTCTCTTTCCGTGGCGGTGCGCGCGGTGGACCCATCTTCCCGGCGGCGTGGTCGATCTGCAGGGCTGCGGGGGTGGTGTTTCACGGGGAATAGCCGGATCCTGGTCAAGCCTAACTGGATCTAGCTTCTCCGCCCTCGGTGGTCGCAGGGATGTGGTGTGCGACGCGCTGGTGGCCCGGTGCTCAGTGGCTCCATGGTGGGGACGCCGGCGGTCTGCGTGTTGGGCTGTAGGGTACGGCATGCGGCGGCAGATGATGCTTGGCGGCTCCATGGTGGGGCAGCGAGCTCCGACGGACAGCAAGGGTTGGATCTGGGGCGGCGGCTCCGGGATGGTGGTTGACGTGACGTCGACTGTGGAGTTCGCGTGGGCGACGCAACGGTTTGCAGTGTGCTTGGTGGTGGGAGGCTCATCTCTCCTGTCTGGACAGCCCGGCGACAACAGTTCTTCAGTGGGTTGCAGCTCTGACGGCTTTGTTGTTCGTGATGCAGCGTTGGCGCAATGTGCGGGCTCTATCGCCAAATCTGGCCGGCGAGGTGGTGCGGGATGGCAGCCTGTCCGTCCCTGCACGGAGGCTTGTTGTGGTTTGCTCGACAGAGATGCGTGGTGGTGGTCCCTGCATGGTGATGGCGCGGTTGCCGTGCAGGAGTGCGCGGGTCAGTGGAGGTACTGGTTGGCGTGGTTAACCGCGCGGGAGTGATGGTGTTGCTGATCCGGGCGAAAGCTTAGCCGGTTCTTGCCGGTCAACAGCGGCTACGCCCATGGGCGTCACATTCTTCCTTGGAGGCGTCGTCGAAGTGATCTGTGCATCCTCTTCTCTCGAGCCAAGTTCTTCGGGCGAAACTCAAGATCTTGTGGATCAGGCGGCAGCGGTGTCGTCTTCAACGTCGTATTCCCTCTTTGGGGCGCCGTCTTGGAGTTCTTGGTCCCATTTGTGCCTCCTGCAGGCTGGATGCGCACATCATCGTGGTCAGCAGGTGCCCGGTCGTCGGTGAGGTTGGTGTGGCATTGCGACGCGTGTGGCAACGACGATGGTGGCGAGCAAAGCCGGGTCGCGGCTTGTCCTTCTAATGTCGAAGGTTCGATGCGTCAATGTGTGTGCCTATGCTGGTTTCTGGCTGTGACAGAGAAGTCGGAGCTGCGGGCGGCAGGGCCAATGCGGCAACGATGACTCCATGAGGGCGGTCTTCAGCGGGCGGTGCTCTCCGGATGTTGCGCTGGATTAGGTCGGTGCGAGGCTTGCAACTTTCTCATGTGAAGCTCGCTAACAAAATCGGAGCTGCCATGTCCTCGACGCCGTGGTCGACTCTTTGGCGTTGCTTTGTTGCCCGGTGCTTCATCTCGACGGATGTGTCGTTGGTTGTGTTGTGATCTTGTCTGTGGCCAGGTCGTTCGTGTGTCCCCGTGTGGGGTTAGTATTTAGGTTTTCGTCAGGTTCTCCTCTAATTAATCGAACAACTCTCTTCTTCTTAATTAATGAAAATGACAAATCTTTTGCTTTGTTTCAAAAAACATAGTATATCGGGAAAAAAAATCACATGCATGTTGTCTGGACCTTTGATAAGGTGGCATGACTGGTGAGATGGGATATGTGTATGGAATCAACTAATAATGGGAAATTTTTTCTCATACATGTTATGGTGGCCCTTTGATGAGGTGTCATGTGTGCATATATTAGAATAGTAGAGGTAGTGGGATTAACTAGGTACATATGATGGCCGGTTGTGTGCCCCGTAATTTCCGAAGAACTAGCATTGCATTAAGAAGAAAGGGGTCATGTTACAAGTGTCTTGGTAAGGTTACAGTGGCCAGGAGCTTTGCTCAGCCCCACGCACAGACAGAAAGTAATTTCTTCAATTCATCTAGTTCCTCCGTCTCAAAATAAATGTCTTAGGTTTAATATAATTTTATATTAAAGCTAGTATAAACTTGAGACACTTATTTTGGGACAGAGGGAGTACTACGTAGCTTTGGCCAACACGCTATGCGAATTAAGTTGAAAAAAGATGGTCATCTCCTTCACAGTTCATACAGCAAAAGCTACACTACTCCACGTCTCCACCTGATTTTTCTCTGCCCTGCACACTCCTTACAAGTTGCATATGCCAACTCCAGCAAGACAATCTTCCAGGCTCTCTCCTCCGATGCTTTCGTCGTATAGGAGTATCACTTACACACTGTGGAGCCATCCTTATATGCAACCTAATTAACGAGCGATTACAGACTAAATAAGCAGGGGCGCTTGCAATGGAAAGTATGCAGACAAAAGTTTCAACATCGCCAGGCTTTGAGGAAAAGCCGGAGAGAACTAGGGACATTCCGTGGCTCTAGCTAGCTAGTCGCATCAGTCTTTCATGAAAGTTAAGGGGAGTTTGCTAGCTAGATAGTGGTAGCTGCCTAACCGCCACTTCTTGGATCTCGATCATGTATTTCGAATTTTGTCACCATTTGATTTTGCGGGATCCAACGTGGAGGGCCAACAGCCAGCCTGCACCTTCGTTATGAAGTGAGAGCTAGACGATACTGGAAATCAAACCAACACCCAAGAGGAACCAACACCCAATTCGTCATGGACGATTTTTAACCGGTGGCATGTTGCTAGTATAGGTGTCATGAATTTTTTCAGTCACAACGATAGCATCATTGTATTGTATTGGAGGACGTATGAAACGAGAGCAGTACGTAACTCGGTTGGGTGGAAAGTGGATGCACAATCTCGCTATCCAAGTTTTAGCTCGGGTCGAATGCATTAGGCTTTTTAGCTTTTTGTTGATTGACTGAACGTGTCAACCGTATTGCATGTTGCTTACGGAAAGTGTGTGGATGCTAATTGCCGTGTTTGCACTCATCGCATCGACCCAGTGCTCTTTTTTTAACACATGGTATAACGAAGATGCCTACATATCCACACATACTCTCATCTGTATGAACGCACTAAAGCCCTATTCCTAGGAGCACCTTAAAGATACCGAGCCAGCACAACATCTTGAAATTGACGAAGTCGATATAGGCGGTTTCGTAGCCGACGGAAACGTCTCCTACTAAATGAACATCGCCGAAAAGTCGATAGGATCCAGAGAAATGCGATCATCAGTGCCACGTTCATGCTTAAACCCTGGTGGGTTGTTTTCATCATGAGGAACCTAACCATCGGATATACGCTCACCATCTGATTACGCTCAATCGCTCATCATATTTTTTTTTAGAATATTTTTTGAGTTTCTCAACCTGCATCATATGCACAAAAAAATAGGGGATCTCAAGAAGATTTATCTGGCCCAATTAACTGACCGAAGAGAGCAATATGGAATTGCTCTTTTTAAGCCCATGAATTACCAAATAAGCCCAAGGCAAGGAATATTCTACATCATGCATGTAGTTCTTAAAAAAAAAGTATGTTGTAGTGTGCCACGGATACTATGTCTCGCTTATAGCGAGACTAGCATCTGTCTAAGTGACGCTTTTCCTGCAGTGCGCACATTGGGCTTGCCCAATAGCGTTTTACTCGTTCTGTTTGTTCGTCGGTTGTTTACTGATGTGTTCGTATGTTTTTGTTTTTCAATTTTTTTTTGGTTTTCTTATTTCTGCTCTGTTTTTTTGGCTTTTTGTCGTTATACTTTGGTTTTTTATTTCTTTGCTTCCTATTTTGTTTCTTTCATGGATTTCATCGGTTTTGCTTTTCGGTCACATTTTTCCTTTTTTTCAAGATTTTCAATGTTTTTCTTTTGTTTTCTATCGATTTTCACTCTTACTAATTCATTTTGCACTTCTTTCTTGGGGTTTCTTTTTTGTTTTCTTTATTTTCTTTTACTTTTTTGGTTTTCACTGTATGTTAATATATCTTTGTTTCTTTGGTGTCATTCTACATTTTTCGTATACATCCAAAAATATATTCTAATACAAGTTTAATATTTTTTAATACATGTTCGACATTTCTATATACACCTTTTAAATAATTATCAAATGGTAGCACAAAAAGAGTAAATACAAGATTACTATTATTATTTTAATATATGATCAACTTTTTTTTCTATACAGATATTAACATTTTCAAATGGTTTAAAAACATTTTCAAATACAAGATTAACATTTAAAAAATATGTGGTCAACGTATTTTCTATACACATTCAGAAAAAAATCAAATACTTGATTACATTTTTCAAATACATGTTTCACATTTTTTTCAAAAGCTTTTTCAACATTTTCTAAGTAAATATCTAATTTTTCACACACGTTGTATAGATATTTCTATAAATTTTCTGTATACATGAGAAACATTTAAGATATTCAAATGTTTTGTTAATTATTTTTGAATACATGGTCAAACAAATGTGTACACATTTTTAGCAGTTTTCAAATGCTTGATTGACATTTTCAAATATAAGAGTAACATTTCTTTTGAATACATGGTCAACATTTTTTCCGTAAATATTGTAATATTTGCAAATGATTAACAATATTCGAATACAATTTGGTCATTTGCAGACTAAGGCATAGCCTAGTGGTGGGAAGGGGGTGATGCCTTTCCATCTACCCAGGTTCTAGGCATGGTACTTGCAATTTGGGTTTGTTGCACCAATTATCATGTAGAGGCCTCCCTTACAACCTTTCTATAAAAAGTACAATTTGATCATTTTGAAATACATGGTCAACATTTTTTCTACACACATTTAACATTCTTTCTATACATATTTCACATTTTTCAAACGCTTCATTAACATTTTTCAAATACTTATTTAACACTTTTTCAAAATGCTTGATTAAAAAATTTAAATACTTGATCAATTTTCCCCCAGATATTGTATACATTTTTTTTTCGAAACGGAGGCATAAGATTTGCCTCATCCATTAAATAAGAGGAGAGTTTAGAGTGTTACACATGGTTCACATACACGGCATGATAATTACTCACGCGAAATAATTTCCCCTAAATTCTTAGCACCCGCGGTAACCCAAAGCTTGGCCTCCTCTATGATGATGTTCAGGAGAATGGGCGGCGGCGCGCACTTGTGTCGGAACACCCGAGCATTTCGTTCGTTCCAAATAGTCCAAGACACAAGCATGGTTAGGGAGGCCATGGCTTTTCTATTGGGATTTTGACTGTCTGTTCTCTTATCCCACCATGCGTTGACGGAGTCCGCAAGGTGCCAGTTGGAGGTGTCCATGTGTGCAAGACCAAGCCTCTCAATAATTGATCTCCAAAGCCTAAGCGTGTAGCGACATTTGAAGAAAAGATGTGCACCCGTTTCTTGTTCTCTTTTGCATAGTTGGCAAAGGCCACAGTTTGCCCAACCACGCTTCTCCAACCGATCGGCTGTCCAAATCCTATTTTGTAATGCCAACCAAGCAAAGAACTTCACTTTTGGAGGTGCCCATACTTTCCAAACCATGAGATCCATGGGGAAAGAGCTAAGCCAAGAAATTGAGCTTTGTACGCAGTGGACGCACTATAGATCCCATCATTAGAGTGCTTCCAAACAATATCATCCTCGATCTGCTCGTTAAGGTGAAAATCATGCACGAGCATCCAAAGGGTGAAAAATTTCCGGATGTGGTCAATGGAGATTATGGTGCCGGGCTTGATCCGGAGGATCCATGCGTTCCCATTGAGGGCGTCGCGCACTTTCCATTTTTTCCTTCTCGAGGCGCCAAAGATAAGCGGTGCAATATCCATTGGCTTGCGACCAAGGAGCCAAGGGGAGTCCCAAAACGGTGTTTTTGCGCCATCGCCAATGTTGATAGTGGTAGAGGCATAGAACAACTCGCGGTCGTCGTCGGTGCAAGGGTTGCCAATACCCACCCATAGTTTTTGAGGTTCCTTCCATTCATACCAAAGCCATCGAAGGCGTAGAGCACGAGCAAATTTGTCTGTGTTGAGCACGCGTAAACCCCCATACTCCTTTGGTCGACACACCTTTTCCCAGTTTACCTTGCACTTGGCCCCGGTCGTTTTGTCTGAGCCGGACCAAAGGAAAGCCCTCTCAAGTTTGTTAATGCTGTGAAGAGTGCCAGACGGAACAATTAGTGGCGTGATGGAGAACACCGCTTGAGATGAAATGACCGACTTGACGAGGGTCGTGCGGCCGATGGTGGTGATATCCTGGCCTTCCCAAGTGACCAATTTTCCGGCTGCTTTGTCTTCAAGATATTGGAAATCCATCCTCTTCAGTTGCCACACAGAGAGCGGTAGACCAAGATATTTCATGGGGAAAGATGCACGAGCCGCCGGCACGCTTTCAAGAATGTGCTCGAGATTAAGATGATTGCATCGAATTGGCACAACCGAGCTTTTTTGGAAGTTTGTGCGCAGACCCGTCACCTCTCCAAAGCATCTCATGATCGAGGCAAGGTTGTCAATGTCCCTCTTGACTGGAGCCACGAAGACCGCCGCATCGTCCGCATATAGTGAAGTTCGCATGAAAGACCCCCGTCCACGAATTTTATGAAGGAGACCTTTCCGAGTGGCTAAGTCGAGAATCTGGTGTAGAGGATCAATTGCGAGGACGAATAAGAGTGGTGAGAGGGGGTCCCCCTGTCGAAATCCCTGGCCGTGTCTGATTGGGGGGCCGGGCAGCCCGTTAAGCATGATGTGCGAGGATGAAGAGGATAGAAGCGCGGCAATCCAATCCTGGAATTTGGGGGGGGAAACCGAGACGTTGAAGAAGGTCAAGAAAATAACCCCATTTGACCGAGTCAAAAGCCTTTTTAATGTCAAGCTTGAAAAGAAGGGCGGGGTCTTGTTCTTGTGAAGCCGCCTCGCGAAACTCCGAACGTACATGAAGTTGTCGTGAATGCTTCTCCTTTTAATGAATGCACTTTGGGAGTTGGAGATGAGGTCGTCCATGTGGGGAGCTAATCGAAGCGATAGAATCTTGGCAATGATTTTGGCGATGGCATGGATGAGGCTAATGGGCCTATAGTCTGAAATGCCTTCCGCACCCTCCTTTTTGGGCAAGAGAACAACATTGGCGGAGTTGACCCATTGCAGGTTGGCGGTGCGAAGTGAATCGAAGCATGTGATAACCCTCATAATATCATGTTTGATAACTACCCAACACTTTTTGAAGAAAGTGCCCATGAATCCATTCGGACCGGGTGCCTCATCAAAGGGCATATCCTTTACGGCCGCCCAAACATCCTCCTCGGTGATTGTATCAGCAAGGTCATGCAAATCATGGTGCTCGGACCCAAGCTCTTCCCAGTTAAAATCTATATTGCTCGAACCCCCCTACCCATGACCTCAGAGAAATGATCATGAATGATCTCCTCCTTTTCCTCGTGTCCGGTTACCCAACCATGCCCATGTTTGATCCGGTGGATGTGATTTTTCCGTCTTCGTCCATTTATGCGGCAGTGGAAGAATTTTGTGTTTGCATCACCCTCTTTCAAATTTGTGATCCTGGCGCTTTGCCTCTTCCTAGCCCTCTCAAGCACCGCCAAACTAATCACCCTCCGTTTGAGCCTAGAGCGGAGGTCACGCTCCTCGGGGGAGAGGGGCCTCTCCTCTTGAGCAATGTCAAGGCGGAGAATCACCAGAAGGGTTGCGTGAAATTGGACCTTTGCCCTGGAGAACAACCTACTGCTCCACTCCATGAGACGAAGCGTTGTTTTCTTTAGCCTGTGATGAAGGACTTGATAAGACTCTGTGTGGTCCACTCGCTCACTCCAAGCTTTCTGAACCACTTCGTTGAAGCCAGGCAAGGATACCCAAAAATTCTCAAATTTGAAAGACCGTGGTCTCCTAGGGCCCTTATCATCTGCCAGCAGCAGGGGGCAATGATCCGAGAGGGAAGAAGACAAGGCATGAAGCACATGTGTGTTGAAAGTTGTATCCCAAACCGCATTGCAAAAGAAGGAGTCTAGCTTGCAAAGGGTCGGGTTCTCCCTCTCATTACTCCATGTGAAGCGCCTATTTTGGAGGTGGATTTCCTTGAGTCACAAGATTGTAGCGTAGAACAAAACCGGTTGATCCTAGCCAGGTTCACATTTCTCTTGTTTTTGTCTCTAGCCCGGTAAATTTGATTGAAGTCCCCAAGAGCAAGCCATGCCACACCCGTCGGAGGCTTGTGGGAGACTAGCTCGGTGAAAACGCATCTTTGCACGAGTGATCGGTGGGACCGTAGACGGAGGTGAGTGATAAACACACGTCAGTCGCGCGTATCCAAACCATGGCCGAGAGGCAATAAGTCGAGGTTGTGACCCCGGAGACATCGACCACATTATCATCCCAGAGTAAAAGAATCCCTCCTCTATTCCCGTTAGCCGGGCGTTGTGTGATTTTTTTTAGTCTGTTGCCCCCAAGGAAGGCAGCCACAAACTTGTCCAGATTGTCGAGCTTTGTCTCCTGCAGGCAGGCGAGCTGGCACGAGGAGGCAGCAATAGTAGCGCTGACGGTTTCCCTCCTAGCTGGGCAATTTAGTCCTCGGACATTCCAGCTTAAAGTGTTGACAGGTTGTAACATCATTGATAACTGAGGCAAACACATTGGACGTGAAGGCATCGATGAAACTGCCACATACAACCCAAGCAGCTAAGTAAACTGGAGCTACTGATACAACTCACACAAGAGAAAGCAAAAGCTAACGGAACCACCCTGGGCCTAAAGGAAAGCTTGTCTAACATAGCAACAGATGAACTCCCAGCCGCCAAGCTAACAACTTAGGCTTCCGCCGGCTGCGACCCCAGGGCCCAGTCCTGGTCGACCACAAGTTCCGTGGCACCCTCACCAGCATGGTCGATCAAGGCGTCCTCTACGCCGTTGACAGCAGCGTCATCAAGATGAAAAAACTCCCTCATGACCATAATCACTTCTGGATCTAGCTTGTCCTTGACCTTGGCTGTGAACTTGTCCAGCGTGTCCACCGTCACATCTTCTCCATCCCTGATGATTCCAAGACTGTGGCACACGAGCTTTTCCGCCTCCTTGGCCGCTGGAGCAGCAGCCTTTTTGTCGCCGGAGCGCCTAATCCTTTGAAGCGAAAGGCCGCCTCTTGTGACGATTTTGACGCCGGCAAGCGTCTTACGGCGAGCCATGGGAGCCCTTGGCGGAGATGATGCAGGCGAGGCGAGGATGCCCAGCTGCCGAGCCTCGAAGATGGGCGCCAGCGCAGCCCCGCTGCCCTGGAGGCAGAGGCCACGCGACGGGGAGGGCGTGCGCGGCGACTGGCCGTCAGCATCCAGTGGCGGAGTGGGGGAGGACTCGAAGCCAGGGGGTCTGGCAGGGGACGGCAAGGGCCGTAGCAGCGTCACATGCGATCAAAGCTCGAGCATGGACGGGCTGGATACGCCAATGGACAGGGAGGAGCTCCTATCGTCGGCACGTGTCGACCTCGGGCTTGCCGGAAGGAC
>LR738712.1:143831437-143914063 GCA_902687465.1 Secale cereale | reverse complement strand
GGGGGGGGGGACGCCTGGGGGACGCCTGGGGGGTGAGGCTGACCACCGATCGGCGCCTGGCAAAGCGAGGAGAGGCCGAGCGCAAGGGGCTGCGACCACGAGCGCCAGTGTCCAGGGAAGGCAACAGCTCGAGGGCACGCACTACCTCGCCACTGCCCGAGCCAGAGCCAACAAGGGGGGCAGCCGGCGCGAGCACCGCGACAGGGCTGCAGGTGCGCCACCGTCCACCCGAACGATCCCTGGTGCGCGCATCCCCCCGGTGCGCACGCGAGTTGCGGGAGAGAGAGCACCGCAGCATGGCGCCCCATCCCTCACGCGAGCGGTCAGCAGGACGCCCACGACGGCCATCACGGTCGCCTTCGTCGTCGTCGCGCCTGTCGGGGCGACGCTCAGCACGCCCCTGCTCGGCACGCCGGTCCCTGGGGACGATGGTGCCGTCGACGACCCGCCGGTACCAGGTGAACTCGTGGACTTCCGGGGCAGAGGGTTGTCGTCGTCGTCGGCCGCCTTGGAGTGATCCTCGTGGAGGTCAAGGTGAATGAGGATGCGGTGGCGAAGCCCTCGACGCCCACGGCGTCGATGCCCGCGAGCCGGGAGGGTGAGCCACTTCACCTTCGGGATGGCGCTGAGATCAGCCGTCCATGCCCAGAGGGCCAGATCCCTAGTGTATACATTTTTAGTATACACGACAAACATTTTCTTTATATTCATTTAACATTTTTCAAATACTTAGTTAGCATTTTTTCTAATGTTTTATATACAAAATAAAATTGTTGACCATTAACATTTAGTGGACATTTTTCAGAAAACATGAACTTTTATAAGAAAATAGGGAATATATTTTGGCCAAAACAATAAAAAAACTGAAACTAGGAAAAACCGGTAAACAAAATAAAAAAAGCAGACCGGATGAATGTTCCTAGAACCGGGAAACCAAATGTAGAACCTTTCCAAAACCGGAATCTGGCACAGCCTTACTAGCTATGGTAGGCCTAGTAGCTTGCTTTGCCTCTCTAGGTATGTGCGAATAGTCTATTGTCTATAGTTTAGAATAATGTGACAAAAAGGAATTGTCCGCACAACGGGGGAAATTCTGCTAAACGTGCTCTACCCAGACACTATATCCGCCGACCCATTGGCTTCTTTTTCCTATCTTTCCTCACTGGTTTTGGGAAGATTCTACAACATTACTCGCACGTCTTACTGTATGCTAATTTATTTCCATGTATAAGCAAAACAACGGCTATCTACACAGATTGTTTTATCCATGTTTTGATATGCACTGTGTTCGTGAATCTAACGAGGTAGCCAACTCTTTAGCAAAATTTGCATTTGATAGTAATTCTTCTTGTAAGTGGGTTGATGAAGGCCCAAATTTTCTCGCGAATGGCATTGCAAACGATGTAACTATATTACCAATTCAATAAAGTAGCCATGATGGCGTTCCAAAAAAAAAAAAATAGTTCCAGGTATACAAACATACAAGAATGAAAACTTGATCTTTCTTTCCAAATATTTACAAATGATGGTAGACATTTTTTTTTTGATATATTCCATGCCAACCGTTCAGAGCAATTTACAATTTGCCATGGATGTCCAGGAACAGTCTTAACTATACAAACATACACAGAAATAATTCTACTATCATGACCAATAATACACGGTAATAATAGTGAGGCTAGTACATCAAAATGTCAAAAAGAAACCTTGGAAACTGTCAGGAACACAACCCATGGCAAGAAGGCAGGACATGTGTGCTTGGCAACACTGCATAGCATGAGGTTTAACCGGATCCTATGCTGCTAGTACATCAAATGTGTCGATTAACTGTAACATTATTTCCTCGGAGTTGGACAACAACCTGATTTCCTTTTTCTTCTGAAACATACTTATAATACAAGTATAAATAGTACTATCAAAGGATAGTGAAATCATGACTTGTCAGAATTTTCCTTGTTTCCTACGATAGTCTGACAAGTAGCCTCAGTGACTCCGCCTTCTGACCAAGGCAATGAGCTGCAAAGAGTAGAATTAACTGACGACTTTACAATAAAATGGGCAATGCATATACCACATTAACTATTGTTAAACTATTAGTGGAAAAATATGTAGGCCCAGACGCCTTGATATATACTCATGAAAATGCATTCCAGAACTCACTATCATTAAGCTTCCTAACTGGTAAGATGATCAGGAAAATCACGAGGAAAGTACATCCCAACTAAAACAGGAAAGACCATACATCATTAAAATGCACTATTTTTTTTGAGCATCAGTACAGACGCAAGCGCTCATATACACGCGCATACACTCACTAAAATGCACTCTCAACAGATCATCTCCAACATATATAGTTTGTAGCTTGTTACTTGCCTTAATAGATATGGAACTCTTAACCGCAATTTACCTAAGCAACTGAAAGTTCCTATTTACTCCACGTTTACTACATTTCTGATTATTGTATCACATTTCAAACACAACAAACTAATACTAAATACATAGATGAAATTATGAACTGATTTGGAACATGCTTTTCATAAGCAAAGATCATCTAGAGTTCTAGACTATCAACAGTCTAAAAATCAGAGAAGGTTTTACTCACCACATGTAATTTTTGCTTGCACATTACTGTAAACCTTGACAATCCCAACCTACAATAGGAAACAGGAAGGTTTGAAAAGAAAACCAAACATTGTAACATTTGAAGTAATAGCAGCAAATTATTTTCCAGGAAAGAAATTTAACAGCAAATTCCATCCGCCCAAGTTGAACTATTTGTACACTTGAACTGTTGGTTTTTGCAGCTGACACCCAAGTTGTAATTCTCGTTGCTGCTCAAACTCAACGCCTTGCTCTGGCTGTCCGCCACGTCCTGCTCTGGCTATCCGCCAGCTTCCTGATGCATGTCGGTTTGCTACTGCTCTGAAGAGCGCCAAGGCCGTAATCACATAATTAAGCAATGTACATCTCAACTTACTGGACAACATAAAAGATAGTAAGCATGCACGTTCAAATGTACATCTGAACTAATAGTCCAGACATATGTGAAAATTAACATAGAAGAAAGATATTTTGATTGCACTAAAATTACTGGTCACATTTTCCCAGTGGACCGTGTTATTCATCATAATCAACTTCAGACTTAAGAACAAATCTAAAAGGTTGGTAACATAAATCAATCCATCCATCCACAAAATAAGCTTTGCTTCTTGACACCGGACATCCATAAGCATATAGACCAATTAATAAAAAGATAATTATTACTCCAGTATGCCAGTATTGTTCCATGGACATGCATGCTCCCATGGATAAGGATTGTACCTTGTAATCAAGTTCTTTGCTTCATCGATGTCTGTGTCGAAGTATAGCCGAGAGTGATGAGTCGTAAAAAAGATAGCCTCTGAAATTGAGTATTAGCAAACAATTAAAACGAAATAGCAGGTTGCCAAAAGAAAAATAGTCAGGCGCATACTATCTACCGGTAGCATTGTTGCTACAATAGCAGTCATGTAAGTCTTTGATCTCCACCAACTCTTAATATATGATACGTCGCCAAATTATCTAAGACATTAAGTGTTAGGACATGGAGGCCGAAAATCAGAGAATATAGAAGAAAAAAATAATTGGGTTATTTTGTGACTTCAAGTGAGATAAATACATAAACATTTCAAATAAAGTTAATTTGTGCCCCCAGAAACAAAAAATGGGAATTACTGCCGGCACTGACTGTCTTAATGCATACTGTCTATACAATGTTAATGCTTAAGTAGCCTTGGTTGTCAACTCTAATATATTTGATGATAGACATATTTGTGCTTACAAATAAGAACAAAAAAACCGTACATTGTAGAGACTGTTCCTGTTTCTTGCAAGTTAGGAAGTGAACAAAATAGGAGTAACCAATTTTGTAAATCTGAGCACCTCATCTCCGACTAAAAGGAGCACGTCAATCAACAGAGCATAGTGATGAATATATAAGGCAAACCAAACTGATACACCCCCGAGGATGAATAGAAAATCAAGCAAATAAGTCTTGTACATCTCATTTCAGAAATTTTACCTTGAACAGACTGAGCTTTGTTGTAGGTTAACGATACATGTTTTTATTTTTGAAAACATCATTGAACCATGCTGAACTTTAGGTTTATTTTCAGATAACTAAACCTTACTATCATCTGAAATAGCATCTTCTATAAATGGTACACAAAATATCAGAATCTGAACTGAACAGGTTGAAACAAACTAAAAAGTTATCAGCATCTGAGCTAAATAAACAAACTGAAAAAATCAAAATCTAAGCACGTGTATGCTTCGTAATGGATTACAACAAAAAAAATTAAATTATGCAAACAACATCCTATTAACAATTCATAATTGAGAAGATAAAAAAGTTAGCGGGAGCGTAAAATGTGTGCCCTTTCGTGCTAGACAAGCCTGTGAGGAATGGTCATCAAAACATGCTAACTGACCCTCTTATCTTGGCACAACAATTCCACTCATAATTTGGCATCCCCGGTCCTCAATTTAACCCCACAAAATGTAGGCATATTGATCAATAAAACACCTTACACATGCTAGGAAATAGCTATAACGAATTTAATGAGAAACAGTCGATCTCATTGGCGCGAAACCTTAATTACCCTCCCCCCGCGACCGAAGTTCATTCAGCAAATGCGCCACAGGATCATATATTCTCATCACACGATCTGTTGTTTCACTTATTCTCTGTCGAATCTCCAAGCAGCAACCAAGAGATGAACGCATGCATCCACCATACCTCGAGAAGAATGAACAACGGACTGGATCGAGCATGGATGGGGCGAGCGGCGTCATGCCTATGTCGCTGCTGCAGCGGGTGGAGTAATAGCCGAAGTGCTGCGCTGCGAAGTCGGGGAAGGAGGCGCGGCCGGCGAGGAATTGGTCGTGGAGCATCGGTGCGTGTGGTGGCGGTGGCGGAGATGAGCTACCCCGTCCAGATCCAGCGGGGGCCACCGACGGCATGGAGGGGAACAACGGGGGCGATGGAGCAGGGCGGCGAGGCGCGGGCAGGTCGATGGGCGTGCGCTCATTCTCGTCGAAGTGGCCGCCGATGCGGGGAGGGATTGGTGAGGCAGGTGATAGATGAATAAAACTGATTCTTATTGATTGATTTGGTGCGGCATACAAGTGTATATAAGAGGGTACAAACCGACTTGGGGTAAGGTTACAAAGATGACTTGGACTAGGAGTCGTATACGATAAAGACTACTCTAACATCCCCCCGCAGTATCAACGGCAGGCTCGACGACGTTGAGACTGAAACATATATCTTGAAACGGCTTAGTAGGTAGTGCCTTGGTGAAAATGTCAGCAAATTGAGCCGTAGAGGGAACATGAAGCACCCGAACCTGACCAAGAGCGACCTTCTCACGAACAAAATGAATATCAATCTCAATATGCTTTGTGCGTCGGTGTTGAACTGGATTGCCGGTCATGTAGACTGCTGATATGTTGTCACAATAGACAATAGTGGCCTGCTCAATAGGCCTGTGTAGCTCGGATAGTAACCGCCGAATCCAGATTGTATCTGCAACGGCATGTGCCACGGCGCGATACTCAGCCTCGGCCGACGAACGTGAGACCGTAACCTGTCTTTTCGAGGACCAAGAAATTAAATTGTTACCAAGAAAAACACAAAAACCGGAAGTGGACCTTCGAGTGTCATGACAACCAGCCCAGTCTGCATCAGAGTATGCGGTAAGAGAGTTTGGAGAAGAATTATTTAGGTGGAGACCATGATTGAGAGTTCCTTTTAAATACCGAAGAATGCGTTTAACATGATTATAGTGAGGAACCCGTGGATCATGCATATAGAGACATGCTTGTTGAACAGCAAAAGAGATTTCAGGACGAGTAATGGTGAGATATTGGAGAGCACCTGTTAGGCTACGATAGAGAGTAGGATCTGAAAAGGGTTTACCGGCAGCCGAAAGTTTAAAACTAGTATCGACGGGAGTGCGAGATGATTGACAGTCAAGCATACCGGCACGATTAAGTAGATCAAGAATATACTAGCGTTGAGAAAGAAAAAGGCTGGAGGAATCTCGAACAACAGTAATGCCTAAGAAATGATGAAGGAGTCCTAGGTCAGTCATAGAAAATTCAGATCTAAGAAGAGAGACAATATGATCTAAGAAATTATGAGAGGATGCAGTGAGAATGATATCATATACATAGAGAAGTAAATAGGCAGTGTCGGAATTTTGATGATACACAAAAAGAGAGGTGTCCGAGAGAGATGGAGTGAAGCCTATTGTTTGGATGAAGGAGGAGAAGCGTTGAAACCAAGCTCTTGGGGCCTGTTTAAGACCGTAGAGAGATTTCTGAAGAAGACAGACATGAGTTGGAAAGGATGGATTTTCAAAACCCAGAGGTTGCTGACAGTAGACAATTTCTTGAAGGGAACCGTGGAGGAAAGCATTTTTAACATCAAGTTGGTGAATAGGCCAGGAAGAGGAGACATCAACACTAAGAACGGTACGAATGGTGCTAGGTTTAACAACAGGAGAAAATGTTTCATCGTAATCAATTCCTTGTTGTTGAGAAAAGCCACGACAAACCCACCTGGCTTTATATCGTGAGAGGCTCCCATCGGAGTGAAACTTTTGGCGAAAAATCCATTTGCCAGAAACAATATTTGTGTTGGGAGGACGAGGAACAAGTTGCCATGTGTTGTTTCGAAGTAAAGCATTATATTCTTCTTGCATGGCAGCGGCCCAATTGGGATCAAGTAGAGCAGTTTTGTAATTCTTTGGGAGGGAAGTGAGAGATACGGTGGTATGAAGGTTTAGGCGGTCTTGGGGTTGTTGAAATCCTGATTTGGCCCTAGTACGCATGGGATGATCATTAATCGGGACTGCTGTAGGAATAGCACGAGGGGGTAACGTGGGTACGGGTGAGTCCGGCGCAGCGGAAGAGTCGGACGAAGGAGCATGGTTGGGTGGTGGAGAGGGAGCAGGGACCGGGGGTGTTGGGGAGGGAGCAGGGGTCGAGGGTGTTGGGGTCGAGGGTGTTGGGGACGTCTCGGGTAGGGTGGGGGGAGGGTTGGTATTGGTTGTGGCTGGTGCTAAAGTTGTTGGTGGTATGTTGTGTTCATCGTGAGGGGGTGCCGGAAGGGGAGTATATAGTTGGAAAGGACGGGGAGAGGGGGTGTTTGCCGAGCTAGGGGTGTTGGATGATGTAGTAGTGCGTTGTGAGAAAGGAAAAATATGCTCAGCAAAGGTGACATGACGAGAGACATGAACGTGTCCTGTCTGAAGGTCGAGACAACGATAGCCTTTGTGCTCGACAGAGAACCCGAGAAAAGCACATGGGATAGATCGTGGTGACAATTTATTTGTAGAAGTGGCATAGGCATTTAGAAAACAGAGACAGCCGAAAACACGAACCGCAGAGTAGTCGGGGTGGGAAAGAAAGAGGGAATAATAGGGAGTAGTGTTGGGTTTAGTTTTAGAAGGTCGAATATTTAGAAGGAAGGTGGCCATGTGTAGGGCTGCAGCCCAAAACTTGGGAGGCATAGATGATTGAACGAGAAGAGTGCGAACTATATCATTGAGGGTGCGAAGAGAACGTTCGGCTTTACCATTTTGCGGGGAGGTGTAGGGACATGAGAATCTAAGAAGGATGCCATGTTGTAAGAAGAAAGTACGATTTTTAATGTTATCAAACTCGCGACCATTGTCACATTGGATAAATCGAATTGGGAGAAAGAAGTGGACAGACACATAGCGTTGAAAATTAAAAAAGAGAGAATGGACCTCAGATTTGTTGCGTAGAGGAAAAGTCCAGACAAAGTGTGTGAAATCATCTAGTATAACAAGGTAATATTTAAAACCCGAAACACTTGCAATGGGAGAGGTCCATAGATCACAATGTATTAATTCAAAGGGATAAGTGCTACAAGAGCTAGAGGAACTAAAGGGAAGACGCACATGTTTGCCTAATTGACACGACTCACAAAATGCAGAATTATGAGAATCCCTATTACATGGTATGGTAAATTCACTAAGCATAGAAGCTAAGACAGCAGGGTTGGGATGGCCCAAGCGACGATGCCAGAGATCGACGGAGGCCAGCATGGATGTTCGAGGGGCGGCGGCAGGAACTCCATTAAGAGAGTAAAGATCACCGGAGCTATTGAAGCGAGCGATATCGGCTTTGGTCAGGTAATCTTTCACAGATAAACCAAAAGGGTCAAATTCAGCCGAAACTAGATTGTCGCAAGTAAACTGGCGAACAGAAATAAGATTTTTAATGAGGGCGGGTGCAACTAGAACATCACGAAGTAGAAGAGGTTTAGTGGAAGAGGGAAGTTGAGCCTGACCAACACAATATATAGGAATAGATGATCCATCTCCGAGGGTAATGGAAGGGAAAGGAGATGTAGTGCAAGATGATAACCAATTACTAGATGCAGACATATGACTAGAGGCCCCTGAATCAAAGATCCAATCCGTACCTGAGTTTCCTTGCGCAGCAAAGTTATTCATTGCTTGGAGAAAAGCAGCTTGATCCCAGCTCGGCGTCGCGGGTGAGGGTGGCGTCGGGAGCAGTGCCGGTGTATATGATGGTGAAGGCAGCAAGGCCAGCTGGGGTGTGTAGTAGGCGCCACCATCGGTGGAGTAGTGACCATAGGGAGCATACGTCGGGGCGGCGTGAGAGGCATTGGCCGGCTGTGGCGTCGGGAGCAGTGCCGACTGAGGTGTGTAGTAGACGCCGCCGTCGGTGGAGTAATGACCATAAGGAGCATACGTCGGGGCGGCGTGATAGGCATTGGCCGGCTGTCGGGGGTTGAGAACCCCGGGAGCACCAGTAGGCGGCCGAAGGCCGGGTTGCCAGGCACCTGAGTATGCCGGCGGAGCACCGAGCGGGGACGGAGCGGACCAGGGCATGGGCCACGCCTGAACGAGCCCCGTCCAAGAATCATGAGGAGGCCGCCATGCAGCCGATGGAGCACTGGTGGGTGGTGCAGGACTCGGTGCTGTCGTAGGCGGAACTGAACGAGTCGACGGCGGCCTGTAGATAGGATTTTTGCCGCGGTAGTTCGGACTAGGGCGCCAGCCTGGGGGCGGTTGAGCGGATGACGACGCGGATGGCCCGGCGACAGGAGCCAGCATGGGAGTCGGTGCTGCTGTAGGCGGTGGAGGAGGGCGAGCCGCAGCATGAAAGACCTTGGGGCGAGAGTCCTTGCGAGCTTGTGTTTCCGCCGCGAGTTGGAGCAGAGAACGAACTTCAGCGAAGGTGGGAGGAGGCCGTATCATTGGTATGAACGAGGCTTGCTTGTCAAAATCCTCGCTGAGGCCGACGACGACGATGTTGATGAGCTGTGAGTCGCTGACGGTATCGCCGAGTTCGCGGAGCTCATCACCAATGGTCTTGACGCGCTGGCAGAACAGGTTCACCAGGGCGTCTCCTTGCACCATATTGCGAAGCTCGGTGTGGAGAGCGTTTTTCTGAGCATCGGTGTTGCTTTGGAAGAGCTGACGGAGGGAGTGCTAGATGTTGGCAGCGGTGGCGCCGTCGTGATCGAGCATGTTGAAGATCTCGGTGGTGATGCGGGTGTAGAACCACTGGACGATTGCGAGATCGTCTTTCAACCATTGCGGATCGTCGGGGCGGGGAAGACAGTTGGCGGCGACATGCGAGCGCAGGTTGCAGCGGCCGAGGTGGAGATCGAAGAGATGTCTCCAATGGTAGTAGTTATGGGCGGCGAGATCAAGAACTATGGGGATGTATGGGCTGACGTCGGAGATTGTGTCAGCAAGAGACATTGGTGCGGCGAGGATGGGTGTAGGGGAGTTTTGTGGAGCTAGGGAGAGGGCCGAGAGAGAGGCGGCTGCGGCGTTGGCAGCCTTGGCGATGAGCGCGGCCCGGCGCTCGAAGTAGCCGGGCGGCGGCAGCGACGGCGGCCTTGGCGGAGCCATAACCTAAACCCTAGGACCGGTATTCTGATACCATGATAGATGAATAAAACTGATTCTTATTGATTGATTTGGTGCGGCATACAAGTGTATATAAGAGGGTACAAACCGACTTGGGGTAAGGTTACAAAGATGACTTGGACTAGGAGTCGTATACGATAAAGACTACTCTAACAGCAGGAACGAACAGCAGGAGCAGCCGCCGTCGGGTGGTTGTTCAAAGCTATGAAACCACCAGGATTAGGCCTCCTTTGGTTCATAGGATAGGAATGTTATAGGATTAAGAAAATCATAAGAAGTGAGATGACATGCATCTCAATTCCTATAGAGAAAGAGATGTCATTTGATGCATAGGATAGGAATTTTTCCATTGAGTCTTAGCTAATGTTTTTTCCCTCCAAAATGTGAAGGATTGATTCCTATCCTACATAGGAATAGGAATCCATTCCTACAAACCAAAGGGCTTGAAAAGAAATTTTCCTTTGCAAATCCTATCCTATAGAAATCCTATAAAATTCCTACAAACCAAAGGAGGCCTTAGAGTTTGGCCTTTGGGAAACTCACGCCACGGGCGGAGGTGATGGGGTCCTTCCAATATAACTCACACAGGGACTCTTGCTGCGGATCCGCAAATCAGGGTGGGCCAGGAATTGAGGGACGCGGAGCGGTAGGACGCTAGGCAGATCCCGGCGTCTGCCTGGCAGAACATTTAATCTCGAACGTTTATATGTAATAGTGGACTATCGGTTTAATATGAACAGTAGGATATATGTTAATTGATTTAATCGTAGGGTCCTGATTATCCTGTGTACAGTTTGTTGTGTGGCTTTAAAGGGATTAACGTTTGCTCTTTTAATAGTAGTATAGATTATCTCATTACTTCTGGTTATGTTTTTTGAAATTCATGAACATTTTTGAATCCATGAATATTTTAAAATTATCATGCATTTATTAAAATTCATGGAAACTTTTTAAATTCATGAGAATTTTTAAAATTACTGAACTATTTTTTAAAATTCTGAAATATATTTTCAAATGCAGAAGCAGTTTTGAAATTTTGTGACCATTTTAAGCAACACATTATTTAGTTTCATGAAGATGTTTAGAATTCACGGGCATAATTTAAATTTGTGATCCTTTATAAAATGCATGGACATATATAAATTCTTGAAAATAAAAAAAAGTATTTGCATGATGGAGGTTGGTCGCAACTTCAAAACCCCGATCACACCAAGTTGGGTATCCACTTTTCTAGATACACCAAGTCAAGTATCCAAGTCCATGCTAAGAAAGAAGAGAAACTAAACAACACGACGCATGTAGATCACCGGGTATGAATGCAAACACGACAATTTGCATTTGTAATTATCCCAAAAAACAAGTCGGTCGGCTATGGCTAAGCTTAACTGGAGTGACGCGCATACTGCTCCCCTTCCACTTTATCACTACATCACCATCGTTTATATCAAGCTCATAGAGAAGAGACCTACAGACAATAACCATTGCAGCAACTTAATCAGAGGTGGTCCATGGGTTTGAACTACATACATAATTAATTGAGGGCTTTCTAAGGCCCATGAATCAGAACACAACATCGCCGAAGTCATATTGGTTGCGCTGGCAGGCCATGGAGTGCACTCTTAATACGAACATCATAATTTTGTTTCCGTATGCGAGTAATACAATACATATTTCCAATCTATTCTTTGTGTACTTAGGTACACATGCATGCCCTCGTGTTGTTTTTTGTTCACTCTTTACATGTCAAACAAATTGGCATCCCGCTAGGAATTGGTTTTTCTTCATCTTTGTTGTGCAACAATAGTCATCGAATTCGTCTTCAAGCTCTTATCCAACAATACAAGATGATGCCGGTCCATGAGTGCAATTTTAATATGCATTCTCACCATCAAACCTTCAAGGATGTGTACTCCAAGGGTGCCATCCAACAAGGTTAGCCAAGTTAATAAGGCTCCACCCTTCTTTGGAAGGGCCAATTTCATATCCCAAGGAATTACAGTTGTTTGAAGGAAATTCATTTTCCCTCGAGCACGAAGTTGTCGCCAGTACGTGAATGTGGGTTACACAAGTTCTCATCTGAGATCTTATGGTGCATAGGTCATACTCTATGCTCTGAGTGCTTCAATCAAACGCAACACTCTAACTAAGGTTATGTAATCACCAACAATTAAGAGGCTATCTGAGCCCAATTTTTTCGCATAACTAAGTAAAACATAATAGCGGTGGTGAATCTTAAACTCCTAGGAACGCTTTATTTCTCAAGCACCATCTCATTTAACCTAGCCATTTTTTATAACTCTTTTTAGCTCCTTGTTATTAGTTTACTTAAACCCCCTATTGATCACTTTTCTAGCAACCGACATGATAGACAATTTTTAAACTCCGGTTTTGGGTGTGAATGTACCTGTGTATGTGACAGCGTAGTCGCGTGGCTGGTAGTTTCCTTCCATTAGCTCTTCGTTGCGAACAATACCCATTGGGATACTTAAATGAGAGAGTGCGGGACATCAAGAATTTTCTTGCGCCGTTGTCGGGGAGCATAACACTTGGTTATTAGATTTCCGGTCACAATTAATTTATCTTGTTTGTTGCTCCTTATATTACTGTTTTTGTTTAAATAAAAAATAAAGAACAATGTGCTAATCATGTATCATGAGATGACTATTCATGAACTTATGCAACTTTCAATGCAGGACAAGAGAGACACAAGTCTGCCATGATTGGCTACTGACAAGGTCAAGATAAAAGAACTGTTAAAATTGGTGAATAAATATTCATCCATGATATGTGCTTCATACCCATTACCATGCTATGAGTGTGAATTTGAGGAGCATATGTCTGATCAATCTAAGTATAATATCGATCCCATATTAGCAAATTATAATACTGGTGATAAATACAATGCTAGTTTGGAGGTTGTCAAATTAGTACCTATTGCAGGTGCCAGTGAGATTGTACGTCAATAATAGATATGAAAGAGGGAAGCACCCTAATTCTTATGATCTTTGATTCAGTGCACCCTATTCATGTTTTTTCATAGATAATTTCTATGATAATGCATTAGTGATCAATGGCCGAGAGCAGATTACAACCACCATGGAAGAAATACATGTTTTGTTGGACCCATAATAAATGAAGAAAATGGTGTACACCATGAACAACAAATAACCCCTGATGATGCGTGTCTGTAAGAATTGTTAACATGACATGAAATATGTACTTGCCAAATTAACTTGTAGCAAAATTATGGGGTTGACAAAGAATAGCATATGTTGCACGAATAAGTGTGTTTAGAAAATGAATAATACAAGGAGGAAAGAAGAGGAGAAGCAATGGTTTTATCATCCTTCCGCACCTCCCACTTTTGATTGTAATTTTATGCACACAAGTAATATGCTCTCTGATGAAAGTATGGCCACAATGGAGACGAGGAACGTGATAGACATATTGGACGAATGTGCATTTATGTTATTGTAGCGACCACGATCCGAATGGACCGAAGTCTCTGTGTTCTGTGTCATCCCTGGATCGGTAATGCTGACACACACAGTACTTGAAGGATTTATAACAGAGTGGCAATCACACACTTATTACATCGAATGTCTCCAATGAGAGCTTATTAAAAAATCTATGGCTTAAGGCCATCTAACAAAATAACAGCGAAAGGCTTGGAAGATAAGTGACTCCATCAACTCCAACGGCATAACTGAGTGCATGACAAACGACCTAGCACGTCTTATTCCTCGTCTGAAAAGTCTGCAACGTGATATGTTGCAGCCCGAAAACGGGTCAGCACATGGAATATGCTGGCAAGATAACACAAAGGATGGAAGTAACAGAATAAAGGCTATACTACATGCATATTTGGCTGGTGGAGGCACTAAGGTTAAAGTTTTTGCGTAAAGCCAATTTTCCCCTACAACAAAGGAATAAATTTTATTTTAACTATCATGTTGGTTGAAAATCATTGAGAAGGTAACCCCAACTCAATCCCCAATTAAAAGTTCATCATTAACCCAACAAATTAAATTATAGAGTGTTGAGATCAACCAATAATTCAAGTACCAGATACTCAAGATGTCCATAATCGGGGACACGGCTAATAATGATCAGTTTGTACACTCTGCAGAGGTTTGTGCACTTTTCCCACAAGACTCGATCGCCTCCGTTTGGTTTCTTGCACTGCATGGTGTTTGAGAAATGGATGACCGAGACACAGTCTTTCCGAAGAGGTCCCCTTAACCGGATAGATATGCCGGTACACCTACAATCCCTCTACATCTGCTAGCCCATCACGGAAAGGTTTCCCACAACTTACTCAACTATGCCAGAGCCCATATTGGCATGTGGCTGCACACGGAAGTTTCTAGCATGAATAGTTTTATGATCCCTTTGAGCCTGGGTGGCCTTCCATAGGAAAAATCACACGGAACCCCGGGATTTCCTAGGACAACACTGGATTCCCCAGGTGCCCTGCAACCAATCCACCCAGATGTGTATTCAAGTAGCCACCTTAAGTTGAATCCTTAATTAACAACTCACATCTGTCATGGATTTCACTCAAACCCAAGCCACGTCTACGAGCATAGCATAGCAACCTAGGCAAACGTAGAAGTAACTCCCAAGGGTATGAAAATAATGCAGGTAATAGGTTCTACCTCAATCTACTTCCCAGTCCCACAAGTTAAGAGATCCTACTCATGCAATGTGTGAAGGTTTGATCTAATGCATAAAAACTGGGTAATAAAAGGTATGATCAAAGTGTTACTTGCCTTGCCGACGATTCGCAAAACCTAGAGACTCGTAGTAGCACGCTTCACAGTCCGGGTATTCTATCGCAAGCAAACAATAGCATACATAAGCAAACAAGCAAAGACGCAAATACAAAACTCCAAAAGAATAGATCTAACCAGAAGGTTCAACTTAAGAACTCTGGTTTGCAAAAAGAATCAACTCAAAAGAAGCAACGAAACTCAAACTGCGAAAGAAACGAGCTCCGGTTACTAATTGGCCTAAAGTCAAATTTTACAGTAGGCAAAACTTTGTTCAAGATGGTTAAACGTAAAGAGGGCATCGAGACGAAGATCTGGGATTTTGAATCACCTGATTCCGACTCTCGAGCAAAAAAAAAAACGAAAAACAAGATCAGGGCAGAAATCACGATCGGAATAATCGCGGATAAATACCCCGAAAAAGAAAACTGACGAACAGGCTAACGAACGAACGTTCGCTGTCTGTGGCTAACGGACGAAAAGCGTTCGTTAAAACAAACGTACAGACGAATGTCCGCTAAATAGCTAAACCGAAGAAAAACCGAACCGATCTAACCTAATAAAAAAACATATCTACGGTTTACGAAAACCGGTCGGTTTAAAAAAACCGATAACTACCTCGTACGACGAACTCCGGCAAGATCCCGGCGGTCCTGCGGCGGCGGTCCGGCGGGGCGGCGGCGGGGCCGCGAGGCGAGGCGGGCGGCGGCGCGGCTGCGCGGCGGGGCGGCGAGCGGCGGCGCGTTGTGGGGCGGCGGGGCGGCTAGCGGCGGGCGGCGGCGTGGTGATCGGCGGCGGCGGCGGCGAAGTGCGGCGGCGGCGCGGTGCTAGGGCAGGCTGCAGCGAGCGGCTCGGGGCTAGCGGGCCGGGGCGGTCGGCTTATAAAGCCCAGAGTCCCGGGCCTATACGGCTCCAAGTCGGTTTGCACTTTTTTTAAAAAAGAGTCCTGGCGCAGAAACACGAACGAAAGAAATACTAAACGGACTCCAAAAATCCCGAAATAAATTTTCACCGTCCTCTAATAATATTTAGGACAAAGTGAACATTTTTCCCGGACCTAAATGCAATTTTGGAAAACGCGCATTTTTCCTATGCAAATAAAATCGCAAATAAATCCAGAAAAAAAAACCAAAAGTGATTTAAACATTTTTCCTCCAATATTTCTGTTATTTTGGAGAAGTCATATTATCTCCGCTCATATTTTGTATTTGGAAATATTTTTAGGAGAGAAAAATAGTTAGAATCACACTGTCCTCGTACCGGTATTCGAGTAAACTCAAATACGAAAATGGTAAAATTCCCAACTCTCTCCGTAGGTCCTTGAGTTGCTTAGAATTTCGAGGAACGGCACAACAAAAAAAATGCAAAGAGAATGCAATGCAATATGATCTATGTATAACATTCCAAATTGAAAATTTGGGATGTTACAAACCTACCCCCCTTAGAATGAATCTCGCCCTCGAGATTCGACCTGGCTAGAGAACATGTGTGGGTGGTCCTGACGTAGCTCATCTTCTTGTTCCCAGGTGGCTTCTTCCTCGGTGTGGTGACTCCACTGAACTTTGCAAAACTTGATAACCTTACTGCAGGTGACACTCCTCGAAAATTCGAGGATCTTAACAGGCTTCTCCTCGTAGGTCAGATCACTGTCCAATTGAATTGCTTCCAGGGGTACTGTGTCTCTAAGAGGTATATCGGCCATCTCCGCATGGCACTTCTTAAGCTGCGAAACGTGAAACACGTCGTGCACTCCTGACAATCCTTCGGGTAATTCCAACTTGTAGGCAACCTCTCCCATGCGTTCCAAAACACGGTAGGGTCCCACAAATCTCAGGGCTAGCTTTCCTTTAACTCCGAAACGTTTAATTCCTCGCAGAGGCGATACTCTCAAGTATGCTGTGTCGCCGATCTCACAGGCTATCTCCTTGCGCTTCGAGTCTCCATAACTTTTCTGCCTGGACTGAGCTACCTTCAATCTATCTTGAATCAACTTCACCTTCTCCTCAGACTCTTTGATCAAGTCTGGTCCAAACAACTGTCGGTCTCCAACTTCACCCCACATTAACGGTGTTCGGCATCTCCTTCCATACAATGCCTCGAACGGTGCCATCTTCAAACTGGCCTGGTAACTGTTGTTGTACGAGAACTCCGCGTAGGGCAAATTATCATCCCAACTAGATCAGTAATCTAACGCACAGGCTCTCAACATGTCCTCTAGGATCTGGTTGACTCTTTCCGTCTGTCCATCGGTCTGCGGATGAAAAGCTATGCTGAATTCCAGCCTCGTTCCCAAAGTTTGGTGTAACTGATGCCAAAACTTTGAGGTGAACTGTGTTCCTCTATCTGATACAATGGTTCTCGGAACTCCGTGCAGACATACGATCCTGGTCATGTATATCTTGGCCAACTTCGCACTGGTGTATGTGGTTTTCACAGGGATAAAGTGGGCTACCTTCGTCAATCGATCCACTACTACCCAGATTGAATCATATCCTGCTTTGGTCCTGGTGTAGGATCGAAAGTATGTCTAGAGGGGGGGGGATTAGACTACTTGTAAATATAAAAATTCTGCCTTTTGACAAAGAACAGTTTTTGGCAGATTCACAATTATGATCAAGTCAAGTATCACCCTACACATGCAATTCTAGAGTATAGGCAGCGGAAAGTAAATTGCACATGTAGTAAAGAGAGGTGGAGAAGAGCAAACGCAATTTTGGAGACGCGGAGATTTTTCCCGTGGTTCCGATAGGAGGTGCTATCGTACATCCACGTTGATGGAGACTTCAACCCACGGAGGGTAACGGCTGCGGGAGTCCACGGAGGGCTCCACCCACGAAGGGTCCACGAAGAAGCAACCTTGTCTATTCCATCATGGCCTACGCCCACGGAGGGCTAGCCTTACTCGGGGTAGATCTTCACGAAGTAGGCGATCTTCTTGCCCTTACAAACTTCTTGGTTCAACTCCACATCGATGACGGAGGCTCCCAAGCGACACCTAACCAATCTAGGAGGCACCACCCTCCAAAAGGTAATAGATGTTGTAGATGATGATGAACTCCTTGCTCTTGTGCTTCAAATGATAATCTCCCCAACACTCAACTCTCCTCACTGATTTGGCTGTGGTGGAAGAAAGGATTGAGTGGAAAGCACTTGGGAAGGTTAGAGATCAAGCTTCATATGGTGGGAGTAGAGCAACTTGATCTCAACACAAGGGTAGGTAGTTCTCTTCTCAGAATTGTAAGGTAGGAGTGGTAGTTCTTTCTGATGGCTCTCTCCACGAATGAAGAGGGGGTGGAGGGGTATATATAGCCTCCACACAAAATCCAACCGTTACACACATATTTGAGCAATCTCGGTGGGACCGAAGTGGACAACTCGGTGAGACCGAAAGTTCAAATAATGTGAACGTTGGGGTTTTTGGTGGGACCGAAAATACCATCTCGGTTAGTCCGATTTGAGCAAAGACAAGAGCATGCCAGTTTTGGTGGGACCGACTTCATCATCTCGGTGACACCGATTTGATGACAGAAGGTTACAGAAGCTTGGCAGCCCATGTTTCGGTGAAACCGATATCAAAATCGGAATATCTGATTTTTCGAGGGTTTGGCTTATGGCTGAGGTGGTTCATCTCGGTGTGACTGAGTTTGGAATATCGATGGGACCGAGATTACTTATGAGTGTATTTGGCAGTGAAAGTTGCTGATAGTTTAGGAGATGTATCACTAAGCACTTGAGCAACCAGATCATCAACATAACCTCATCCCCTTTTAATAGTATTGGCTTTTCCTATGAACTCAATGTGATCTTGGATCACTAAACCAAAAATGGAGTCTTGAGCTTTTGCCAATGCTTGCCTTAGCATTTTGAGGGGTCCACTTCTTCAGTCATTGCCATACCCATATCACTGAACTTCTCTGAAATGATTCTCAAGTAACTATTAGTTCAATGATATATATGTTGTTATTAATTGCCAAAACCACCCGGGGATTAGTTGCACTTTCACCTGGGCAATCCGGTGATAAAATCCATGCCAAGCTTCTCCCACTTCCATTCGGGTATCGGCATAGGCTGTAGCAATCCTGCTGGCTTCTGATGCTCTGCCTTTACTCTTTGGCATACATCACATACGGCTACATACTCGGCAATATCCTTCTTCATTCCCGTCCACCAGAAACGTTCCTTCAAATCGAAATACATCTTGGTGTTTCCGGGGTGTATCGAGTATGGCGAATCATGCAGTATCAACTTCCTTATCTCCGGGTCGTTGGGCACATAGATTCGATCCTCAAACCACAAGGTGTCGTGTTCGTCGTCACAAAATCCCTTGGCTTTTCCTTCACTCATCCTTTTCCTTATCTCTGTAATTTCCTTGTTATCCTTCTGGGCTTCGCGTATCTTTCCCAGTAATGTCGACTGAACTTCCAATGTTGCAACGAAACCTCTAGGAACTATCTCCAAACGAAGCTCCCTGAGATGTTATGCTAACTCCTGTGGCAATCCCCCTTTTACTAGGGTATTTGCACAACTCCTCCGGCTCAAAGCGTCTGCCACGACGTTGGCCTTTCCTGGATGATAGTACAGCTTCATATCATAATCCTTTATAAGCTCCAACCATCTCCTCTGTCTGAGGTTCAGCTTCTTCTGTGTGAAAATGTACTTCAAACTCTTGTGATCCGTGTACACATCACAACGATTTCAAATAAGGTAATGTCTCCAGGTTTTCAGTGCGTGCACTACAGCTGCTAACTCCAGATCGTGCGTCGCGTAATTCAACCCGTGCGGTCGCAGTTGACGGGATGCATAGGAAACAACTCTTCCATCCTACATAAGTACTCCTCCAAGTCCTAAGCGTGAAGCGTCGCAGTACACTTGGAAATCCTTGCGTATATCTGGCAATATCAGCACTGGGGCTGTTGTCAACCGTTTCTTCAACTCCTGGAAACTTTCTTCACATTCTTCAGTCCAATCAAACTTTGTCTCCTTCTTCAACAATGTCGTCATTGGATTTGCAATCTTGGAGAAATTTTCTATGAATCTCCGGTAGTATCCCGCGAGTCCAAGAAAACTGCGGATCTCTCCAACTGAAGTGGGTGCCAACCACTCAGTGACTGCCTGCACTTTGACGGGGTCCACTGCTATACCTTCTCCCGATATAACATGCCCTAGGAATCCAACTTCCTTCAACCAAAACTCGCATTTGCTAAACTTGGCATATAACTGATGTTCTCTGAGCTTCTCCAATACCAAACGCAAATGCTCTGCATGTTCTTCTTCATCCTTTGAGTATATCAGAATATCATCTATGAATACCACGACGAACTTATCCAAGAACTCCATGAACACCTTGTTCATCATACTCATGAAATAGGCAGGCGCGTTAGTCAATCCAAATGACATAACCGTATACTCATATAGCCCGTACCGTGTGGTGAAAGCTGTCTTAGGTATATCCTTCTCTCAGATCTTCAATTGGTGGTATCTCGATCGTAGATCTATCTTGGAGAATACTTTCGCCCCTTGGAGTTGGTCGAACAAATCATTGATCATCGGCAGCGGGTACTTATTCTTAATGGTCACTTCATTCAGCGCACGATAATCAATGACCATTCTTAAAGATCCATCCTTCTTCTCAACCAAAAGCACTGGGCTCCCCAAGGTGATGAACTTCGGCGAATAAATCCTTTCTCCAACAACTCCTTAATCTGCTTCTTGATCTCCTCCAGATAATTCGCTGGCATCCGATACGGTCTCTTATCGGGGCTTCAGCTGGGCTCCAGAATTATTCCTTCCTTGTCCATACTTCCTCTTGCGGCTTTCAATCTGCTGTTGCTTCCCTTCAATCATAAGAGCTTTATCTACCAACTCCTGGTAGTTGTTGAAAGTTGCCACCATCAACTGTACGCTCATCTCATCATTCAGCCCTTCCATAAATCTCTCCTACTTAGCGGCATCTGTGGCCACATCATCTGGGGCATAACGAGATAGGGCACTAAACTCATCCACGTACTGTGCCACAGTACGGTTTCCTTGGCGCAAGTTGCGAAACTCCCGCTTCTTCATGCTCATAGCTCCAGTTGAGACATGGGCAGTACGGAAAGCTTGCTGAAACTGCTCCCAAGTGACATTGGCTATCGGGAAAGTGGCCGTGTAGTTCTCCCACCATGCTGCGGCTGGTCCAGACAACTGGTGTGCGGCAAATCGCACCTTCTCAGCATCCGAGCAATTGGCGGTGATCAAATCCCTTCCAATCTTGCGTAGCCAGTCATCAGCCACTATTGGTTCGATGCTGCTAGCAAACACGGGTGGTTGCAACCTTAAAAAAGTGTCAGGTTGTCCACGGGTGGTGGTGGTGGAGGGTTGTTGTTGTTGTTGTTGTTTTGGTTGTTCTGAGTGTTCTGGACAAGAAGTTGCATCAAGGTGTTCTGCTGCTCGATCAACTGGGTGAGCTCAGGGGGAAACTGAAATCCGGGCTCACGTCTTGGAGGCATCTGATGGGTGTAGAGGGAAGAGATTAGAACAGAATTGATGTCTAAGGGAAAATCACTACCCATATGCACATGAGACAAACACAATCATATCACACTAATCAATTTCAAGCAAGATCTTACAAATCTAACTACCGTTACAAAGAGTGCTCTAAATACTAATATATGGGGGTAAACTACTAGTCACAGGGTGGTCATCTAAAAATATTGACCGGCGGACGATTCCATGATGTCTGCTCCAGCTTCATCTTCGTAGTCTTCGTCTTTACTATCATCGGGTTCTGAATCCGTGTCGTCGATGATAATGTAATCTTCAGGAGGAATTTCCTTAGGTTCTTCTTCCTCTTCTTCACCTCCTGGTGCTGGATCTCCCATGAATACTCCTAGCTTCCTTGTCAAATCATCATTCTTCTCCACTAGTATCAACACCTCCTCCTCGTATCCGTCACGAGTAGACTTAAGTTCTTCTTCTAGCTCCAAATTCTTGTTTAGTGCCTTCTTCAATTCTATCATCCTAGCGCACATCTGGTGCTCCTATCATCGAATGTGCTGATTCAACTCCTGGATGAATGCTGCAATGGACCTATCCTTCCGGGTGCTGATCATATCCCAACTCTCATCTCGGCGTGCACAAATCTGGTAGATGGTGTCCTTTGCTCCTGCTTGTAGACTTCTCCGATCCTTCCCATCGTGATGTGGGCGGCCATGCTCTCGCCTAGACTCCAGGTTGGCGCATCAAAAGAAAACTCTATTGGCTCAGTGGATGGTGTGAAGGTTCTTCCGGGAATTTGAACTTGAATGCTCCATCGCTCCTCCTCCGGTAAAGTGGCAGTGTAGGTCCCGGTAAAGCTTGGTATTCCTATGTTCAGGTACCTAGTGACTTCCTTCAAGTGTCGTCCAAAGGGTGTGTCTTCGTCCGGTTGAGTGAACTTGTTACTTGGGTCCACCATCCTAAAGAAGTAGAAAATGGAGAGAAGTCAGAAATGAGTAGAGAAGAGTGATCTAGGGTCTGTCTTAGTGGTCGTGTCCTACAGTCAGACTATGCTCTGATACCATCTTTGTAGCGACCACGACCCGAATGGACCGAAGTCTCTGTGTTCTTTGTCATCCCTGGATCGGTAATGCTGACACACACAGTACTTGAAGGATTTATAACAGAGTGGCAATCACACACTTATTACATCGAATGTCTCCAATGAGAGCTTATTACAAAATCTATGGCTTAAGGCCATCTAACAAAATAACAGCGGAAGGCTTGGAAGATAAGTGAGTCCATCAACTCCAACGGCATAGCTGAGTGCATGACAAACGACCTAGCACGTCTTATTCCTCGTCTGAAAAGTCTGCAACGTGATATGTTGCATCCCGAAAATGGGTCAACACATGGAATATGCTGGCAAGATAACACAAAGGATGCAAGTAACAGAATAAAGGCTATACTACATGCATATTTGGCTGGTGGAGGCTCTAAGGTTAATTTTTTTGCGTAAAGCCAATTTTTCCCTACAACAAAGGAATAAATTTTATTTTAACTATCATGTTGGTTGAAAATCATTGAGAAGGTAACCCCAACTCAATCCCCAATTAAAAGTTCATCATTAACCCAACAAATTAAATTATAGAGTGTTGAGATCAACCAATAATTCTAGTACCAGATACTCAAGATGTCCATAACCGGGGACACGGCTAATCATGATCAGTTTGTACACTCTGCAGAGGTTTGTGCACTTTTCACACAAGACTCGATCGCCTCCGTTTGGTTTCTCGCACTGCATGGTGTTTGAGAAACGGATGACCGAGACACAGTCTTTCCGAAGAGGTCCCCTTAACCGGATAGATAGGCCGGTACACCTACAATCCCTCTACATCTTCTAGCCCATCACGGAAAGGTTTCCCACAACTTACTCAACTATGCCAGAACCCATATTGGCATGTGGCTGCACACGGAAGTTTCTAGCATGAATAGTTTTATGATCCCTTTGAGCATGGCTGGCATTCCATAGGAAAAATCACAATCACACGGAACCACGGGATTTCCTAGGACAACACTGGATTCCCCAGGCGCCCTGCAACCAATCCACCCAGATGTGTATTCAAGTAGCCACCTTAAATTGAATCCTTAATTAACAACTCACATCTGTCATGGATTTCACTCAAACCCAAACCACGTCTACGAGCATAGCATAGCAACCTAGGCAAACGTAGAAGTAACTGCCAAGGGTTTGAAAATAATGCAGGTAATAGGTTCTACCTCAATCTACTTCCCAGTCCCACAAGTTAAGAGATCCTACTCATGCAATGTGTGAGGGTTTGATCTAATGCATAAAAAAACTGGGTAATAAAAGGTAAGATCAAAGTGTTATTTGCCTTGCTGACGATTCGCAAAACCTATAGACTCGTAGTAGCACGCTTCACAGTCCGCGTATTCTATCGTAGGAAAACAATAGCATACATAAGCAAACAAGCAAAGACGCACAAACAAAACTCCAAAGAACAGATCTAACCAGAAGGTTCAACTTAAGAACTCCGGTTTGCAAAAATAATCAACTCGAAAGAAGCAACGAAACTCGAACTGCAAAAGAAACGAGCTTCGGTTACTAATTGGCCTAAAGTCAAATTTTACAGTAGCCAAAACTTTGTGCAAGTTGGTTAAACGTAAAGAGGGCATCGAGACGAAGATCTGGGATTTTGAATCACCTGATTCCGACTCTCGAGCGAAAAGAAAAATGAAAAACAAGATCAGGGCAGAAATCGCGATCGGAATAATCGCGGATAAATACCCCGAAAAAGAAAACTGACGAACAGGCTAATGAACGAACGTTCGCTGTCTGCGGCTAACAGACGAAAAGCGTTCGTTAAAACGAACGTACACACGAACGTCCGCTAAATAGCTAAACCGAAGAAAAACCGAACCGATCTAACCTAATAAAAAAACAGATCTATGGTTTACGAAAACCGATCGGTTTTAAAAAAAACCAGTAACTACCTTGACGACGAACTCCGGCGGTCCGGCGACGGGGCTGCGAGGCGAGGCGGGCGGCGGCGCGCCGGCGCGGCGGGCGGCGAGCGGCGGCGCGCTGAGGGGCGGCTAGCGGCGGGCGGCGGCGCGGCGAGCGGCAAGCGGCGGCGAAGTGCGGCGGCAGCGCGGGGCTAGGGCAGGCTGCGGCGAGCGGCTCGGGGCAAGGGGGCCGGGGCGGTCGGCTTATAAAGCCCAGAGTCCCGGGCCTATACGGCTCCAAGTCGGTTTGCACTTTTTTTTTAAAAGAGTCCTGGCGCAGAAAAACTAACGAAAGAAATACTAAACGGACTCCAAAAATCCCGAATTAAATTTTCACCGTCCTCTAATAATATTTAGGACAAAGTGAACATTTTTCCCAGACGTAAATGCAATTTTGGAAAATGCGCATTTTTCCTATGCAAATAAAATCGCAAATAAATCAAGAAAAAAAAATAGCAAAAGTGATTTTAACATTTTTCCTCCAATATTTCTGTTATTTTGGAGAAGTCATATTATCTCCGCTCATATTTTGTATTTGGAAATATTTTTAGGAGAGAAAAATAATTAGAATCACACTGTCCTCGTACCGGTATTCGAGTAAACTCAAATACGAAAACGGTAAAATTCCCAACTCTCTCCGTAGGTCTTTGAGTTGCTTAGAATTTCGAGGAACGCCACAACAACAAAAATGCAAAGAGCATGCAATGCAATATGATCTATGTATAACATTCCAAATTGAAAATTTGGGATGTTACAGTTATGTTCTTCATATCAAGTTTCATGTAGGTGTTCCAGAGTTGAGGATCATCCAGTGCACATGTACTTATGACAAGGTGATTTCATCTTAGAGCAATATTTAGTGAGGTTGATGACACTACGGAAATCATACGGTATGTGTTACACTCAAGTGTCTGGATATTAGTTTTTGAAACAAGAAGTGTCCAATATCGCAATGAGAGTACTATGCTTTATGAGATGCATGGTGTGGAGAAATCAGTAAATATTGTCTGAAATATCTTTATGACTATAAAGAGTCGCAATAGGAATATGACAAAGACGATGAGCACCAAGAAGAGGAGTGCATGACAAAAGAATGACATGAGAATCTTTTCCACGCTGTTAAAATAACATATAGGAAAAACGAGTATGGCAATGGCTCTACTTGGGATTAACTTGATGCTAATGAGCTTGATGTGTAAGAATGTTACCCTCATGTTGAGGATAATAATTATCATGAGTCTCTAGCCATCTTAATTAAGTGGCCTATGATGTGCAAAACAAACAAGACACCAAGGGCTGGTAAGGCCCCTTTGTCGATTCGTGGAGGAGGCGCTCCAAACGTGGATTGCACCAACTGAAGTACATAAACACCAGAATTTACCCAAGTTTGGGTCACATGTATGTGTAAAAGCCTACTCCTGTTGTATGCTCTATATTTGAGTCGACAGAGAGTGACAAATATAGATGTAGTCTTTGTCGGGAAGGGAATAACTCTCTATATCTTCTCCGCTCTCCTAGGGGTCAGCCTTTATTACAGTAGCCATGCCCTACTTTTATAGCTCAAGGGGTTATCACAATGGCTACAGTGGCCTATACCTCACTCCAACAGAGTAGGAAAAATGCATTTAATGCCTCTATTAGGTGTCATCTCCTTCTCACTCTCGGGAATGAACGCTAGTCTTGTCGCACTATACACCATAACTACTTGTTATTATTGCGACATGCACCATTGGAGGTGTCCTGTGCACGGTAAAAAAGGATGAGTCACCGCGTGCACACCTATTATTCCAACTAAGCACCTCCCTGCGTGCCACTTGTCGATAAAGGACAGATGGGTTCAGCGCCGCCGGGCCACGTATCTTAGTGAGTGGGCTATTAGGAATCTTGTGGTGGAGAATTATCTTTGCTTGCCAGGTCGAGGTGGATGACATGTGTTCCCGGGACTATGGATCCGATCTATTCCGGTTCTCCTCTTGAAGGGCTCTTGATGAGGGTGAATGCCCTTTGTTGGCGTGGAATAGAACTTATGATTGATTATAACTTCTCGATCATCTTGAAGAGCAGAAGAGGTTAGCCTTGTCGGGGCGACTTCAAGTGGCCTTGCCGGGGCGTCTTCTTGGTGCCCTTCTCGATAAGAGGCTACTACTGTCCGTTGCAGACATGTTAGTGGATACCCGCTAGCCATGATGCCAATAGTCTACTATTTAGCAATAGTGATAAACTAGAGGAGAGAGATACATTTGATTTATATCTGGTAATGTCTTGTTACAATTGATGCACCATAAAGGGGTACGACTCCTATTGAACTTTTTCTACGAGGTGTTCCAAACCGCGGTCGGAGGTGATACATTGTGGTTCGATATCCCTTAGGATCTAGTTGGATAAATGGATAATCGAAGATTGACTATATGACCATAAAAAACACAGACGGGAGGCAACCTACAAGTCAGTAGGTGATACGTCTCCAACGTATCTATAATTTTTTATTGTTCCATGCTATTATATTATCTGTTTTGGATATATAATGGGCTTTAATATGCTCTTTTATATTATTTTTGGGACTAACCTATTAACCGAAGGCCCAGTGTCAGTTTCTGTTCTTTTTTGTGCCTATTTTAGAGTTTCGCGGAAAAGGACTACTAAACGGAGTCCAAACGGAATGAAACCTTGGCGATCATCTTTCTTGGACCGAAAGCAATCCAAAAGACTTGGAGTAGATGTCTGGGACTCCACAAGGAGGCCAGGAGGCAGGAGGACGCGCCCAGGGGGTAGGCGCGCTCCCCACCCTCATGGGCCCGTCGAAGCTCCACCGACGTACTTCTTCCACCTATATATACTCTTATACCCTAGAAACATCAGGGAGAGCAACGAAACCACTTTTCCACCGCTGTAACCTTCTTTACCCGTGAGATCCCATCTTAGGGCCTTTTCCGCCGATCTGCCGGAGGGGGAATCAATCCCGGAGGGCTTCTACATCAACACCGTAGCCCCTCCAATGAAGCGTGAGTAGTGTACCACAGACCTTCGGGTCCATAGTTATTAGCTAGATGGCTTCTTCTCTCTCTTTGATTCTCAATACAAAGTTCTCCTCGATTCTCTTAGAGATCTATTCGATGTAATACTTTTTGCGGTGTGTTTGCCGAGATCCGATGAATTGTCGATTTATGAAAAACTTTATCTATGAATATTATTTGATTCTTCTCCGAATTCTTATATGGTTGATTTTATATCTTTGCAAGTCTCTTCGAATTATCAGTTTAGTTTAGCCTACTACATTGATCTTTCTTGCAATGGGAGAAGTGCTTAGCTTTGGGTTCAATCTTGCGGTGTCCTTTCCCAGTGACAGGAGGGGCAGCAAGGCACGTATTGTATTGTTGCCATCAAGGATAAAAAGATGGGTTTATATCATATTGCTTGAGTTTATCCCTCTACATCATGTCATCTTGCTTAATGTGTTACTCCGTTCTTATGAACTTAATACTCTAGATGCATGCTGGATAGCGGTCGATGTGTGGAGTAGTAGTAGTAGATGAAGAATCATTTCAGTCTACTTGACACAGACGTGATGCCTATATTCATGATCATTGCCTTAGATATCTTCATAACTATGCGCTTTTCTATCAATTGATCGGCAGTAATTTGTTCACCCATCGTAATACATGCTATCTTGAGAGAAGCCAGTAGTGAAACCTATGGCCCCGGGTCTCTTTCATATTATATTGAATTTCTTTTATTTACTTCGCATCTTGTTTACTATTTTGCAATCTTTACTTTCCAATCTATACAACAAAAATACCAAAAATATATATTTTACTATCTTGATTAGATCTCACTTTTGCGAGTGACCGTGAAGGGCTTGACAACCCCTTTATCACGTTGGTTGCAAGGTTCTTGATTGTTTGTGCAGGTACTAGGTGACTTGAGCGTTGTCTCCTACTGGATTGATACCTTGGTTCTCAAAACCGAGGGAAATACTTATGCTACTTAGCTGCATCACCCTTTCCTCTTCAAGGGAAAACCAACGCATGCTTAAGAGGTAGCAAGAAGGATTTCTGGCGCCGTTGCCGAGGAGATCTACACCAAGTCAAGACATACCAAGTACCAATCATAAACTCTTCTCCCTCGCATTAAATTATTTGCCATTCGCCTCTCGTTTTCCTCTCCCTCACTTCTAAAACGATTTTCGAAAACCTTTGCCTTTTTCTCGTTCGATCTTATGTTTGCTTTTGTTGCCATGTGCCTTCTATTTGCTTGCATCTTCGCTTGCTAAAAATCTATCTATGGATCGTCATCCACGTGCTAATCTTTCTAAAAGATCCAATTATGTTGAACCTATTGCTAGTGAGTTGAGTGCACTAGATTATCTTTATGAGGTTTTGCTTGAAATTCGTCAATCTGAAATTTGTGATGAAATGTTGAAAGAAGAAATTTATGAAGCGATTCACGGTAGTTCCTTCAATGAAAAGCATGATTGCAATGATGTTATTATAAATCCTATTAATGTCAATTGTGTTAATGATATGCAAAACCCTAAGCTTGGGGATGCTAATTCTGCCATGTCCACTACTTGTAATAATCATGATTGGGGTGGTTCTTCTTATGATCTTAAAAATTTATTTAATCCCCATGATGAATGTAAGATTGATAATAATGTTTGCAATACAATTGGGTTTGGAAGATTGTTAACTTTAGATCCCACATATTTGTAGAATGTTCAATCTTATGATTTTTTTGATAAAAGTGGGTCTGGAGAGGTCATGACTTTAGTTAATGTTGATCCCCCTATTTTGGAAGAGTGTCAACTTTGCATGCATGTGGATCGTGCTGAGAATATGTTATGTGATAGCTATATTGTTGGATTTGCTTATGATCCTACATGCAATTATTATGAGAGAGGAAAATATAGCTGTAGAAATTTTCATGTTACTAAATTACCTCTCATTATGTTGAGATTGCTATTGTTTCTTTCTTCTTCCTTGCATATGCTAGATCTTGCTTGTCTTGCTAATTTGTTTTCCTATAAAATGCCTATGCATAGGAAGTATGTTAGACTTAGATGTGTTTGCCACATGTTTTATGATGCTCTCTTTGCGCTTCAATTCTTATCTTTCATGTGAGCGTCATTGAAATCTCAAGCCGATCTTAATGGCTATAAAGAAAGAGCTTGTTGGGAGGCAACCTAATTTTATTTTTGCTTTTTACTTTTTGGTTTTGTTTTGCAAGTTTTACACATTATTACTTCTGTAATAATTGTGTTTTATGTTTTAATTAGTGTACCTTTGGGAAGACTTGGGTGAAGTGTTTGCGATCTTGCTGTAAAAACCAGAAACTTTTGCACTCATGAGGTTAGCTGCCATTTTTCACTGGAGAGTGATTTTAGGTTGATTCTTTTTGCAGATCATTAATAGACAAATTCCTCACGTCCACCAATTTATTTTAGAATTTTTAGAGCTACAAAAGTATTCTAAAGTTACATATTGCTACAGACTGTTCTGTTTTTGACAGATTCTGTTTTTCGTGTGTTGTTTGCTTATTTTGATGAATCTATGAGTAGTATCGGGGGGGTATGAACCATAGAGAAGTTGGAATACATTAGGTTTAACACCAATATAAATAAAGAATGATTTCATTACAGTACCTTAAAGTGGTGGTTTATTTTCTTATACTAACGGAGCTCGTGAGATGTTCTGTTAAGTTTTGTGTTGGTTTTTGGGTAAGGATTTGATGGACTATGGAATAAAGAGTGGCAAGAGCCTAAGCTTGGGGATGCCCAAGGCACCCCAAGGTAAAATTCAAGGACAACCAAAAGCCTAAGCTTGAGGATGCCCCGGGAAGGCATCCCCTCTTTCGTCTTCGTCTATCGATAACTTTACTTGAGGCTATATTTTTATTCACCACGCGATATGTGTTTTGCTTGGAACGTCATGTATGATATGAGTCTTTGCTTTTTAGTTTTCCACAATCATCCTTTCTGTACACACCTTTTGGGAGAGACACACTTGAATCGGAATTTATTAGAATACTCTATGTGCTTCACTTATATCTTTTGAGCTAGATAATTTTGCTCTAGTGCTTCACTTATATCTTTTTAGAGCACGGTGGTGGTTTTATTTATAGAAATTATTGATCTCTCATGCTTCACTTACATTATTTTAAGAGTCTTTTAGAACAGCATGGTAATTTGCTTTGGCTATAAAACTAGTCCTAATATGATGGGCATCCAATATGGGTATAAGAAAAACTTTCATATAAAGTGTGTTGAATACTATGAGAAGTTTGATGCTTGATGATTGTTTTGAGATATGAGGATGGTGATATTAGAGTCATGCTAGTAGAGTAATTGTGAATTTGGAGAATAATTGTGTTGAGGTTTGCAAGTCCCGTAGCATGCACGTATGGTAACCGTTGTGTAACAAATTTGAAGCATGAAGTATTTCTTTGATTGTCTTCCTTTGTGTGGAGGTCAGGATCGCGCGATGGTTAACTCCTACCAACCCTTCCCCTAGGAGCTTGCGTGTAGTGCTTGGTTTTTGATGAAATTGTAGATTTTTGCAATAAGTATGTGAGTTCTTTATGACTAATGTTGAGTCCATGGATTATACGCACTCTCACCCTTCCACCATTGCTAGCCTCTCTAGTGCCGCGCAACTTTCGCCGGTACCATACACCCACCATATACCTTCCTCAAAACAGCCACCATACCTACCTATCATGGCATTTCCATAGCCATTCCGAGATATATTACCATGCAACTTTCCACCGTTCCGTTTACTATGACACGCTTCATCATTGTCATATTGCCTTGCATGATCATGTAGTTGACATCGTATTTGTGGCAAAACCACCCTTCATAATTTTTTCATACATGTCACTCTTGATTCATTGCACATCTCGATACACCGCCGGAGGCATTCATATAGAGTCATATTTTTTTCTAAGTATCGAGTTGTAATCCTTGAGTTGTAAAGAAATAGAAGTGTGATGATCATCATTATTAGAGCATCGTCCCGTGTGATGAAAAAAAGGAGAGGCCAAAGAAGCCAATGAAAAAAATAAAAAAAAAGAAAGGCCAAAGAAGCCAATGAAAAAAAAGAGAAAAAGAGAGAAGGGACAATGCTACTAACCTTTTTTCACACTTGTGCTTCAAAGTAGCACCATGATCTTCATGATAGAGAGTCTCTTGTTTTGTCACTTTCATATACTAGTGGGAATTTTCGTTATAGAACTTGGCTTGTATATTCCAACAATGGGCTTCCTCAAAATGCCCTAGTTCTTCATGAGCAAGCAAGTTGGATGCACATCCACTTAGTTCATTTTGTTGAGCTTTCATACATTTACAACTCTAGTGCATCCGTTGCATGGCAATCCTTACTCACTCACATTGATATATATTGATGGGCATCTCCATAGCCCATTAATACGCCTAGTTGATATGGGACCATCTTCCTCCTTTTTTTCTTCTCCACAACCACCACTCTATTCCACCAATAGTGCTATGTCCGTGGCTCACGCTCATGTCTTGCGTGAAAGTTGAAAAAGTTTGAGAATACTAAAGTATGAAACAATTGCTTGGCAGAAACCGAGGTTGTGCATGATTTGAATATTTTGTGTGACGAAGATGGAGCATAGCCAAACTATATGATTTTGTAGGGATGAAATTTCTTTGGCCATGTTATTTTGAGAAGACATGATTACTTTGTTAGTATGCTTGAAGTATTATTATTTTTATGTCAATATTAAACTTTTGTCTTGAATCTTTCAGATCTGAACATTCATGCCACAATAAAGAAAATTACATTGATAATTATGTTAGGTAGCATTCCACATCAAAAATTCTGTTTTTATCATTTACCTACTCGCGGATGAGCAGGAATTAAGCTTGGGGATGCTTGATACGTCTCCAATGTATCTATATTTTTTGATTGTTCCATGCTATTATATTATCTGTTTTGGATGTTTAATGGGCTTTAATATGCTCTTTTATATTATTTTGAAAAGGACTAATCTATTAACCGAAGACCCTGTGCCAGTTTCTATTTTTTTGCCTATTTTAGAGTTTCGCAGAAAAGGAATACCAAACAGAGTCCAAATGGAATGAAACCTTCGCGATGATCTTTCTTGGACCGAAAGCAATCCAGAAGACTTGGATGTCTAGGACTCCATGAGGAGGCCACGAGGCAGGAGGGCGTGCCCCCACCCTCATGAGCCCCTTGTAGCTCCACCGACGTACTTCTTCCGCCTATATACACTCTTATACCCTAGAAACATCAGGGAGAGCAACATAACCACTTTTCCACCGCCGCAACCTTCTGTACCTGTGAGATCCCATCTTGGAGCCTTTTCCGGTGATCTGCCGGAGGGGGAATCAATCACGGAGGGCTTCTACATCAACACCATAGCCCCTCCGATGAAGTGTGATTAGTTTGCCATAGACCTTCGGGTCCATAGTTATTAGCTAGATGGCTTCTTCTCTCTCTTTGATTCTCAATACAAAGTTCTCCTCGATTCTCTTGGAGATCTATTCGATGTAATACTTTTTGCGGTGTGTTTGTCGATGAATTGTGTATTTATGAATAAGTTTATCTATGAATGTTGTTTGGTTCTTCTCTGAATTATTATAAGCATGATTTGATATCTTTCCAAGTCTCTTCGAATTATCAGTTTAGTTTGGCCTACTAGATTGATCTTTCTTGCAATGGGGGAAGTGCTTAGCTTTGGGTTCAATCTTGCGGTGTCCTTTCCCAGTGACAGCACGGGCAGCAAGGCTCATATTGTATTGTTGCCATCGATGATAGAAAGATGGGGTTTGTATCATATTGCTTGAGTTTAACCCTCTACATCATGTCATCTTGCTTAATGCGTTACTCCGTTCTTATGAACTTAATACTCTATATGCATGCTGGATAGCGGTCGACGTGTGGAGTAATAGTAGTAGATGCAGAATCGTTTCGGTCTACTTGACATGGACGTGATGCCTATATTCATGATCATTGCCTTAGATATCTTCATAACTATGTGCTTTTCTACCAATTGCTCGGCAGTAATTTGTTCACCCACCGTAATACATGCTATCTTGAGAGAAGCCACGAGTGAAACCTATGGCCCCCGGGTCTCTTTCCTATAATATTGAATCTCTTTTATTTACTTCGCATCTCGTTTACTATTTTTCAATCTTTACTTTCCAATCTATACAACAAAAAATACCAAAAATATTTATTTTACTATCTTGATTAGATCTCACTTTTGCGAGTGACCATGAAGGGATTGACAACCCCTTTATCGCGTTGGTTGCAAGGTTCTTGATTGTTTGTACAGGTACTAGGTGACTTGAGCGTTGTCTCCTACTGGATTGATACCTTGGTTCTCAAAACTGGGGGAAATACTTACGCTACTTTGCTGCATCACCCTTTCCTCTTCAAGGGAAAACCAACGCATGCTCATGAGGTAGCTGTAGGTGTCATTATAAATTTCGAGTCTTTGTGTTTAGTTTACATTCATGCTTGCATTGGCTCTTTTATTTTTGCATGAATTACTATTAGAGTTGGTTTGGGACTCATCATTGAAAGGTAAAGCTCGTTCATTTACTCTTAATGAATTAATTATACATCATTGCTCAAGAAATCTTCTTGTTGGATGTCCTATATATATGTGCTGTAATTATACCCCCCATGTCCTTCAAAAAATATCAAAGGAAGGACATTATTTTAGGCGTCCAAAGGAGAAGACGTCGGATGATTGTACCACTCACGTAGTAAGAGCAACCATGCTCGTAGCGGTGCTCTTATCAGAAGGATGCCACACCAAAAAAATATTCCATAAGAGAAGACAAGGGAGGTAGCTCATACCTATGTTGTGAAAAAACACCCCGAGACACTAGAAGAAAAGATGGAGCATGGGCGCTCATACCGATGGTCGTACAGAGGAGCTCTACGCACTTTACCACACCAAAACAGAAGATGGTATGCAATATGAGCAGCCGATGCTCGTACCCATGCTCATAGCAAGGTCAAAACCCCATCATTTTCTTAATTTTCACTAGCCAAGCTCACTGGGTTGCCTTTTAACCGTTTGTTTGCATTCTAATCTTCATTATTTACCTTCGAAGCTCTCTAGACTATAATTATGTGTAGTACTTTATGTTTTCTTTTATTCTCTTTGCTTGGTTGGGTATACGAACTTCATTTCGTATACTAAATCACTTCCTTTATTTCATGCGTTATTTTCCAGAGGCTTGGACCTATTGTATGGTGCCTACCATATAGAAAACGTATGTTGCTTCAATTCTACAATTTTCAACTGCAAGTGACCCATACCGCCTTCTAGTTTGAACATTGCTCAATAAAAGTTTTAGTAGTGAGGTTACCGCCTTAAGTAGGATTCTGCTTTTAGTTAAGCACGTAGGAGGCTGGACGCTCATGTTTCATATGTTCTCTCGCTTGCACTTCACATACAACCTAGGTGAGTATACACTCCTAGACTTACTTTATCAACTAAACTGTGGTGGTTAGGCGGACGAATGGCCTTTATGACACATTGTTTTACTCACTTCTGAGCTAACCTTTTGTGCTATAAAAATGGAAAACTTCCAAAAGAATAAAATATTTTGTTTCCGTTTTTATTTTCATCTCTAGCAGGTTCTACCCGAAGGCAACCATTAGGCCACATCAAGAAAATTTTGGTGAAGCAATGGTACATGTCCATTAAAGGTGAGGTCATTTGTGCCTCAACGGTAAACTTTTATTACTCTTGCTTAATGTTAAGCTTGGGGAGGTAAAGCACTTCTCATATTCTCCTTTAATAAACCACATTTTGTCCTTTCATTTCATAATTGGCTTGAGCTTAGTTCTCGCAAAGTTTGAAGCTTGGTGGAAGTTACTTTTGCATGTGTAGAGTCTTGTGCAATGATCTTTATCTCATAGTTCATTATTATGCAATCATGTGGTTGTTTGACATGCTTTCTTAGGTGTGATAGTTTTATATTTGTATCAGTGAATCACTTGCTCTTAATCAGTGTCTGGTCAATGTTTTATGCATTTTGTTCAACTTTTTACCCAGATTGGAAAAATCTTGTGATTCTCTAGAAAACATTGTCATGGTCTCTATGTAAAAAAATGAGGAATAATAGAGGTTACTTGTTATAAGTATGAGTTAGGGTGAGTTCTACTATACTTGTTACTTTAGATCATTGTAGGTTCGTCCTCACCACTAGTGTTGATTGTGAAGTGTAGGTATTCAAACCTACATGCTAGACTATTTTTTAATAGGTTAGATTCAAAAGAATTGAGAATAAAGATTAGTAAATAATATTGTAGCTAAGAACTAGGAACTCTCAACTCATAAAAGCATGGACCACATCATCATTTGTTTTGACGTTAGTGCTCAACTTGATAATTTTTGTTTCATTGAGCATGCTTAGTTTTCATTCTAACAAGTAAAACAATAAACGACTATGTCATGGGAAAATAATCTTGTTCAATATTGTAGGAGGAAATAAAAGGACCGATCGAAGTATTAGATATTTACTTTTCAAAGGGACACATAGAGCACCAAAAATGTTGAGAGCCCCTCACTGCACTTTTGGTCAAACCACGAATAATATTTTATAGAACCGTTCTCCTACCGCTAAGTAGTCAATCATTAAAGGTGTGGAAGCCTCTCTAGTTATCCTATTACCATAAGTATGTGAGTACTCATCTTTTAGGAGGAACAAAAAATGAGCCAAAAAAATTGATAAGTAATTAAGTAGGAGGATCCAACTATTTGTTTTCATACTAAATTTAATTTTGAGAAGGTACATGGAAACTTTAGATGAAGCTATAGTTATATTGCATTTTGGTCCAAATAGGAGAAGGTACATAGAAACTTTAGATCCAAGTATTTTGGTCGCCATTTCTTCATATAAACATGCCCACATCGGAGTTTGTATGAAGAAATATTGACCAAAATATTAAACATCACGAGCATGTTCCAGAGGAGAAAACCGGGTGTGGTGTGATCATATTTTTTTAAAGGAGGAATACGCCCAGCCTCTGCATCTACTGATGCACACAACCATATTATGTAAGATCCAAGTTCCGAACAAGGTCTCAAAAGATCTTACAAATCTCATACAAAAAGTGATATGCCGTAATTGGCGAAAATAGGTTAAGATGACTAAACACCTATCCTATTATTGTACCGCCATCCACTCCGATAGTATGTACCCCGTGCAACCAACTTCCATTGGTTGCACACATTATCCATAAGCTCCTTGTGCTCCACATGGCTGAGTAAGGAGCACATATGGATCCAAGTTGACGCCCTCAACATAACTTGCAGAAAATTTGTAACGGATTACCTGTTAAAGGCAACATCATTCCGACAATTCCAAATGGCCCCAAGTAATGCAGACACTCCCACATGAATATGCGCCACAGTTTTAGGCTCAACCCTAGTTACCCAAGTCCCAATTAAATGTTTAACTGAGATGGGAGGTGCAGTAACGTTAAATGCTAAATGAATGGTCCACCACAGTAACTTAGCAAGTGGGCAAATTAGAAACAAATGTTCTATTGTTTCTTTCAATCGCAAAAGCAACACCGATTACTACCTTTCGAGTTACACTTTGCCAAGTTATCCTTTGTCAAAATGACTCCCTTATGCACAAACCAAATAAACACCTTGATTTTAAATGGCACCTTAATTTTCCAAATGTGTATCGACCTCGATATCGTCCCAATGTTAATCAAGTCTGTGTACATAGACTTAACCGAGAAGACCCCTGAGATGGACAATTTCCAATGAAAGGAGTCTATTGCATCAGAGAGGTCTACCTGCATCAATCTACACACGAGATGTAGCCATCTATCCTATCATTCTCCTATTAGTGATCGTCTGAACTGAATGTTAAGAGGCACATACCCCAATACCGTAGAAACAGAAACATCTTTCCGTTGTACGATGTTATAGAGGGAAGGGTACTGCAACGCTAGTAGGGTATCACCCAACCAGGCATCTTCCCAAAACCTGGTACCCTGTCCATTCCCTAAAATGAATTTGCTCATGTTAAAGAAGGCATTCATTATACTCATAAATTTGCTATGCTTAATGCTTATCACTAGGGCCTGAGTGCCATGATTTCAGATCTGAACCTATTATGGTTTCATGAATATATGTGAGTTCTTGATCCTATCTTGCAAGTCAATAGTCACCTACTATGTGTTATGATCCGGCAACCCCGAAGTGACAATAATCAGGACCACTCTCAGTGATGACCGTAGTTTGAGGAGTTCATGTGTGCACTAAGTGTTAATGCTTTGGTCCGATACTCTATTAAAAGGAGGCCTTAATATCGCTTAGTTTACGATAGGACCCCGCTGCCACGGGAGGGTAGGACAAAAGATGTCATGCAAGTTCTTTTCCATAAGCACGTATGACTATATTCTGAATACATGCCTACATTACATTGATGAACTAGAGCTAGTTCTGTGTCACCCTATGTTATAACTATTACATGAGGAATCGCATCTGACATAACTATCCATCACTTATCCAATGCCTATGAGCTTTTCATATATTGATCTTTGCTTAGTTACTTTTCCGTTGCCACTGTTACAATTACTACAAAACTGCTACTGTTACTTTTGCCACCGTTACCGTTACTTCCATACTATTTTGTTACTAAATACTTTGCTGCAGATTTTAAGTCTTTTAGGTGTGGTTGAATTGACAACTCAACTGCTAATACTTGAGAATATTCTTTGGCTCCCCTTGTGTCGAATCAATAAATTTGGGTTGAATACTCTACCCTCGAAAACTGTTGCGATCCCCTATACTTGTGGGTTATCAAGACTATTTTCTGACACTGTTGCCGGGGAGCATTGCTATATTCTTTGATTCACTTGGGATTTACATCTGTTGATCACTATGAAGAACTTGAAAGACGGAAAAACCAAGATTTATCCCTCAACTACTACGGGGAGGTAAGGAACTGCCATCTAGCTCTGCACTTGATTCACCCTCTATTATGAGTAAATTTGTGACACCTACACCTGCTATTGAATCTGATATGTTGCATGTTCTAGATGATGCCACTTCTGATATGCATGATACTTATGATGAAACTACTTCTATGCTTGGTAATACTCTTCCACTAGGTGTATTTCTTGATGAACAACTTGCTAGGGCTAGAGAGAATGAAATTATTGAAACTGATAATATTGATGAAAGTGATTTTGAAGATTCTGCCCCTAGATATGAATTGCCTATTGTGCATGAGGGTTATGTTATGGATGAAGAAACTGTTAGAGATCTTTTAGCTTGCAATGATAGGTATGATCTTAAGAAACTGTTAGTTAAGCTGAAAGAAAAGTCTTTGAATGCTAGAATGAAATATGACCCTGCTTTTGCTACTTCACCTATCTGTATTTCTGATAAGGATTATGATTTAGCCGTCAATCCTGAGTTAATTACTTTGGTTGAATCTGATCTTTTCCATGGCTATGAATCTGGAACTGTTGCGACATATCTTACTAAACTGAATGATATAGACACCCTATTCACCAATGAGGAAAAAATTCATTACTAATATATCCTTAAGCTATTTCCGTTCTCGTTAAAGGGTGATGTTAAAACATGGTTTAATTCTCTTGATCCTGGTTGTGTGCGTAGTCCCCTAGATATGATTTATTACTTCTCTGCTAAATATTTTCCTGCTAATAAGAAACAAGCTGCCTTAAGGGAAATATATAATTTTATGCAAATTGAAGAAGAGAGTCTCCCACAAGCTTGGGGGAGGCTTCTCCGATTACTTAATGCTTTGCCTGATCATCCTCTTAAAAAATATGAAATACTTGGTATCTTTTATAATGGACTAACTGATGCTTCCAGAGACCACCTGGATAGTTGTGCTGGTTGTGTTTTCAGGGAAAGAACTGTTGATCAAGCTGAATTGCTATTCAATAATATGTTGAGTAATGAAAATAATTGGACACTTCCTGAACCAACTCCTAAGCCAACTCCGAAGAAAAGGGGTATTATATTTTTCAGTCTTGAAGATATGCAAGAGGCAAAAAAATCTATGAAAGAAAAAGGTATTCAAGCTGAAGATGTTAAGAATTTACCACCTATTGAAGAAATATATGGTTTTGATAACCCGACACAGGTAGTAAAGGTAAATTCTCTCTATAGATTTGATGAAGATGATATTCCTCGTTATAAGTCTGGTAGCCAATGCTTAGATGAGTTTGACAATTTTATTGTCAAACAAGAAAACTTCAATGCTTATGTTGGTAGACAATTGAAAGGTAATGCTTATATGATTGAGCACTTGAGTGATTATATGTCTAGAGTTAAAGGCGAACTTAAACTCATTAGTAAACATGCTTCTATGGTTACCACTCAAGTAGAACAAGTACTTAAAGTACAAAATGGTTTGCTCAATGAATTAAATAGTAAGAAAAATGATAATGTTGTTAGAGTTGTGACTAGAGGGGGTAGAATGACTCAGGAACCTCTGTATCTTGAGGGCCACCCTAAGATAATTGAGCAAGATTATCAGAGAACTAATGTAGATGCACCTAGTCCTTCTAAGAAGAAGAAAAAGAAAATGACAGGACTTTGCATGTTTCTAGTGAACCTGTTGTTGACACACCTGGGAATCCCAATGATATTTCTATCTCTGATGTTGAAACACAATCTGGTAATGAACATGAAGCTAGTGATAATGTTAATGATGAAGTTCATGATGATGCTCAACCTAGCAATAACGATGATGTAGAGATTGAACCTGTTGTTGATCTTGATAACCCACAATCAAAGAATCAACATTATGATAAAAGAGACTTTGTTGCTAGTAAGCACGGTAAGGAAAGAGAACCATGGGTTTAGAAACCCATGCCTTTTCCTCCTAAACCATCCAAGAAAAAGGATGATGGGGATTTTGAGCGCTTTGGTGAAATGATTAGACCTATCTTTTTACGTATGTGTTTGACTGCTATGCTTAAAACAAATCCTTATGCTAAGTATATGAAATATATTATTACAAATAAAAGAAATATACCGGAAGTTAAAATTTCCACCATGCTAACCAATTATACTTTTAAAGGTGTGATACGTCTCCAACGTATCTACTTTTCCAAACACGTTTGCCCTTGTTTTGGACTCTAACTTGCATGATTTGAATGGAACTAACCCGGACTGACGCTGTTTTCAGCAGAATTGCCATGGTGTTGTTTTTGTGCAGAAATAAAAAGTTCTCAGAATGACCTGAAAATCCATGGAGAACTATTTTGGAAAATATAAAAAATATCTGTGGAAAGATCCAGACCAGGGGGCCCACACCCTGTCCACGAGGGTGGGGGGCGCGACCCCTCTCCTTGGGCGCACCCCCTGCCTCTCCCTATTGCTCCACCGACGTACCCCCGGACTCCATATATTCACTTTCGGGGAGAAAAAATCAAGGAGGAAGAATTATCGCGTTTTACGATACGGAGCCACCGCCAAGCCCTAATCTCTGTCGGGAGGGCTGATCTGGAGTCCGTTCGGGGCTCCGGAGAGGGAAGATCATCGCCATCGTCATCATCAACCTTCCTCCATCACCAATTCCATGATGCTCACCTCCGTGCGTGAGTAATCCCATTGTAGGCTTGCTAGACGGTGATGGGTTGGATGAGATTTACCATGTAATCGAGTTAGTTTTGTTAGGGTTTGATCCATAGTATAGGATTGATGTTGCTATGACTTTGCCATCCTTAATGCTTGTCACTAGGGCACGAGTGCCATGAATTCAGATCTGAACCTATTATGTTTTCATGAATATATGTGTGTTCTTGATCCTATCTTGCAAGTCAACAGTCACCTACTATGTGTTATGATCTGGCAACCCCGAAGTGACAATAATCGGGACCACTCCCGGTGATGACCGTAGTTTGAGGAGTTCATGTATCCACTATGTGTTATTGCTTTGGTCCGGTACTCTATTAAAAGGTGGCCTTAATATCCTTTAGTTTCCACTAGGACCCCGCTGCCATGGGAGGGTAGGACAAAAGATGTCATGCAAGTTCTTTTCCATAAGCACATATGACTATATTCGGAATACATGCCTACATTACATTGATGAACTAGAGCTAGTTCTGTGTCACCCTAGGTTATAACTTTTACATGATGAATCGCTTCCGACATAATTCCCCATCATCGATCCAATGCCTCCAAGCTTTTCATATATTGCTTGTTGCTTATTTACTTTTCTGTTGCTACTGTTACAAAAACTACAAAAACACTACCGTTACTTTTATTGCTGTTACCACTATTTACATATTACCTTGCTGCAGATCCTAAGTTTCCAGGTATGGCTGAATTGACAACTTAGCTGCTAATACTTAAGAGTATTCTTTGGCTCCCCTTGTGTCGAATCAATAAATTTTGGTTCAATACTTTACCCTCGAAAACTGTTGCGATCCCCTACACTTGTGGGTTATCAAGACTATTTTCTCGCTCTTTTGCTGGGGAGCATAGCTATATTCTCTAAGTCACTTGGGATTTGTATCTGTTGATCACTATGAAGAACTTGAAGGACTCAAAAACCAAGATCTTTCCCTTAACTACGAGGGGAGGTAAGGAACTGCCATCTAGCTTTGCACTTGATTCACCCTCTGTTATGAGTAAATTTGTGACACATACTCCTGCTATTGAATCTGATATGTCGCATGTTCTTGATGAAGCCACTTCTACTATGTATGATGAAACTACTTCCATGATTGATAATAATGTGCCACTAGGTGAATTTCTAGATGAACAAATTGCTAAGGTTAGGGAGAGTGCAAATATTGAAACTGATAATATCTATGAAAGTTATGATGAAGATTCTCCCTCTAGATATGAATTGCCTGTTATTCCCAAGGGTTAAGTTATGGATGAGGAAACTTGTCAGGGATATAACTATTAGGTATAAACCGCCCAGGTGGGGCCGGTTTATGCCTATGACGAATTACCCCTATTGAAGCCCATCAAGATATAGAGTATGGTGTTTTACTATAGAAGACTAAAAAGGCCCATGGCCCAAAAGGTATTAGGGCCCGTAGATATAAACCGCCGTACGTCATGTAACTTGTATTGTAAGATATGTAAAATAGAGACCGAGTCAGACATGTTTATGAGCTGGCCTCGGGATTCTGTAAGCCGGCCGGGAGTCATCCCGTGTATATAAAGGGACGACCCGGCGGCGGTTGAGGGACAAGAAACAACAGCTCGAGACACAGGTAAAGCGGATTCGCTCCCTGGTCATCGAAACCCTAGCAATACCACAACAACTGGACGTAGGCTTTTACCTTCATCATAAGGGGCCGAACTAGTATAAAAATCCCTTGCATCCTTTGTCCTCTTTAACCCCTTTAAGCTAACCCTTAGCGATGGCTCCACGATTAAGTCCTCATGCTAGGACATCTGCCGTGAAAAAACCACGACAGTTGGCGCCCACCGTGGGGCTATCGTACGATGGTTTCAAGTTCTTAGAGGGTAGCTTTGAAGGGCTCAAGGGCTATGCAGTGGGACGGATGACTAAGAGTCATCGTGGCAGGATCTACATCGACGACGCTGGATGGGGCCTCGAGGCCGATTCAATTGAGTACGGGTACCGAGTCCCCTTCGGCGGCATCCACATCTTCATTGGCAAGATCGATGAACCGGGCCCTGAGCCGGACATCTGCACCAACATCGTCGAGTCGGCTCAGCGTGCGAAACTCACCTAGGTTCATCCCACCGTGAAGCGTGTCTTTGTGGGAGTTGTCCACGGAGCGGAAACTGATGATAGATCGGAATCTGGTGGGGAGACCATTGTTTATTCCGGCGATGAGTCATCTACCGGAGAAACCGAGTTTTTATACCTACTACAAGATGGCCGGTCTGGGGGCTGTTCCGACGGTGAAAGTATTCCGGACCCCCTCGATCCGCCGAGCAGGGTTGCGGTCTTCATGGCCGGATCACAGTCTGTGCAACATTCTTCGACCGCAGCAGCGTTAACATCTGGTTTGGCAGCGGCAGCAGTAGCCGAGGCTGGAGGCCCTGTGCATCCGTCGGCCCAAGTCATGTCCGGTGTATTCGACACTTTGACAGTGCTATTAACCGCAGAAGTCAGCCAGGCCGATAAGGATCAGCACGATGTAGTAGTTGCTAAGGTAAAGGGTCAGATAGATCAAGCCAAAGCAGATCTGGCAGCTGAAAACACCAGGATGGCCACAAAACAGGCCGAGTTGGATGCTCAGGCTTATCGGCTCATGTTGGATCAGAACGCATCAAATGATGTAATGAGGAGAAGGTACCGGTCTCGCCTGCCTCCGGTTTATGAGGCAAGGAATCTCTTTAATACACCAGGAGCAGGAACCGACAGTCAACCAGTGGTAAACCGGGCAGAAGTGCCTGGAACGGTGGTGTCGGTCCAGCCGCATGCAATGGATCCATCTCGTCAGATCATTCCATCACAATGTGTACCGACGCCTCCCGGTCATTACTCCAATCCCCTGGATAACATAGTCGCAGTCGCTTCACGATCGGCAGCCCTCCCATTGAAGGAGAATCCCCTATAGCAGTGGAGGCGCGACGAGCTAGGGAGTTCCTTCAGACGGCTTTGACTCAGCAGCAGGCTTATTCCTACAGCCGCGAGAGGATTCATTCCACCCCCCACCCAAGCCAGAGTTATAGCAAGCATGTTGATGAACCGTCCGTGTCAAGCAGTGTGCGGAACCGTAACCCTCCTCAGGGGGATAACCTGGCAGGTGGTGGTGCGAATGCTCAGGACGTGGTGGACCAGGGTAGACAGCATCGAGAGGCCGAGTTAGTGGCACAATACACAACCCGTCAGCTTACCCCAGTTTGTCCAACCACCTCAATGGAACCAGGAGTTACCTCTATCTCTTTAGGGTGCCGTGTCTCACCCCCGCTTTACGTAATGTGCGTCTACCTAAGGATTTCAAAGGGCCGCGGAAGGTGCCCAATTACACTGCTGATTTATCCTCCGAGTTGTGGGTTGAAAGCTATGAGATGGCGATGGAGATGCTGGATGTGGACGATGCAGCGTGTGCTAAGTACTTCACCATGATGTTAGAAGGAACGGCTCGTACTTGGGTAAAAACTTACCGGCGAATTCCATCGGGTCATGGGCCGAGTTAAGACACCGGTTATCCAGAATTTCAAAGACACCTACAAACAACCCATGTCAATTGTGGAGTTAGCTGCTTGTGTCCAAGGGGAGAATGAATCAATGAGTCATTGGGTGTGTCGGGTTTCAGAGATCCTGCAATCATCAGACCGTATCAACCCCGATACAGCAGTCTTGACTTTGGAAGGCAATTGCAGTTCACGCCTCTGAAGCAGAAGTTGGGACGGATCAAACGTCACTGTGATGACATGGGGACGCTCATGACCGCTCTGGTTAAGTACACCGATTCTGATAGTACCAAGGACCCGGAGTCTGATGACGAAAAGTCAGGAAAGGGAAAGAAGAACGGTAAAGCGCCACAACCTAATCCGACGAACCATGGAAACAGCGGTAAGCGTAAAACGGATAACAATTCAGATTTTTTGGCTAACACCAATACGCAAAATGATGGTCAGCGTCGTAAGGGTAGGCCACCCCCGAGGAGCGGATGGTCAAACATCAATCTTGAGCGCCAGTTAAATCTGCCTTGCCCTAGGCACGGGACGAAGGAAAGACTAGCTACCCACCTCTGGAAAGATTGTTTCATTATGCGAGAGTTCAAAAATTCGGATCGTTTCCAACATGACCATGGTCCGACCGGTGGTTCAGGGGCTGGCTCTCATGGGCTGGGTTATCACGGTGGTGGTTCTGGCTCAGGATTCCAGGGCAATCAGAATGGGCATGGCAATTAGAGTGGACACGGCAATCATGGCAGTCAGGGCAGCCAAGGTGGTTAAAATCATCAAGGGAGTCATCAACAGCAACCGTCAGGTTATCAGAGCAACCCGAAGCAGTTGAATAGTGGGCAGTATCATGTCTTCACCACTAGCCTGTGTAAGCGGGATCAGAAGGTTTATAAAAAGGCGATGCATTCCGTTGAACTGGCGATGCCTCGTTATTTACGATGGTCGGAGCAGCCTATTGTGTGGAGCTGGGAGGATCATCCGCCCCGGGTTGATAATCCGAGTCAGCTGGCACTAGTGGTGGCACCTCAGGTAGGGGGGGTATAAGTTTACCAAGGTACTCATGGACGGAGGGAGCAGCATCAACATCCTCTATTATGAAACCTTCCGTCGCATGGGGTTAACAGATAAAAAGCTCAGAACGTCAAACACTGTCTTCCATGGTGTGGTACCTGGTAAATCAGCATATCCCATTGGCAAGATAGATCTGGAGATTACCTTTGGAGATGAGCATGACTCAAGATCAGAGACTTCGACCTTTGAAGTGGTAAAAATCAAGAGATCGTATCATGCCTTGTTTGGGCGGCCAGTTTACGCTAAGTTCATGGCCCAACCCTGTTATGTTTATCTGTAGCTTAAAATGCCGAGTCATAAGGGGACCATCACAATACACGGGAGTCGTAAGATTGCTTTGGAGTGTGAAGAAGGTGATGCAGCTTATGCTGAGTCGGTTTGTGCAACAGAGGAATAGAAGTTTTACAAAGACAATGTTGATCCGGCAGATATGTCTCCTTTGAAGAAACCAACTACAGAGCATGATCCGGCCTTGAAGTTTAAATCGGCTGATGAGACTAAGATGGTTGATTTTGTCCCTGGCGATTCATCCAAGGAGTTTAGCATCAGCGCTAATTTGGACCCAAAGTAGGAAAGCGCGTTCATCGAGTTCACCTGTGAGAACCGGGACATCTTTGCATGTAAACCTCCTAATATGCCAGGTGTACCGAGAGAACTCGCCGAGCACACTCCTAATGTTAATCCCAAGTTCAAACCGGTCAAACAGTTTCTCCGCCACTTCAATGAAGAAAGGCACAAAGCTATTGGTGAAGAGGTAGCCAGGCTCTTGGCGGCTTGGTTTATTGTAGAGGTGTTTCACCCTGAGTGGTTGGCTAATCCGGTGCTAGTACTCAAGAAGAATGGCACTTGGCGTATGTGTGTGGATTACACATATTTGAACAAGGCTTGCCCAGCTGATCCCTTTGCTCTCCCTCGTATTGATCTAATCATTGATGCTACGGCGGGTTGTGAGCGTTTAAGTTTTCTAGATGCATATTCTGGCTATGATCAGATCAAAATGGCAGTTAAGGACCAGGAGAAGACAACTTTTATAACTCCCTTTGGAGCCTTCTGCTATGTATCTATGTAATGCCCAGGATGGGACTATACCTCCTACGTGTCGAGGCACGACTTAAAGGTATAAGCCCATCCTAGAATGATCTCAAGTTTGGTATCTTTGCACAACTCATGTAAAAGAGGGATTAAAATGCAAAAGGAGATAGTTGGATTACACTCGCCACTTCACACAATACAATACATAAGCAATACATCATACAAAACATCACAACCCGACTACGGGTGAAGATCCAAAAGAAAGATACCAAAACAACATAAAGCCACAGGTCAGGATCGAATCCTAGTAGAAACCACTACTGAACATCGAAACGTCACAAGCAAACAGCCACAAGCTTCATCGAACTCCCGGTGAAGAGCTGATCCAGCTCCTGCATCAAACTCGGCTGAACCTGCATCTGGTGTGGTGAAGTAACTGTGAGCCACAGAGGACTCAGCAATCCCGTTCCCGGGTAACACGACTATTTAAGCCTTGGGAGAGGACAAGGCTGAAGAAAGAACGAGAGGTGAAGGAACAACAAGAGTCTGCAGCAGCAACTAGCACTAACTTACGTAAAAGAGAGCGAGAAGAGAAGTGCATCGGTCGAAAGATGATCACGAAGTGATCCTAGCTAAAGCCGGTCAAACATAACCCCATCGTGTTCAACTCCCGAATCCCTATTCGGAAATTGACAGTCACGGAACACACGCTGGTAGTGTATTGAAACATTGTGTCAAGTTATCTACAACCGGAATTAACAAGCTCCCATCTGCCACATAACCGCGGGCACGGCTTTCGAAAGTTCAAACCCTGCAGGGGTGTTCCAACTTGACCCATTACAAGCCCACGATCCGCGGAGTCGCAACTCCATAGTTGGGAAGACCCGAGTATTCTCGGAATCCCGTGCTCAAGTTAAACCGAACTAAGGTAAGGCTAATCCAGCAAATCCTCCCGGCGTGTCGACACCCTGATAGTAGCCGCGCGTATCTAAGTCTCAGGACACGACCGGATGGGCGATCCTACAGGTATACCAGATACCTCGGGTTGCCCCAAGGCGGCCCTGCAGTCTCCCCGTTTGGGACCAACACCATCGGCACTGGCCCCCCCTACTATGTAGAATTAAGAATCCTCGGGGACGCGACCCCCTATGCAATTTTAATTAATTAATTAAGTTGTTATTATGGGCAAATAGTACCAAATGTTGGGACTTGCTGGAAAAGACTTAGCACTTAGCGGTTTATCAAGGGGGTCCCATACACCCCAACCGTGTTAGGAACGCATAATCAAGGAACATAACACCGGTTTATACGGTTCCTAACGGCATGAGTGGAACAAAACACCAAGCAAAAGGCTTAGCCTTCCACCCTGCCAGTATATAGGTGATTTCATTTTTAAGCATTTATATAATGTGATATAACCCAACCAAACTTCAACATGAAGCAAGCATCTTCAATCTTCACCTGCAACTAACAATGCTATAAGAGGGGCTGAGCGAAGCGTACTTAGCCAAGCAACGGTTTGCGTAGGTAGGGTGGTTAAACATGGCAATGGTTACAAGTAGGAGGCTGACAGGAAAACATGGGCATCGAGGCAAAACTAAAGATCGAGACTACTAGCAATAGGCAAAGATAGTAATGGTATCCGGGTTCGGTCATCTTGCCTGGGATTCCACAAGGGAGAAGAACGGATCCAAGAAGAAGACGGAGCAACAGTCGAGCGGATCCTCACAACTCCGGAACGAAACCGAAGCTAACAAAAGAAGCAACCGGAAAGAAGGAAAACAACACGGTAAACACACAAACATAAACATGGCATACGATGCACAAACAAGTATGATGCATGTCCGGTTTAAATATGCAAGGCATGGCAAAGTGCACAAACAACACTACAAGTTAAGCGGAGATCAATATGCAACGAGTTGCATATTGACGAACACCACATTTAATTATTTAGTTGACTCTCGTTAATTACAAGACAAGATTAAATGTTTTTTAACATGGCAAGAGGTGAAGCATAAAGAAACTACACTATTTAGGCATTTTAAATGAGGCCGGAAATAACAACAACATATCCGGAAAATCCCCATGAGCATGTTTAATCATTATAAGCAAACAACAATTTAACATATAATGTTGTTAACATGATGCGGATGACATGAACAAGTTTATGCAAGTTTTTATTAGAAGGTTGACATTAACATGAAGAGATAAGAAACATTTGTCACCGTGGTGGAATGAAAGGGTGCCACGACAACGATCCGAAAATGATGCAACGACATCATATCGGTACCGGTATCTCGTTGAGAGACCGGTGCAAAACAAAAGGTGGAGTGAACGAGTTGAACAAGATGATGGGGTGATCCCGTTGCCGGGTTCCCACGAGTCGGTGGCGAGGCAACCGAGGAACAACAAAAGGGACGAAACGGACACGGTGCTCACACGGGAAACATCTCATACAACCACAACAAGCATTCACACGGGTCATCCACGGGGTCGTCTCGTTATACCTTTGAAGCGTGCGTTTCGGGGCGGTTCGAGACGTCGAGGGACGTAGTGGAAGGAGTCGTTCACGTCGGAGAGGAAGTAGCCGTTCCGTAGAGGGAAGTAGTCGTTCTCGCAACTCGTAGAGGAAGTAGTGGTTCACGTCATCGTGTCGTGGTACTTGGCGAATTTCTCGTTTCCGGGCGACGGTAGTTGTACTCGGGGCGACGGTAGACGTTCACGTAGGCGTTTCCGTTTCCGAAGAGGTACTTGTCGCGTCGGCGTTCGTAGTGGTACTTGTGGTCTACGAACTTGTCGACGGTAGTGGTACTCGCCGTAGGGGTACTTGGTCGGGTCGCCGGTAGTCGTACACGGGGCGTTTTGTAGATGTACATGTCGACGGTAGACGTTCGGGCGACGGTAGACGTTCGGGCCGTAGAGGAACTTGATGCATCCCCGTTTTCCTGGTCTCCACTTGGCCAACGAACGGTTCCTGGACACTTGTAACAGCACACGGCAACACAAAAACAAAAAAAAACAGACACACAGGACAGAACAAAAGGGCAGCAGGACGAGGGGCCTCCTGGCGAAAGGAGGAGCAGCGGTGGTGAGCTCACGGGAGAGGAGGGCATGGCCTGCGGCGCTGCTGCGCGGACGAGGCAGAGGCCAGGCGCCAGGCTCGGGGAGGACGGAGCCGAGGGGCGCGAACGGAGGGAGCCGCGCTGGGGCGATGGGAGGACCAGCGAGGGAAGAATCGGGGTACGGGCGAGAAGGAGGCGATAGGGAGAAGCGGGGGTTGCGGGAGAGAAAGGGAATCGGGCTGAGTGCTGGCGGCGGTGTGTGGAGAGCGAGGGGAGGAGAAGCGAGGGGCTTAGGGTTCGGGGAAAAAGGGGAGGCTGGGCCATTGGGCCCAGGAGGAGATGGGCCGGCTGGGCCAAGAAGGGAGAGGGAGGTGGCCTGGAGGAGTGATGAGGCTGCTGGGCTCTCTCTTTATTAACAAAACGATTTAACAGAAAGAAGAAAGAGGGAAAAGAAGAGAGAGAGGCTTAGGGAATAAAATAGCACAAAGGACTATTTTTCTCGGGCAACATAAAATGAGCAAAGTCCGAGAAAATAAGAAAGGCATGATCGGAAAAATAATTCAAACATATTTGAATTTAATTCAAATAGTTTTGAACCAAGACTTGATTATTGAGGTGTCCAAAAATGTTCGAATTTTCGGAGGAACCTCGAAACAACGGAAAAGAATTATTGGCAAGATTTTTGCAGGAGAACTCGAAGGAAAAGACATGGGGAAAAATGCAAGTGTGTTACGGTGATCCCAAACAATTGGAATATTTTTAATATAGCTCCCTAAAATATTGAGAGGCTTTTATATGTTTTAAAGAGAAGACATCCTTCCCTCGATTTAAATGGACCGAAGGTCCACACGATTTATTAAGGTTGAGATGCAAAAATAAATATGACATGATGGCATGATGACATGATGCAATGCAAAATAAATAAATAAAACAAGCACAAAGAACACACGGGCAACCCGGAACATCTGGAACCTTCTGGAATCTTCTGGGACGTCGGTCTTCGGGCGTCACAACTCTCCCACACTAACAGAGGATCTCGACCCGAGATCCTAGAGATATCACCGGGTAAAAACGGAAGAGGAAGAGGTAAAACAAAGTTGCTTCTTCGACAAACGAGTGAAACCAAAGAACCTTAAGAGGTTGAACAATCTTGAAGGAAAGAATACAACAGAGATGAACGAACATGAAAATACTCCGGTAAAAGGAAGAACAAGGAACACAATGAGAACCTTGTAGGCTGAAAGACATTAAACAAGAGCTTACGAACCAAAAGAATATGAAACTGCAAGGGTATGGCCAAGGAAAAGAATGATAGAATTTGGACAGCACTCCGTCTGAAAATGGAAGGAATTGGACAAGAACTAGAGAAGATGGAATGATACTTGATGAAAAACAACAACACATTGCCTCCGAAACAATTAAAAGAATGGCACAAGGAGTAAGAAAGATCCAGACAGCACTCCGGTTGAAAAGAGAGGTAAAACTAGATAAGATGAGGGAACTAGAATGGAGGACACAACACTCCGGTTAAATAGACAAGCAAGGGAGAATATGATCTTGAAAAGAAAACAAGATGATGGTTGGAGAGAGCAACATCACAAAGCCTCCAGAATGAAAGAATGGAATATAGATCTAAGAAAGAATGAATGGAGAAGAAAATGACAAGTTCTCCCACAATGAATTAGGAAAACCCCCTTACAAAGAAGTGTTGAACGAAGTTGTTGGAAATTCAACAACGAAAGATTAAGGTTGATGTGGGCTTATGGAAAAAACATCTCAAAATTAAGAGGTGACAACCAGCCACTAACAGAACGAATTGCTTCGATCGAGATCAATAAGGAGTTGAAAAAACTTATTTCATCGGAATGATAAATGAAGAACTTGGGTCATTTATAAGCACCACAATAGCCACAAACCTTAGGGAAAGCTTTTAGGTGAAATACCACCCAAGATTACTCCAACGAATAAATGAAGGGGTGGAAAGATCTCTTGAACAAGGAAAATGATGGGTTTTAAAATATCTCATTCTTGATAACCCGTGAATCATGAAACATGAAGGAATTGTCAAGAATGACATAACACCATCTGAAGATAAGGTAGAAAGAATTGCAATTGGAAAGCATGAAGAAGAATGCTTGAGCTCCAACAAGAATCTTGATGAAGACTACGAGGACGAATTAAATGATGATGAACCACCATGAGAACTCCGGTAACAAAAACATGAGAAGTGAAAGATGAAAAGAATAAGATTTAAGGCCTGCGATGAATTAGATGGAGCTTGAAATGATAAAATTGAAACAACATGGATCTCCGGAAAACAAGATAAAGAATTTAGAACCAAGGATATGATATGATGAACAAGCTCCGGACAAAAGAATGAAATCACCTTGAAGGAATAAGAATAAGAATTATGTAATGCATATCCTTCACCAATTTAAATTGATGGCAACCAAAGGATTTGGCATGCTACTTATTCTCGTTGCAAGGAATTAAAGAGAGATCTAGCACAAGCTTGGGTAAATCTTCAACGAACCACCGGTAGGATTATGAAAAGAACAAATGAATTAAAACGATAACAACGGAAGAGAAAACTTGAATGAACCACCGTAAGAATTAGGAGACGAACGAAGAGACATCATTGAAGAATATTTGGAGAACGAAGTTGAAAACTGAGAACGAAGAAATATTCTGAAATGATGGCCTTCGGAGGATCACAAAGAAAAGAATTCATGAAAATCTTCGGACGGGTATAAAAAGAATTCCTCACAATCTGAACAATAATGAGGATGGCAAGAAGGTAGAACCACAACTCTTGAGAGAACGAGCCAAGATTAAGAGAAACACTTCTCCGGTCTTCAAATGTTGATAAAGAAGACGAGAAATGCCATGAAGAATTGTTGAGCACTCCGGAATGAAAAATTAAAAGGTTGAACCAAAGATGAAAAGAATTTGAAAGTAAACTTGGAGAAGGCATATGACTGATGGAAATCATTCTTACGTCACACTATGAATAGAATTTGAGAATAACTCCGGAATAAGAAGAGTCAGGTAAGATCCTGGGAAAAGACCTGTGGGTTAGGGCCCACTCAAAAGAAATCACCGTTGGAAAAGATTGCTGAAGAGATATTGCACCGGTTAAATTAAAAGGCTTGAATAAGATGACAATGCTCAAAATAATTTGAACGGATTAAGAATGGAATTATGAATCTTCAGCACTCCGGATAAGAATAGCAAGAAGAGAATGATTAATTGGTGCACCGGAATAAGAAAGCATTGTGAAATGAGGAAAAAGGATAAGATGAACACCGAAATCTTGAATTACATCCACCGGCAGAATTATGAGAACAAAAGAATGATGAACTTGAAGCTCTTGAGCATCTTCACGATAAATGACCGGATAAGAACATTGAAGGAAAAGAATGAAGAAATATCACCTGAATAAAATGGATATTTCATCTGAGAATTTCTGACTCCAAGAAGAAGAAGGGTGGGAGGGCGGGGAAAATAAAGACAACTTGGGATGAAAGAACATACACCGTCAGATTTCTCAACGGCGTCTGTATGGAATAACTTGAAGAGAAGGCACACCGGTTGAAAGGATTAACATGAAGATCTTGATGGTCAAGAAGAATTAGCACTCCCATAGAAATATGCGAACACCGATAAGGAAAGGTATGGAATCAACATTTGACATCGAAGCAACTCGAATACCAGAATCAAAACAACAACAAAGGGTAGATATTGAACGAATGAATTCCGTAGATACATCAACTCGACGAGAAGCCACTTGGAAGAACAAAAAGATAAATAAAAAGGAACAAGGATCAGATAGAACAAATACAAGATAGAAGTTTCGTTCGACATCTTTGTGCTGAAAGCTCATGGAACGTGTTACAAAAGGGTTTTGCAATCCCCGGATCAGCATAGCCAAGGACCCTTTAAGATGCAACTCCCGATCAGAACAAGTCCATAAAACCACTTCACTCAATGTAGAACCCCAAACTTCATATCGAGCATCCGTTGGAAGAATGCCTAGAAACTACTAGATGAACCCACCTATAGATTTCCGAAAGTTTCCAGTTATGCAATCAGGTGTTGGGGATACACGGGAAGCACCGCGCAATCAACTCTAAACCTACATCCAGGTGTATCCATCCTTCAACACATAACCAGTCTTTCTCGGAAACTGTGTACCTCGGACCTTCGAAAAGCATCCACTATAACAAGCTATGGCAATACTCTCGAACTACCTCCCCAGTACTGGGTGATGTCGGGGTTATCTTGCCACTGGCCGTATAGGAGAGATTTTCGATGTCGGCCGTCTTAAGTATTTAGTACTGCCGCGATATGCTTGTGTCAATGATACCCCAAAGCTCAACTCCTCGGTAACAGGAGGCATCGAGAACAATATCCTTGTCACAAGAACATCGAAACAATCCCAGAATACTCGCGGGATCCTAAAAAAAATTTGGTGCAATTTTTGAAAGTAGAAGAGGTAAGAGTAATCGTCAGGAGTCCTCACCAGAGAGAAAGGGGATGAGAAGCAAAGAAATCCTACTCTCCGATATAATATAGGACTCAAAAACATTTTTCAGTGTGTGCCTAGACTCAACCGTCAACGATTCGATCAATCAGTGGGGGCTTCTAGGTCGGAGAAGGCTCTGAATACCAACTTGTAATGCCCAGGATGGGACTATACCTCCTACGTGTCGAGGCACGACTTAAAGGTATAAGCCCATCCTAGAATGATCTCAAGTTTGGTATCTTTGCACAACTCATGTAAAAGAGGGATTAAAATGCAAAAGGAGATAGTTGGCTTACACTCGCCACTTCACACAATACAATACATAAGCAATACATCATACAAAACATAACAACCCGACTACGGGTGAAGATCCAAAAGAAAGATACCAAAACAACATAGAGCCACAGGTCAGGATCGAATCCTAGTAGAAACCACTACTGAACATCGAAACGTCACAAGCAAACAGCCACAAGCTTCATCGAACTCCCGGTGAAGAGCTGATCCAGCTCCTGCATCAAACTCGGCTGAACCTGCATCTGGTGTGGTGAAGTAACTGTGAGCCACAGAGGACTCAGCAATCCCGTTCCCGGGTAACACGACTATTTAAGCCTTGGGAGAGGACAAGGCTGAAGAAAGAACGAGAGGTGAAGGAACAACAAGAGTCTGCAGCAGCAACTAGCACTAACTTACGTAAAAGAGAGCGAGAAGAGAAGTGCATCGATCGAAAGATGATCACGAAGTGATCCTAGCTAAAGCCGGTCAAACATAACCCCACCGTGTTCAACTCCCGAATCCCTATTCGGAAATTGACAGTCACGGAACACACGCTGGTAGTGTATTGAAACATTGTGTCAAGTTATCTACAACCGGAATTAACAAGCTCCCATCTGCCACATAACCGCGGGCACGGCTTTCGAAAGTTCAAACCCTGCAGGGGTGTTCCAACTTGACCCATTACAAGCCCACGATCCACGGAGTCGCAACTCCATAGTTGGGAAGACCCGAGTATTCTCGGAATCCCGTGCTCAAGTTAAACCGAACTAAGGTAAGGCTAATCCAGCAAATCCTCCCGGCGTGTCGACACCCTGATAGTAGCCGCGCGTATCTAAGTCTCAGGACACGACCGGATGGGCGATCCTACAGGTATACCAGATACCTCGGGTTGCCCCAAGGCGGCCCTGCAGTCTCCCCGTTTGGGACCAACACCATCGGCACTGGCCCCCCCTGCTATGTAGAATTAAGAATCCTCGGGGACGCGACCCCCTATGCAATTTTAATTAATTAATTAAGTTGTTATTATGGGCAAATAGTACCAAATGTTGGGACTTGCTGGAAAAGACTTAGCACTTAGCGGTTTATCAAGGGGGTCCCATACACCCCAACCGTGTTAGGAACGCATAATCAAGGAACATAACACCGGTTTATACGGTTCCTAACGGCATGTGTGGAACAAAACACCAAGCAAAAGGCTTAGCCTTCCACCCTGCCAGTATATAGGTGATTTCATTTTTAAGCATTTATATAATGTGATATAACCCAACCAAACTTCAACATGAAGCAAGCATCTTCAATCTTCACCTGCAACTAACAATGCTATAAGAGGGGCTGAGCGAAGCGTACTTAGCCAAGCAACGGTTTGCGTAGGTAGGGTGGTTAAACATGGCAATGGTTACAAGTAGGAGGCTGACAGGAAAACATGGGCATCGAGGCAAAACTAAAGATCGAGACTACTAGCAATAGGCAAAGATAGTAATGGTATCCGGGTTCGGTCATCTTGCCTGGGATTCCACAAGGGAGAAGAACGGATCCAAGAAGAAGATGGAGCAACAGTCGAGCGGATCCTCACAACTCCGGAACGAAACCGAAGCTAACAAAAGAAGCAACCGGAAAGAAGGAAAACAACACGGTAAACACACAAACATAAACATGGCATACGATGCACAAACAAGTATGATGCATGTCCGGTTTAAATATGCAAGGCATGGCAAAGTGCACAAACAACACTACAAGTTAAGCGGAGATCAATATGCAACGAGTTGCATATTGACGAACACCACATTTAATTATTTAGTTGACTCTCGTTAATTACAAGACAAGATTAAATGTTTTTTAACATGGCAAGAGGTGAAGCATAAAGAAACTACACTATTTAGGCATTTTAAATGAGGCCGGAAATAACGACAACATATCCGGAAAATCCCCATGAGCATGTTTAATCATTATAAGCAAACAACAATTTAACATATAATGTTGTTAACATGATGCGGATGACATGAACAAGTTTATGCAAGTTTTTATTAGAAGGTTGACATTAACATGAAGAGATAAGAAACATTTGTCACCGTGGTGGAATGAAAGGGTGCCACGACAACGATCCGAAAATGATGCAACGACATCATATCGGTACCGGTATCTCGTTGAGAGACCGGTGCAAAACAAAAGGTGGAGTGAACGAGTTGAACAAGATGATGGGGTGATCCCGTTGCCGGGTTCCCACGAGTCGGTGGCGAGGCAACCGAGGAACAACAAAAGGGATGAAACGGACACGGTGCTCACACGGGAAACATCTCATACAACCACAACAAGCATTCACACGGGTCATCCACGGGGTCATCTCGTTATACCTTTGAAGCGTGCGTTTCGGGGCGGTTCGAGACGTCGAGGGACGTAGTGGAAGGAGTCGTTCACGTCGGAGAGGAAGTAGCCGTTCCGTAGAGGGAAGTAGTCGTTCTCGCAACTCGTAGAGGAAGTAGTGGTTCACGTCATCGTGTCGTGGTACTTGGCGAATTTCTCGTTTCCGGGCGACGGTAGTTGTACTCGGGGCGACGGTAGACGTTCACGTAGGCGTTTCCGTTTCCGAAGAGGTACTTGTCGCGTCGGCGTTCGTAGTGGTACTTGTGGTCTCCGAACTTGTCGACGGTAGTGGTACTCGCTGTAGGGGTACTTGGTCGGGTCGCCGGTAGTCGTACACGGGGCGTTTTGTAGATGTACATGTCGACGGTAGACGTTCGGGCGATGGTAGACGTTCGGGCCGTAGAGGAACTTGATGCATCCCCGTTTTCCCGGTCTCCACTTGGCCAACGAACGGTTCCTGGACACTTGTAACAGCACACGGCAACACAAAAACAAAAAAAACAGACACACAGGACAGAACAAAAGGGCAGCAGGACGAGGGGCCTCCTGGCGAAAGGAGGAGCAGCGGTGGTGAGCTCACGGGAGAGGAGGGCATGGCCTGCGGCGCTGCTGCGCGGACGAGGCAGAGGCCAGGCGCCGGGCTCGGGGAGGACGGAGCCGAGGGGCGCGGACGGAGGGAGCCGCGCTGGGGCGATGGGAGGACCAGCGAGGGAAGAATCGGGGTACGGGCGAGAAGGAGGCGATGGGGAGAAGCGGGGGTTGCGGGAGAGAAAGGGAATCGGGCTGAGTGCTGGCGGCGGTGTGTGGAGAGCGAGGGGAGGAGAAGCGAGGGGCTTAGGGTTCGGGGAAAAAGGGGAGGCTGGGCCATTGGGCCCAGGAGGAGATGGGCCGGCTGGGCCAAGAAGGGAGAGGGAGGTGGCCTGGAGGAGTGATGAGGCTGCTGGGCTCTCTCTTTATTAACAAAACGATTTAACAGAAAGAAGAAAGAGGGAAAAGAAGAGAGAGAGGCTTAGGGAATAAAATAGCACAAAGGACTATTTTTCTCGGGCAACATAAAATGAGCAAAGTCCGAGAAAATAAGAAAGGCATGATCGGAAAAATAATTCAAACATATTTGAATTTAATTCAAATAGTTTTGAACCAAGACTTGATTATTGAGGTGTCCAAAAATGTTCGAATTTTCGGAGGAACCTCGAAACAACGGAAAAGAATTATTGGCAAGATTTTTGCAGGAGAACTCGAAGGAAAAGACATGGGAAAAAATGCAAGTGTGTTACGGTGATCCCAAACAATTGGAATATTTTTAATATAGCTCCCTAAAATATTGAGAGGCTTTTATATGTTTTAAAGAGAAGACATCCTTCCCTCGATTTAAATGGACCGAAGGTCCACACGATTTATTAAGGTTGAGATGCAAAAATAAATATGACATGATGGCATGATGACATGATGCAATGCAAAATAAATAAATAAAACAAGCACAAAGAACACACGGGCAACCCGGAACATCTGGAACCTTCTGGAATCTTCTGGGACGTCGGTCTTCGGGCGTCACAATCTATGCCCTTTGGGCTCAAGAGTGCCCAGGTGACTTATCAACGTTGCGTGCAGAATTGTCTTCGTACACAGATTGGGCGTAATGTTCATGCATATGTGGATGATTTTGTGGTAAAATCCATAAAGGAGGAGACGTTGATAGATGACTTGAAGGAAACTTTTGATAATCTCCGGGTTTATAAGATGATGCTTAATCCAGCCAAGTGCATTTTTTGTGTACCGGCAGGCAAGCTCCCGGAGTTTCTGGTGTCAAACAAGGGAATTGAAGCTAATCCGGAGAAGATCAAAGCTATTACGTCATTGTCTAAACTGTCGTGTATCAGTGATGTTCAACGTCTGGCAGGCCACATTGCAGCGCTGAGCCGGTTTATCAACCGATTGGGAGGGAAGGCTATCCCGCTCTACCAGATGATGAAAAAGACAGACCATTTTGTCTGGAGTGATGCTGCTAATGCCGCGTTTGAGGACTTAAAGAAACAGTTGCCACAGCCACCTGTCCTTGCTGCTCCGGTCGATAATGAGCCACTGTTACTATATGTGGCTGCTAATGCCCGTGCTGTCAGTGTTGCCATTGTGGTGGAGCGCAAGGAGGCTGGGAAGGAATATCCGGTTCAACGGTCCGTTTACTACATTAGCGAGGCGCTCATTGAGTCTAAGCAGAGGTACCCACATTGGCAGAAGCTGGTGTATGGAGTCTTCATGGCAAGCCGGAAGCTCAAGCAATATTTTCAGGGTCATCCCATCAATGTGGTCAGCTCAACCCCTCTGGGAGATATAATCCAAAACAGAGAAGCAACTGGCCGGGTTGCCAAGTGGGCCATTGAGCTTGGACCTCACGGGTTAAAATATGTGCCTCGTACTGCAATCAAGTCCCAAGCACTTGTGGATTTCATCAATGATTGGACAGAGTTACAGGCGTCGGAAGAAAAGCCGGATCACGCGTACTAGACTATTCACTTTGATGGATCCAGGCAATTGGAGGGCTCGGCGGCTGGAGTCGTATTAACTTCCCCATGAGGTGATAAATTTTGTTATGTTCTTCGTTTAATGTTCCATTGCACTAATAATGCATCAGAATATGAGGCTCTCCTCCACGGTCTTCGAATGGCTAAGGAGATGAATCTAAGACGGGTTAAGTGCTTTGGCGACTCGGACCTGGTGGCTCAACAAGTATCTGGTACCTGGGATTCTAAGGACCCGCTCATGGCGGCATATCGTCGAGAAGTGGATATTGTCGCTGGACACTTCAAGGGTTATCAGGTGGACCATGTGGACCGGCGAAAGAATGAAGCGGCGGATGCATTAAGCCGTTTAGGTTCCCAACGTAAACCGGTTCCACCTAATGTTTTTCTGGACGTCTTGCATAATCCGTCGGTTAAGTTACCTTCAGAGGAGGACTTGGCTGTTCCTGATCCGGAGGCTCAGTTGGTAGCGGCGCTTCATGCTATCCTAGATTGGATAGTCCCATATTTGGCGTATATGAGCCGATGCGAGTTAGTAGAGGATGAAATTTTGGCCAGGCAGATAATCTGGAGGTCCAAGTGAATGACTATCGTCAATGGAGAATTACATCATTGCAGTGTAATAGGGGCGTTTCAGCGTTGCGTATCTCCGGATGAAGGCCGTGAGACTCTACGGGAGATCCACGAAGGAGATTGTGGGCACCACGCCGGTTCAAAATCCTTGGTAGCTAAAGCTTTTCTTCACGGTTTCTATTGGCTGACGGCTCATGCTGATGCTGAAGACTTGGTCAAAAGGTGTGATGCCTGTCAGAAATTCTCAAGGCGTGCTCATGTACCGGCTCAAGAATTGAGGATGATTCCAATCACTTGGCCGTTCGCGACTTGGGGTCTAGATATGGTTGGGCCCTTTAAGAGATCTCCAGATAAGAAGACCCACCTTCTCGTGGCGGTTGATAAGTTTATAAAGTGGGTGGAGGTAGAGCCAGTCAGCAAGTGTGATGCAGCTATGACAGTTCAATTCATCAAAAGGTGATTTTCCGGTTTGGCTTTCCACACAGCATTATAACTGATAACGACACTAATCTGTCCGAGGGGGCTATGAAAGAATTTTGTCAACGAGAGCATATTCGGCTTGACGTATCTTCAGTGGCTCACCCTCAATCTAATGGTCAAGACGAGAGAGCCAATCAAGAGATCTTGAGAGGCATCAAGCCCCGGCTTATGGTTCCGTTATAGAGGACGTTGGGTTGCTGGGTGGAGGAGTTACCTTCCGTATTATGGAGCATCAACACCATGCCAAATAGATCTACGGGTTACACGCCTTTTTTCATGGTTTACGGAGCAGAGGCAGTTCTCCCTAGTGACATCCGTCATGATTCACCTTGCGTGGCGGCTTATGTTGAAGCTGACAGCAAGAAGGCACGACAAGAAGCACTGGACCGGTTGGATGAGGAACGTGACATTGCAGCAGCTCGGTAGATGATTTACCAGCAAGATCTGCATCAATATCACAGTCGCCAGGTTAGAACCAGAACTTTTCAAGAAGGCGATCTGGTGCTCCGGCTCATCCATGACCAGACTGATATGCACAAGCTATCCTCACCTTGGGAAGGACCCCTTGTGGTCAGGAAGAATCTACACAACGGGTCATAGTGCCTCATCGACGTTCGAGAACACAAGGACTCACGCACAGCGGAGGAGGAGACCCAACGGCCGAGGAACATTGCTCATCTTCAGCCTTACTACACCTGAGCCATAGGCTCTCTTTATGTACATATATTCACAATGTATATATTATGATCAATATAATAAACCAGCATCCCTGGTAAAGCGGGGCCTATGCTGTTTTTTCCATAAGAGTTTGTCACATGGGGGCTTCTATGTATAAAACGGAGTTCTCATGGCCCTCTTAAACCGGCTATCAAGTCAATATTATCATAAGAGCACAACTCTAGTTACTTCGGTAATCCGACTATCAAGCCAACATGATGATAAGGGGCAAAAGACAGTTTGATGCATGGCACAACTCAAACATAGGCAACCATTGAGCATAGCTCACAATGTTACTTGGGGGCTCTTGTTGCACAGCGACAAAGAGCTTTTAAGGCCCTTGTCATAGTCTATCAAGCCAGGCTTGGAAGCCAGGTGCATGCACCTAAAACCCCGGGTTAACTTGCCTGCATCAAGTAAGTCACTCCGTCCAGGTAAACCTGGTATGACCCGCCGAACGTTTGACAAGTCAATCTTATATAGACCCTGAACTTGTCAACGCTAAGACGACGATTGGTTAATGTGAGGTCCATCTTAACAGGCTTCGTTAAATGGTTTAACTCAGTGGCCTGGTAGCCCATGAAAAGCCTCGAATTTAGGCCTTGCAGCCCATAAAAAGCCTCGTATGATTTTTTTGATAAGTTGTTTTCTCTTTTGCGACTTATGACACCTTTTTTATGTTAACCCGATATTTATTGACTCGGCCTAGTGGTTGACTATAAGTCACCACCATCAAGTAAAACCAGTGTTTACTAACCCGGTCTGGTTTGATTACAAATCGCTAGTATCATATCAGTATAATCCGGTGTTTATCACAACCGGTGTGGTTTCATCGTAAACCAGCAAGTACTGCAAGAGTCATCAATACTCGCAATTTGGGATTATCACCCTTACTACAAAAGTTGGTAAAACCAACGATGTGATGCAATATCACATGTATGATCTATTTCATATTAATTTATTTTCAAAATGCAGCCTGGGTTATAAACTTAGGTCATGTGTTTCGGCATTACGACCCGTCCGATGATGAACCGTCAGGACACTTTAAACTTGTTCTATGCAGAAACAGGTTGAGTAAAGCTGTTCAGAAAAATAGGCAGACATATTATAAGGATACCGGATTAAGCAATGTGACGCAGAGGGAATATGCACGATGGCATAACAGACCAAGTGTTTTCAGCTAGCTTATTACAAAGCGTTTTGCAGCCCAAAAGAATAATAGTTGTTCACCAAGTGTTACGGTATGTCGAAGGTTAAAACCGGCTCCGGTTCATGACTCCTCGCCAGCCCGGCCAGACGGCTGTGGATCACCCTGCGCCGTTTCCTCCTCCTCGGCTCCACCCAATAGCTGGAAATCAATGGTTTCCCAATTGATCCTAGTTAGGGCTTGGAAAACAGCTTCATCGTTTATAAGCTCGGAGGGTTCAACATCAGGAGCGTAAGTGTGCTTACGGACGGGCGGGATGAGATCCTCCACATCATGAGTCGGTGCATTAACCCGTTTGTTGGCAGTGTCATAAACCGCTTGGTAGTGGGACAGATCAGCTTCTTCAGCTAACTGCTGGCCAAAGGTCGCATTTCCTTCGTTAAAGCTCAAAGATAATCATTATTAAATTCTGATCCGTCCTCTTTCAAGCTTGGATAACCATTCACTACGTCAGCCGGATCAAGGTCGGGTACCCATGCTTTCGGCCGGGTTAGTGCAGTCAAAGCACCTGCCCTTGCAGCCGATCTCTTCAGCTCTTCAAACCGGGCGGGCAACATTGACAGCTTTTCTAGGGTTTCGTTGATCAAAGTTGGGGGCGGTTTGTTGTGAGCGGTAGTACAAATGATTCGCTGCGCGCCGGTATTGTGGGGACCCCGACTCATAAGTCGTGATCACCGAATGCACGTGTACAGTGATCCCAGAGATCAATGCTCACTGAACACACAGAAGCTGAATAACAAGAGTCTTACATCCATACATACCGTATTACACAAATAGGACCATAATGGTCAAGTCTTGAGTATATAACATCGCAGCGGAAAATCTTCAATGACAACATGGACCCATGCCATCTGCCTTAACCCTACAGGCATTCTGACTGGGAAGCGTCCTAGCTCGCATGCTCGTTGCCAAGAAATCTTCATCATAACCTGTTTTCTCATGCCTGGCCAATAAAATAACCAGTGGCAAGCCAATGAGTACATTGAATGTACTCGCAAGCAACCCAAGTGTGATAACAGAATAATTTATGCAAGGCTCTACTACTAAATTGGTAGTTTTGCGGAAAGCTAGTTTTTCATATGCAAGTATGATCAACCTATAACATGGATATGCATGTGTCTGTAACAAGTATCAGGAGGTCACAGACGTCAATATCGAGAAAGAGTTGTAATCAACTCATGTTCAAGCTCATTGAGACTTCCTCAGGAATCACATCATCAACATCACCGAACCATGTTGCTTCCTCACACACACACACACCAGGTTCCGTAAACACTGGACGTAGCCCAAGAGCGGTTACCCAACTGTCCATGACCGTGGACACGGCTATTCGAATAGTTTTACACTCTGCAGAGGTTGCACACTTTACCCACTAGATCCGAGGAACTTCCGTGTCATCCACGACCCGCGGTACCTCAGGTACCCGGGGTAAGCACCCGATCACTACCTTTCCCTAGAGGACACTAACATAGAGTCCACTCGATTGGTAACAGCCCCGTGCCAAACATTTTACATCTCAAGGTTTGTGGAGACTCGCTCTGTATTCATCACATACCACAAGCACGGGGTACCAACGGTGTGTCCGGTGCCCTGTGAAAACAGTCATGGCCGCCTATCAAAGCACGACCCCGTCCCGAGAGTGACCTCATGTCACCCCCGTCACTAGTAATGCGGGCACCATGCTAGTATCGACCTAGGTAATCAATAATGCCCTTTCCCATATAAGGGTAGAGTGGTTGCGCATGTAAGGTTGGAATAACGGTCGCAACTTAAACCAATCCGTTTTCAAAACAACACACACACTTGCCTCGGTATACCACTTCGTCATCAAGTGGTTACCCATCTCACCATCTCCCTCGGGCATAAATGGCACCCGACGGGGTTTTCGAAAAATATTTTGAAAGTATCCTGCCTCCGTCACCATGCATATACCCGTCCCTTTTGCGTAGCCACTATTAAAGCAACCTAGCTACTCCCACCCACATAACCCTCATAGGAAGGTAGGGTCATGTTTGATGCAAGTTTCAACAGTAAAGTAACAAAGGTAGCAAGCAAAGTGGTTTCCACCTCAACATGATTCCGATGCATTGAATAATAAGGTGTTATGAGACATGCATAAAAAAAGGGTCTCTTGAACATGGTCAAAGGGTTGCTTGCCTTATTCTTCCGAGTCTTCAAATCTTCTGGTCCATCTCCGATTACTCCGTTTATTACGTCAACTAACGATGGAAACAATCATAATAAGCAACACAATCAAAGCAAAAATAAAAGTGCTCTAAAAATGGGAGTTGGACTTTTCTAGGATACCTCTGGTCATATGAAAAATAACCAAGGTGGTTTCATAGGTGTTGGATCAATAGGTAGTTTGGAACATTTCAATATGATGGAACCAAAGGGTTTATGGATTTGGAAGAAGTATATAGAAACATTTTCTTGAATGATGAGCCAAGGCACCCATCAACAAGTCATGATTTTAGAAGCATCTAGGAGTTGGTTTCAATGGATTTGGAATTCAAATGAATTTCCTAGGATTTTGCAAAGCTGATAAATATGAAGAAATGGCTCAATATTTGGTGGGGTACAGAAACTATTATTAAAAATGTTCCAAAACTAAGTTTGGACATGACAAACATCTAGGAACTTGAATCACTACATTTGGATCAAGATTGAGCTCTCTGTGATTTTCTAAAGTTCATCACAGAAAATGGAATATGGGCATTTGATAAATATTTGTGAAAGAAATGTATCTGGAATAATGTGCATGTTGCACCATGTGATAGAGCATGATTTATGGAGCCATAGGAAATTTGAATCATGCAATTTGGAGTTCATTTGAATTATCTAGGCATTTTTGAAGTTGGCAGAATAAAGAAAAAGGAAAAGAATAAGGGTTCAACCTTATACAATGTGCGGGGCGACGGATAGCTCGCGGGCCGGCCCAGCGGCTCAGCTGCTCGCGTGCAGGGGGGCCACGCCGGAGGCGGTTTTCGGGGGGTGCGTTTTCGTGCGAGGGAGGCGGGCTACGCCGAAGCCGCCTCCACTTAAGCAGCTGGGCCCTGCTGGCCGGGTCGCTGCCAGGTGGCCCCCCCGCAGGGTCTTCTTCCTCCTCCCGCTCCCGCAACAGAGGGGAGGGGAGGCTGGAGCCGCGCGACGCCGGCACCCGTTCCCGGCGGCACAGGCCAGCCCGGGCCAAGCTACGGCCACCGGAGGGCCCCCTAGGGTACGACGCGTCGGGGAAGCCCCTTGGGGTGGCAGGGGAGGGGCCGGAGCACCTCCTGCACCCGACCATGGCGGCGGCCTCGTCGGTTGATGGTGGAGCGGGCACCACTGGGCACCAGAGCGGGAGATAGAGGGTGGGGGAGCTCCGCCGGTCTGCCGCGGTTCTCCTGGTGTCCTAGGAAGAGGAGGAGAGGCTCTGGTTCATCCGTGCCGGGCAGAGACCGACGGCGACCATGGTGGCCATGGCGAGGGAAAGAGAGCACTAGGGGAAGAGGGGGCATGTCTAGGAGATGCACGGGAGAGAGGAGGGTCCAGAAGAGGCGAAGGGCGCTCGGGGGAAGGCTTTAAATAGGCGCAGCCACGGTGCACCGTGAGCGACGTCCATGGACGCGCTCGGGCGTGCTCGTGGAGAGAGGAGGAGGACCGGGAGGATAAGGCCGACCGTCCTGCAGGTCGTGGACGTCGAGGGCACCTCGGGAGACACGGTATCTCTGCCCAAGGCCGCCTGGAAGCCTCGGGAGGGCCGAGCTACAGTGCCTCTGTGCACTGTAGCGTGCTCCAGAGCGCGCCTTTGGCCGGCATGCTCATGTCTTTGCTTTCCAGGCCGTGTCCCCCAGTGTCCAGTAGTGCTAGGGAGTAGTAAACAATGGGGAGGCAGTCTTGGATGCTCTAGTGAGCCACTGAAATGAGGAGGGAGGTGAAGAAGAGGGTGAAAACTGTTGTCCAGCAGTGTAAATTGGGGTTTTACCCCCTCCAATAATTGAGCTGAGGCCATAGAGAAGTTACTGGGGGTAGAGTATGATCAGGGGAAGGTGTGGTAGAAATTTGGGGTAAAGGGAAATAGTAAAAGAGGTTCAAACACTGGTTTTGGTAAATGACCAGAAGGTGTTTGATCAGGTTTTGGGGAGGCAAATGACCTCCACTTGACATGGGACTTAACAGGATCAAATGTCACACATAATTAGGCCTCTCCACCGAATTTGAGCTCATTTGGGCAAAGTGGCCAATGTAACTTTGGTGAACCCTAGAAATCAACAGAAATGGTTTCACCATGTTTGAGTCAAGCAATTCATCTCCCCTTGATGCACCACTTGGGGTAGCATCATCATTTGGGGTTATGAACATGCCCACAAAGTTTGAGGCTCCGGATAAAAAGTTGACAATGTAAAGTTGTTCAAATTTGAATTTGAACAGAAGTGGTTTTGGGGTGATCTGATCAAGTTGCTCTATTCCAAATCTTGTGCCATTTGGTCTAAATGCCTTATTAGGCCATTCTAGCATGTGCACCAAATTTGAGAGCATTTGGACAAGTTTGGCAATGTAGAGTTGCTCAAACTTCAAATATGGACAGAATGGTTTTGAGGGGATTAGAGGATGTTTCCTTGATCTTCAAGGCATGAGGCTTTGCAAGATCATCAAATATGTCATATATGACATGATATAATTTCCCTGGAATTTTTGGAGAATATTTCCTTTGTAAATATTTCAAAAGCTTGAAATATCCAGAAAGGGTTTTGGAAGGATTTGTCCAAAAGTTTGAACATGACCATGTGTTGAAACTCTTATATATGGACAATATATGTCCTATGAGTCTCCCTGAATTTTGGAAAATATTTTTGAAATGATTAAATAATTTTTACCTATTAAAGACCATTTCTGGCCTTAAGAAAAAGCTTTTAAATAAAATATAAAAATAACTTCTAAAATTTTACTTTTGTGGTTTCTGGGAGTCCTATACCTAATAGGATTCAAATATACTTTTTGAAAGATTTTCACACCCTAAATAAGGTACTTGCAGTGCAAACCTCAATTCAGGGGTTTTTGGAAAACTAATTTTAGAAAACACCATTTGGCCAAAATATTTTTATAAGAAAATTCTATACTGGTCTATACACATGGCATGATCATTGGCAAAAGGTTTTGGGTCAAGGAGATGAAGTATAAGAGTTGGAGGATTTATTTGATTTTTAGAGCACTAGCAAACAGCAGACAAAAGTCAAATCAAGCAAAGTCAAAAACACTCAAAAGTTTTTTGCAAATCCTCATTTTAACATGGAAATTAGCTTAAGCAATGTGACATAAAAATCAGGGTGTGATAGACCTACCCCCCTTACAAGAATCTCGTCCCCGAGATTCCCAGACTAGGCGTGGAAAGAAAGGCGGAGTCTTGGATACGGGGTAGTCTTCACTTCTCCTTGTTGGTTCTGTTTCCGAGCGGTGCTCCTTGGAATCCTGAAGTGCTTGATGGTATGGCTTCTTGCTTGATGCCTTCCTTGATGGAGGTTGCTGAGGGGTCTCTTGCATAGGTTAGGTTGGGTTAGCTGTCAAAGGCTCGGTGATCGATGTCCTTGCGGGCATCGGGCTAGCTAGGAGGTAAGAAGTACTTCCAGAGTGGGGGCTCGTGGAAGATTTGGTACACGGAGGGTATCTCAGGTGGTAGATCTAGCTGGGGAGCCGTCTACCACATGACTTGCAGTGATCTCAAAGGGTCCAATGAACCTTGGTGCGAGCTTCCCCTTGACGTGGAAACGCTTGGTTCCCTTCGGAGGAGTTACCCGCAGGCGCACGTGGTCCCCGATATGGAAACTCATGTTCCGACGGTGAGTGTCAGCATAGCTCATTTGCCTTGACTTGGCTGCCTTCAACGTTCTCTGACTAGTTGGACCTGCTCTTCCACTGCGCGGAGAGTCTCCGGTCCAAAGACTAGCCCTACTCCAGTCTCTGACCAGTTGAGGGGCGTGCGACATCTGCGTCCGTACAACACCTCAAATGGTGCCATCTGAAGGCTCGACTGGTAACTGTTGTTATAGGAGAACTCGACAAAAGGGATACAATCCTCCCACTTGGCTCTATATGCCAAGACACAGGCTCGGAGTCATGACTTCGAGAATCTGATTGACTCGCTCTGTCTGACCTCCAGTCTGTGGGTGGAAAGCCGTGCTGAAAGATATCTTGGTTCCCAAGGCTTCTCGGAACTTCTTCCAGAACCTTGAGGTGAACTGGGTTCCTCGACCTGACACAATCTCCTTGGGAACGCCGTGAAGACTTACGATTCGGTCGATGTAGAGAGCTGCCAGCCGGTTGCCATCATAAGTGGTCTTGACAGGAATGAAATAGACCACCTTGGTCAAATGATCGACTATGACCTAAACAGAGTCATGTCCTCTATCCGACCTTGGTAAACCAGTGACGAAGTTCATTCCGTCTTTATCCCACTTCCACTCAGGAACCTTGAGTGGTTGAAGCAATCCGGTGGGTCGCTAATATTCAGCCTTGACCCTTTGGCACACATCACACTTTGCAACATAGGTTGCAATCTCTCTTTTCATTTCGTGCCACCAGAATCGTGCCTTCAAGTCTTGATACAATCTTGGTGTGAGCGTTCCTTCGACACGGAAATGCTCGGCTCCTTTGAGAGGAGTGGTTTGCAGATACGCCCGGTCTTCAACGCGGAAGTTTTCTTCTTGATGACAGTGGTTGGTGTAGATCTCCCTTCTTGACAGGGTGGTCTTCAAACGTCTTCTATCCAGCTGTCCGTCTCTTCTTTGTCTTCGGGCAGACAAGTAGGCCATCAAATAATGATGTTACCCATCTTGTCCAATTACTCCATGAGGTCTAAGGGGTACGCAAGGTAAGCTGGGGTATTGGTGGTGGTCTCGGTTGAGTATTGCAGAGGCCTTCCTGACTCTGAGTCAAGGCCCGTGGTCAGAATCTGACCAGGTTGTGGCTCGGTGAGCTTAAGGGTTTCAAGGATTCTAGTGAGTGAGTGAACTTATATCATCTTATCCTTAAGCACAGTTTCTGAGATGCCAATAGCTCTATCTAGTACTCCGAACGGAAAAGCGTCTCTCGCAGAGACCAACTTTAATCACCACTCATTGCCATACATATCCTCATGATTCTCAAGAGATGGTCTCACAAAATTATACTTGTCTACGATCCCCAAATCCATATGTACGTCTACCTCTAAAATCCAAAGGTAGATCATACATGCTGCTGAGCTGAAATTAAACTCCACAATCCAAGCACTCAACCTATTCTTGCAAGGCTCACGGTAAGGCATCACCAATCTAAGGAAACACGTCGTATGCCACTCCAAGATTTGTTTCCTTCCTATAGATCAACTCCAATAGCCTGGTAATTCCATCAATCACCACATAATCCAACAAGTCTACAAATCCGATGTCTACGGTGTTTCGCAAGATCTCAAGTCTCTTTAATACCCAAATACTTGGAAGGACTATGCATCACGATAGTAAGTCCACCAAATTCCCATCATCTGGGTCAAGTAAACTCCAAGATCACGACTATATAGATCTCTAAATCATCTCCGACAAATAATCCAATCTCCTAGGTTATCGTCCATCGAGAAACATGATATCATAATCAGGATCATAGGCCTAAATCCAATCTTACTCCGAACCATGTAGACATATCCAGCATTATACCAACCAGAATCACCTACCTAAATCCAAATCTCATGTCCAACGGGCACTCCTACATGCTTTCCCAAAGTCATGATCCACCAATATGAAAACCTCACAATCCATCAAGGTCTCAGATAATTCCTCGAAGTCACTGATATAAACCACCAAGTCATCTGTCCAATATCCTCGAACTGGTCTATCTATGGCATCGTCAGACCTCGTGCTATATTAGGGTGAAAATGTGCTCACTCATCGTGTCCACTAGCTCCTTTACGAACGCAGTGTTGTGCAAGGTTATAAAGGCTTAACCGGTTCTCTCGCTTTACCATGGTTTAGGCACATGGTTAAGGATTCGTGCTGGAGTGTCTCGGGAAGTCTCAAAGGGTCTAGGAATGGGGTTACTGGTCTGGAGGGTTAAACATAACTCTACGGGGTTGCAATAGATTGTGGAGGTTGTAGCAGAAGTCTTCAGTGCCAGTTGGCTGTCGAGGTAGAATCCTTGGTGCATCTTGTCTTGCGGGTCTTCAATTGGGGAGAGAGAGAATAGAGGGAAGAAGCAGCGTAGAGGAGGGAAATGCCTAAAGGGGGTTCTATAGTGCAGGTGCAACAAACAGATGCAAAAAGGCCGAAACAAAAGAAACAAGGCAAGGAAGGTGATATAGCCATGCACTTGTTGCCTGGGGCAAAAGTGCGACTTATATCAAAACACAAACGAATAAAAGCAAACAACACACAATCATGGTTCTATTCGAACCATCATATGGACTCGACTGCGCATAGGGGGTACACGACTCATCCTACCCTAGGGGTTCTCGGACTCAGTGCCGTGACTTGTGCCTCGTGCAGTCTTCTGAGCTTCCTCGGGGGTTGCTATGCCCCTTGTAGTTGCTTGGTGAATGATCCGGGTTGAGCCTGAAGAGTCTTCAACAACTTCTCGCCTGATGAGGTGAGGTGGTGAAGGTGCCTCCTTGTAGCTGGCGTTGACTTGTCTTCTCTTGTCCCTTTAACCATGACGATCCCTTGTGCCTTCTGGGGCGTCGAGGGTACCAGGTAGGCAATCCATATGCAATGACAATTAACAAGGCATAATAGAGGACCAACATGTCGGTTTCGTTGATGAAAACATCGACACCAAGAGCGGGGGACGAAGAGAACCGTTTTCCTGCTCACCATAGTGAGGCGGATTAAATGGCGAGGTTCTCATCCACCGGTGGTTGTCGATACAACAACTGTAGTGACAAGGTTACTCTATTAGCGATGCATATCATGACTTTGCATAACTTATGCCATGGTCATCGTAGGCTAGGGTTGCACCACCTTCTGGGTCTTCATGTCCACACTCATCGAGGGTGTAGTTTCTGTCGATATCATCTTGTCGTGGTGTCACCAATCTTGCGTGCAAAAGTGGTGGGTAAGTGTTGGGCGAGATGCACTCCACGAGGATTATAGAAAATCCAGTGGTCAGGGGCATAAGGGTTCTAGCGACCAAGGTTTTGAAGGGGAAGAGATCGAGTATAGCCTGGTTTTTCGAAAGACTGAGAAGGGAAGAGAAGTATAGATAGTTTTGAAAACTAGTAATATGTTTGAAAATAGTTTTACCCTAACTAACGACCATGCTAACTAAGGCTTCCTATAGTCAGGATGGCTCTGATACCAGCTCTGTGGGGACCCCGACTCATAAGTCGTGATCACCGAATGTACGTGTACAATGATCCCAGAGATCAATGCTCACTGAACACACAGAAGCTGAATAACAAGAGTCTTACATCCATACATACCGTATTACACAAATAGGACCATAATGGTCAAGTCTTGAGTATATAACATCGCAGCGGAAAATCTTCAATGACAACATGGACCCATGCCATCTTCCTTAACCCTACACGCATTCTGACTGGGAAGCGTCCTAGCTCGCATGCTTATCGCCAAGAAATCTTCATCATAACCTGTTTTCTCGTGCCTGGCCAATAAAATAACCAGTGGCAAGCCAATGAGTACATTGAATGTACTCGCAAGCAACCCAAGTGTGATAACAGAATAATTTATGCAAGGCTCTACTACTAAATTGGTAGTTTTGCGGAAAGCTAGTTTTTCATATGCAAGTATGATCAACCTATAATATGGATATGCATGTGTCTGTAACAAGTATCGGGAGGTCACAGACGTCAATATCGAGAAAGAGTTGTAATCAACTCATGTTCAAGCTCATTCAGACTTCCTCAGGAATCACATCATCAACATCACCGAACCATGTTGCTTCCTCACACACACACACACCAGGTTCCGTAAACACTGGACGTAGCCCAAGAGCGGTTACCCAACTGTCCATGACCGTGGACACGGCTATTCGAATAGTTTTACACTCTGCAGAGGTTGCACACTTTACCCACTAGATCCGGGGAACTTTCGTGTCATCCACGACCCGCGGTACCTCAGGTACCCGGGGTAAGCACCCGATCACTACCTTTCCCTAGAGGACACTAACATAGAGTCCACTCGATTGGTAACAGCCCCGTGCCAAACATTTTACATCTCAAGGTTTGTGGAGACTCGCTCCGTATTCATCACATACCACAAGCACGGGGTACCAACGGTGTGTCCGGTGCCCTGTGAAAACAGTCATGGCCGCCTATCCAAGCACGACCCCGTCCCGAGAGTGACCTCATGTCACCCCCGTCACTAGTAATGCGGGCACCATGCTAGTATCGACCTAGGTAATCAATAATGCCCTTTCCCATATAAGGGTAGAGTGGTTGCGCATGTAAGGTTGGAATAACGGTCGCAACTTAAACCAATCCGTTTTCAAAACAACACACACACTTGCCTCGGTACACCACTTCATCATCAAGTGGTTACCCATCTCACCATCTCCCTCGGGCATAAATGGCACCCGGCGGGGTTTTCGAAAAGTCTTTTGAAAGTATCCTGCCTCCGTCACCATGCATATACCCGTCCCTTTTGCGTAGCCACTATTAAAGCAACCTAGCTACTCCCACCCACATAACCCTCATAGGAAGGTAGGGTCATGTTTGATGCAAGTTTCAACAGTAAAGTAACAAAGGTAGCAACCAAAGTGGTTTCCACCTCAACATGATTCCGATGCATTGAATAATAAGGTGTTATGAGACACGCATAAAAAAAGGGTCTCTTGAACATGGTCAAAGGGCTGCTTGCCTTATTCTTCCGAGTCTTCAAATCTTCTGGTCCATCTCCGATTACTTCGTTTATTACGTCAACTAACGATGGAAACAATCATAATAAGCAACACAATCAAAGCAAAAATAAAAGTGCTCTAAAAATGGGAGTTGGAATTTTCTAGGATACCTCTGGTCATATGAAAAATAACCAAGGTGGTTTCATAGGTGTTGGATCAATAGGTAGTTTGGAACATTTCAATATGATGGAACCAAAGGGTTTATGGATTTGGAAGAAGTATATAGAAATACTTTCTTGAATGATGAGCCAAGGCACCCATCAACAAGTCATGATTTTAGAAGCATCTAGGAGTTGGTTTCAATGGATTTGGAATTCAAATGAATTTCCTAGGATTTTGCAAAGCTGATAAATATGAAGAAATGGCTCAATATTTGGTGGGGTACAGAAACTATTATTAAAAATGTTCCAAAACTAAGTTTGGACATGACAAGCATCTAGGAACTTGAATCACTGCATTTGGATCAAGATTGAGCTCTCTGTGATTTTCTAAAGTTCATCACAGAAAATGGAATATGGGCATTTGATAAATATTTGTGAAAGAAATGTATCTGGAATAATGTGCATGTTGCACCATGTGATAGAGCATGATTTATGGAGCCATAGGAAATTTGAATCATGCAATTTGGAGTTCATTTGAATTATCTAGGCATTTTTGAAGTTGGCAGAATAAAGAAAAAGGAAAAGAATAAGGGTTCAACCTTATACAGTGTGCGGGGCGACGGATAGCTCGCGGGCCGGCCCAGCGGCTCGGCCGCTCGCATGCAGGGGGGCCACGCCGGAGGCGGTTTTCGGGGGAGGGGGGGTGCGTTTTCGCGTGAGGGAGGCGGGCTACGCCGAAGCCGCCTCCACTTAAGCAGCTGGGCCCTGCTGGCCGGGTCGCTGCCAGGTGCCCCCCTCGCAGGGTCTTCTTCCTCCTCCCGCTCCCGCAACAGAGGGGAGGGGAGGCTGGAGCCGCGCGACGCCGGCGCCCGTTCCCGGCGGCACAGGCCAGCCCGGGCCAAGCTACGGCCACCGGAGGGGCCCCCAGGGTACGGCGCGTCGGGGAAGCCCCTTGGGGTGGCAGGGGAGGGGCCGGAGCACCTCCTGCACCCGACCATGGCGGCGGCCTCGTCGGTTGATGGTGGAGCGGGCACCACGGGGCACCAGAGCGGGAGATAGAGGGTGGGGGAGCTCCGCCGGTCTGCTGCGGTTCTCCTGGTGTCCTAGGAAGAGGAGGAGAGGCTCTGGTTCATCCGTGCCGGGCAGAGGCCGACGGCGACCATGGTGGCCATGGCGAGGGAAAGAGAGCACTAGGGGAAGAGGGGGCATGTCTAGGAGATGCACGGGAGAGAGGAGGGTCCAGAAGAGGCGAAGGGCGCTCGGGGGAAGGCTTTAAATAGGCGCAGCCACGGTGCACCGTGAGCGACGTCCATGGACGCGCTCAGGCGTGCTCGTGGAGAGAGGAGGAGGACCGGGGAGGATAAGGCCGACCGTCCTGCAGGTCGTGGACGTCGAGGGCACCTCGGGAGACACGGTATCTCTGCCCAAGGCCGCCTGGAAGCCTCGGGAGGGCCGAGCTACAGTGCCTCGGTGCACTGTAGCGTGCTCCAGAGCGCGCCGTTGGCCGGCATGCTCATGTCTTTGCTTTCCAGGCCGTGTCCCCCAGTGTCCAGTAGTGCTAGGGAGTAGTAAACAATGGGGAGGCAGTCTTGGATGCTCTGGTGAGCCACTGAAATGAGGAGGGAGGTGAAGAAGAGGGTGAAAACTGTTGTCCAGCAGTGTAAATTGGGGTTTTACCCCCTCCAATAATTGAGCTGAGGCCATAGAGAAGTTACTGGGGGTAGAGTATGATCAGGGGAAGGTGTGGTAGAAATTTGGGGTAAAGGGAAATAGTAAAAGAGGTTCAAACACTGGTTTTGGTAAATGACCAGAAGGTGTTTGATCAGGTTTTGGGGAGGCAAATGACCTCCACTTGACATGGGATTTAACAGGATCAAATGTCACACATAATTAGGCCTCTCCACCGAATTTGAGCTCATTTGGGCAAAGTGGCCAATGTAACTTTGGTGAACCCTAGAAATCAACAGAAATGGTTTCACCATGTTTGAGTCAAGCAATTCATCTCCCCTTGATGCACCACTTGGGGTAGCATCATCATTTGGGGTTATGAACATGCCCACAAAGTTTGAGGCTCCGGATAAAAAGTTGACAATGTAAAGTTGTTCAAATTTGAATTTGAACAGAAGTGGTTTTGGGGTGATCTGATCAAGTTGCTCTATTCCAAATCTTGCGCCATTTGGTCTAAATGCCTTATTAGGCCATTCTAGCATGTGCACCAAATTTGAGAGCATTTGGACAAGTTTGGCAATGTAGAGTTGCTCAAACTTCAAATATGGACAGAATGGTTTTGAGGGGATTAGAGGATGTTTCCTTGATCTTCAAGGCATGAGGCTTTGCAAGATCATCAAATATGTCATATATGACATGATATAATTTCCCTGGAATTTTTGGAGAATATTTCCTTTGTAAATATTTCAAAAGCTTGAAATATCTAGAAAGGGTTTTGGAAGGATTTGTCCAAAAGTTTGAACATGACCATGTGTTGAAACTCTTATATATGGACAATATATGTCCTATGAGTCTCCCTGAATTTTGGAAAATATTTTTGAAATGATTAAATAATTTTTACCTATTAAAGACCATTTCTGGCCTTAAGAAAAAGCTTTTAAATAAAATATAAAAATAACTTCTAAAATTTTACTTTTGTGGTTTCTGGGAGTCCTATACATAATAGGATTCAAATATACTTTTTGAAAGATTTTCACACCCTAAATAAGGTACTTGCAGTGCAAACCTCAATTCAGGGGTTTTTGGAAAACTAATTTTAGAAAACACCATTTGGCCAAAATATTTTTATAAGAAAATTCTATACTGGTCTATACACATGGCATGATCATTGGGAAAAGGTTTTGGGTCAAGGAGATGAAGTATAAGAGTTGGAGGATTTATTTGATTTTTAGAGCACTAGCAAACAGCAGACAAAAGTCAAATCAAGCAAAGTCAAAAACACTCAAAAGTTTTTTGCAAATCTTCATTTTTAACATGGAAATTAGCTTAAGCAATGTGACATAAAAATCAGGGTGTGATAGACCTACCCCCCTTACAAGAATCTCGTCCCCGAGATTCCCAGACTAGGCGTGGAAAGAAAGGCGGAGTCTTGGATACGGGGTAGTCTTCACTTCTCCTTGTTGGTTCTGTTTCCGAGCGGTGCTCCTTGGAATCCTGAAGTGCTTGATGGTATGGCTTCTTGCTTGATACCTTCCTTGATGGAGGTTGCTGAGGGGTCTCTTGCATAGGTTAGGTTGGGTTAGCTGTCAAAGGCTCGGTGATCGATGTCCTTGCGGGCATCGGGCTAGCTAGGAGGTAAGAAGTACTTCCAGAGTGGGGGCTCGTGGAAGATTTGGTACACGGAGGGTATCTCAGGTGGTAGATCTAGCTGGGGAGCCGTCTACCACATGACTTGCAGTGATCTCAAAGGGTCCAATGAACCTTGGTGCGAGCTTCCCCTTGACGTGGAAACGCTTGGTTCCCTTCGGAGGAGTTACCCGCAGGCGCACGTGGTCCCCGATATGGAAACTCATGTTCCGACGGTGAGTGTCAGCATAGCTCATTTGCCTTGACTTGGCTGCCTTCAACGTTCTCTGACTAGTTGGACCTGCTCTTCCGCTGCGCGGAGAGTCTCCGGTCCAAAGACTAGCCCTACTCCAGTCTCTGACCAGTTGAGGGGCGTGCGACATCTGCGTCCGTACAACACCTCAAATGGTGCCATCTGAAGGCTCGACTGGTAACTGTTGTTATAGGAGAACTCGTCAAAAGGGATACAATCCTCCCACTTGGCTCTATATGCCAAGACACAGGCTCGGAGTCATGACTTCGAGAATCTGATTGACTCGCTCTGTCTGACCTCCGGTCTGTGGGTGGAAAGCCGTGCTGAAAGATAACTTGGTTCCCAAGGCTTCTCGGAACTTCTTCCAGAACCTTGAGGTGAACTGGGTTCCTCGACCTGACACAATCTCCTTGGGAACGCCGTGAAGACTTACGATTCGGTCGATGTAGAGAGCTGCCAGCCGGTTGCCATCATAAGTGGTCTTGACAGGAATGAAATAGACCACCTTGGTCAAATGATCGACTATGACCTAAACAGAGTCATGTCCTCTATCCGACCTTGGTAAACCAGTGACGAAGTTCGTTCCATCTTTATCCCACTTCCACTCAGGAACCTTGAGTGGTTGAAGCAATCCGGTGGGTCGCTAATATTCAGCCTTGACCCTTTGGCACACATCACACTTTGCAACATAGGTTGCAATCTCTCTTTTCATTTCGTGCCACCAGAATCGTGCCTTCAAGTCTTGATACAATCTTGGTGTGAGCGTTCCTTCGACACGGAAATGCTCGGCTCCTTTGAGAGGAGTGGTTTGCAGATACGCCCGGTCTTCAACGCGGAAGTTTTCTTCTTGATGACAGTGGTTGGTGTAGATCTCCCTTCTTGACAGGGTGGTCTTCAAACGTCTTCTATCCAGCTGTCCGTCTCTTCTTTGTCTTCGGGCAGACAAGTAGGCCATCAAATAATGATGTTACCCATCTTGTCCAATTACTCCATGAGGTCTAAGGGGTACGCAAGGTAAGCTGGGGTATTGGTGGTGGTCTCGGTTGAGTATTGCAGAGGCCTTCCTGACTCTGAGTCAAGGCCCGTGGTCAGAATCTGACCAGGTTGTGGCTCGGTGAGCTTAAGGGTTTCAAGGATTCTAGTGAGTGAGTGAACTTATATCATCTTATCCTTAAGCACAGTTTCTGAGATGCCAATAGCTCTATCTAGTACTCCGAACGGAAAAGCGTCTCTCGCAGAGACCAACTTTAATCACCACTCATTGCCATACATATCCTCATGATTCTCAAGAGATGGTCTCACAAAATTATACTTGTCTACGATCCCCAAATCCATATGTACGTCTACCTCTAAAATCCAAAGGTAGATCATACATGCTGCTGAGCTGAAATTAAATTCCACAATCCAAGCACTCAACCTATTCTTGCAAGGCTCACGGTAAGGCATCACCAATCTAAGGAAACACGTCGTATGCCACTCCAAGATTTGTTTCCTTCCTATAGATCAACTCCAATAGCCTGGTAATTCCATCAATCACCACATAATCCAACAAGTCTACAAATCCGATGTCTACGGTGTTTCGCAAGATCTCAAGTCTCTTTAATACCCAAATACTTGGAAGGACTATGCATCACGATAGTAAGTCCACCAAATTCCCATCATCTGGGTCAAGTAAACTCCAAGATCACGACTATATAGATCTCTAAATCATCTCCGACAAATAATCCAATCTCCTAGGTTATCGTCCACCGAGAAACATGATATCATAATCAGGATCATAGGCCTAAATCCAATCTTACTCCGAACCATGTAGACATATCCAGCATTATACCAACCAGAATCACCTACCTAAATCCAAATCTCATGTCCAACGGGCACTCCTACATGCTTTCCCAAAGTCATGATCCACCAATATGAAAACCCCACAATCCATCAAGGTCTCAGATAATTCCTCGAAGTCACTGATATAAACCACCAAGTCATCTGTCCAATATCCTCGAACTGGTCTATCTATGGCATCGCCAGACCTCGTGCTATATTAGGGTGAAAATGTGCTCACTCATCGTGTCCACTAGCTCCTTTACGAACCCAGTGTTGTGCAAGGTTATAAAGGCTTAACCGGTTCTCTCGCTTTACCATGGTTTAGGCACATGGTTAAGGATTCGTGCTGGAGTGTCTCGGGAAGTCTCAAAGGGTCTAGGAATGGGGTTACTGGTCTGGAGGGTTAAACATAACTCTACGGGGTTGCAATAGATCGTGGAAGTTGTAGCAGAAGTCTTCAGTGCCAGTTGGCTGTCGAGGTAGAATCCTTGGTGCATCTTGTCTTGCGGTCTTCAATTGGGGAGAGAGAGAATAGAGGGAAGAAGCAGCGTAGAGGAGGGAAATGCCTAAAGGGGGTTCTATAGTGCAGGTGCAACAAACAGATGCAAAAAGGCCGAAACAAAAGAAACAAGGCAAGGAAGGTGATATAGCCATGCACTTGTTGCCTGGGGCAAAAGTGCGACTTATATCAAAACACAAACGAATAAAAGCAAACAACACACAATCATGGTTCTATTCGAACCATCATATGGACTCGACTGCGCATAGGGGGTACACGACTCATCCTACCCTAGGGGTTCTCGGACTCAGTGCCGTGACTTGTGCCTCGTGCAGTCTTCTGAGCTTCCTCGGGGGTTGCTATGCCCCTTGTAGTTGCTTGATGAATGATCCGGGTTGACCCTGAAGAGTCTTCATAAACTTCTCGCCTGATGAGGTGAGGTGGTGAAGGTGCCTCCTTGTAGCTGGCGTTGACTTGTCTTCTCTTATCCCTTTAGCCATGACGATCCCTTGTGCCTTCTGGGGCGTCGAGGGTACCAGGTAGGCAATCCATATGCAATGACAATTAACAAGGCATAATAGAGGCCCAACATGTCGGTTTCGTTGATGAAAACATCGACACCAAGAGCGGGGGACGAAGAGAACCGTTTTCCTGCTCACCATAGTGAGGCGGACCAAATGGCGAGGTTCTCATCCACCGGTGGTTGTCGATACAACAACTGTAGTGACAAGGTTACTCTATTAGCGATGCATATCATGACTTTGCATAACCTATGCCATGGTCATCGTAGGCTAGGGTTGCACCACCTTCTGGGTCTTCATGTCCACACTCATCGATGGTGTAGTTTCTGTCGATATCATCTTGTCGTGGTGTCACCAATCTTGCGTGCAAAAGTGGTGGGTAAGTGTTGGGCGAGGTGCACTCCACGAGGATTATAGAAAATCCAGTGGTCAGGGGCATAAGGGTTCTAGCGACCAAGGTTTTGAAGGGGAAGAGATCGAGTATAGCCTGGTTTTTCGAAAGACTGAGAAGGGAAGAGAAGTATAGATAGTTTTGAAAACTAGTAATAGTTTTGAAAATAGTTTTACCCTAACTAACGACCATGCTAACTAAGGCTTCCTACAGTCAGGATGGCTCTGATACCAGCTCTGTGGGCACCCCGACTCATAAGTCGTGATCACCAAATGTACGTGTACAATGATCCCAGAGATCAATGCTCACTGAACACACAGAAGCTGAATAACAAGAGTCTTACATCCATACATACCGTATTACACAAATAGGACCATAATGGTCAAGTCTTGAGTATATAACATCGCAGCGGAAAATCTTCAATGACAACATGGACCCATGCCATCTGCCTTAACCCTACACGCATTCTGACTGGGAAGCGTCCTAGCTCGCATGCTTGTCGCCAAGAAATCTTCATCATAACCTGTTTTCTCGTGCCTGGCCAATAAAATAACCAGTGGCAAGCCAATGAGTACATTGAATGTACTCGCAAGCAACCCAAGTGTGATAACAGAATAATTTATGCAAGGCTCTACTACTAAATTGGTAGTTTTGCGGAAAGCTAGTTTTTCATATGCAAGTATGATCAACCTATAATATGGATATGCATGTGTCTGTAACAAGTATCAGGAGGTCACAGACGTCAATATCGAGAAAGAGTTGTAATCAACTCATGTTCAAGCTCATTCAGACTTCCTCAGGAATCACATCATCAACATCACCGAACCATGTTGCTTCCTCACACACACACACACACCAGGTTCCGTAAACACTGGACGTAGCCCAAGAGCGGTTACCCAACTGTCCATGACCGTGGACACGGCTATTCGAATAGTTTTACACTCTGCAGAGGTTGCACACTTTACCCACTAGATCCGGGGAACTTCCGTGTCATCCACGACCCGCGGTACCTCAGGTACCCGGGGTAAGCACCCGATCACTACCTTTCCCTAGACGACACTAACATAGAGTCCACTCGATTGGTAACCGCCCCGTGCCAAACATTTTACATCTCAAGGTTTGTGGAGACTCGCTCCGTATTCATCACATACCACAAGCACGGGGTACCAACGGTGTGTCCGGTGCCCTGTGAAAACAGTCATGGCCGCCTATCCAAGCACGACCCCGTCCCGAGAGTGACCTCATGTCACCCCCGTCACTAGTAATGCGGGCACCATGCTAGTATCGACCTAGGTAATCAATAATGCCCTTTCCCATATAAGGGTAGAGTGGTTGCGCATGTAAGGTTGGAATAACGGTCGCAACTTAAACCAATCCGTTTTCAAAACAACACACACACTTGCCTCGGTACACCACTTCGTCATCAAGTGGTTACCCATCTCACCATCTCCCTCGGGCATAAATGGCACCCGGCGGGGTTTTCGAAAAGTCTTTTGAAAGTATCCTGCCTCCGTCACCATGCATATACCCGTCCCTTTTGCGTAGCCACTATTAAAGCAACCTAGCTACTCCCACCCACATAACCCTCATAGGAAGGTAGGGTCATGTTTGATGCAAGTTTCAACAGTAAAGTAACAAAGGTAGCAACCAAAGTGGTTTCCACCTCAACATGATTCCGATGCATTGAATAATAAGGTGTTATGAGACATGCATAAAAAAAGGGTCTCTTGAACATGGTCAAAGGGCTGCTTGCCTTATTCTTACGAGTCTTCAAATCTTCTGGTCCATCTCCGATTACTCCGTTTATTACGTCAACTAACGATGGAAACAATCATAATAAGCAACACAATCAAAGCAAAAATAAAAGTGCTCTAAAAATGGGAGTTGGACTTTTCTAGGATACCTCTGGTCATATGAAAAATAACCAAGGTGGTTTCATAGGTGTTGGATCAATAGGTATTTTAATTTCAATATGATGGAACCAAAGGGTTTATGGATTTGGAAGAAGTATACAGAAATATTTTCTTGAATGATGAGCCAAGGCACCCATCAACAAGTCATGATTTTAGAAGCATCTAGGAGTTGGTTTCAATGGATTTGGAATTCAAATGAATTTCCTAGGATTTTGCAAAGCTGATAAATATGAAGAAATGGCTCAATATTTGGTGGGGTACAGAAACTATTATTAAAAATGTTCCAAAACTAAGTTTGGACATGACAAGCATCTAGGAACTTGAATCACTGCATTTGGATCTAGATTAAGCTCTCTGTGATTTTCTAAAGTTCATCACAGAAAATGGAATATGGGCATTTGATAAATATTTGTGAAAGAAATGTATCTGGAATAATGTGCATGTTGCACCATGTGATAGAGCATGATTTATGGAGCCATAGGAAATTTGAATCATGCAATTTGGAGTTCATTTGAATTATCTAGGCATTTTTGAAGTTGGCAGAATAAAGAAAAAGGAAAAGAATAAGGGTTCAACCTTATACAGTGTGTGGGGCGACGGATAGCTCGCAGGCCGGCCCAGCGGCTCGGCCGCTCGCATGCAGGGGGGCCACGCCGGAGGCGGTTTTCGGGGGGTGCGTTTTCGCGCGAGGGAGGCGGGCTACGCCGAAGCCGCCTCCACTTAAGCAGCTGGGCCCTGCTGGCCGGGTCGCTGCCAGGTGCCCCCCCCCCCCCCCCCCCCCC
>LR738712.1:143741578-143831317 GCA_902687465.1 Secale cereale | reverse complement strand
GGCCCCCCCCCCCCCCCCCCCGCAGGGTCTTCTTCCTCCTCCCGCTCCCGCAATAGAGGGGAGGGAGGCTGGAGCCGCGCGACGCCGGCGCCCGTTCCCGGCGGCACAGGCCAGCCCGGGCCAAGCTACGGCCACCGGAGGGGCCCCCAGGGTACGGCGCGTCGGGGGAGCCCCTTGGGGTGGCAGGGGAGGGGCCGGAGCACCTCCTGCACCCGACCATGGCGGCGGCCTTGTCGGTTGATGGTGGAGCGGGCACCACGGGGCACCAGAGCGGGAGATAGAGGGTGGGGGAGCTCCGCCGGTCTGCTGCGGTTCTCCTGGTGTCCTAGGAAGAGGAGGAGAGGCTCTGGTTCATCCGTGCCGGGCAGAGGCCAACGGCGACCATGGTGGCCATGGCGAGGGAAAGAGAGCACTAGGGGAAGAGGGGGCATGTCTAGGAGATGCACGGGAGAGAGGAGGGTCCAGAAGAGGCGAAGGGCGCTCGGGGGAAGGCTTTAAATAGGCACAGCCACGGTGCACCGTGAGCGACGTCCATGGACGCGCTCGGGCGTGCTCGTGGAGAGAGGAGGAGGACCGGGGAGGATAGGGCCGACCGTCCTGCAGGTCGTGGACGTCGAGGGCACCTCGGGAGACACAGTATCTCTGCCCAAGGCCGCCTGGAAGCCTCGGGAGGGCCGAGCTACAGTGCCTCTGTGCACTGTAGCGTGCTCCAGAGCGCGCCTTTGGCCGGCATGCTCATGTCTTTGCTTTCCAGGCCGTGTCCCCCAGTGTCCAGTAGTGCTAGTGTAATGCCCCGGATGTAATACTTTCCCTCTTGGGTATATAATATATCTCCGGCTTCATCTATTTCCATTCCGGGTTCTTTGTCTTTCGGGTTTTCGTTGTTTTGTTGTGTGGCATTCATTCATATCATGTAGACATGTGCATTGCATTGCATTTGTGTTGTCGGTTGCATCCGGTTCCGCGTGTCCCTTCCCGTTGTCCGTTTCGCGTTCCGGAGCTCCCTCACGTGTCCATGACGTCCCGTAGGCCTACTTTGTTGTTCGGGTGTTTTACGTTACCGGTGTGCCGCGAGGTTGTTGTGTGTGTTGTTGTTTTGTTGTGTGCAACCCGCCTCTCAAATCTCGTCTCGTTTGGACTCCGTTGACTATCCCATCCATTGTTCGTGTGGGTCCGAAGTGCCTTCACTTCGTGTCCCGGAAACATCCCTACTGCAGTCTTTTATCTCCGTCTAGGCCCTTTAATCTATCCCCGCGATCGGATCCGTCGGATCGCGATCGGAGGGCTCCTAGCGCCCCTAAACTCCCTCCTAACCCTAAAAACTGCTATATATAGACCCTAGTCTATTTTAGCATCTCTAGTTTCCTTCCCCATCTCCACCTCTTTTTTTTCCTTTTTTCTTCTCAGATCCATTTCCTTTCCTAAAAATCCTCTTGGCAGATCCAGCCCCTCCTGGGATCGAACGCCGAGCCAGATCTCTCGATCGCTCAGGGTCAACGGCGCGGTGACCTCCCTCCGCTTCGATCGACTCCCAGATCGCCAGCTGGGTCCTGCCTTCGCAGGACCACATCCCTGCCGAGAGCCCACCCTCGAGGCTCCCGCGGCCCAGCGCGCCTCGTCTCCGCATCGCCAGCCTCCCGCATCGCCGCATCGCTCAGGGCCGTACACCGCCGAAGCCCGGGACCACTTCCCCGTGGCCCGCATCTCTCGTGCGGCCCAGTCATCAACCGCCCCGCGCCACGCTTCTCCACCGCGCCCCTTCGGGCCTCCTCCCGTCGCCAGCTTGGGCCGCCGCCCCGCGGGCTCCCTTGCCCGTACCAAGCCGCCGCCTCCCGCCCAGCCGGGCTGTGCGCGCCACGGGCCACTTGGGCCAGCGCCAGCCAGGCGGGCTCCCGCGCCAGCCGGCGACAGGCCGCACCGCCGGGCCGCGCCTTCCTCATCGCCGGGCCGCCTCTGCCTCACCGCCCTGGGCCAGATCCTCCGCTCGCCGGGCCCATCTTCTTGTCCTCAGATCTGATCTGTGAGAAGGTTGAACCCTAGATCTTCTAAGTCTCTGTTTTTCTGTTCTGTAATGCTAAGTTTGACCTGCCCTAACTTTTACTATGTTGCTCCGTTTTGCGCGTGTGATATGTCCAGACGTTCGTGGAGATGTGCTCTACGTTTTACCTGTTGTTGTCATGCATGTTAGAGGTCATCTAGGTGCTTGTTTTGCTGTTGCAAGAGTGCATCATGATATAAACTGCTGTTATGTGTTATTTTTGTGCCACCTTTGCCATGTGTTATCTTTTAGCTCGTTTGTCCGAATGATGCAAATGACATGTCCACGTGTTCGTCGTGCCACGAACTACGTGTTGCTTGTGATAGGTTGCATGGTAGATTTATTATTGCCTTGTTATCATCATTGCAAAGTGCCATGTTCATATGATGTGTTTTCACTTGTTATGAAATGCCATCTTGTTGAGCTCGTTGCAATCGTTGTGTTCGCCTCAATGATGCATGCTTGTGTGTTTCGGGATCACCTTCATGTGCACTTTGATGAGGTGCTTACCCTTTGCCATGTTTAGTTTCGAGGTGACTTAAACATGCTCTTTTATATGCCATGATGATATTGCTGTTTTAGGACTTAGTGATTTTTCACTAAGTCTGAAATCTGTAACGTTCCGATGCCATGTTCGTGTGATGTTCTAGGACAAAGCATGTTAGTTTTAGAGTGGATCTTGATTATTCCTGGTAGTATATATTGTTTTCTTTCCATTCATGTCCTCACATGTCCATTTGAGTGGCTGTAGCATGTTTATCTTTTGCTCTAAAGTTTCAATAAAATTCTGCTGCCAGAATTTTATTGTAAAGTTCAATATGTCCAATATCATTGCTATTGATCCGTGACTCCGTTGGGGGTGCACTTTGGACTTAGTTGCTGTACTACATGTCTAGTTTGTGTTCATGTCCTTTGCCATGCTTTTGGGTGCTGTAGCTTAATTATTTTGAGCTCCGAAGATGCTATGTTGCTGTAATTTTCAGCTTTCGCTCAAATCTTGTTTCGGGCATAACTTTTAGCCCGTAACTCCGATTTCAGCGAATCTTATATCAAACTTGGTTGTTTTTCTGTGTAGATTAATAATATCAGATTGTTATCTTGTTTTGAGGTGTTTTGCTTGAGTGATGTTTTACGTGCTCCGTGTGCATCCTTAGTGCATCCATCATGCATTCATGTTTTTCGAGTGCGCATTGCATCTTGTTGATTGGTGCTTGGTGTGTTTGTTTTGTTTAGAGCGGGAAGCTGAGACCGGGTACGAGGTTGAGCACGAGGTTTCCAACGAGGTTGAGCACGAGGACCCTTCTTACGATCCGAACGACTTCTCTTCAGGCAAGATGACCGAACCCCGATAACATTACTATCTTTGCCTATTGCTAGTAGTCTCGATCTTTAGTTTTGCCTCGATGCCCATGATCTTCTTGTCAGCCTCCTACTTGTAGCCAATTGCCATGTTTAACCAACCTACCTATGCAAACCGTTGCTTGGCTAAGTACGCTTCGCTCAGCCCTTCTTATAGCATTGTTAGTTGCAGGTGAAGATCGAAGATGATTTGCTTCATGTTGAAGTTTGGTTGGGTTATATCACACTATATAAATGCTTAAAATGAAATCATCTATATATTGGCAAGGGTGGAAGGCTAAGCCTTTTGCTTGGTGATTTGTTCCACTCCTGCCGTTAGGATCCGTATAATCCGGTATTATGTTCCTTGATTATGCGTTCCTAACACGGTTGGGGTGTATGGGACCCCCTCGATAAACCGCTAAGTGCTAAGTCTTTTCCAGCAAATCCCAACTTTGGTACTTTTTGCCTAATAACAAACTAAACTTGCATAGGGAGTAATTAACCCTCTTTCTTAATCAACAACCCCGGGCCAGTGCTCCACATGAGTGTTGGTCCGAAACGAGCGGACTGCGGGGCCGCCTTGGGGCAACCTGAGGTATCTGGCAAACACCTGTAGGACGTCTCATCCGGTCGTGTCCTGAGACTTAGATACGCGCGGCTACTATCAGAGTGTCGACACGCCGGGAGGATTTGCTGGATTAGCCTTACCTTAGCTCGGTATATCTTGAGCACGGGATTCCGAGGATACTCGGGTCTTCCCACTTTGGAGTTGCGACTCCACGGATCGTGGGCTTGTAATGGGTCAAGTTGGAACACCCCTGCAGGGTTTGAACTTTCGAAAGCCGTGCCCGCGGTTATGTGGCAGATGGGAGCTTGTTAATTCCGGTTGTAGATAACTTGACACAATGTTACTAATACACTACCCGCGTGTGTTCCGTGACTGTCAATTTCCGAATAGGGATTCGGGAGTTGAACACGGAGGGGTTATGATTGTGGAGCTTGTAGCTAGGATCACTTCGTGATCACTTCTCGCCGAGGCCTTCTCTTCTCGCTCTCACTTACGTAAGCTAGATGCTAGTTGCTGCTGCAGACTTATTCTTTTCTTCAGCCTTATCCTCACCCAAAGGCTTTGATAGTTCTGTTACCCGGAGACGGGATTGCTGAGTCCTCTGTGGCTCACAGTTACTTCACACACCAGATGCAGGTCCAGCTGTGAGCTATCCAGGTGATGGCACCGAGCTGGATTGGGAGTACGACGAGGAGCGTAGTCGATACTATGTGCGCTACCCGGACGATCAGTAGTGGAGTCTCTTACTAGGATTCGATCCGCCTGTGGTTTATTTATCTGAGTTTGGTACTTTGACATTTGGCTTTTGCCCTTAGAGGGTTGTGATGTTCTTAATGTATGATGTTTGAGACTTGTACTGTAATTCTGTGACGTGGCGAGTGTAAGCCAACTATTTTCAGTTTACTATCCCCTCTTTTACATGAGTTGTGCAAAGATTACCAAACTTGAGATCATTCTAGGATGGAATTATGCCTTTAAGTCGTGCCTCGACACGTAGGAGGTATAACTCCATCCTGGGCATTACAAGTTGGTATCAGAGCCTTCTCCGACCTAGGAGCCCCCACTGTTTGATCGAACCGTTGACGGTCGAGTCTAGGCACACACTGAAAACTTTTTGAGTCCTATATTATATCGGAGAGTAGGATTTCTTTGCTTCTCATCCCCTTTCTCTCTAGTGAGGACTCCTGACGTCTACTCTTGTCTCTCCTATCTTCAAAATTTGCACAAATTTTTTTTAGGAATCCCGCGAGTATTCTGGGATTGTTTCGATGTTCTTGTGACAAGGATATTGTTCCCGATGCCTCCTGTTACCGAGGAGTTGAGCTTCGGGGTATCATTGTAACAAGCATATCGCGGCAGTACTAAATACTTAAGACGGCCGACATCGAAAATCTCCCCTATACGGCCAGTGGCAAGATAACCCCGACATCACCCAGTACTGGGGAGGTAGTTCGGGAGTATTGCCATAGCTTGTTATAGTGGATGCTTTTCGAAGGTCCGAGGTACACAGTTTCCGAAAAGACTGGTTATGTGTTGAAGGATGGATACACCTGGATGTAGGTTAGAGTTGATTGCGCGGTGCTTCCCGTGTATCCCCAACACCTGATTGCATAACTGGAATCTTTCGGAAATCTATAGGTGGGTTTTATCCAGTAGATCATAGGCATTCTTCCAACGAATGCAGGTTAGTGAGTTCGGGGTTCGACATTGAGTGAAGGGGTTATATGACCGACGTTACTATCAGGAGTTGCATCTTAAAGGGTCCTTGGCTATGCTGATCCGGGGATTGCAAAACCTTTTCGTAACGCGTTCATGTGCTTTCAGCACAAAGATGTTAGAACGAAACTCCTCTCTTGTGTTTGTTCCTTTCCGTACCTTGTTCTTTACTTATTTTATCCTTTTGTTCCCTATGTGGCTTCTCGTGAAGACTGATGTTATCATTTAACTGAGAATATCATTCGTTCCTCTTGTTCGGATGATTTCATTCGTTCTTATTGTTCGAATGATTATTGTGAAGACTTGTTGCAATTCATTCCATTGATTCAGCTTATTCCTTTTGTCAATCAATTGCTGATTCGTGGTCATCTCTTACAGGATGGCTCCGAAAAGGGTTCCGAATGCTAACCCAGAGGGTGAAGAGGTTCCAGAACGTCCTCCTTCCCCTCCTCCTCCGCCTGAGGCTTGGAGAGCAATTATGCAGACTACAGCTCAGAACACTCAGTTGATGATGCAGATGATGCAGCAGATGCAAACTATGCAAGCTAATCAGGGTGTTCCAGTGAACCAAGGCAACTTCTTCCAGCAGCACCATGCTACCCTCAACCAGTTCTTGGCCAACAATCCTAAAGCTTTCAGTTACTGTGTCGACCCTCTTGATGCTGCAGATTGGCTAACCGATATCAAGAAGCATTTTGAGTGCAGTAACGTGAAGGAAGATGACTATGTGAAGTTTGCAGCCTTCCAACTGAAAGATCAAGCAGCTGACTGGTGGCAGCAGTACAAAGACTCAAGGCCGGGTCAAGTGATCTCTTGGGAGAATTTCTGCAAGGATTTCCGCTCGCATCACATTCCTACAAGTGTTATCGAGGGTATGCGTGAGCAATTCCGCAACCTCAAGCAGGGCTCCATGTCAGTCTATCAGTATAATGTCAAGTTCCAAAACCTCGCTCGCTATGCAAAGCAAGACATTCCTGATGCCAAGAGTAAAATCTATCAGTTCCGTGGAGGTCTCAAAGATGAACTTCAGCTTGCTCTCACTTTGTTCGAGCCAGACGAATTCGATAAGTTCTATAACATGGCTTTGAAACAAGAAGCAGCTCAGCTCAAGATGGAGGCTTCTAAGAAGAGAATTCGAGATGCTGTTCACTCTTCCTCATCGTCTCAGTTGGCTGCGAAACAACAGAAATTCTGGCTTCCTCCTCCTCCAGTGATTCGAGCTCCTTACAACAACTCCAACAACTTCAACAACTCCAACAACAAGAACTCTAGTGGTCGTGGTTTCTCCCACCCACCCAACCCGAGCAACCAGTCAAAGAAGCAGTTTCAGTCTCAAGGCTCCAAGTCCAGTGGCTCTCATTTCCGTCCTCTCTCTAAAGTGGTGTGCAACAAGTGTGGCCAGAAGGGTCATTATGCCAACAGATGTCCGAATCCGAAGCGTCTTCCACCTCCTCCACCTATGAGTTCAGCTATTGTCAGGCATGATCCAAAGTCTGCAAGGGTCAATCTGATGAATGCAGCACAAGCGGAGGCTTCTTCTGATGTCATTTTGGGTAACCTTCCAGTGAACTCTTTTCCAGCTAAAGTGTTATTTGATTCGGGTGCTTCACATTCTTTCATGTCATTCCCTTTTGCATCCAAGTATAATGTGGGCACCATGGCCTTGCCAAGGGAGTTGCAAGTGATTTCTCCGGGAAGATGCATGACTTCTAGATTATATGCTCCGGATGTTTCTATTCGCATGGGTGATTATCGATTTTTGGCTTCTCCGGTGATTCTTGGTCATTCTGACATCGACCTCATTCTCGGAATGGATTGGCTTTCTCAGCATGATGCTCACATTGATTCTGCTCAAAAGGAAGTCAAGATGACTCATTCTGATGAAGATGTGATTATCTTCGCCTCCAGGGATAATACTATTCGGCTTTTCTCTCTTAATGATAAGGGCGAAATTAATGCCATAGAGCAAATTCCAGTGGTGAACGAATATCAAGACGTCTTTCCAGAAGAACTTCCAGGCATGCCTCCACACCGTCAGGTGGAGTTTGTCATTGAAATCGAGCCGGGCACTGAACCTGCTTGCCGGCGTCCATACAAGCTCTCTCCGGATGAATTGAAGGAATTGAAGAAGCAGCTTGATAAGCAGGAGAGTATGGGTCTCATCAGACCGAGTACATCTCCGTGGGGCTGTGGCGTCTTATTTGTCAAGAAGAAAGATGGCACGGAGCGTCTCTGTGTTGACTACCGGCCATTGAATAAGAAGACGATTAAGAACAAGTATCCGCTCCCCAACATCAACGAACTCTTTGAGCAGCTCAAAGGAGGTAAAGTGTTCTCTAAGCTTGACCTCCGAATGGGCTATCATCAAATTCGCATTCGCGAGGAAGACATTCCCAAGACGGCCTTCAGAATGAGCTACGGTTCATATGAGTATACCGTCATGTCCTTCGGTCTCGCCAATGCTCCTCCTACCTTTTCAAGGATGATGCATTACATCTTCAACCCCTATACTGGAGAGTTCGTGCTTGTGTATCTGGATGATATTCTGGTGTTTTCCAAGAATGAAGAAGATCACGAAAAGCACTTGCGTCTGGTTCTTGATCGACTCCGAGAGCATAAATTCTATGCCAAGTTCTCCAAGTGCGAGTTTTGGCTTGATAAGGTTTTGTACCTGGGCCACATCATCTCAGCTGACGGTATTGCGGTTAATCCCGAGAAAGTTGAAGCAATTGTCAACTGGGAAGCTCCTCAGAACGTCAAGCAGCTCCGCAGTTTTCTGGGTCTTGCCAGCTATTGCAGAAGGTTTGTTGAGAACTTCTCCAAGATTGCCAAGCCTCTTTCCAACCTGCTTCAGAAGAATGTCAAATACTTTTGGTCTCCCGAGTGTGAAGTGGCATTCAAAACCCTCAAAGAGAAGCTTGTCTCTGCTCCAGTTCTGACTCCTCCGGATGAAACCAAGCCCTATGAAGTATTCTGTGATGCTTCTCTTCAAGGTCTTGGTGGTGTGCTTATGCAAGATAAGAGAATTGTGGCATATACTTCTCGGCAGCTCAAGCCAAGTGAGAAGAACTATCCCACACATGATCTCGAGCTAGCAGCTGTGGTACATGCTCTGATTACGTGGAGACATCTGTTGTTGGGCAGAAAGGTCGACATCTTCACTGATCACAAGAGCTTGAAGTACATCTTCACACAGCCGCATCTGAACCTCCGCCAGACTCGTTGGGTCGAAATGATCCAAGAGTACAACCCCAGCATTGAATACACTCCAGGCAAGGCGAATGTGATTGCAGATGCTTTGAGCAGAAAGGCATATTGCAACAGCCTTCTTATCAAGCCGTACCAGCCTGAGCTTTGTGAAGCATTCAGGAAGCTCAACCTTCAAGTTGTTCCGCAGGGTTTTCTTGCAAATCTCCAAATTGCTCCTACCTTGGAAGATCAAGTCCGTCAGGCCCAGCTCAGTGATACCATGGTGAAGAAGGTGAAACATGGGATTGCAAAGGGCACTCCAAAATACAAGTGCTTCCGTGTTGATGAGAGAGATACTTTGTTCTTCGAGGACAGACTCGTTGTTCCCAAAGGTGATCTCAGGAAGCTCATAATGGAAGAAGCTCATGATTCTCTCCTTTCCATTCATCCTGGCAGTTCCAAGATGTACCAAGACCTCAAGCAATCTTACTGGTGGACACGCATGAAAAGGGAGATTGCCCAATTCGTGAATGAATGTGATGCATGCAGAAGAGTGAAAGCAGAACATCAACGTCCAGCCGGTCTTCTCCAACCTCTTCCTATCCCCGAGTGGAAGTTCGACCACATTGAAATGGACTTCGTCACTGGCTTTCCTAAATCCAAGCGAGGCAATGATGCTATCTTTGTGGTGATTGACAAGCTTACCAAAGTCGCTCACTTTCTTCCAGTCAAAGAATCAATCAATGCAGCTCAACTTGCAGAGTTGTACACTTCCAGAATTGTGTCCCTACATGGCATTCCTCAAGTTATATCCTCAGACCGTGGCAGCTTGTTCACATCAAGGTTCTGGGACTCCTTTCAGTCCGCCATGGGCACTAAGATCAGGTTCAGCACTGCCTTTCACCCTCAGACTAGTGGTCAAGTCGAGCGTGTGAATCAAATTCTAGAAGACATGCTCAGAGCCTGTGTCATCTCCTTCGGCATGAAATGGGAAGACTGCCTTCCATTTGCCGAGTTCTCTTACAACAACAGCTTTCAAGCAAGTGCAGGCAAAGCACCGTTTGAAATTCTATATGGCAGAAAGTGCCGTACCCCTCTCAACTGGTCTGAAACAGGCGAACGCCAACTTCTTGGCAATGACTTGATCTCAGAAGCCGAAGAAATGTGCAAAGTCATACGTGAGAATCTCAAGGCCGCTCAGTCGCGTCAGAAGAGCTACTATGACGGCAAGCATCGTGATTTGGCTTTCGACATCGGTGATCATGTCTATCTCCGAGTTTCTCCGATGAAAGGAACCCAAAGATTCGGTATCAAAGGAAAACTTGCTCCTAAACACGTCGGGCCTTTCAAGATTCTTGGCAAAAGAGGCGATCTAGCCTATCAGCTCGAGCTCCCTTCCAACTTTGCAAATGTTCATGATGTCTTCCATGTGTCTCAACTTCGCAAATGCTTCAAGGCACCTGAGCGCATGATTCCGTTTGAGGAGATTGATCTCCAACAAGACCTTTCCTACCGAGAGCATCCAGTTGCCATTCTCGAAGAAACCGAACGCAAGACTCGCAACAAGTCCATCAAGTTTCTGAAAGTCAAGTGGTCACATCACACAGACCGAGAAGCTACCTGGGAACGAGAAGATCATCTTCGTTCCGAGTACCCTTCCTTTTTCCAGTCCTAGATCTCGGGACGAGATCTTTTTGTAGTAGAGGAGAGTTTGTAATGCCCCGGATGTAATACTTTCCCTTTTGGGTATATAATATATCTCCGGCTTCATCTATTTCCATTCCGGGTTCTTTGTCTTTCGGGTTTTCGTTGTTTTGTTGTGTGGCATTCATTCATATCATGTAGACATGTGCATTGCATTGCATTTGTGTTGTCGGTTGCATCCGGTTCCGCGTGTCCCTTCCCGTTGTCCATTTCGCGTTCCGGAGCTCCCTCACGTGTCCGTGACGTCCCGTAGGCCTACTTTGTTGTTCGGGCGTTTTACGTTACCGGTGTGCCGCGAGGTTGTTGTGTGTGTTGTTGTTTTGTTGTGTGCAACCCGCCTCTCAAATCTCGTCTCGTTTGGACTCCGTTGACTATCCCATCCATTGTTCGTGTGGGTCCGAAGTGCCTTCACTTCGTGTCCCGGAAACATCCCTACTGCAGTCTTTTATCTCCGTCTAGGCCCTTTAATCTATCCCCGCGATCGGATCCGTCGGATCGCGATCGGAGGGCTCCTAGCGCCCCTAAACTCCCTCCTAACCCTAAAAACTGCTATATATAGACCCTAGTCTATTTTAGCATCTCTAGTTTCCTTCCCCATCTCCACCTCTTTTTTTCCTTTTTCCTTCTCAGATCCATTTCCTTTCCTAAAAATCCTCTTGGCAGATCCAGCCCCTCCTGGGATCGAACGCCGAGCCAGATCTCTCGATCGCTCAGGGTCAACGGCGCGGCGACCTCCCTCCGCTTCGATCGACTCCCAGATCGCCAGCTGGGTCCTGCCTTCGCAGGACCACATCCCCGCCGAGAGCCCACCCTCCAGGCTCCCGCGGCCCAGCGCGCCTCGTCTCCGCATCGCCAGCCTCCCGCATCGCTGCATCGCTCAGGGCCGTACACCGCCGAAGCCCGGGACCACTTCCCCGCGGCCCGCATCTCTCGTGCGGCCCAGTCATCAACCGCCCCGCGCCAGGCTTCTCCACCGCGCCCCTTCGGGCCTCCTCCCGTCGCCAGCTTGGGCCGCCGCCCCGCGGGCTCCCTTGCCCGTACCAAGCCGCCGCCTCCCGCCCAGCCGGGCTGTGCGCGCCACGGGCCACCTGGGCCAGCGCCAGCCAGGCGGGCTCCCGCGCCAGCCGGCGACAGGCCGCGCCGCCGGGCCGCGCCTTCCTCATCGCCGGGCCACCTCTGCCTCACCGCCCTGTGCCAGATCCTCCGCTCGCCGGGCCCATCTTCTTGTCCTCAGATCTGATCTGTGAGAAGGTTGAACCCTAGATCTTCTAAGTCTCTGTTTTTCTGTTCTGTAATGCTAAGTTTGACCTGCCGTAACTTTTACTGTGTTGCTCCGTTTTGCACGTGTGATATGTCCAGACGTTCGTGGAGATGTGCTCTACGTTTTACCTGTTGTTGTCATGCATGTTAGAGGTCATCTAGGTGCTTGTTTTGCTGTTGCAAGAGTGCATCATGATATAAACTGCTGTTATGTGTTATTTTTGTGCCACCTTTGCCATGTGTTATCTTTTAGCTCGTTTGTCCGAATGATGCAAATGACATGTCCACGTGTTCGTCGTGCCACGAACTACGTGTTTCTTGTGATAGGTTGCATGGTAGATTTATTATTGCCTTGTTATCATCGTTGCAAAGTGCCATGTTCATATGATGTGTTTTCACTTGTTATGAAATGCCATCTTGTTGAGCTCGTTGCAATCGTTGTGTTCACCTCAATGATGCATGCTTGTGTGTTTCGGGATCACCTTCATGTGCACTTTGATGAGGTGCTTACCCTTTGCCATGTTTAGTTTCGAGGTGACTTAAACATGCTCTTTTATATGCCATGATGATATTGTTGTTTTAGGACTTAGTGATTTTTCACTAAGTCTGAAATCTGTAACGTTCCGATGCCATGTTCGTGTGATGTTCTAGGACAAAGCATGTTAGTTTTAGAGTGGATCTTGATTGTTTCTTGTAGTATATATTGTTGTCTTTCCATTCATGTCCTCACATGTCCATTTGAGTGGCTGTAGCATGTTTATCTTTTGCTCTAAAGTTTCAATAAAATTCTGCTGCCAGAATTTTATTGTAAAGTTCAATATGTCCAAGATCATTGCTATTGATCCGTGACTCCGTTGGGGGTGCACTTTGGACTTAGTTGCTGTACTATATGTCTAGTTTGTGTTCATGTCCTTTGCCATGCTTTTGGGTGCTGTAGCTTAATTATTTTGAGCTCCGAAGATGCTATGTTGCTGTAATTTTCAGCTTTCGCTCAAATCTTGTTTCGGGCATAACTTTTAGCCCGTAACTCCGATTTCAGCGAATCTTATATCAAACTTGGTTGTTTTTCTGTGTAGATTAATAATATCAGATTTTGATCTTGTTTTGAGGTGTTTTGCTTGAGTGATGTTTTACGTGCTCCGTGTGCATCCTTAGTGCATCCATCATGCATTCATGTTTTTCGAGTGCGCATTGCATCTTGTTGATTGGTGCTTGGTGTGTTTGTTTTTGTTTAGAGCCGGAAGCTGAGACCGGGTACGAGGTTGAGCACGAGGTTTCCAACGAGGTTGAGCACGAGGACCCTTCTTACGATCCGAACGACTTCTCTTCAGGCAAGATGACCGAACCCCGATAACATTACTATCTTTGCCTATTGCTAGTAGTCTCGATCTTTAGTTTTGCCTCGATGCCCATGATCTTCTTGTCAGCCTCCTACTTGTAGCCAATTGCCATGTTTAACCAACCTACCTATGCAAACCGTTGCTTGGCTAAGTACGCTTCGCTCAGCCCTTCTTATAGCATTGTTAGTTGCAGGTGAAGATCGAAGATGCTTTGCTTCATGTTGAAGTTTGGTTGTGTTATATCACACTATATAAATGCTTAAAATGAAATCATCTATATATTGGCAAGGGTGGAAGGCTAAGCCTTTTGCTTGGTGATTTGTTCCACTCCTACCGTTAGGATCCGTATAAGCCGGTATTATGTTCCTTGATTATGCGTTCCTAACACGGTTGGGGTGTATGGGACCCCCTCGATAAACCGCTAAGTGCTAAGTCTTTTCCAGCAAATCCCAACTTTGGTACTTTTTGCCTAATAACAAACTAAACTTGCATAGGGAGTAATTAACCCTCTTTCTTAATCAACAACCCCGGGCCAGTGCTCCACATGAGTGTTGGTCCGAAACGAGCGGACTGCGGGGCCGCCTTGGGGCAACCTGAGGTATCTGGCATACACCTGTAGGACGTCTCATCCGGTCGTGTCCTGAGACTTAGATACGCGCGACTACTATCAGGGTGTCGACACGCCGGGAGGATTTGCTGGATTAGCCTTACCTTAGCTCGGTATATCTTGAGCACGGGATTCCGAGGATACTCGGGTCTTCCCACTTTGGAGTTGCGACTCCGCGGATCGTGGGCTTGTAATGGGTCAAGTTGGAACACCCCTGCAGGGTTTGAACTTTCGAAAGCCGTGCCCGCGGTTATGTGGCAGATGGGAGCTTGTTAATTCCGGTTGTAGATAACTTGACACAATGTTACTAATACACTACCCGCGTGTGTTCCGTGACTGTCAATTTCCGAATAGGGATTTGGGAGTTGAACACGGAGGGGTTATGATTGTGGAGCTTGTAGCTAGGATCACTTCGTGATCACTTCTCGCCGAGGCCTTCTCTTCTCGCTCTCACTTACGTAAGCTAGATGCTAGTTGCTGCTGCAGACTTATTCTTTTCTTCAGCCTTATCCTCACCCAAAGGCTTTGATAGTTCTGTTACCCGGAGACGGGATTGCTGAGTCCTTTGTGGCTCACAGTTACTTCACACACCAGATGCAGGTCCAGCTGTGAGCTATCCAGGTGATGGCACCGAGCTGGATTGGGAGTACGACGAGGAGCGTAGTCGGTACTATGTGCGCTACCCGTACGATCAGTAGTGGAGTCTCTTACTAGGATTCGATCCGCCTGTGGTTTATTTATCTGAGTTTGGTACTTTGACATTTGGCTTTTGCCCTTAGAGGGTTGTGATGTTCTTAATGTATGATGTTTGTGTTGGGGAACGTTGCATGGGAAACAAAAAATTTTCCTACGTTCACCAAGATCAATCTAGGAGATGCATCTACGAGGGGAGAGTTGGATCCACATACCCTTGTAGATCGCTAAGCGGAAGCGTTCAAGAACGCGGTTGATGGAGTCGTACTCGCCGCGATTCAGATCGCCGAAGATCCTAGCACCGAAGCAATGGTGCCTCCGCGTTCTTCACACGTACAGCTCGGGGACGTCTCCTCCTTCTTGATCCAGCAAGGGGGAAAGAGAGGTTGATGGAGACACCGGCAGCACGACGGCGTGGTGGAGATGGTGGTGGAGGATTCCAGCAGGGCTTCGCCAAGCACCGCGGGAAAACGAAGATTGTTATGGGAGAGGGAGGGCAGCACCGAGGCACGAACGTGTGTGGCTGCCCTCCCTCTGCCTCTCTTTATATAGGGGGAGTAGAGGGGAGGGGGGCGCCCTAGGGTTTACCCCTAGGGGCGGCGGCCAAGGGGAGGTGGGAGGGGGCGGCGCCCCAGGGTTAGGGTTCCCCCCCCCCAAGTGCCTTGCCCCCCAAGCCTAGGGGGGTGCGGCAGCCCTAGGGGGGGCCAGCCCCCCTTGCGCATGAGGAGAGGGCCCAGGGGGGGGGCGCAAAGCCCTATGAGGGCTGTTGTGTCCCCCTTTGTGGCCCATTAGGCCCGAAACTCCTTCCGGGACCCCCGAAACCCTTTTCGGTCATCCGCCGTCTTCCCGATACTCCCCGGAACACTTCCGGACTCCGAACACTCTCATCCTATATATCAATCTTCGTCCCCGGACCATTCCGGAGACCCTCGTCACGTCCGGGATCTCATCCGGGACTCCGAACAACCTTCGGTAACCATGCACTGTTCTCACTAACAACCCTAGCGTCACCGAACCTTAAGTGTGTAGACCCTGCGGGTTCGGAAACTATGCAGACATGACCGAGACACTCCCAGGCCAATAACCAATAGCGGGATCTGGATACCCATATTGGTTCCCACACGTTCCTCGATGATCTCATCGGATGAACCACGATGTCAATGATTCAGGCAATCCCGTATACAGTTCCCTTTGTCTCGTCGGTATGTTACTTGCCCGAGATTCGATCGTCGGTATCTCTATACCTAGTTCAATCTCGTTACCGGCAAGTCTCTTTACTCGTTATCGTAATACATAATCCCGTGACTAACTACTTAGTCACTTTGAGCTCATTGAGATGACGTATTACCGAGTGGGCCTGGAGATACCTCTCCGTCACACGGAGTGACAAATCCCAATCTCGATCCATGTCAACTCAACAGACACCTTCGGAGATACCTGTAGAGTACCTTTATAGTCACCCAGTTACGTTGCGACGTTTGGCACACACAAAGCACTCCTACGGTGTCAGTGAGTTACATGATCTCATGGTCATAGGAACTTATACTTGACATGCAGAAAACTATAGCGATAACTGATACGATCAAAAGCTATGTTTAACGTTTGGGTCTCGTCCATCACATCGTTCTCCTAATGATGTGATCCCGTTATCAAATGACAACTCATGTCTATGACCTGGAAACCGCGGTCATCTTTGATCAACGAGCTAGTCCTGAAGAGGCTTACTAGGGACACAAAGTTTGTCTATTTATCCACACATGTATTTGAGTTTCCAATCAATACAATTATAGCATGGATAATAAACGATTATCATGAACAAGGAAATATAATAATAACTCTTTTATTATTGCCTCTAGGGCATATTTCCAACAGTCTCCCACTTGCACTAGAGTCAATAATCTAGCATTACAAGGTAATGAACCTAACACCCATAGAGTCTTGGTGTTGATCATGCTTAGCCCGTGGAAGAGGCTTAGTCAACGGATCTGCAACATTCAAATCCGTGTGTACTTTGCAAATGCTTATGTCCTCCTCCTTGACTGAATCGCGGATGGAATTGAAGCGTCGCTTTATGTGTCTGGTCCTCTTGTGAAACCTTGGTTCCTTGGCTAGAGCAATGGCACCAGTGTTGTCACAGAACAGAGTCATTGGGTTTAGTGCACTAGGCACAACTCCAAGATCTGTCATGAACTCCTTCATCCAGACACCTTCCTTTGCCGCCTCCGAGGCAGCTATGTACTCCGCTTCGCATGTAGAATCGGCTACCACGCTCTGCTTGGAACTGCACCAGCTCACCGCTCCCCCGTTGAGAATATATACGTATCCGGTTTGAGACTTAGAGTCATCCGGATCAGTGTCAAAGCTTGCATCGACATAACCCTTTACGACGAGCTCTTGATCACCTCCATAAACGAGAAACATCTCCTTAGTCCTTTTCAGGTACTTTAGGATATTCTTGACCGCTGTCCAGTGATCCATACCAGGATTACTTTGAAACCTTCCGGCCATACTTATGGCAAGGCTGACATCTGGTCTTGTGCACAGCATTGCATACATGATAGAGCCTATGGCTGAAGCATAGGGGACGACACTCATCTTTTCTCTATCTTCCGCAGTCACTGGGCATTGAGTCTTACTCAACTTTGTACCTTGCAATACCGGCAAGAACCCCTTCTTGGATTGATCCATTTTGAACTTGTTCAAAACTTTATCAAGGTATGTACTTTGTGAAAGTCCTATCAAGCGTCTTGATCTATCTCTATAGATCTTGATGCCCAATATGAAAGCAGCTTCACCGAGATCCTTCATCGAAAAACTCTTGTTCAAATACCCCTTCACGCTATCCAAAAATTCTATATTGTTTCCAATCAGCAATATGTCATCCACATATAATATTAGAAACGCTATAGAGCTCCCACTCACTTTCTTGTAAATACAAGCTTCATTATAAACTTGTACAAACCCAAACGCTTTGATCACCTCATCAAAGCGAAGATTCCAACTCCGAGATGCTTGCACCAGCCCATAAATGGAACGCTGGAGCTTGCATACTTTGTCAGCATTCTCTGGATCGACAAAACCTTCCGGTTGCATCATATACAACTCTTCCTTAAGAAAACCGTTAAGGAACGCCGTTTTGACATCCATCTGCCAAATTTCATAATCGAAATATGCAGCTATCGCTAACATGATTCGGACGGATTTAAGCATCGCTACGGGTGAGAAAGTCTCATCGTAGTCAATTCCTTGAACTTGTGAAAAACCCTTTGCCACAAGTCGAGCTTTATACACGGTGACATTACCGTCAGCGTCCGTCTTCCTCTTAAAAATCCATTTATTCTGAATGGCCTTCCGCCCTTCAGGTAATACTTCCAAAGTCCATACTTTGTTTTCATACATGGATCCCATCTCGGATTTCATGGCCTCTAACCATTTGTCGGAATCCGGGCCCACCATCGCTTCTCCATAGTTCATAGGTTCACCGTTGTCTAACAACATGACCTCCAAGACAGGGTTACCATACCACTCAGGTGCAGTGCGTACCCTTGTCGACCTACGAGGTTCGGTAGTAACTTGATCAGAAGTTTCTTGATCATCATCATTGGCTTCCTCTTCAACCGCTGCAGGCTCCACAAAAACATCTTTCTGTGCTGCGCAACTCTCTGGTTGAAGCAGAGGTTCAATAACCTCATCAAGTTCTACCTTCCTCCCACTCAATTCTTTCGAGAGAAACTCTTTCTCGAGAAAGGACCCGTTCTTAGCGACAAACACTTTGCCCTCGGATCTGAGATAGAAGGTGTACCCAACCGTCTCTTTTGGGTATCCTATGAAGACACATTTGTCCGCTTTGGGTTCGAGCTTTTCTGGCTGAAGCCTTTTGATATAAGCATCGCAACCCCAAACTTTGAGAAAAGACAACTTAGGTTTCTTACCAAACCATAGTTCATACGGTGTTGTCTCAACGGACTTAGATGGAGCCCTATTTAAAGTGAATGCAGCTGTCTCTAACGCATATCCCCAGAACGATAGTGGCAAATCGGCAAGAGACATCATAGAACGCACCATATCTAATAGGGTTCGATTACGACGTTCGGACACACCATTACGCTGTGGTGTTCCAGGTGGCGTCAACTGTGAAACAATTCCACATTTTCTTAAGTGATTGCCAAACTCATAACTCAGATATTCTCCCCCTCGATCAGATCGTAGGAACTTGATCTTCTTGTTACGATGATTTTCAACTTCACTCTGAAATTGCTTGAACTTTTCAAAAGTTTCAGACTTATGCTTCATTAAGTAAATATACCCATATCTACTTAAGTCGTCGGTGAAGGTGAGAAAATAACGATATCCACTGCGCGCCGTGACACTCATCGGACCACACACATCAGTATGTATGATTTCCAATAAGTCACTTGCCCGTTCCATTGTCCCTGAAAACGGGGTTCTAGTCATCTTGCCCATGAGGCACGGCTCGCATGTGTCAAGTGATTCAAAATCAAGAGACTCCAAAAGTCCATCAGCATGGAGCTTCCTCATGCGTTTCACGCCGATATGACCCAGACGGCAGTGCCACAAGAAAGTGGTATTATCATTATCAACTCTACATCTTTTGGCATCAATGTTATGAACATGTGTATCATCACTATCGAGATTCAATAAGAATAAACCCCTCACTTCGGGTGCATGACCATAAAAGATATTACCCATATAAATAGAACAACCTTTATTCTCTGATTTAAATGAGTAACCGTCTCGCATCAAACAAGATCCAGATATAATGTTCATGCTTAACGCAGGCACTAAATAACAATTATTCAGGTTCATAACTAATCCCTATGGTAATAGAAGAGCGAGCGTGCCGACGGCGATCACATCAACCTTGGAACCATTTCCCACGCGCATCGTCACTTCGTCCTTCGCCAGCCTCCGTTTATTCCGCAGTTCCTGTTTAGAGTTGCAAATGTGAGCAACCGAACCGGTATCAAATACCCAGGCACTACAACGAGAGTTGGTAAGGTACACATCAATAACATGTATATCACATATACCTTGCTTGTTGTTGTTGTTGGCCCCCTTCTTGTCTGCCAGATACTTGGGGCAGTTCCGCTTCCAGTGGCCGTTCCCCTTGCAATAGAAACACTCAGTCTCTGGCTTGGGCCCAGCCTTGGGTTTCTTCACTGGATGAGCAACTGCCTTGCCTCCCTTCTTAGAGTTACCCTTCTTGCCCTTGCCATTCTTCTTGAAACTGGTGGTTTTATTGACCATCAACACTTGATACTCCTTCTGGATGTCTGCCTCAGCGACTTTCAGCATCGAAAATAGCTCGGCGATGGTTTTGTTCATCCCTTGCATGTTATACTGCTGCACGAAGCTCTTGTAGCTAGGCGGGAGTGACTGGAGAATTCTGTCAATGATAGCCTCCTCCGGGAACACAAGTCCCAGATCAGCTATGCGGGTATAGTACCCAGACATCTTCAGTAAGTGCTCACTGACAGACGAGTTCTCCTCCATCTTGCAAGCAAAGAATTTATCGGTGGTCTCATACCTCTCGATCTTGGCATTCTTTTCAAAGATGAACTTCAACTCCTGGAACATCTCATATGCTCCATGACGTTCAAAACGCCTTTGAAGTCCTCCTTCCAAGCTATACAATATGGCACACTGCACTACTGAGTAGTCATCCGAACGCGACTGCCAGGCGTTCATAACGTCCGCAGAGGCCTGAGGAGCGGGGGGTTCACCTAGCGGTGCATTTAAGACATAAACCTTTTGGGCAGCTGTGAGGATGATCCTCAGATTGCGGAGCCAGTCCACAAAGTTGCTCCCATCATCTTTCAGTTTAGCTTTCTCTAGGAACGCATTAAAATTCAGGGGAGCTACTGCGCGAGCCATCTACAACAAAAGATTTGCAAAGACATTTTAGACTATTGTTCATGATAAGTGAGTTATTACCTAATCAAATTATTTATAACTCCCACTCAAATTGACATCCCTCTGGTCATTCGAGCGTGACATGATCCAGATCCACCAACCCAAGTCCGATCATCACGTGAGATGAGGTGGTGTCAATGGTGAACATCTACATGTTGATCATATCTACTATATGACTCATGCTCGACCTTTCGGTCTTCCGTGTTCCCAGGCCATGTCTGTACATGCTAGGCTCGTCAAGTCTAACCCGAGTGTTCTGCATGTGCAAAACTGGCTTGCACCCGTTGTATGCGAACGTAGAGTCTATCACACCCGATCATCACGTGGTGCTTCGAAACGACGAACCTTCGCAACGGCGCACACTCGGCGGGAACACAATTTTATCTTGAAATTTTAGTGAAGGATCATCTTATAATGCTACCGTCGTCCTAAGCAAAATAAGATGCATAAAAGGATTAACATCACATGCAAATCATAAGTGACATGATATGGCCATCAACTCGTGCTTTTGATCTCCATCTCCAAAGCACCGGCATGATCTCCATCGTCACCGGCGCCACACCATGATCCCCATCATCATGATCTCCATCATCGTGTCGCCATCGGGGTTGTCGCGCGCCCACCATGCTCTTACTACTATTGCTACCGTTTAGCGATAAAGTAAAGCATTACAAAACGCTTAATGATTGACACGCAGGTCATACAAAAATTAAAGACAACCCTATGGCTCCTGCCGGTTGCCGTATACATCGACATGCAAGTCGATATTAACTATTACAACATGATCATCTCATACATCAAATATATTTCATCATGTCATTGGCCATATCATATCACATACATACCCTGCAAAAACAAGTTAGACGTCCTCTAATTTGTTGTTGCATGTTTTACGTGGCTGCTATGGGTATCTAGCAAGAACGCTTCTTACCTACGCAAAGCCACAACGGTGATATTTAAGTTGCTATTTAACCTTCTACAAGGACCGCCTTGTTCTGTTCCGATTCAACTAAGATAGGAGAGACAGACACCCGCCAGCCATCTTATGCAACAAAAGTCACATGTCTGTCGATGGAACCGGTCTCATGTACGTGGACATGTAAAGTTGGTCCGGGCCGCTTCATCCCATAATACCGCTGAATCAAGAAAGACTAAGGAGGGAAGCAATCTAAACATCAACGTCCACAAACCCTTTTGTGTTCTACTCGTGAAAGCATCTACGCAAGATCCTAGCTCTGATACCACTGTTGGGGAAACGTTGCATGGGAAACAAAAATTTTTCCTACGTTCACCAAGATCAATCTAGGAGATGCATCTACGAGGGGAGAGTTGGATCCACATACCCTTGTAGATCGCTAAGCGGAAGCGTTCAAGAACGCGGTTGATGGAGTCGTACTCGCCGCGATTCAGATCGCCGAAGATCCTAGCACCGAAGCAACGGTGCCTCCGCGTTCTTCACACGTACAGCTCGGGGACGTCTCCTCCTTCTTGATCCAGCAAGGGGGAAGGAGAGGTTGATGGAGACACCGGCAGCACGACGGCGTGGTGGAGATGGTGGTGGAGGATTCCAGCAGGGCTTCGCCAAGCACCGCGGGAAAACGAAGATTGTTATGGGAGAGGGAGGGCAGCACCGAGGCACGAACGTGTGTGGCTGCCCTCCCTCTGCCTCTCTTTATATAGGGGGAGTAGAGGGGAGGGGGCGCCCTAGGGTTTACCCCTAGGGGCGGCGGCCAAGGGGAGGTGGGAGGGGGCGGCGCCCCAGGGTTAGGGTTCCCCCCCCCAAGTGCCTTGCCCCCCAAGCCTAGGGGGGTGCGGCAGCCCTAGGGGGGGCCAGCCCCCCTTGCGCATGAGGAGAGGGCCCAGGGGGGGCGCACAGCCCTATGAGGGCTGTTGTGTCCCCCTTTGTGGCCCATTAGGCCCGAAACTCCTTCCGGGACCCCCGAAACCCTTTTCGGTCATCCGCCGTCTTCCCGATACTCCCCGAAACACTTCCGGACTCCGAACACTCTCATCCTATATATCAATCTTCATCCCCGGACCATTCCGGAGACCCTCGTCACGTCCGGGATCTCATCCGGGACTCCGAACAACCTTCGGTAACCATGCACTGTTCTCACTAACAACCCTAGCGTCACCGAACCTTAAGTGTGTAGACCCTGCGGGTTCGGAAACTATGCAGACATGACCGAGACACTCCCAGGCCAATAACCAATAGCGGGATCTGGATACCCATATTGGTTCCCACACGTTCCTCGATGATCTCATCGGATGAACCACGATGTCAAGGATTCAGGCAATCCCGTATACAGTTCCCTTTGTCTCGTCGGTATGTTACTTGCCCGAGATTCGATCGTCGGTATCTCTATACCTAGTTCAATCTCGTTACCGGCAAGTCTCTTTACTCGTTACCGTAATACATAATCCCGTGACTAACTACTTAGTCACTTTGAGCTCATTGAGATGATGTATTACCGAGTGGGCCCGGAGATACCTCTCCGTCACACGGAGTGACAAATCCCAGTCTCGATCCATGTCAGCTCAACAGACACCTTCGGAGATACCTGTAGAGTACCTTTATAGTCACCCAGTTACGTTGCGACGTTTGGCACACACAAAGCACTCCTACGGTGTCAGTGAGTTACATGATCTCATGGTCATAGGAACTTATACTTGACATGCAGAAAACTATAGCGATAACTGATACGATCAAAAGCTATGTTTAACGTTTGGGTCTCGTCCATCACATCATTCTCCTAATGATGTGATCCCGTTATCAAATGACAACTCATGTCTATGACCTGGAAACCGCGGTCATCTTTGATCAACGAGCTAGTCCTGAAGAGGCTTACTAGGGACACAAAGTTTGTCTATTTATCCACACATGTATTTGAGTTTCCAATCAATACAATTATAGCATGGATAATAAACGATTATCATGAACAAGGAAATATAATAATAACTCTTTTATTATTGCCTCTAGGGCATATTTCCAACAGTTTGAGACTTGTACTGTAATTCTGTGACGTGGCGAGTGTAAGCCAACTATTTTCAGTTTACTATCCCCTCTTTTACATGAGTTGTGCAAAGATTACCAAACTTGAGATCATTCTAGGATGGAATTATGCCTTTAAGTCGTGCCTCGACTCGTAGGAGGTATAACTCCATCCTGGGCATTACAGCTAGGGAGTAGTAAACAATGGGGAGGCAGTCTTGGATGCTCTGGTGAGCCACTGAAATGAGGAGGGAGGTGAAGAAGAGGGTGAAAACTGTTGTCCAGCAGTGTAAATTGGGGTTTTACCCCCTCCAATAATTGAGCTGAGGCCATAGAGAAGTTACTGGGGGTAGAGTATGATCAGGGGAAGGTGTGGTAGAAATTTGGGGTAAAGGGAAATAGTAAAAGAGGTTCAAACACTGGTTTTGGTAAATGACCAGAAGGTGTTTGATCAGGTTTTGGGGAGGCAAATGACCTCCACTTGACATGGGACTTAACAAGATCAAATGTCACACATAATTAGGCCTCTCCACCGAATTTGAGCTCATTTGGGCAAAGTGGCCAATGTAACTTTGGTGAACCCTATAAATCAACAGAAATGGTTTCACCATGTTTGAGTCAAGCAATTCATCTCCCCTTGATGCACCACTTGGGGTAGCATCATCATTTGGGGTTATGAATATGCCCACAAAGTTTGAGGCTCCAGATAAAAAGTTGACAATGTAAAGTTGTTCAAATTTGAATTTGAACAGAAGTGGTTTTGGGGTGATCTGATCAAGTTGCTCTATTCCAAATCTTGTGCCATTTGGTCTAAATGCCTTATTAGGCCATTCTAGCATGTGCACCAAATTTGAGAGCATTTGGACAAGTTTGGCAATGTAGAGTTGCTCAAACTTCAAATATGGACAGAATGGTTTTGAGGGGATTAAAGGATATTTCCTTGATCTTCAAGGCATGAGGCTTTGTAAGATCATCAAATATGTCATATATGACATGATAGAATTTCCCTGGAATTTTTGGAGAATATTTCCTTTGTAAATATTTCAAAATCTTGAAATATCTAGAAAGGGTTTTGGAAGGATTTTTCCAAAAGTTTGAACATGACCATGTGTTGAAACTCTTATATATGGACAATATATGTCCTATGAGTCTCCCTGAATTTTGGCAAATATTTTTGAAATGATTAAATAATTTTTCCCTATTAAAGACCATTTCTGGCCTTAAGAAAAAGCTTTTAAATAAAATATAAAAATAACTTTTAAAATTTTACTTTTGTGATTTCTAGGAGTCCTATACCTAATAAGATTCAAATATACTTTTTGAAAGATTTTTCACACCCTAAATAAGGTACTTGCAGTGCAAACCTCAATTCAGGGGTTTTTGGAAAACTAATTTTAGAAAACACCATTTGGCCAAAATATTTTTATAAGAAAATTCTATACTGGTCTATACACATGGCATGATCATTGGGAAAAGGTTTTGGGTCAAGGAGATGAAGTATAAGAGTTGGAGGATTTATTTGATTTTTAGAGCACTAGCAAACAACAGACAAAAGTCAAATCAAGCAAAGTCTAAAACACTCAAAAAGTTTTTGCAAATCCTCATTTTTAACATGGAAATTAGCTTAAGGAATGTGACATAAAAATCAGCGTGTGACAGGTACAAAGTTGTTCTATAAGTGTATAGGCAGCTTCAGCTTCTTCTGCATGTCAGAGCCTAAATGGGCAGTACGTTTTCTTGCATCAGTGCAACCATCGTTAAGCATGTAATTTATGGGGTGATACATATTCAGAGTTATAATAAGGGTGCTTACCAAAGACAGTAGTGGTCATAGCATTTATTTGATGCTTTAAGCCAGATAGCTCTTCTGCCACCGGTTTAAGGGCAGCCTCTGCGTCATCAGCCCTTTTCTTCAAAGCGATTTCTCTGTATCCCAATCCGCCCGCTCCTTCTAGAAGGTTCTTTTCAGTTTTTCCATACTTTCCAAAGCACTGGTCAACTCATCCTTGGCTTTGGAGGTTGCTGCTTGCTGGAACTTAAGGTTCTCTTGAAGGTCAGTGGTTTGAGATTCCTTCTGACTCAGATCAGTCTATAAAGCGACGTACATATCATCAGTTGGTGAATTATGTTGGAAGTCCCAAGCACATAACAAGTTATACACTTGGCACTTGGGGGCTAATGCATATTTGCTGTTATCAGAAGTTTTTTACAAGTCCCAAGCTCAATAAGTATTGTTCCTGGCACTTGGGGGCTAATGCATATTTGTTGTTATCAGAAGTTTTTTACAAGTCCCAAGCTCAATACAAGTATTGTTCCTGGCACTTGGGGGATAATGCATATTGGTTCACAGTAAAGTTACAGGACAAAAAAGTCCCGGTTCATCTTGAAAAGATAAACCGGCCCTTGGGGGCTACACAAGTGAAAAACTACAAATTTGATGTTCTGAAGTCCCGATTCATCTCGAAGAGATAAACCGGCCCTTGGGGGCTACAACGGAGCTGGTACAAGGAGTTGACGAAAAAAATAAACATTATTGTAGAAGTCAAGCAACATTTACCTCATATCGTTCCTTCATTAGTTTCACCAAACCGGCTTCATAGTCACGGCTTGTGTACATCCGGTTTAAATAGCCGGAGTGAAGGTTCTGGGCGCTAAGATGAGCATAGCTCGACAAATCGGCATTCCACTTGCCCTTATCCATACCAAAAACTTCCTCCTTGGCACTATGCTTTGACAAAGCGACGGGCTCACCAGGAGTGGTGTGGCCAAAACCAGTAATCATAACATCTTCTGTTGCATCAGCATCAACTTTGGTTGGGCTTGCCGGGTTATCACTGGCTCGGACTGGGCTATTCTGTTTGTCACCAAGATCCATTGGTGCAGCTTCTTGTTCAGTAAAAATATCATGATCCGGCGGTGGCGGGTCATCATGCAAGGCATCAGCATTTTCTTCTGCCAGCTCTGGAGTCTTCTCCGGTTCAGGGATTACATCACCATCAGCCGGTTTACTCAATTTGGCCTTCTTACTGGGTTTTGGCCTACTGAGAAAGATAAAGGTAAAAGTTAGTCCGTGGACTAAAACATAAAGTTAACAGAAAAATAAAAGCTCACCCAGGAACGGTCTTGAGAGGAGGAAGTTGTGTGGCCGTTGACTCGCCAGACGATGAATGCGGGGTTTCCTAATAGTTGGAATTAGATGAATTAAGAGGTTGTCGAAAATGGCCCGCTTTGTGATAAAGAACATCAGGTATGTATAAGACCTCTGATCGACGCTTCCGGGTTGGAGTATTTGGTAAACCGGTGGATGTAATTACTTGTCCGCTGTGCCGAGTTGTGCGGCGAGCTTCATGTTGCTGCTTCTTCAAAATAAAGTTTGGGTCCAAGTAAGCTAAAGGGTGAGAAAATCTTACTTTCCGGTTTGCTTGACAGATTTTCTATGTTGGCAGAGGATCTGAACTAGAGGAAAGGATAATTACCTCTACATCATCAGCTTGGATGCCTTCAACGTTTTCCTGAATATAACCATTGTCAATGAGGTGCAATAAAAGGAAGCCAAGGGAGTCAAGTTCTACCTTTGATGCCGGTTCATCATCCTCAATGTTTAACTCGGATGATTCAGCAGTTTTCTTTTTTACAGTATTCTTGATGGCCTTTGTCTTGGGGCGAGATACCTTTGACAGTTTATCTTGAGATTTCCTCTTCCAGAACAGATCATTACCCTGTCAGAAATTGGGGAGCTTTAGAAAGGATACTTAATAGATTGAAATAAAGCAAAAAGTTATAAGGATATTTACAGCTGGCGGTTTATTGGATTCGCAGAAGGGAGCCAGCCCAGTTTTGTTGCAGACAGCCACTGGTTCATCCAATATCTTCTTGAAAGATTCATTGATTTCATTTTCTGTTAGCAAAACCTCAGTATGACATTGAGGGTCTTTTGGGTCCCCTGTGTACCCGCACGTCAAAACGGGGCGCCGACTTAGAGGTAAAATGCTCCAAGAAATCCAGCAATGAACAAAGTCGATGCATGTTAAACCATTTGCAGTAAAGGACCAAAGTTTTGAAAGTTGTGGTGCATACATGGATCGCTCTTGGGCACTAAGTCGTTGGGGAAATGGATGATTATTGGAAAGCCGATGAGGATGATAACCCGGCAGAGGATTCTCACCAATTGGAGATGTATCTTGACAATAAAACCAAGTCTGGTTCCAATCTTTAGGATGACTATGATGCTTGGCTTGAGGGAAACTGTCATCTTTCCTTTTTTGAATGGACATCTCGCCAAGTTCGGTGTTAGGTCCATCCGTAAATTCCGTACGGCAGTTCAGGTGGAAGAAATCTCTAAACAACTCAACTGTGGGCTCCTCTTGCAAATAAGCCTCACATAATACTTGAAAATTACAAATATTGGACACAAAGTTTTGTCCAATATCTTGAGGGTGGATTTGGAATCTAGCCAGCACATCACGGAAGAATTTTGATCCGGGAGGGCTAAACCCTCGGGCTAAGTGATCAACAAATATAACTACGTCTCCATCTTTGGGTTCAGGAGGGTTTTCCGAACCATGGATTCTCCAATGGATGACATATTTTTTGGCTAAGGCGCCAACCTCAACTAAACCGTTTAGTTGTTCTTCAGTAACCCGAGACGGAACCCAGTTGCAGGAATAAAATTGCGTGGCTTGCTTTGCCATTTCAAAGGAAAAAGCTGAAATTAAAGATAAAGGCCGGTTTATGATTCACGGTTGACAGATATAAAACATCGACAAGTATTGAGGTATATACACAACATTAAACCTAAGCTAGATATTGGAAGTGTTATAAGGACAGCTGTAACGATGGTTTAAGTGGGGCCTAATGCTACCTACCGTATTATGATTTTTCTAAAAGTTAAACCGCCGATGGGGTTCAAAAGATGCAGATCTAAAGTTATGGAAAAACAAGTTTCACAGATCAGGAGCAGAATTACAGATCTACAGCATTTCAATAAATTCAGGTATATTCAAACTTATGTTGAACAGGTACTACAGCAGTTCATCAGACCTAGATGGGGGTTACCTTAAAAGATAAGCGCACTAATGATAAGAAAGGAGGGTTATCACTACAACCGCGTACAAAAGCATCAGATCTACACTTGCCATCGAAGCCATGATGAAGAACATGGAAGAACAGCGCAGTAGCTTTGATGAACTCGCGGAAGAAACCCTAATGAGATTTATAGGAGAAGCGAAGAAAGGACTTACCGGAGCTCTCGGATGTGGAGGCGCGCCGGTGAAACTTTGGTCAAAACAGGTTGATGCAGCGGCCTGGGTTGGAGCAGATGAGAAGGTCGAATGGCGGCGGCGGTGCTTAGGCACTGAGGAGGCGTGAGGAAGAAGAAGGACGAAGAGGCAAGGGGAGGAAAAAGAAAGGGACCCCTCGCCCTATTTATAAGCCGAAGGGATAAACGACAGGCGCGGGAATCAAGGAGCCCGAAAAATGGATATAGGGCGGAGCTGTCGCCTCGGTCTTCAGAGGATTAATAAATAAAGGTTAAAAGCATATACAGGTTTTTAATGAACATGTGATGTCATGGCGATTTAACATGATCATGGAAGATGACATCATGACGGTTTACAAGGTCATTTGAAGGCACGAAAGCCAAGCTTTTCCCGAAGTGTTGAAGATTGACATGAACAAGTTCAAATCAATCTGGGGCCTAATGTCAAGGATATAACTATTAGGTATAAACCACCCAGGTGGGGCTGGTTTATGCCTATGATGAATTACCCCTATTGAAGCCCATCAAGATATAGAGTATGGTGTTTTACTATAGAAGATTAAAAAGGCCCAGGGCCCAAAAGGTATTAGGGCCCGTAGATATAAACCGCCGTATGGCATGTAACTTGTATTGTAAGATAGGTAAAGTAGAGACCAAGCCGGGCACGTTTATGAGCCGGCATCGGGATTCTGTAAGCCGGCCGGGCGTCATCCTCTGTATATAAAGGGACGACCCAGCGACGGTTCAGGGACAACAAACAACAGCTCGAGACACAGGTAAAGCGGATTCGCTCCCTGGTCATCGAAACCTTAGCAATACCAAAACAACTAGACGTAGGCTTTTACCTTCATCGTAAGGGGCCGAACTAGTATAAAATCCCTTGCGTCCTTTGTCCGCTTTAACCCCTTTAAGCTAACCCATAGCGATGGCTCCATGACTAAGTACTCATGCTAGGACATTTGCTGTGACAAAACCACGACAAAACTGCTAGAGAATTTCTTGCTTGCAACGATAAATATGATCTTAAGAAATTATTAGCTAAGCTGAAAGAAAGGTCTTTGAATGCTAGAATGAAATATGACCCTGCTTTTGCTATTTCACCTATCTTTGTTACTGATAAGGATTACGATTTCTCTGTTGATCCCGAGTTAATTACTTTGGTTGAATCTGATCCTTTCCATGGCTATGAATCTGAAACTGTTGTGGGACATCTTACTAAGTTGAATGATATAGCCACCCTGTTTACCAACGATGAAAAGATTTGTTATTACTATATCCTTAAGTTATTTTCGTTCTCGTTAAAGGGTGATGCTAAGACTTGGTTTAATTCTCTTGATCCTGGTTGTGTGCGTAGTCCCTAGGATATGATGTATTACTTCTCTGCTAAATATTTTCCTGCTCATAAGGAACAAGCTGCCTTACGGGAAATATATAACTTTGTGCAAATTGAAGAAGAGAGTCTCCCACAAGCTTGGGGGAGGCTTCTCCAATTACTTAATGCTTTTCCTGATCACCCTCTTCAGAGGAATGAAATACTTGATGTCTTTTATAATGGACTAACCAATGCTTCCAGAGACCACCTGGATAGTTGTGCTGGTTGTGTTTTCAGGGAAAGAACAGTCGATCAAGCTGAATTACTATTGAATAATATGCTGGCCAATGAAAATAATTGGACACTTCCTGAACCAGCCCCTAAGCCAACTCCGAAGAAAAGGGGTGTTCTATTTTTCAGTCCTGAAGATATGCAAGAGGCAAAGAAATCTACGAAAGAGAAAGGTATTAAAGCTAAGATGTTAAGAATTTACCACCTATTGAAGAAATACATGGTCTTGATAACCCGACACAGGTAGTAAAGGAAATTCTCTTTATATATTTGATGAAGGTGATATTCCTCGTTATAAGTCTGCTAGCCAATGCTTAGATGAGTTTGACAATTTTATTGTGAAGCAAGAAAACTTCAATGCTTATGTTGGTAGACAATTGCAACGTAATGCTTATATGATTGAACGCTTGAGTGATTATATGTCTAGAGTTAAAGGTGAATTGAAACTCATTAGTAAACATGCTTCTATGGTTACCACTCAAGTAGAACAAGTAGTTAAAGCTCAGAATGATTTGCTCAATGAACTAAATAGTAAGAATAATGACTTTGATGTTAGAGTTTTAAATAGAGGTGGTAAAGTGACATAGGAACCATTGTATCCCAAGGGCCATCCTAAGAGAATTGAGCAAGATTCTCAGTGAGCTAATTTAGATGCACCTAGTTCTTCTAAGAAGAAGAAAAAGAAAAATGATAGGACTTTGCATGCTTCTAATGAACCTATAGCAGACACACCTGAGAATCCCAATGATATATCTGTTTCTGATGCTGAGACACAATCTGGTAATGAACATGAACCTAGTGATAATGTTAATGATGATGTTCATGATGATGCTCAACCTAGCAATGGTAATGATGTAGAGATTGAACCTGCTGTTGATCTTGATAACCCACAATCAAAGAATCAACATTATGATAAGAGAGACTTTGTTGCGATGAAGCACGGTAAGGAAAGAGAACCATGGGTTCAGAAACCCATGCCTTTTCCTCCTAAGCCATCCGAGAAAAAGGGTGATGAGGATTTTGAGTGCTTTGCTGAAATGATTAGACCTATCTTTTTGCATATGCGTTTGACTAATATGCTTAAAACAAATCCTTATGCTAAGTACATGGAAGATATTATTACCAACGAAAGAAAGATACCCGAAGTAGAAATTTCTACCATGCTTGCAAATTACATAAAGGTGGAATACCTAAGAAACTAGGAGATCCGGGAGTACTCACTATACCTTGCTCCATTAAAGGAAACTATGTTAAAACTGCTTTATGTGATCTGGAAGCCGGTGTTAGTGTTATGCCTCTCTTTATATCATAGACTTGACTTGAGTAAGTTGACACCTACTGAAATATCTTTGCAAATGGCCGACAAATCAACTGCTATACATGTCGGTATTTGTGAGGATGTGTCTGTTGTGGTTGCAAATGTTACTATTCTAACATATTTTGTTATCCTCGATATTCGCAAGGACGATAGTATGTTTATTATCCTTGGTAGACCCTTTTCGAATACTGCAGGGGTTGTTATTGATTGCAACAAAGGCAATGTCACTTTTAATGTCAATGGTAATGAGCATTGGTACACTTTCAGAGAAAACAACCTCAGGTCCACAATATCAATTCTATTGGAAAAATTTCAACTATTACTATTGGAGGTTTTGAATTTCCTCTTCCTACTGTCAAGAAGACATATAATATTCTTGTTGTTGGCGACATACATATCCCCATTGAGGTAACCTAGTGTTATTCGAAAATTCTCCGGTTTCATGTTATTCGGAAAGAGTTTATTAACAAGACTTGATCAACCTTGTTAATGGATTCCTTTTGACGAGCCTGAGATGGGTGAATCTAGATAGCACAACCTTCTGTACCCTCCTTTTACTTTTTGTTAATAAGATTAAATAAAACCAACATAGTATTTTCTGTCTGTTTCCAGACTTGTCTGTGCAATAAAAAAAATATACCCCGAAAATAAAATTTCTCCAAATGCCCTGAAAATGAAATATGATTTTTTCTAGAATATTTGAGAATGTATGGCACAGAAAACACAGCGAGGGGAGCCAACACCAGGCCACATGGGTCCAGGGCGCGCCCACACTCACAAGGCGCGCCCTCCTACCTCGTGGGCCCCACGTGCCCCCCTCCACTTATTCCTGCACCCACACACTTCTTCTTCCTCCCCAAAAAATCACTATCCAGCTCAAGCACGAGTTCTAGCTCATCTTGCTGCCATTTTCGATCTCCTTGCTCAAAGCTTCATTCACAAAACTGTTTGGGGAGATTGTTCCTTGGTATGTGACTCCTCCATTGGTCCAATTAGTTTTTGTTCTAGTGCTTTATTTATTGCAAATTTTTGCTGCTGTGGTGACCTTGTTCTTGAGCTTGCATGTCAAATTTCTTTGGTCCCAAGTAGTTCTAATGCATGATATAGTCTCTAGGCACTTGTAGGAGTTGTTGCTATTAATCTTGTTGAGTTTGGTTCACTTTTATTTTGAGTTACTAAAAATTTCAGAAAATTTCAGAAAAATGTATAGGAAAATCTTCCAAGGTGTTTATTGAAGGAAGCAAGAACCAACGCTCGCGATGCGTGAACCGGACGATGAACTACCGAGGGAAGCTGAAGTGTGGCCTTGTGAATGGCTGTTAGAAGAATTTATGGTTCATGCAGGCATTAAGGAAAAATTTGACGCATGTGTGCATAATGCTGACCTTGAGGGCTTCATGCAAGATAAGTGCCCTCAACACCGCTACTTAACCGACACCTTTGTGAGACGGTTCAAATTTTCATCTTCACGTAATTCTCACACTGTCCTGTTTGAATTTTATGCTTAATCTTATACCATGGACTTAGAGGATTTTAATGATGCTTGTAAACTCCCGCAGTGGCGCAATACGGGTGATCCTCGCAAATCTGAATATAAAGACTTCCTTGCTAGTATCACTGTGGGGGAATCTAGAGAGATCACACAAGCTACCATAGGGAGCATTCATTTTCCTGCTATTCATTACTTTGCTCTCTTTATTGGTAGATGCATAAACGGTAAAGATGAGGCTTGCCATATGTGCGTCCCAGATCTTAGTGTTCTCAAGAGTGATGTATTAGGTGATAGACAATATAACTTGGGAGCCATTGTTGTACGTAGGCTACATCATAATGGTTTATATGGAGATTTGATTGGTGGGATTTATGCCTCTCGCATAGCTCGTCGTCTTGGTGTGCCTATACATGAAAATGATGAATTATTACCGCCTGCTTACTTGGGTTATAATGCTATGGTTAGTCATCGGTTATAGAGAGAGATGAACAATCCCTCAAGTATCGACTAATCTTTAACAGGCATCATGATGTCCATATTGCTCTCCCTGCTCCTACCTTGTTTGACTTTCAGGCAAAAGGGACATATACTATAACCAGGGAGGAGGCAAATGAGTATCAGGAGACGATGGAAGTAGCCCGTCTCCAAGCTGTAGCTCAGCAGGCAGTAGCTACTGCATCTCAGTACAACCCCAACTACAACTTTGGATTTCCGCCAGGCCAATACTGGCCATAGACCAACTTGGGCCAAAAGCCTAAGCTTGGGGGAGTACGTGTTTCTCACTGACATTACATTCATGTTCACAAACTTATTCTAGTCGTCGGTGCTCACACTCTTTCATTGTACTATCCATGCTAGTTTCAGTTCTTTTCTTAGTCTTTTTCTTGTGTGTTAGAAAAACCTTAAGAAAAACAAAAAAAATTAGTTGTAGCCTTTAGCTAGTTTACTTTCCATGCTTGTAGTAGTAGTAATTAAACGAAAACCCAAAAATATTTCTCGTTCTTCTTTTGCTTGTTGGGAGCTTTCCCGTGTAAATAGTTTCTTTTCTTTTCTTTGGGGGTTAAGAGTAGAAGACCATGATTGAAAATGATGAGTGGCTCTCATATGCTTTATTGTTGATTTAACCTTGGTCCATATTACTTTGTATTCTCTCTTGTATTAAATGCTCACAGATTCAAGCTTAGTCCAATGCACGTGCACTATTATTATTATCCACACCGTTCAGTCGTGCAAGTGAAAGGCAATAAGGATGATATATGATGAATTGATTGAGATGAGAAAAGCTGGTATGAACTCGACCTCTCTTGTTTTTGTAAATATGATAGTTCATCGTTCCTGATTCAGCTTATTATGAATGAAACATGCTTGCTATGAAAATTAGAGATCATAGCTGCTCATGCCGTGCTTAATTAGCTAGCAGTTTATAATGGTCTATCTTGCGTGCCAACATGATATTAAAATGGTTGTGATGTGGTATGATAGGATGGTATCCTCCTTTGAATGATTCAAGTGGCCTGACTTGGCACATGTTCACGCATGTAGTTGAAACAAAATCAACATAGCCTCCGCGATATTTATGTTCATGGTGATTTATATCCTACTCATGCTTGCATTCATTGTTGATTAATTTTAATGCATGTTCACGACTATTGTCGCTCTCTAGCTGGTCGCTTCACAGTCTCTTTCTAGCCTTCACCTGTACTAAGCGGGAATACTTCTTGTGCATCCACTTCCATAAAACCCAAAGTTATTCCACATGAGTCCACCATACCTTCCTATATGCGGTATTTACCCGTCGTTCCAAGTAAATTTGTATGTGCCAAACTCTAACCTTCAAATGAAATTCTGTTTTGTATGCTCGAACAACTCATGTATCAACTAGGGTTGTCTATATCTTCCATGCAAGGTGGGTTATTCTCACGATGAGTGGACTCCGCTCATCATTCATGAGAAAATGGCTGGTAATCGGGATGCCCAGTCCCATGCTCAAATCATAATAATTAAACAAAACTCCCCCAGGGCTCTTGCTGGTTTGGACGGTACCCGTTGTTTCGGGCTAGCCGTGGAGTGTGCTTGTTGGTGGTTGGGGGAGTATAAACTTTACCATTATGTTTGGGAACCACCAATAATGTGTGTAGCATGGAAGATATCGAGATTCTTGGTTGTTATGTTGACAATGAGAGTATACCGCTCAAAATGTTATTCATCTCTATTTAAAAATCGAGCTCTGGCACCTCTACAAATCCCTGCTTCCCTCTGGGAAGGGCATATCTATTTACTTTTATGCTGAGTCATCATCCTCTTATTAAAGAGCACCAGTTGGAGAGCACCTCTGTTATTTGCATGTATTGTTCTTAATTTGCATTGAGTATGATCATGACTGGATCTCTTTTACCATGAGTTACAATGTCTAGCCAGCCCATGATCCTTAAAGGTGCTCTGCATTTATGTTTTGCGGTCTCAGAAAGGGCTAGCGAGATACCATCTTGTTATATCATATTATGATTGTTTTGAGAAAGTGTTGTCATCCAAGGTTTATTATTATTGCTCGCTAGTTTATTATGCCATTGATATGAGTAGACATGAGACCTAAAAGTTATTGTGAATATGGTTAGTTCATGATCTTTGCTGAAAACTTGAATGTTGGCTTTACATATTTACAACAACAAGAACAAACAGAGTTTGTCAAAGTTTTTCTTTATCACTTTCTGTTTATCAACTGAATTGCTTGAGGACAAGCAAAGGTTTAAGCTTGGGGGAGTTGATACGTCTCCAACGTATCTACTTTTCCTAACACTTTTGCCCTTGTTTTGGACTCTCACTTGCATGATTTGAATGGAACTAACCCGGACTGACGATGTTTTCAGCAGAATTGCCATGGTGTTGTTTTTGTGCAGAAATAAAAAGTTCTAGGAATAACCTGAAAATCCACGGAGAATTATTTTGGAAAATATAAAAAATATTTGCAGAAAGATCCAGACCAGGAGGCCCACACCCTATCCACGAGGGTGGGGGGCGCCCCCTCCCCCTGGGCGCGCGCCCCTGACTCGTGGGCCCCCTGTTGCTCCACCGACGTACCCCCGGACTCCATATATTCACTTTTTGGGAGAAAAAATCAAGGAGGAAGAATTATTGCGTTTTACGTTACGGAGCCGCCTCCAAGCCCTAATATCTCTCGAGAGGGCTGATCTGGAGTCCGTTCGGGGCTCCGGAGAGGGGAGATCGTCGCCATCATCATCATTAACCTTCCTCCATCACCAATTCCATGATCCTCACGCCGTGCGTGAGTAATCCCATTGTAGGCTTGCTGGATGGTGATGGGTTGGATGAGATTTACCATGTAATCGACTTAGTTTTGTTAGGGTTTGATCCCTAGTATCCACTATGTTCTAAGATTGATGTTGCTATGACTTTGCCATGCTTAATGCTTGTCACTAGGGCCCGAGTGCCATGATTTCAGATCTGAACCTATTATGTTTTCATGAATATATGTGTGTTCTTGATCCTATCTTGCAAGTCAATAGTCACCTACTATGTGTTATGATCTGGCAACCATGAAGTGACAATAATCGGGACCACTCCCGGTGATGACCGTAGTTTGAGGAGTTCATGTATTCACTATGTGTTAATGCTTTGGTCCGGTACTCTATTTAAAGGAGGCCTTAATATCCCTTAGTTTCCACTAGGACCCCGTTGCCACGGGAGGGTAGGACAAAAGATGCCATGCAAGTTCTTTTCCATAAGCACGTATGACTATATTCGGAATACATGCCTACATTACATTGATGAACTGGAGCTAGTTCTGTGTCACCCTAGGTTATAACTTTTACATGATGAATCGCATCCGACATAATTCCCCATCACCGATCCAATGCCTACGAGATTTTCATATATTGCTTGTTGCTTATTTACTTTTCCATTGCTACTGTTACAAAAACTACAAAAACACTACCGTTACTTTTATTGTTGTTACCACTATTTCCATATTACCTTGCTACATATACTAAGTTTCCAGGTGTGGTTGAATTGACAACTCAGCTGCGAATACTTAAGAGTATTCTTTGGCTCCCCTTGTGTCGATCAATAAATTTGGGTTGAATACTTTACCCTGGAAAACTATTGCGATCCCCTACACTTGTGGGTTATCAAGGTGGAATTCCAAAGAAACTAGGAGATCCAGGAGTACCAACTATACCTTGCTCCATTAAAAGAAGCTATGTTAAAACTACTTTATGTGATCTTGGAGCCTGTGTTAGTGTTATGCCCCTCTCTTTATATCGTAGACTTGATTTGAATAAGTTGACACCTACTGAAATATCTTTGCAAATGGCCGATAAATCTACTGTTATACCTGCCGGTATTTGTGAGGATGTGCATGTTGTGGTTGCAAACATTACTATTTTAACGAACTTTGTTATTCTTGATATTCCCGAGGACGATAGTACGTCTATTATCCTTGGTAGACCCTTTTTGAATACTGCAGGGGCTGTTATTGATTGCAACAAAGGCAATGTCACTTTACATGTTAATGGTAATGAGCATACGGCACACTTTCCGAGGAAACAACCTCAAGTCCACAGTATCAATTCTATAGGAAAATTTTCAACGATTACTATTGGAGGTTTTGAATTTCCTCCTCCTACTGTCAAGAACAAATATGATATTCTTATTGTTGGGGACATACATAACCTAGTGTTATTCGAAAATTGCCCGGTTTCATGTTATTCGGAAAGAGTTTGTTAACAAGACTTGATCAACATTGTTAATGGATTCCTTTTGATGAGCATGAGATGGATGAAGTTAGAAAGCACAACTCTCTTTACCCTCTTTTTAGTTTCTGGTTTTGAGATTAAATAAAGCAAAATAGTATTTTCTGTCTGTTTTCTAAGCTATCTTTGCAATAAAAAATACCCCGAAAATAAAAGTTCTCCATGTGTCCCGAAAATGAAATATGATTTTTTGTAGAATATTTAAGAATATTTGGCATTGAGAACACATCAGAGGGCCACACCACCTGGCCATGAGGGTACAGTGCGCACCCACCCCCCTGGGTGCGCCCCTGCCTCATGGGCCCCACGTGCCCCCCTCCACTTATTCCAGCATCCACACACTTCTTCTTCCTCCAGAAAAAAAATCCTCCCATAGCTCAAACTCGTGTTCTAGCTCATCTTGCTGCCATTTTCGATCTCCTTGCCCGAAGCTCCATTCACAAAACTGTTTGGGGAGATTGTTCTTCGGTATGCGACTCCTCCAATGGTCAAATTAGATTTTGTTCTAGTGCTTTATCTATTGCAATTTTTTGCTGCTAAGGTGACCCTATTCTTGAGCTTGCATGTCAAAATTATGTGGTCCCAAGTAGTTCTAATGCATGATATAGTCTCTAGGCACTTATGGGAGTAGTTACTATCAATCTTGCTGAGTTTGGTTCACTTTTATTTCGAGTCAATTAAAATTTCAGAAATTTTTCAGAGAAAAAATGCATAGGAAAATCTACCAAGGTGGTTCCTCAAGGAAGCAAGGACCAAGGCTCGCAATACGTGAGACGGATGATGAACTAACGAGGGAAGCTCAAGTGCGGTATTGTGAATGTCCGTCGAAGGAGTTTATGGTTCAGGCAGGCATCAAGGAAGAATTTGACACATATGTGTGTAATGCTGATCTTGAGGACTTCGTGTCAGATAAGTGCCCACAGTACCACTACTTAACTGACTCCTTTGTGAGAAGGTTTAAATTTACATCCTCACGCAATTCTCACACTGTCTTATTTGATCTTTATGATAAATCATATACCATGGACTTAGAAGATTTTAATGATGCTTGTAAACTTCCGCAGTGGGGAAATGTTAGTGAACCTCGCAAATCTGAATATAAGGACTTCCTAGCTAGTATATCACTGTGGGGAAATCTAGAGAAATCACACAAGCTACCTTAGGGAGCATTCATTTCCCGTCCATACATTATTTTTCTCTCTTCATTGGTAGATGCATTAACGATAAAGATGAGACTTGCCACATGTGCGTTCCAGATCTTAGTATCCTCAAGAGAGTGGTATCAGGTGATAGACAATATAACTTGGGATCCATTGTTGCACGAAGGTTACATCTTAATGGTTTAAGTGGAGATTTGTTTGGTCGAATTTATGCAACTCGGGTGGCTAGTTATCTTCGTGTACCCATACATGAAAATGATACGAAGTTGCCTCCCGCTTATCTAGATTATAATGATATGGTCCGCCATCAGTTTGTTAAGAGGAATGAACAATTCCTTCAGTACCGACTAATCTTTGACAGACGTCGCATTGTCCATATTGCTCTCTCTGCTCCTACTTTCTTTGACTTTCACGCAAAAAGGAGATATGTTATAACCAGGGAAGAGGCGAATGAGTATGAAGAGAGGACGGAGGCGGCTCGTCTCCAACCTGCAGCTCATCAGGTAATAGCCGCTGCATCATAGTACAACCCCAACTACGACTTTGGATATCAGGCAGGCCAGCAGTGGCCATAGACTAACTTAGGCCTAAAAGCCTAAGCTTGGGGGAGTACGTATTTCTCACCGACATTACATTCATGTTCACACACTCATTCCGATTATCGGTGCTCATACTTTTTCATTGTACTATCCATGCTAGTTTAATTTCTTTTCTTAGTCTTTGTATTGTGTGTCAGAAACCCAAAAAAAACAAAAAAATTAGGTGTAGCTTTTAGCTAGTTTACTTTCCATGCCTGTATTAGTAGTAATTAAAAGAAAACCCAAAAAGATTTCTTGTTCTTCTTTTGCTTGTTGGGAGGTTTCCTGTGTAAATAGTTTCTTTTCTTTTCTTTGGGGGTCAAGAGGAGAAGACCATGATGAAAATGTTTAGTGGCTCTAATATGCATTACTGTTGATTTAACCAAGAGCCACATTGCCATGTCTTTTCCCTTGTATTAAATGCTTGCAGATTCCAGCTTAGTCCAATGCACGTGCACTATTATTATTATCCACACTGTTCGGTCATGCGAGTGAAAGGCAATAATGATGATAAATGATGAACTGATTGAGATGAGAGAAGCTGGTATGAACTCAACCTATCTTGTTTTTGTAAATATGAATAGTTCATCGTTCCTGATTCAACCTATTATGAATGAACCATGCTTGCAATGATAATTAGAGATCATAGTTGCTCATGCCATGCTTAATTAGCTAGGAGGTTATAATGGTTTACCTTGCGTGCCAACATGCTATTAAAATGGTTGTGATGTGGTATGATAGGGTGGTATCCTCCTTTGAACGATTCAAGTGGTTTGACTTGGCACATGTTCACGCATGTATTTGAAACAAAATCAACATAGCCTCCGCGATATTTATGTTCATGGTGATTTATATCCTACTCATGCTTGCACTCACTGTTGATTAATCTTAATGCATGTTCATGACTATTGTCGCTCTCTAGCTGGTCACTTTCCACTCTCTTTCTAGCCTTCACTTGTAGTAAGCGGGAATAGTGCTTGTGCATCCACTTCCATAAACCCCAAAGTTATTTCATACAAGTCCAGCATACCTTCCTATATGCGGTACTTACCTGCCGTTCCAAGTAAAGTTGTATGTGCCAAACTCTAAACCTTCAAATGAAATTTTGTTTTTGCATGCTCGAACAGCTCATGTATCAACTAGGGTTGTCTATATCTTCCATGCTAGGTGGGTTATTCTCACGATGAGTGGACTCCGCTCATCATTCATAAGAAAATTGCCGGTAACCGGGATGCCTAGTCCCATGCTCAAATCAAATGAAAATAATTAAACAAAACTCCCCCAGGGCTGTTGTTGGTATGGACGGTACCCGTTGTTTCGGGCCAGCCGTGGAGTGTGCTTGTTGGTGGTGGGCGAGTATAAACTTTACCATTCTGTTTGGGAACCGCCCATAATGTGTGTAGCATGGAAGATATCGAGATCTCTTGGTTGTTGTGTTGACAATGAAAGTATACCACTCAAAATATTATTTATCTCTATTTCAAAACTCGAGCTCTGGCACCTCTGCGAATCCGTGCTTCCCTCTGCGAAGGGCCTATCTATTATTTTTATGTCGAGTCATCATCCTCTTATTAAAAAACACCAGTTGGAGAGCACCGCTGTCATTTGCATGCATTGCTATTAATTTACATTGAGTATGACTGTGACTGGATCTCTTTTACCATGAATTACAATGTCTAGTCAATCCTTGATCTTTAGAGGTGCTCTGCATTTATGTTTTGCGGTCTCAGAAAGGGCTAGCGAGATACCATCTTGTTATATCGTATTATGATTGTTTTGAGAAAGTGTTGTCATCCGAGGTTTATTATTATTGCTTGCTAGTTGATTATGCCATTGATATGAGTAAACGTGAGACCTGAAAGTTATTGTGAATGTGGTTAGTTCATAATCTTTGCTGAAAACTTGAATGCTGCCTTTACATATTTGCCACAACAAGAGCAAACAGAGTTTGTAAAAGTTTTTCTTTATCAATTTCAGTTTGTCAAATGAATTGCTTGAGGACAAGCAAAGGTTTAAGCTTGGGGAGTTGATACGTCTCCAACGTATCCACTTTTCCAAACACTTTTGCCCTTGTTTTGGACTTTAACTTGCATGATTTGAATGGAACTAACCCGAACTGACGTTGTTTTCAGCAGAATTGCCATGGTGTTATTTTTGTGCAGAAATAAAAGTTCTTGAAATGACCTGAAAATCCACGGAGAATATTTTTGGAATATATAAAAAATACCGGCAAAAGAATCAAGACCAGGGGGCCCACACCCTATCCACGAGGGTGGGGGCGCGCCCCTGTCTCCTGGCCCCCCTGAGGTTCCACCAACCTCAACTCTAACTCCATATATTCACATTCGGGGAGAAAAAATCAGAGAGCAGGATTCATCGCGTTTTACGATATGGAGCCGCCGCCAAGCCCTAATCTCTCTCGGGAGGGCTGATCTGGAGTCCGCTCGGGGCTCCGGAGAGTGGAGATCATCGCCGTCATCATCATCAACCTTCCTCCATCACCAATTTCATGATGCTCACCGCCGTGCGTGAGTAATCCCATCGTAGGCTTGCTGGACGGTGATGGGTTGGATGAGATTTACCATGTAATCGAGTTAGTTTTGTTAGGATTTGATCCCTAGTATCCATTGTGTTCTAAGATTGATGTTGCTATGACTTTGCTATGTTTAATGCTTGTCACTAGGGCCCGAGTGCCATGATTTCAAATATGAACCTATTATGTTTTCATGAATATATGTGAGTTCTTGATCCTATCTTGCAACTCAATAGTCACCTACTATGTGTTATGATCCGGCAACCCCGAAGTGACAATAATCGGGACCACTCCCGGTGATGACCGTAGTTTGAGGAGTTCATGTATTCACTGCATTGGTCCGGTACTCTCTTAAAAGGAGGCCTTAATATCCCTTAGTTTCCGATAGGACCCCGCTGCCACAGGAGGGTAGGACAAAAGATGTCATGCAAGTTCTTTTCCATAAGCACGTATGACTATATTCGGAATACATGCCTACATTGCATTGATGAACTGGAGCTAGTTCCGTGTCACCCTATGTTATAACTATTACATGAGGAATCGCATCCGACATAATTATCCATCACTGATCCAATGCCTACGAGCTTTTCATATATTGATTTTTGTTTAGTTACTTTTCCGTTACCACTTTTACAATTACTACAAAACTGCTACTGTTACTTTTGCCACCGTTACCGTTACTTCCATACTACTTTGCTACTAAATACTTTGCTGCAGATATTAAGTCTTTCAGGTGTGGTTGAATTGACAACTCAACTGCTAATACTTGAGAATAGTTTTTGGCTCCCCTTGTGTCGAATCAATAAATTTGGGTTGAATACTCTACCCTCGAAAACTGTTGCGATCTCCTATACTTGTGGCTTATCAGACAACACTTTTTCAAAACAATCATGATATAATATGACAAAGTGGCATCTCGCTAGCCCTTTATGAGACCGCAAAACATAAATGCAGAGCACCTGAGAAGATCAAGGATTGACTAGACATTGTAATTCATGGTTAAAGAGATCCAGTCACACTCATACTCAACATCAATTAATAACAAAGCATATAAATGACAGAGGTGCTCTCCAACTGGTGCTTTTTTAAGAGGATGATGACTCAGCAATAAAAGTAAATAGATAGGCCCTTTGTAGAGGAAAGCAAGGATTTCCACACGTGCCAGAGCTCAGGTTTTCAAATCAGAGATGAATATAATTTTGAGCGGTATGCTTTCATTTTCAATGCTACGACCAAGAGTTCTCAATATCTTCCATGCTACATACATTATAGGTGGTTCCCAAAAAGAATGGTAAAGTTTTACTCCCCCTCCACCATCAAACACACTCCACGGCTTATCCGAAACAAAGGGTGCCGTCCAAACCAACAATAGTCCTGGGGGAGCTATGTTTAATTTGTTTGCAATTTTGTTCTTGATCTTTTGATCATAGGACTGGGCATCCCGATTACCAGCCATTTTCTCGTGAATGACAAGCGGAGTCCAATCATCGTGAGAACAACCCACCAAGCATGGAAGATAAAGACAATCCCCACTCACCACATGATCGATTTGGGCATACAAAACATAATTTTATTTGAATGTTTAGAGTTTGGCACATGCAAATTTACTTGGAACGGCAGGTAAACACCGCATATAGGTAGGTATAGTGGACTCATATGGAACAACTTTGGGTTTATGGAAGTGGATCCACAAGCAGTATTCCCTCTTAGTACTTGTGAAGGCTAGAAAGAGACTGGGAAGCGACCAACTAGAGAGCGACAACGGTCATAAACATGCCTTGAGATTAACCAACATTGAGTACAAGCATGAGTAGGATATAAATTACCATGAACATAAATATCGTGAAGGCTATGTTGATTTTGTTCCAACTACATGTGTGAACATGTGCCAAGTCGAGCCACTTTAATCGTTCAAAGGAGGATACCATCCTATCATACTACGTCACAACCATTTTAAAAGCATGTTGGCACGCAAGGTAAACCATGATAAGCTCCTAGCTAATTAAGAATGGCATGAGTAACTATAATCTCTAATTGTCATTGCAAACATGTTTCATTCATAATAGGCTGAATCAGGAACGACAAGCTAACCATATTTACAAAAACAAAATAGGTCGAGTTCATACCAGCTTTTCTCCATCTCAATCATTTCATCATATATCGTCATTATTGCCTTTCACTTGCACGACCGAACAGTGTGGATAATAATAAGAGTGCACCTGCATTGGACTAAGCTAGAATCTGCAAACATTTATTCAAAGGAGAAGACAAGGTAATATGGGCTCTTGTTAGATAAGAAACAACGCATATGAGTGATGGGGAACGTAGTATTTCAAAAAATATCCTACGATCATGCAAGATCTATCTACTAGATGCATAGTAACAAGAGGGGATAGTGTGTCTACGTACCCTCGTAGACCGAAAGCGGAAGCGTCTAGTGACGCGGTTGATGTAGTCGAACGTCTTCGTGATCCAACCGATCCAAGCACCGAACGTACGGCACCTCCGCGTTCAGCACAAGTTCAGCTCGATGACATCCCACGAGCTCTTGATCCAGTTGAGCTTCACGGGAGAGTTTCTTCAGCACGACGGCGTGGTGAAGGAGATGATGAAGCTACCGGCGCAGGGCTTCGCCTAAGCACTACAACGGTATGACCGAGGTGTGTTTCTGTGGAGGGGGCACCGCACACGGCTAAAATGATGTTGCTTGTGTGTCTTTGGGTGCCCCCTGCCCCCGTATATAAAGGAGCAAGCGGAAGGTGCGGCCAGCCCAAGGGGCACGCAATAGGAGTAGGATTCCTACTCCTTGTAGGAATAGGAATCCCCTTTCCTATTCCTACTAGGAGTGGGAAAGGAAGGGGGAGAGGAGAAGGAAGGAGAGAGGCACCTGCCCCTCTCTCTTAGTCCAACTAGGAACCGTAGGGGGGGCGCGGCCAGCCCTATGGGCTGCCTCTCTCTTTCCCTCATAGGCCCACTATGGCCCATACTCCCTCGGGGGGGGGGGGGTTCCAGTAACCCCCTCCGACACTCCGGTTTTATCCGATAACACCCGAACACTTCCGGTGTCCGAATATAGTCGTCCAATATATTAATCTTTATGTCTTAGACATTCCGAGACTCCTCGTCATGTCCGTGATCTCATCCAGGACTCCGAACTACCTTCGGTACATCCAAACTCATAAACTCATAATATTGATCGTCACCGAACGTTAAGCGTGCCGACCCTACGGGTTCGAGAACTATGTAGACATGACCGAGACTCATCCCCGGTCAATAACCAATAGCGGAACCTCGATGCTCATATTGGCTCCTACATATTCTACGAAGATCTTTATCGGTCAAACCGCATAACAACATACGTTGTTCCCTTTGTCATCGGTATGTTACTTTCCCGAGATTCGATCATCGGTATCACTATACCTAGTTAATATTGTTACCGGCAAGTCTCTTTACTTGTACCGTAATACATCATCTCATGACTAACTCATTAGTCATTTGCTTGCAAGGCTTATTATGATGTGTATTACCAAGAGGGCCCAGAGGTACCTCTCCGGCACTCGGAGTGACAAATCCTATTCTTGATCTATGCCAACACCACAAACACCTTCGGAGACACCTGTAGAGCATCTTTATAATCACCTAGTTACGTTGTGACGTTTGATAGCATATAAGGTGTTCCTCCGGTATTCGGGAGTTGCATAATCTCATAGTCATAGGAACATGTATAAGTCATGAAGAAAGCAATAGCAGTAAAACTAAACGATCAAGTTGCTAAGCTAGCGGATGGTTCTTCTCCATCACATCATTCTCCTAATGATGTGATCCCGTTGATCAAATGACAACTCATGTCTATGGCTAGGAAACATAACCATCTTTGATCAATGAGCTAGTCTAGTAGAGGCATACTAGGGACACTCTGTTTTGTCTATGTACTCACACATGTACTAAGTTTCCGGTTAATACAATTCTAGCACGAATAATAAACATATATCATGATATAAGGAAATATAAATAACAACTTTATTATTGCCTCTATGGCATATTTCCTTCAGTCTCCCACTTGCACTAGAGTCAATAATCTAGTTCACAACGCCATGTGATTTAATATCGATAGTTCACATCGTTATGTGAATAACACCCACAGTTCACATCGCCATGTGACCAACACCCAAAGGGTTTACTAGAGTCAATAATCTAGTTCACATCGCCATGTGATTAACACCCAAAGAGTACTAAGGTGTGATCATGTTTTGCTTCGTGAGAGAAGTTTAGTCAGCGGGTCTGTTACATTCAGATCCGTATGTATTTTGCAAATTTCTATGTCTACAATGCTCTGCATGGAGCTACTCTAGCTAATTGCTCCCACGTTCAATACGTATCCAGATTTATACTTAGAGTCATCTGGATTAGTGTCAAAGCTTGCATCGGCGTAACACTTTATGACGAACTCTTTATCACCTCCATAATCGAGAAGCATTTCCCTAGTCATCAAGTAACTAAGGATAATTTTGACCGCTGTTCAGTGATCTACTCTTGGATCACTTTTGTACCTCCTTGTCAAACTCATGGCATACTTTATAGAACCTATGGCTGAGGCATAAGGAATGACTTTCATTCTTTCTCTATCTTCTGCCGTGGTCGGCTTTTGAGTCTTACTCAACTTCATACCTTACAACTCAGGCAAGAACTCCTTCTTTGACTGATCCATTTTCAACTTCTTCAAAATCTTATTAAGGTATGTACTCATTGAAAATCTTATCAAGCGTCTTAATCTATCACTATAGATCTTGGCGCCCAATATGTAAGCAACTTCACCGAGGTCTTTCTTTGAAAAACTCCTTTCAAACACTCCTTTATGCTTTCCAGAAAATTCTACATCATTTCCGATCGACAATATGTCATTCACATATACTTATCATAAGGCTGTAGTGCTCCCACTCACTTTCTTGTAAATACAGGTTTCACCGCAAGTCTGTATGAAACTATATGCTTTGATCAACTTATCAAAGCATATATTCCAACTCCGAGATGCTTGCACCAGTCCATAGATGGATCGCTGGAGCTTGCACATTTTGTTAGCACCTTTAGGATCGACAAAACCTTCTGGTTGCATCATATACAATTCCTCTTTGAGGTATCCATTTAGGAATGCAGTTTTGACATCCAATTGCCAGATTTCATAATCATAAAATGCGGTAATTGCTAACATGATTCTGACAGACTTAAGCATCGCTACGGGTGAGAAAGTCTCATCGTAGTCAACTCCTTGAACTTGCCGAAAACCTTTCGCAACAAGTCGAGCTTTGTAGACAGTAACATTACCATCAGCGTCGGTCTTCCTCTTGAAGATCCATTTATTTTTGATGGCTTGCCGATCATCGGGCAAGTCAACCAAAGTCTATACGTTGTTCTCATACATGGATCCCATCTCAGATTTCATGGCCTCAAGCCATTTTGCGGAATCTGGGCTCATCATCGCTTCCTCATAGTTTGTAGGTTCATCATGGTCTAGTAACATGACTTCCAGAACCGAGTTGCCGTACCACTCTGGCGCGGAACGTACTCTGGTTGATCTATGAAGTTTAGCAGTAACTTGATCCGAAGTTTCATGATCATCATCATTAGCTTCCTCACTAATTGGTGTAGGAATCACTGGAACTAGTTTCTGTGATGTACTACTTTCCAATTCGGGAGAAGGTACAATTACCACATCAAGTTCTACTTTCCTCCCACTCACTTCTTTTGAGAGAAACTCCTTCTCTAGAAAGGATCCATTCTTAGCAATGAATATCTTGCCTTTAGATCTGTGATAGAAGGTGTACCCAATAGTTTCCTTTGGGTATCCTATGAAGACGCATTTCTCGGACTTGGGTTCGAGCTTATCAGGTTGAAGCTTTTTCACATAAGCATCGCAGCCCCAAACGACAACTTTGGTTTCTTGCCAAACCATAGTTCATAAGGCGTCGTCTCAACGGATTTAGATGGTGCCCTATTTAACGTGAATGTAGTTGTCTCTAATGCATAACCCAAAAAGATAGTGGTAAATCGGTAAGAGTCATCATAGATCACACCATGTCTAATAAAGTGCGGTTACGACGTTCGGACACACCATTATGTTGTGGTGTTCTGGGTGGCGTGAGCTGTGAAACTATTCCACGTTGTTTTAAATGAAGACCAAACTCGTAACTCAAATAATCGCCTCCACGATCAGATCGTAGAAACTTAATTATCTTGTTACGATGATTCTCTACTTCACTCTGAATTCGTTGAACTTTTCAAATGTTTCAGACTTGTGCTTCATCAAGTAGATATACCCATATCTGCTCAAATCCTCAGTGAAGGTCAGAAAATAACGATACCCACCACGAGCCTCCACACTCATCGGTCTACATACATCAGTACGTATGATTTCCAACAAATCAGTTGCTCGCTCCATTGTTCGGAGAACGGAGTTTTAGTCATCTTGCCCATGAGGCATGGTTCGCAAGCACCAAGTGATTCATAATCAAGTGATTCCAAAAGCCCATCAGCATGGAGTTTCTTCATCCTCTTTACACCAATATGACCTAAACGGCAGTGCCACAAATAAGTTTCACTATCATTATCAACTTTGCATCTTTTGGCTTCGATATTATGAATATGTGTATTACTACGATCGAGATCCGACAAACTATTTTCATTGGGTATATGACCATCGAAGGTTTTATTCATGTAAATAGAATATCAATTATTCTATGACTTTAAATGAATAACCGTATTGCAACAAACATGATCAAATCATATTCATGCTCAACGCAAATGCCAAATAAAATTTATTTAGGTTCTACACTAATCTCGAAAGTATAGGGAGTGTGCGATGATGATCATATCAATCTTGGAACCACTTCCAACACACATCGTCACTTCACCTTTAACTAGTCTCTGTTCATTCTGCAACTCTGGTTTCGAGTTACTAATTTTAGCAACTGAACGGGTGTCAAATAACCAGGGGTTGCTATGAACACTAGTAAAGTACACATCAATAATATGTATATCAAATATACCTTTGTTCACTTTGCGATCCTTCTTATCCGCCAAGTATCTAGGGCAGTTCCACTTCCAGTGACCATTTCCTTTGCAGTACAAACGCTTAGTTTCAGGCTGGAGTTTAGCTTTGGGTTTCTTCACGGGAGTGACAACTTGCTTGTCATTCTTCTTGAAGTTCCCCTTCTATCCCTTTGCCCTTTACTTGAAACAAGTGGTCTTGTTAACCATCAACACTTGATGCTCTTTCTTGATTTCTACCTTCGCCGATTTCACCATCGCGAAGAGGTCGGGAATTACTTTCGTCATCCCTTGCATATTATAGTTCATCACAAAGTTCTACTAACTTGGTGATAGTGACTAGAGAACTTTATCAATTGCTATCTTATCTGGAAGATTAACTCCCACTTAATTCAAGCAATTGTAGTACCCAGAAAATATGCTCACTAGTTGAGCTAATCTCCTCCATCTTGTAGGCAAAGTACTGTCAGAGCTCTCATTCCTCTCGACACGGGCATGCGTATGAAATACTAATTTCAACTCTTGGAACATCTTATATGCTCCGTGGCGTTCAAAATGTTTTTGAAGTCCCGATTCTAAGCAGTAAAGCATGGTGCACTTAACTATTAAGTAGACATCATATTGAGCTTTTCCAAACATTCATAACGTTTGCATCTGCTCCTGCAATAGATCTATCACCTAGCGGTGCATCAAGGACATAATACTTCTGTGCAGCAATGAGGATAATCCTCAGATCACGGACCTAGTCCGCATCATTGATACTAACATCTTTCAACTTATATTTCTCTAGGAACATATAAAAATAAACGGGGGGCTGCATCGCGAGCTATTGATCTACAACATAGATATGCTAATACTACCAGGGCTAAGTTCATAATAAATTAAAGTTCAATTAATCATATTAGTAAAGAACTCCCACTTAGATAGACATCCCTCTAGTCACTTAAATAATCACGTGATCCAAATCAACTAAACCATGTCCGATCATCACGTGAGATGGAGTAGTTTTCAATGGTGAACATCTTATGTTGATCATATCTACTATATGATTCACGCTCGACCTTTCGATCTCCAGTGTTCCGAGGCCATGTCTGTACATGCTAGGCTCGTCAAGTTTAACCTGAGTATTCTGCGTGTGCAAAACTGGCTTGCACCCATTGTATGTGAACGTAGAGCTTATCACACCCGATCATCACGTGGTGTCTCGGCACGACGAACTTTCGCAACAGTGCATACTCAAGGAGAACACTTGTACCTTGAAATTTTTTAAGGGATCATTTTATAATGCTGCCGCCATTCTAAGCAAAATAATAAGCATAATAAGATAAACATCACATGCAATCAAAATATGTGACATGATATGGCCATCATCATCTTGTGCTTTTGATCTCCATCGTCACCGGCTTGACACCATGATCTTCATCGTAGCGTCATGGTCGTCTCGCCAACTATTGCTTCTACTACTATCACTAACTCATAGTGATAAAATAAAGCAATTACATGGCCTTTGCAGTTCATACAATAACAAGACAACCATACGGCTCATGCCGGTTGCCGATAACTTCACAAAAGATGATCATCTCATACAATAACGTATAACTCATCACGTCTTGACCATATCACATCACAACATGCCCTGCAAAAACAAGTTAGACGTCCTCTACTTTGTTGTTGCAAGTTTTACGTGGCTGTTACGGGCTTGGCAAGAACCGTTCTTACCTACGCATACAAAACCACAACGATTTTTCGTCAAGTATGTGTTGTTTTAACCTTCACAAGGACCGGGCGTAGACACACTCGATTCAGCTAAAGTGAGTGAGAGAGACACCCGCCGGTCACCTTTAAGCAACGAGTGCTCGTAACGGTGAAACCAGTCTCGCGTAAGAGTACGCGTAATGTCGGTCTGGGCCGCTTCATCTCACAATACCGCCGAATCAAAGTATGACATGCTGATAAGCAGTATGACCATCATCGCCCACAACTCATTGTGTTCTACTCGTGCATATCATCAATGCATAGACCTGGCTCTGATGCCACTTATGGGGAACGTAGTATTTCAAAAAAAATCCTACGATCACGCAAGATCTATCTACTAGATGCATAGCAATGAGAGGGGAGAGTGTGTCTACGTACCCTCGTAGGCCAAAAGCGGAAGCGTCTAGTGACGCGGTTGATGTAGTCGAACGTATTCGCGAACCAACCGATATAAGCACCGAACGTACGGCACCTCCACGTTCAGCACACGTTCAGTTCGATGACGTCCCACGAGCTATTGATCCAGTTGATCTTCACGGGAGAGTTTCTTCAGCACGACGGCGTGGTGACGGAGATGATGAAGCTACCGGCGTAGGGCTTCGCCTAAGCACTACAACGGTATGACCGAGGTGTGTTTCTGTGGAGGGGGCACCGCACACGGCTAAAACTATGTTGCTTGTGTGTCTCTGGGTGCCCCCCTGCCCCCGTATATAAAGGAGCAAGGGGAAGGTGCAGCCAGCCCAAGGGGCGCGCCATAGGAGTAGGATTCTACTCCTAGTAGGAATAGGAATCCCCTTTCCTATTCCTACTAGGAGTAGGAAAGGAAGGGGAAGACGAGAAGGAAGGAGAGGGGTGCCTCCCCCCTCTCCTAGTCCAACTAGGAACCCTAGGGGGCGCGTCCAGCCCTATGGGCTGCCTCTCTGTTTCCCTCATAGGCCCACTATGGCCCATACTCCCTCGGGGGGGGGGGGGTTCGGTAACCCCCTCCGGCACTCTGATTTTATCCGATAACACCCGGAACACTTCCGGTGTCCGAATATAGTCGTCCAATATATTAATCTCTATGTCTCGGACATTCCGAGACTCCTCGTCATGTCTGTGATCTCATCCGGGACTCCGAACTACCTTCGTTACATCAAAACTCATAAACTCATGATATTGATCGTCATCGAACGTTAAGCGTGCGGACCCTACGGGTTCGAGAACTATGTAAACATGACCGAGACTCATCTCCGGTCAATAACCAATAGCGGAACCTGGATGCTCATATTGGCTCCTACATATTCTACGAAGATCTTTATCGGTCAAACCGCGTAACAACATATGTTGTTCCCTTTGTCATCGGTATGTTACTTGCGCGAGATTTGATCGTAGGTATCACTATACCTAGTTAATCTCGTTACCGGCAAGTCTCTTTACTCGTTACGTAATACATCATCTCATGACTAACTCATTAGTCATTTGCTTGCAAGGATTATTATGATGTGTATTACCGAGAGGGCCCAGAGATACCTCTCCGACACTCGGAGTGACAAATCCTATTCTTGATCTATGCCAACACTACAAACACCTTCGTAGACACCAATAGAGCATCTTTATAATCACCCAGTTACGTTGTGACGTTTGATAGCACACAAGGTGTTCCGCCGGTATTCGGGAGTTGCATAATCTCATAGTCATATGAACATGTATAAGTCATGAAGAAAGCAATAGCAGTAATACTAAGCGATCAAGTTGCTAAGATAACGGATGGGTCTTGTCCATCACATCATTCTCCTAATGATGTGATCCCATTGATAAAATGACAACTCATGTCTATGGCTAGGAAACATAACCATCTTTGATCAATGAGCTAGTCTAGTAGAGCCATACTAGGGACACTATGTTTGTCTATGTATTCACACATGTACTAAGTTTCCGGTTAATACAATTCTAGCATGAATAATAAACATTTATCATGATATAAGGAAATATGAATAACAACTTTATTATTGCCTCTAGGGCATATTTCTTTCAATGGGAAGAAAGTAAAACAAGAACGAGAAAAACTATTTACACGGGAAAGATCCCAACGAACAAAAGAAGAACGAGAAATCTTTTTGGATTTTCTTTTAATACTACTAACTACTAAAAGAACAAGCAAGAAAGAAAAGACAAAAAAAGAGAGAAATATTTTTGGGTTTTCAAAGTTTTTCAAACACACAAGAAGAAAGCGAGAAAAATAAACTAACATGGATGATACAATGAAAAAGTATGAACACCAACAATTGGAATGAATGTGTGAACATGGATTTAATATCGGTGGGAAATACGTACTCCCCCAAGCTTAGGCTTTTTCCTAAGTTGGTCTAGGCCACGGCTCAAAGTATCCCTCTCCTGGGTACTTAGGTTGATCATGCGGGTTTCCATTGGTTGACGAGCTCCTTCGGCTCGCACTTGAAGATAGGCTCGTGATACAGATTAAGGGCTGGTGCTGGCTCAGGTACTGAGGGTTGTTGAAGTCCCCAAAATTTGTAGATGCCCTCGGGCCAAATAGTGTACCTGCCTGAATGAATATCGACCAAAGAAGGTGCAGGCAAGGTAATAGTCTGGAAAGTATCCTCGCCAAATATCAAGTTATAAATAAGCCTCTTTTTCTCAGCATAGCGAATAAACTTATGTGCTACCATGCTGTCATAATCTAAGTAAATAGTCGGTAGAAATTTCTTCTCTTTTTCATAATGCCTAATGGGTATCTTGAAGTTTTTAACAAGGCAAGAGGCACAAATGCCTCCGAAAATAGGACCCTTCGAATGGTTTAAACTCAACCATTTAGCAACCATGTCACCCAAACTAAAATTTTCTACCGCGAAGCAAAGCATAGCACAAAATGGCATGGTCAGGAGCACTAAGTGTAGGGGAACGTAGTATTTCAAAAATTTCCTACGATCACGCAAGATCTATCTACTAGAAGCATAGCAACAAGAGGGGAGAGTGCGTCTACGTACCCCCATAGTCCGGGAGCGGAAGCGTCTAGTGACGCAGTTGATGTAGTCGAACTTCTTCGCGATCCAACCGATCAAGCACCGAACGTACGGAGCCTCCACGTTCAGCACACGTTCAGCTTGATGACGTCCCACGAGCTCTTGATCCGGTAGAGCCTCACGGGAGATTTTTGTCAGCACGACGGCGTGGTGACGGAGATGATGAAGCTACCGGCGCAGGGCTTCGCCTAAGCACTGCAACGGTATGACCGAGGTGTGTTTCTGTGGAGAGGGGCACCGCACACGGTTGGGAGAGATCAACTGATCAACTTGTGTGTCTATGGGCTGCCTCGACCCCCGTATATAAAGGAGTGGAGGAGGGGAGGGCCGGCCCTCTCTATGGCGCGCCCTAGGGGAGTCGTACTCCCACCGGGAGTAGGATTCCCCTTTTCCTAGTAGAACTAGGAGCCCTTCCAAGTAGTAGGAGTAGGAGAGAAGGAAAGGGAAAAGAGAAGAGAAGGAAGGAGGGGGCGTAGCCCCTCCCCTTAGTCCAATTCGGACTAGGCCTTGGGGGGCGCAGCCTTCCTCTCCTCTCTTTCCCCTAAAGCCCAATAAGGCCCATATACTCCCCGGCAAATTCCCGTAACTCTCCGGTACTCCGAAAAATACCCGAATCACTCGGAACATTTCCGATATCCGAATATAGTCGTCCAATATATTGATCTTTACGTCTCGACCATTTTGAGACTCCTCGTCATGTCCCCGATCTCATCCGGGACTCCGAACTACCTTCGGTACATCAAAACACATAGACACATAATACCGATCATCATCAAACGTTAAGCATGCGGACCCTACGGGTTCGAGAACTATGTAGACATGACCAAGACTCATCTCCAGTCACTAACCAATAGCGGAACCTGGATGCTCATATTGGCTCCTACATATTCTACAAAGATCTTTATCGGTCAAACCGCATAACAACATACGTTGTTCCCTTTGTCATCGCTATGTTACTTGCTAGAGATTCGATCTTCGGTATCTCAATACCTAGTTCAATCTCGTTACAGGCAAGTCTCTTTACTCGTCCCGTAATAAATCATCTCATGACTAACTCATTAGTCATTTGCTTGCAAGGCTTATTATGATGTGTATTACCGAGAGGGCCCAGAGATACCTCTCCGATACTCGGAGTGACAAATCCTATTCTTGGTCTATGCCAACACCACGAATACCTTTGGAGACACCTGTAGAACATCTTTATAATCACCCAGTTACGTTGTGACGTTTGATAGCACACAAGGTGTTCCTCCGGTATACGGGAGTTGCATAATCTCATAGTCATAGGAACATGTATAAGTCATGAAGAAAGCAATAGCAGTAAAACTAAACGATCATAGTGCTAAGCTAACGGATGGGTCTAGTCCATCACATCATTCTCCTAATGATGTGACCCCGTTGATCAAATGACAACTTATGTCTATGGTTAGGAAACAAAACCATCTTTGATCAATGAGCTAATCTAGTAGAGGCCTACTTGGCACACTTTGTTTTGTCTATGTATTCACACATGTACTAAGTTTCCGGTTAATACAATTCTAGCATGAATAATAAACATTTATCATAATATAAGGAAATAAATAATAACTTTATTATTGCCTCTAGGGCATATTTCCTTCAGTCTCCCACTTGCACTAGAGTCAATAATCTAGTTCACATCTCCATGTGATTTAATACCGATAGTTCACATCGTTATGTGAATAACACCCATAGTTCACATCGCCATGTGACCAATACCCAAAGGGTTTACTAGAGTCAATAATCGATTTCACATTGCTATGTGATTAACACCTAAGAGTAGTAAGGTGTGATCATGTTTTGCTTGTGAGAGAAGTTTAGTCAACGGGTCTGACACTTTCAGATCCATATGTATTTTGCAAATTTCTATGTCTACAATGCTCTGCATGGAGCTACTCTAGGTAATTGCTCCCACTTCCAATATGCATCCAGATTGATACTTAGAGTCATCTGGATTAGTATAAAGCTTGCACCGGTTTAACTCTTTACGACGAACTCTTTATCACCTCCATAATCGAGAAACATTTCCTTAGTCATCCAGTAACTAAGGATAATTTTGACTACTGTCCAGTGATCTACTCCTGGATCACTTTTGTACCTCCTTGCCAAACTCATGGTAAGGTACACAACACGTTTGGTACACAACATTGCAAACTTTATAGAACCTATGGCTGAGGCATAGGGAATGACTTCATTCTTTCTCTATCTTCTGCCGATGTCGGGCTTTGAGTCTTACTCAACTGCATACCTTAAAACTCAGGCAAGAACTCCTTCTCTGAGTGATCCATTTTGAACTACTTCAAAAACTTGTCAAGGTATGTACTCATTGAAAAAACTTATCAAGCGTCTCGATCTATCTCTATAGATCTTGAGGCTCAATATGTAAGCAGCTTTACCGAGGTTTTTCTTTGGAAAAAAACTCCTTTCAAACACTCCTTTATGCTTTCCAGAAAATTCTACATCATTTCTGATCGACAATATGTCATTCACATATACTTATCAAAAAGGCTGTAGTGCTCCCACTCACTTTCTTGTAAATACAGGCTTCACCGCAAGTCTGTATAAAACTATATGCTTTGATCAACTTATCAAAGCGTATATTCCAACTCTGAGATGCTTGCACCAGTCCATAGATGGATCGCTGGAGCTTGCACACTTTGTTAGCACCTTTAGGATCAACAAAACCTTCTGGTTGCATCATATACAACTCTTCTTTAATATATAAATTCAGGAATGTAGTTTTGACATCCATTTGCCAGATTTCATAATCATAAAATGCGGCAATTGCTAACATGATTCGGACAGACTTAAGCATCGCTACGGGTGAGAAAGTCGCATTGTAGTCAACTCCTTGAACTTGTCAAAAACCTTTCGCAACAAGTCGAGCTCTGTAAACAATAACATTACTGTCAGCGTCGGTCTTCCTCTTGAAGATCCATTTATTTTCGATGGCTTGCCGATCATCGGGCAAGTCAACCAAAGTCCACACTTTGTTCTCATACATGGATCCCATCTCAGATTTCATGGCCTCAAGCCATTTTGCGGAATCTGGGCTCATCATCGCTTCCTCATAGTTTGTAGGTTCATCATGGTCTAGTAACATGATTTCCAGAATCGGGTTGCCGTACCACTCTGGCGCGGAACGTACTCTGGTTGATCTACGAAGTTCAGTAGTAACTTGATCTGAAGTTTCATGATCATCATCATTAGCTTCCTCACCAATTGGTCTAGGAATCACTGGAACTAGTTTCTGTGATGTACTACTTTTCAATTCGGGCGAAGGTATAATTACCTCATCAAGTTCCACTTTCCTCCCACTCACTTCTTTCGAGAGAAACTCCTTCTCTAGAAAGGATCCATTCATAGCAACAAATATCTTGCCTGCAGATCTGCGATAGAAGGTGTACCCAACAGTCTCTTTTGGGTATCCTATGAAGACACATTTCTCCGACTTGGGTTCGAGCTTATCAGGTTGAAGCTTTTTCACATAAGCATTGCAGTCCCAAACTTTAAGAAACGACAACTTTGGTTTCTTGCCAAACCACAGTTCATAAGGCGTCGTCTCAACGGATTTTTAGATGGTGCCCTTATTAAACATGAATGTAGCTGTCTCTAATGCACAACCCTAAACGATAGTGGTAAATCAGTAAGAGACATCATAGATCGCGCCATATCTAATAAAGCACGGTTACAACGTTCGGACACACCATTACGCTGTGGTGTTCCGGGTGGCGTGAGTTGTGAAACTATTCCACATTGTTTCAAATGAAGACCAAACTCGTAACTCAAATATTCACCTCCACGATCAGATCGTAGGAACTTTATTTTCTTGTTATGATGATTCTCTACTTCACTCTGAAATTCTTTGAACTTTTCAAATGTTACAGACTTGTGTTTCATTAAGTAGATATACCCATATCTGCTCAAATCATCAATGAAGGTCAGAAAATAACGATACTCGCCGTGAGCCTTAACACTCATCGGTCCACATACATCAGTATGTATGATTTCCAATAAATCATTTGCACGCTCCATTGTTCCGAAGAACAGAGTTTTAGTCATCTTTCCCATGAGGTATGGTTCACAAGCACCAAGTGATTCATAATCAAGTGATTCCAAAATTCCATCAATATGGAGTTTCTTCATGCGCTTTACACCAATATGACCTAAACGGCAGTGCCAAAAATTAAGTTGCACTATCATTATTAACTTTGCATCTTTTGGCTTCAATATTATGAATATGTGTATCACTATGATCGAGATCCAATAAACTATTTTCATTGGGTGTATGACCATCGAAGGCTTTATTCATGTAAACAGAATAACAATTATTATGTGACTTTAAATGAATAACCGTATTGCAACAAACATGATCAAATCATATTCATGCTCAATGCAAATGCCAAATAACATTTATTTAGGTTCTACACTAATCCTGAAAGTATAGGGAGTGTGCGATGATGATCATATCAATCTTGGAACCACTTCCAACACACATCGTCACTTCACCTTTAACTAGTCACTGTTCATTCCGCAACTCTCGTTTCGAGTTACTAATTTTAGCAACTGAACCGATATCAAATACCCAGGGGTTGCTATGAACACTAGTAAAGTACATATCAATAATCTGTATATGAAATATACCTTTATTCACTTTGCCATCCTTCTTATCCGCCAAGTATCTAGGGCAGTTCCACTTCCAGTGACCATTTCCTTTGAAGTAGAAGCACTTAGTTTCAGGCTTGAGTTGAGCTTTGGGTTTCTTCACGGGAGTGACAACTTGCTTGTCATTCTTTTTCAAGTTCCCTTTCTATCCCTTTGCCCTTTACTTGAAACAAGTGGTCTTGTTAACCATCAACACTTGATGCTCTTTCTTGATTTCTACCGTCGCCGATTATAGCATCACGAAGAGCTCGGAAATTACTTTCGTCATCCCTTGCATATTATAGTTCATCACTAAGTTCTACTAACTTGGTGATAGTGACTAGAGAACTTTGTCAATTACTATCTTATCTGGAAGATTAACTCCCACTTGATTCAAGCAATTGTAGTACCCAGACAATCTGAGCACATGCTCACTGGTTGAGCTATTCTCCTCCATCTTGTAGGCAATGTACTGTCAGAGGTCTTATACCTCTCGACACGGGCATGAGTATGAAATACTAATTGCAACTCTTGGAACATCTCATATGCTTCGTGGTGTTCAAAACGTTTTTGAAGTCCCGGTTATAAGCCGTAAAGTATGGCCCACTAAACTATCAAGTAGTCATCATACCGAGCTTGTCAAACATTCATAACATCTACATCTGCTCCTGCAATAGATATGTCACCTAGCGGTGCATCAAGGACATAATACTTCTGTGCAGTAATGAGGAAAATCCTCAGATCACGGAACAACTCCGCATCATTGCTACTAACATCTTTCAACTTAGTTTTCTCTAGGAACATATCAAAAACATAGGGGAGCTATAACGCGAGCTATTGATCTACAACATAATTTGCAAATACTATCAGGACTAAGTTCATGATAAATTAAAGTTCAATTTAATCATATTACTAAAGAACTCCCACTTAGATAGACATCCCTCTAGTCATCTAAATGATCACGTGATCCAAATCAACTAAACCATGTCCGATCATCACGTGAGATGGAGTAGTTTTCAATGGTGAACATCTTATGTTGATCATATCTACTATATGGTTCACGCTCGACCTTTCGGTCCGCAGTGTTCCGAGGCCATATCTGCATATGCTAGGCTCGTCAAGTTTAACCCGAGTATTCTGCATGTGCAAAACTGTCTTACACCCGTTGTATTTGAACGTAGAGCTTATCACACCCGATCATCACGTGGTGTCTCGGCACGACAAACTTTCGCAACGGTACATACTCAGGGAGAACACTTATACCTTGAAATTTAGTGAGAAATCATCTTATAATGCTACCGTCGATCAAAGCAAAATAAGATGCATAAAAGATAAACATCACATGCAATCAATATAAGTGATATGATATAGCCATCATCATCTTGTGCCTTTGATCTCCATCTCCAAGGCACCGTCATGATCACCATCGTCACCGGCGCGACACCTTGATCTCCATCATAGCATCGTTGTCGTCTCGTCAACTATTGCTTCCACGACTATCGCTACCGCTTAGTGATAAAGTAAAGCAATTATGTGGCGCTTGCATTTCATACAATAAAGCGACAACCATATGGCTCCTGCCAGTTGCCGATAACTTTACAAAACATGATCATCTCATGCAATAACGTATAACTCATCACGTCTTGACCATATCACATCACAACATGCCCTGCAAAAACAAGTTAGACGTCATCTACTTTGTTTTTGCAAGTTTTACGTGACTGCTACGGGCTTACCAAGAACCGTTCTTACCTACGCATACAAAACCACAACGATATTTCGTCAAGTATGTGCTATTTTAACCTTCACAAGGACCAGGCGTAGCCACGCTTGATTCAACTAAAGTTGGAGAAACTGACACCCGTCAGCCACCTGTGTGCGAAGCACGTCGGTAGATCCAGTCTCGCGTGTGCGTACACATAATGTCGGTCCGGGCCGCTTCATCCAACAATACCGCCGACTAAAAGTATGACATGCTGGTAAGCAGTATGACTAGTATCGTCCACAACTCACATGTGTTCTACTCATGCATATCATCTACGTATAGACCTGGCTCATGATGCCACTGTAGGGGAACGTAGTATTTCAAAAATTTCCTACGATCACGCAAGATCTATCTACTAGATGCATAGCAACAAGAGGGGAGAGTGTGTCTACATACCCTCGTAGACCGGGAGCGGAAGCGTCTAGTGACGCGGTAGATGTAGTCAAACTTCTTCGCGGTCCAACCGATCAAGCACCGAACGTACGGAGCCTCTGAGTTTAGCACATGTTCAGCTTGATGACGTCCCACGAGCTCTTGATCCAGTAGAGCCTCACGGGAGAGTTTCGTCAGCACGACGGCGTGGTGACGGAGATGATGAAGCTACCGGCGCAGGGCTTCACCTAAGCACTGCAACGGTATGACCGAGGTGTGTTTCTGTGGAGAGGGGCACCGCACACGGTTGGGAGAGATCAACTAATCAACTTGTATATATATGGGGTGCCTCTACCCTCGTATATAAAGGAGTGGAGGAGGGGGAGGGCTGGCCCTCTCTATGGCTAGCCCTAGGGGAGTCCTATTCCCACCGGGAGTAGGATTCCCCTTTTCCTAGTAGAACTAGGAGCCCTTCCAAGTAGTAGGAGTAGGAGAGAAGGAAAGGGAAAAGAGAAGAGAAGGAAGGAGGGGGTGCAGCCCCTCCCCTTAGTCCAATTCGGACTAGGCCTTGGGGGCGCAGCCTTCCTCTTCTCTCTTTCCCCTAAAGCCCAATAAGGCCCATATACTCCCCGACGAATTCCCGTAACTCTCCGGTACTCCGAAAAATATACGAATCACTCGGAACCTTTCCGATATCCGAATATAGTCGTCCAATATATCGATCTTCACATATCGACCATTTCAAGACTCCTTGTCATGTCCCAGATCTCATCCGGGACTCCGAACTACCTTCGGTACATCAAAACACATAAACTGATAATATCGATCGTCATCAAACGTTAAGCGTGCGGACCCTACGGGTTCGAGAACTATGTAGACATGACCGAGACTCATCTCCAGTCAATAACCAATAGCAGAACGTGGATGCTCATATTGGCTCCTACATATTCTACGAAGATCTTTATCGGTCAAACCGCATAACAACATACGTTGTTCCCTTTGTCATCAGTATGTTACTTGCCAGAGATTCGATCGTCGGTATCTCAATACCTAGTTCAATCTCGTTACAGGAAAGTCTCTTTACTCGTTCCATAATACATCATCTCGTGACTAACTCATTAGTCATTTGCTTGCAAGGCTTATTATGATGTGTATTACCGAGAGGGCCCAGAGATACCTCTCCGATACTCGGAGTGACAAATCATATTGTTGATCTATGCCAACACCACGAATACCTTCGGAGACACCTGTAGAGCATCTTTATAATCGCCCAGTTACGTTGTGACGTTTGATAGCACACAAGGTGTTCCTCCGGTATATGTTAGTTGCATAATCTCATAGTCATAGGAACATGTATAAGTCATGAAGAAAGCAATAGCAGTAAAACTAAATGATCATAGTGCTAAGCTAACGGATGGGTCTAGTCCATCACATCATTCTCCTAATGATGTGACCCCGTTGATCAAATTACAACTTATGTCTATGGTTAGGAAACATAACCATCTTTGATCAATGAGCGAGTCTAGTAGAGGCCTACTAGGGACACTTTGTTTTGTATATGTATTCACACATGTACTAAGTTTCCGGTTAATACAATTCTAGCATGAATAATAAACATTTATCATAATATAAGGAAATAAGTAATAACTTTATTATTGCCTCTAGGGCATATTTCCTTCACTAAGGCCTCCACTCTCCCAACGACCAATTAAACATCTCCCAACAATTAATGAGTAATAGTGTAAAATGGGAGAAATGTGAATTAGCAACTCTCGCTTCTGACACATTTCTCCCTTTCCCTACGGTGACTGCATCAATAAAATCTTCCACGTCTCTAGGACGTGGTTCATCGGAGTTGCCTTCATAAGGTAGTTTGCATACCTCACAAAAGTCATAAAGTGTCATCTCCTTATGCACATCATATAAATCAAATTCTACCATATGTGGTGATTTCTTAGCATGGAAGTAGAAGTTTTGCACCAAGGTATTAGTGAGAAGGAGATGTTGATCACACTTATTGTGGATGAAGTCGGTGATGCCTGCATTCTCCACCAAAAAATAAAAATACTCATAGATTCCGGCTGCCCTCAAGAATGCATGACATAGCCATTCACACGGCCACACCTCAGCGGTGCGAGGGAGGTTGTACTTGGGCTTTTCCTTCTCCTCATTTTCTTTTTCCTTCGAACCCCGGCTCGAGGATCCTCTCAACAATCTCCTCATCATTTTCTTTCTGTGAACAATTCTGAATTTTTTAGTGACTCAAAATAAAAGTGAACCAAACTCAACAAAACTGATAGCAACTACTCCTACAAGTGCCTAGAAGCTATATCATGCATCAAAACTACTTTGGACCATATAAATTTGGCATGCAAGCTCAAGAACAAGGTCATCACAGCAGCAAAATTTTGCAATAAATAAAGCACTAGAACAAAAACTAATTGGACCATTCGAAGAGTCACATACCGAAGATCAATCCCCTAAAACAGTTTCTGGAATGGTGATTTGAGCTAGGGGATCCAAAATGGCAGCAAAACGAGCTGGAACACAGGTTTGCGCTGTGGGAGGATTTATTTTTTCTGGAGGAAGAAGAAGACGATGGGTGCTGAAATAAGTGGAGGGGGCCACGTGGAGCCCACAAGGATAGGGGGCACACCCAGGGGGGTAGGGCGCTCACTTCACCGTCGTGGCCAATTGGTGCATCCCCCTGGTGCATTCTTAGTGCCAGAAATTCTTAAATATTCCACAAAAATCATATTAAATTTTCAAGGCATTTGGAGAACTTTTATTTTCGAGACATTTTTTATTGGATGGATAATTCAGAAAACTGACGGATAATACTATTTTTCTTTATTTAATCTAAATAACAGAAAGTAACAGGTGGGTACAGAAGGTGGTGCTCTCTAAATTCATCCATCTCATGCTCAGCAAAAGGAACCCGTTAACGTTGTTGATCAAGTCTCATTAACAAACTTCTTTCGAATAACATAAAATCGAAGAATTTTCGAATAACACTAGGTTAGCCCAATGGGGATATGCATGTCCCCAACAATAAGAATCTCATATTTCTGTTTGACAATAGGAATATGGAATTCAAAACCTCCAACAATAATATTTGAAATTTTTCCAATCGCATTGATACTATGAACCTGAGATTGTTTCTTCGGAAAGTGCACAGTATGCTCATTACCATTAACATGAAAAGTGACATTGCCCTTGTTTCAATCAATAACAGCCCCTGTAGTATTCAAAAAGGGTCTACCAAGGATAAACGACATACTGTCGTTCTTGGGAATATCAATAATAACAAAGTCTGTTAAGATAGTAACATTTGCAGCTACAACAGACACATCCTCACAAATACCGATGAGTATAGCAGTTGATTTATTGGCCATTTGCAAAGAGATTTCAATAGGTGTCAACTTACTTAAATCAAGTTTATGATATAAAGACAAAGGCATAACACTAACACCGGCTCCAAGATCACATAAAGCTGTTTAACATAGTTTCCCTTAATAGAGCATGGTATAGTGGGTATTCCTGGATCTCCAGGTTTCTTTGGTATTCCACCCTTAAAAGTATAATTCGCAAGCATTGTGGAAATTTCAGCTTCCGGTATCTTTCTTTTATTAGTAACAATTTATTTCATGTACTTAGCATAGGGAGACATTTTTAGCATACCAGTCAAACACATACGCAAAAAGATAGGTCTAATCATCTCACAGAAGCGTTCAAATTCCTCATCATCCTTTTTCTTGGATGGTTTAGGAGGAAAGGGCATGGGTTTCTGAACCCATGGTTCCCTTTCTTTACCATGTTTCCTAGCAATGAAGTCTCTCTTATCATAACGTTGATTCTTTGATTGTGGGTTATCAAGATCAACCATAGGTTCAATCTCTACATCATTGTCATTACTAGGTTGAGCATCAGTATGAACATCATTATTAACATTATCACTAGGTTCACGTTCATCACCGGATTGTGTCTCAGCATCAGAAATAGAAATATCATTGGGATTCTTAGGTGTATCTATAACAGGTTCACTAGGAGCATGCAAAGTCCTATCAGTTTTCTTTTTATTTTTAATACTAGGACATGTTTTATCAGTATTATTTCTCTGAGAATCCTGCTCAATTCTCTTAGTATGTCCTTCATGATACAAAGGTTCCTGAGTCATTTTACCGCCTCTAGTCATAACTCTAACATCATTATCTTTGTTTTTACTATTCAACTCATTAAGCAAATCATCTTGTGCTTTAAGTACTTGTTCTACTTGAGTGGTAACCATGGAAGCATGTTTACTAATAAGCTTAAGATCATTAACAGTTCTAGTGATATAATTACCCAAGTATTCAAGTGTATGAGCGTTATGTTTCAATTGTCTACTAACATAAGCATTGAAGTTTTCTTGTTTAACAATAAAATTGTCGAACTCATCCAAGCGTTGGCTAGCGGACTTATTATGAGGAATATCTCCTTCATCAAATTTATAGAGAGAATTTACCTCTACTACCTGTGTCGGGTTATCAAGACCATGCATGTATTTCTTCAATAGGCAATAAATTCCTAACATCTTCTGCTTTATTGCCTTTTTTTCATTGATTTCTTTGCCTCTTGCATATCTTCAGGACTGAGCAATAGAATACCCCTTTTCTTCAGAGTTGGCTTCAGGGCTGGTTCGGGAAGAGGCCAATCATTATCTTTACTCAATATATTATTCAATAATTTTTCAGCTTGCTCAACAATTCGTTCCCTGAAAACACAACCAGCACAACTATCTAGGTGGTCCCTAGAAGCATCGGTTAGTCCATTTTAAAAGATATCAAGTATTTCATTTTTTTTGAGAGGATGATCACGCAAAGCATTAAGTAATTGGAGAAGCCTCCCCCAAGCATGTGCGAGACTCTCTTCTTCAATTTGCACAAAGTTAAATATTTCCTATAAGGCAGCTTGTTTCTTATGAGTAGGAAAATATTTTGCAGAGAAGTAGTAAATCATATCCTGGGGACTACGCACACAACCAGGAGCAAGAGAATTAAACCATAACTTAGCATCACCCTTTAATGAGAAAAGAAACAACTTAAGAATATAGTAATAACAAATTTTTTCCTCATGAGAAAATAGGGTGGCTATATCATTCAGTTTAGTAAGATGTGCCACAACAGTTTTAGATTCATAACCATGAAAAAGATCAGATTCAGTAATTAACTCAGGGTCGACAGAGAATCCATAATCCTTATCATTAACATGGATAGGTGAAGTAGCAAATTCAGGATCATACTACATTCTAGCATTCAAAGATTTTTCTTTCCACTTGCGTAGTAATTTCTTAAGATCATTCCTATCCTTACAAGCAAGAAAGTCTCTAGCTACCTCTCCTTCCATAACATATCCCCCAGGCACAACAGGCAATTCATATTTAGGAGAGCTAGATTTAACAGGAGTTTCAAAGTCCTCAGTTTCAAAATTTTCGTCAGTTTCGGAAATATCATCATCTTTAGCATAATCAATAGTTCTAGATTTAGCAAGATGTACATCAAGTAATTCGCCCAATGGCACAATTTTATCAAATATAGTAGTAGCATCATAAGCATCATTCATAGTAGAAGTGGCATCATCAATAACAAGCGACATATCAAAATCAATAACAGGTGTAGGTGTCGCAAGCTTACTTAAAACAGATGGTGAATCAAGTGTAGAGCTAGATGGAAGTTCCTTACCTCCCGTTGTTCTAGAGGGAAAGATCTTGGTTGTATCATCCTTTAGTGGACACATAGTGATCAACAGATATAAATCCCAAGTAAATCAGAGAATAGAGCTATGCTCCCCAGCAACGGTGCCAGAAAAAGGTCTTGATAACCCACAAGTATAGGGGATCGCAACAGTTTTCGAGGGTAGTGTATTCAACCCAAATTTATTGAGTCGACACAAGGGGAGCCAAAGAATATTCTCAAGTATTAGAAGTTGAGTTGTCAATTCAACCACACTAGGAAAACTTAATATCTGCAGCAAAGTATTTAGTAGCAAAGTAGTATGCAAGTAACAGTAAAAGTGGCAAAAGTAACAGTAGCAGTTTTGTAGTGATGGTGACAACAGTAGTAACGAAAGTAATGAAGCAAGTATCAATATGGAACGAACTCGTAGGCAATGGATCGGCAAAGATAAATGTCAGATAATATTCATCATGCTGCAGTTATAACCTAGGGTGAAACAGTACTAGCTGCAATTCATCAATGTAATGTAGGCATGTATTCCGTATATAGTCATACATGCTTATGGAAAAGAACTTGCATGACATCTTTTGTCCTATCCTCCCGTGGCAAGGAGGTCCTAATGGAAACTAAGGGATATTAAGGCCACCTTTTAATAGAGTACCAGACCAAGGCATTAGCACTTAGTGAATACATGAACTCCTCAAACTATGGTCATCACCCGTAAGTGTCCCGACAATTGTCACTCCGGGGTTGCCGGATCATAACGCATAGGTGACTATTTACTTGCACGATAGGATCAAGAACACAAATATATTCGTGAAAACATAATAGGTTCAGATCTGAAATCATGGCACTGGGGCCCTAGTGACAAGCATTAAGCATAGCAAAGTCATAGAGCCATCAATCTCAGAACATAGTGGATACTAGGGATCAAACCCTATCAAAACTAACTCGATTACATGATAAATCTCATCCAACCCATCACCGTCTAGCAAGCCTATGATGGAATTACTCATGCATGGCGGTGAGCATCATGGAATTGGTGATGGAGGATGGTTGATGATGACGACGGCGATGATCTCCACTCTCCGGAGCCCCGAACGGACTCCAGATCAGGTCTCCTGAGGAAGAACAGGAGGTGGCGGCGGCTCCGTATCGTAAAACGCGATGAATCCTTCTCTCTGATTTTTTTTTCTCCCCAAATAAGATTATATGGAGTTGGAGTTGAGGTCGGTGGAGGTCCTGGGGGGCCACAAGGACGGGTGGCGCACCCTAGGGGGGTGCGCCCCCCATCCTTGTGGCCAGGGTGTGGGCCCCCTCCGGTGGATCTTTTCGCTAGTATTTTTTATATATTCTGAAAATATTCTCCATGAAATTTCAGGTCATTCCGAGAACTTTTATTTCTACACAAAAATAACACCAAGGCAATTCTACTGAAAACAACGTCAGTCCGGGTTAGTTTCATTCCAATCATGCAAATTAAAGTCCAAAAGAAGGGCAAAAGAGTTTGGAAAAATAGATACGACGGAGACGTATCAGGAGACATTGGATCACCATGTCTCAATCCTTTTTGCATTTGAAAATAATGACCTATGTCATCATTAACCTTGATTCCAACGCTGCCTTCTTGTACAAATGATTCGACTTGCTTCCGCCAAGCCACATTGAACCGTTACATACCCAAGGCTTGTTGTAAGAATGGCCACTTCACTTTATCATAAGCCTTTCAGAAATCCACCTTGAAGACCACTCTATCAAGTTTCTTCGAATGGATTTCATATAAGATTTCATGAACGGCGAACACACCCTCGAGTATGTGCCATCCACGCATGAGGGTTGTCTCAGTTGGCTGAACCACAGACTGAGCAATCTGTGTCAAACGGTTCATACCAACTTTAATGAAAATCTTGAAGCTGACATTAAGCAGACATATCGGTCGGAAGTTCTCAATGCGAACAACTTCGTCCTTCTTTGGTAACAATGTGATAGTTCCAAAGTTCAATTTCTCTACTCATAATGTCTCACTTGGTAGGATAGCACGGATTTTTTTTGTCTCCCACTTTCGTCCGGTTTTTTCCATCTCCCCTCCCACCACCCATCGGTTTATTTTCGCGTCATCCTCTCACACAACGAAAAAAAATAACGGATTAGAACTTTCCATGCTCGCATAAATTATTTAGTAATGTCTTTATGTATAAGAATCAAGCACGATTAATTTGTAAATATCAAATCTAAATTAATTAAGCTTACCTTAAACCGCTCAATCACATTAATTAGGAAACAAATAACCAATTTTAATAAAATGGATGTGTAAATCATAACAAAGAATTCCCATTATTAATTTAGATTTTATCTTTAGAAATTAATCTCGCTATTAATTTGGATTTGATCTTAATTTGTAATATTCCTTTAGGAGTAGGAGTGGAGATAATATTCCTTCCCGAGTAGGAGTGGAGATAATATTCCATTAATTTTTTTAACATAAGGTTAATTAATTTAGATTTGTTCTTTAGAAATTAATAATGAGATTATATCTACTCCTACTTAAATAATAATGAAATTAATTTACATTATCTCTACTTACTTTGTAATGGAATACTATCTCTACTCCTACTCCTAAAGGAGCAGTCCATACGTCGTTCATTCGCTCCCATAGCCTCGATCGATCAAAGACATCCCCTCGCTTTGATACCCACGCAGTGGTAAAAACATCCTCCCATTCTCTCTTCTCCATTATGCATTAATAAGGAAAATAATCAAGAGGTGGAAACCCATGCATAGATATCAATCCCCCTCACCTCTCTCATTCCCATCCCATAGCTGTCAATCTCCTCCCCGCTCCCATTCTCCTTTGTGACTTTGAGAGGGAAAGGAAAGGATGATGAGAGGCCTCGGATCACAGATCCTCCTGACCTGACAGTCCTTCACCAATTCCATCGCCGCGTAATCCAACGACTTCCTCCCACCTCCCGTCTCCCCTCCTTATTCCTCTCCGAGTCACCTATGTGCACTCAGATTTCCTCTTTCTCTCTTGAGGCATGGGGTCAGTGTCAAGTCTGATGCACGTCTCTTCTGTCACTCCCGGTGGCGGCCTGGTCGTCGCACCTCGACGACAACGGTGACTGTGGGAGAAACACGTCAGCGTGCCCATTCAAGCGCGCCCACCAGCGACCCTGGATGTGGTGTTGTTGGGGTTCGTCTCCGAATTCGACCTAGGGCGCCTCAAGTCTTCTTGCGTTGGCGGCTCGCTACACAAGGTCGTAGTCCACTCAAAGAGGGAGACGATCCGATCATGGTGTTTGAGTTCATGGCAGAACTGCAGGAAGACGCCCAAGTCAAGCTGGTTGTTGGTATCATACTAAATTCTATAAGCATAGTGCACTTGATTCTTGAAACACGGTTCTAGGGAGACCACGTCTTGCGGTAATGGCGGAGTGATTTCATCCCTGCAACTATTGCTGCTCACCGATCTTGGTCGGGAGCTCAACGTCCAGGAGGTTCATACTCTTAGATTGAAAACTCCATCTTACAAACATGTACATTATTCTCGTCTATTCATATTTGGAAAAAACTGGTCGGTTGGCTGGGACAAAGTGGAGGATGTGTGTCCGTCAATCTACTTTTCGCATTTTTTGGTTGCTATCCTGTTGAAGAAGATTGGCCCCAATGGTAGAGACTACCTACTTGGCTTAATGTTAAGATCTGCAAGTTTATAGTTTTTTCATGGCACTGACACACTTGTTTGAGTTTGCTCTTTGGGTTCTCAGAATTATTGGTTTCTTAAGTAGTATCATGTTTTTGCGGTCTCGAAAGAAGTGAACATCTAGCTCTGGGTTTAAGTTGGACACAGACCATTAAGTGCGTTTTGCGATCATCGATCTGGCCTGCAATCATGCTGGTCGTGCTAGCAGCCTAGCACTGAAGACAACATAGAGTATATTGTTTGGACCAGTGACACATATTATACTTCCTTAACAGAGCGCAGACTAACAATTTCTCGATGGATACAACAAGTTTGAGAAGACCCAAATTGTAGGATTTTCTAGCTTCTCATGTTGCTACAATTTTTGAAATTCATTCATGCATTTGTCCGTTTTCACCAAACCTTACAATATAGAATATTCAACTTCCAACTTCTCCTACATCTGGCCATGTAACCTTCCCCTACATCCTAATAGTCCAGTGATTTGGTGTTCCGAACATGGGGACTTAGAGCAACCGCTGATGGTTGCAATGATGCATACTGGCATGTCAGGCCAGTGTGTCATCCACTTCTTACTCCCCTCCTCTGCGCAGTCACATCTTTGTTTTATTTTTGTTCTCCCATTCAGGATGATAAGCACTGCACAATCACATCTCTCGATGATGGAACTATCAAAACATTTAACATCATGCAATTTTATCCTGTAAGTAGTACCTACATCATTGTCTATTAAATTCCCCTTAATGCTCTTGTTTCAGAGCCTGACCGTCGACAGTAGCATCGATGTTGCATTTCCTCTACTTTTTTGCCTAACTTAAGGTGCTCTTATGGTACTATAGTGTAGTAATGGGCTATTGCAATGTATTATGCAGTACCTTAATTGTTCATTACTAAATTCTAACAGCCCGCAATCTGATTTTCAAATACATCTACATTTTTAGTGGGGTTTCTTACATTGTAGGTTATATGGATGAAGGAAAAGAGTCCAGTAGCGCTAGGCTAAACAATTCATGGAGGTACTGGATTGGCCTCTGCAGAAAGCATGGTAAAGGTAACTTGAGTGTGCACTTTAGGTCTTCATTACATTTCTAAAATGGTTGCTTATAAGTTTTAGCTATCCTATGCAGTAAATCTCAATCTCTCATGGTTGCGATAAACTTTCTCATAATGCATTCATCTATATATGTGAGAGAGTTAAATTTCTTGTAGTATCGGAGAAAGAAAGTTTGACTAATATTTTCTTCATATGTAATCTTATTTTCACTTTGGAACATACTAGCTAAGCAATCCAACCCATTTTTTCAAAATAGACGAAGGTGAATGCTCTGGGTAACAATTTGTTGAGCAAGCCATTCCAATAATCCTATTTGTTTCAGGCATAGCTAGAGTGTATTACAAGTGAAGAGTTTCTTATGCTCATACAATTTATTCACCACATGTATCCTGATTGTCAAAACAAACATATCCGGATGCATGACAATATTGTTATAGAGTCTAGAAATCTTGCAACTGAGATTGTAACCGTGATTGTCTACCACGTGTAACTATTTTTTGACTATGATTTTTACTGGGTCTATCTAGTTCTGAAAAATAATTGTGTGAGAAATCTTGCTAACTGAACGACACTTGGGGGTTCCTGGAAATATATTACATGTTGAAGCCTAGAAGTAAGCAATTGAAGTGCAAATGTACTTGCAGACAGAACACGTTCTTGATATCTTTGATTTTCAATTGTAAGGGTATTGTCATTTCTAGGACCACTTACTCATTTCTTGGTGTCATGCTCTCTTGGTGCTTCTCTTGATTACAAAATGGGTAAAACAAAGTGTTGGCACTCAGTGCTTTATAGCATATTTTTCGTATGATTTTGGATGTTTTGTTTCCGTACTGTACCTTAATTTGGGATTTATTTTGAAGGCACCTTATCTAGAGGCAACCAGATCATTGTTGAAAATATTGATGATTCCTGTTATGTATTCTCAAGGAATGGTCAGGTTTAGTACTGTAACTATTTTCTTAATAAATATATTTGGGTGGTGCTCAAAATGCAGAGGTGAAAAGCAAGAAACATAAAACCACCTCTGAAGAAAAGTTCATCATGCCTCCTAGAGTGTCACCCCGCTTAGTTGAGTTGAAGTTTAATGATATTTTGTTTAAGTGGAAAATTGATCAAATCAGACAGTCTAACCTTTGGAAACTAGGAAACTCAGTCATTTCATTGTTACGCAGAGTATGTTTGTGCTTGATGTGTTTGCAAAGGCACATGATTTTGTACTGGCACATCTAAAAGAAATTCATTTGGTTTACTAAATGGCCACACACACACACACACACACTTAATATAACAATTCTTGACCACCTCAGTATTGTTGCTGATAAAATTAAAATAGTGACCTGAAACAACTTTTTTTAATAATAGAAATCATTTTGTAAAACAAAAAACTTGCCTATGTTTCACTAAAAATATATTTATTCACTTGCTTATAATTGTTAGGACATTAGGACTGAAATATAATCTAGAAAGGTAATCGAAGGAACGGCAGCCATCCTGCAAGCAGCGAACGAGCAGGGTGGGTGGGATAGGCACGGAGAACCTAATAGTCAGTGGTGTTAATATTCTGGTGGTAGAAGCACTCGGAGAAGATGGCGGTGCTACGGTAGTAGTAGGTCGCATCGTCGTGTCAGTCGTCCTCTGCGTGACGGTGTGCATTCCTTAGCACTGTGAATCAGCCAGGGATGGCCTTGTCATGCAGATCGATGTCGTGATAGTGAGACTATGCTTGGCAAGACTCGACTGCGGTAGAAGCCTGAGCCCGACGATGAGGGTGTCGTCGCACCTTCGCCACACCACACATCTATTCCCGAGGTCATCCTACCCACACACAAACATGTCAACTATGTGGCTAGAACTAATGGGGAGTTGCCAACCCTTCTGCACCTCCCGTTCAAATTCGGCTGCCTAGGATGCCAAACTGGACCAGTGGGCGCGCTAGCTCAGTGCCAAGGCGGCGGCCTAGGAGATTGGCGGGGATAGAAGGAGGTGGTCCACACCGTGCTGAGAGAGGAGGGGCGGGGGATGCCATGTATGGGAGGGGAGGCGATGGGGAAAGGAAGGGTGTGCTTCGCCATCGCGTGGCGCGCAGGGGCCAGGGAGAGATTGTGGTGGTGATGCATGGTGGTGAGATGAGATGTGGCCACACCTGACGGCTGGCTAGCTCTCCGGGAAGAGTAGGAGGCGGCTGTGCAGTGGGTGAGTGGTTGCTTTATTTTTATCTTCAAGAAAAAGAGAAATGAGCAGCTGTTATGCGGTGGCGTAAATGTCACATAGCCTAACAAGTCATTTTTAGAGTAAATACCATCGAAGTGATTTATAGGTAGCCTAGAATTTATAGGTCATCAAAATTGGGATGCGACTCACATTGTACAATGGAAATGAAGTTAAAGACATCAATTCTCACATTGCATGGAAATATCTTAATCCTATCAAGTAGATCTAAGTTTGTAACATATAATTAGTTGGATTATTGCTCTCTATATACACAAAGTTCCATTGGATTTCTTATCAAGTTACATTGCAAGTGAAGTGTATTTCAATTACTTTTTGATTGTTATGGGCTATCATTTCTATACATGCAAAATTTGGCATGCAATATATTCATATATGCAACTGGCAAAAAAATATTCATGGCCCGTAGCAACGCACGGGCATTCTATTTGTAAATAGTTGCAAATAACAATTAAACTGATCATGGAACATAGACATCAAGTCGCCCTTAATAATATCCCAACACCTCTTATGGAACTCAACTGGGAAGCCATCTGGACCTGTGCTTTGTTATTTTCATTTGCAGAATAGCCTCAAACACTTCCTTCTCGGAGAACGTCATGCCCCAGTTGTGGTATGTCGTCAGCTACACTCTCGATGGGTGAGACATAATTGTCAACTAGCTCCGAACAATTTTTTGTAGAAATTCGTAATATACGTCTTAAGGTTCTCATGGCCAACAATTGTGCCTTCGTCATGTTCAAGTTGTATGATCTTTTTTTCCTATGTTTCTGTTGGCAATCATATGGAAACATTATCTATTATTATCCCCTTGAATGACCCGACGCACCTTAGCTCTAAGCGCCCATTTGATCTCCTCTTCTCTAAGAAGCTTTGCCAAACTAACCTCAGCTTATCTTTTAGCCCCTCACTCATTAATGTCTAACGATTTACTCTCAGCTTTTATATCGAGATCATTAATGACATTCAGCAACCTCTCTTTCTGTTGCTTATAAATACCACTATTCTTCTTGGCCCAACCCCTCAAATATTGTTGGAGTTGTATAATCTTATATTGCCGTCTTTCGACATTAGAATCACCCCTTTGCTCTGAGGTCCATTCCTTTCCTGTCAATTCAAGGAACTCCTCTCCCTCGAACCACACAATTTTGAAAGAGAAAGTATTCTTGTTTCCTTGGTAAACTGCCTCACCAGAGTCAACAAGAAGGGGTGTATGATCAGAAATTCCTCTCTGTAACGCTTGCACCGTCACCAAGGAGAATTTGTTTTCCCATTCAATACTCGTGAGAACTTTGTCCAACTTTTCGTATGTTGGATTATGTATCGCCCAAGTGAACAATCGGCCCGTGAGTTCAATCTCTCCAGGTCTTGGCTTTCTATAATCACATTAAACATGAATGACCATCTGCTAGGGAAATTGTCATTTTTATTTTCTTCTCTTCTTCTAATTATATTGAGGTCTCTGTCGACTAAGATCGGTAGAGCCTCCCCTCCAAAAATCATTACTAGATCTGCAAGGAAGTCGGGTTTGAACTTTGGCTGCTTTGCCCCATACACAACCGCTAGTGCCCTCTTGAAACCGTCAACTTTCGATCGCACATGAAATTTGGCGGCAAACTCACCCATAAACACATTCACCATGTCGGTGTACTAAAGTAGGGGTACCTTAGTATCCCTACTTGCGCACGGGCAGTAGCAGCGTCCCGCGGCCGGGCTTGCCACGTGCCCGCCAAGGCCCGCTCTGGATCCCTTAGAGCCATTCAAGAACAAAGTATTCAAGTTAAAGAAACAAGGCCCCGGCAAGAGGAGCTTGCCGGGAAGGCCGTACCAGGCTCAAGACCACCCCTTTGGCACAAGGCCCTGGCAAGAGGAGCTTGTCAGGAAGGCCAAACATGGCATTTCAGAAGACTTGCCGTGGCGCATCGCGCGCCCCGGCAAGGCCCGGAGAGCGACAAGCTTCCGGGCGCGGCAAGGTAGCGACCGCGGCAAGGCGCTTGCCGCGGCAAGCTCCCACTACATGCCCGCGCTCCAGCTCATCCGGCCACGCGTCACCCTGGGGCCCTTCCAGGTGCACGTGGCGGAAGGCTGTGCAGCCTGGGGTACACCGTGGCGAGCCGCGATGACAAGGCCACCTTCGTGGCGAACGGAGACGCACTAACGGACACTTTTTGCACTGTTTGGGGGCGACGGCGACGGGCATTCAATGCCCTTGTCCCCTGCCGTCAGGGTTAGGTATAGACCACTGTACATACACTGTACATACACTGTTCCAACTACCACCATTTTTACACTTTTACCCCCATCTACGTTGCCACCTATCGGTGACCCCTTCGACCTATAAAAGGAGGCCCATGCGCAACGTAGAGGAGGTTCTGATCCCTGGTCACTCTCACGCTCGGTGTAGCTAGCAACCAGCTCTGTAGCTCTTCGTGCTCCCGATCCAAGAACACAATACAACCAAGGCAGGAGTAGGGTTTTACGCATCCGTGCGGCCCGAACCTGGGTAAACTGCTCGCGTGCTCGCCTCGATCTGATCTTCGTGCTCCCTCCGCTCCCTTGCCGTACCGAAAAGGGGCTCCGGTCCCATAGGTGTTCGTGGGCGACCAGTTTCCCCGACATCTTTTGCGCGCCAGGTAGGGGGCGTCGAGGTTGTGCGAACCTGATCCGGCATTCACGCGGGCGCAACCTTAAGCAACTTCATCAACTTCGTTAACTTCTTCGACATGCCGCCGAAGAAGAAAGCTTCGGAAGTAGGAGGCCCGTCCGCGTCGATCCCACCGCCACCAGAACCAACGGTTGGTGGGGTAGACCCTGGCGGAAGGACGGACGCCGGCGAGGAAACTCACGGCGCCGCCAAGTCTAAGGACAAGACGGACGACCGAGCGCACTCCAAGACCTCGGCGTCCGTGCACGCACCGCGCCCCTCTCAGGAGGTGCCGGAACGGCAGCGGCGTGGTACGTAGGGTACCATCCGCTTGCTGGGTCAAGGACAAGTTGGCGGGTCGCGGGACGCTCAAGGCCAACGTGCTGGCACGAGCAAGGCGCGGTCGCCGGGGCGAGACCCTGCTCCTTCTAACGCAGTTAGAAGTCCGAGCATATCTCGCTCCTCGCACCGCTCGCCACCGCTCCCTTCCACTCCGGCAGAAGCTCTAGCTAGAGCTCAGCTACTCCTCGATTTCCCTCCAGCGGCAGACAAGGCCGAAGACTGGAGGGCCACCATCCAAAGCCTCATCGCCTTCGCCAACAACGACACGCCGCAGCAGCCGGTGATGTCATGGCCGCGGCAAGTCAGCCAGGCGCGGGCTGATGGAGACAAGACCGCCGGGGACATGACCGCCGGGGGTGCAACAACCGTGCACTCCCCGCCCCGAAGGCCAAAGTCGCCGACTCGCCGGATCAACGTCGATGACGACTCCACGGCGTCGTCGGATCCACGAGCTCGCCGCGATCAGCGTCAAGTCCTCGACGAAAGATGACAAGAAGACGCTCGAACCCGCATCAAGCGTCGAAGAGAAGCGCGACGACAGTCCGACCAGCGCGCTGGGACCGCTGTCGACATGCATGCGCCCGGAGAACCGGGCGACTTGCCGTACGCGGCAGGTTGCCCTGCGTTCACCCGCGAGCTGCGGTAGGTCCAGTGGCCCAGCATGAAGAACTTCAAGCCCGACGTACCCGAGAAGTACGACGGCAAGACCCATCCCTCAGAGTTCCTCAGCATCTACACCATCGCGGTGCAGGCTGCCGGGGGACGCGACGAGAAGATACTAGCGAACTACTTCCCGCTCGTGCTCAAGCCAAACGTCAGGTCTTGGCTCATGCACTTGCCGGAGAACTCCATCTCTTCTTGGGCCGACCTGTGCCATTAGTTTGTCGGCGCCTTTACGGGCGGCCACAAGCCCCATGGCCAGGAGAGCGACCTTCATATACTTGCCCAGAAGGAGGGAGAGTCCCTGCGAAAATACATCCAGAGATTCAGCTGCGTTCAGCACAACATCCCGGATGTCCACCCTGCCACGGTTATTAGCGTGTTCCACCAGAACGTGCGTAACCGCCGCATGAGGGAGGAAATGGCGATGTGCAAGATACGAGACGTCAGCGAGCTTTATGCCCTGACCGACAAGTGCGCGCGCGCTGAAGAGGGCAGGAGACTCCCCGGAGAGGATACTGGAGCAGGAGGAACAGACAGTGAGGATGCCGCCCCGGCAAGGAAGAACCGGCGGCGGAATAACAAGAAAAAGAAGAACAAGGAAGTACTGGCCATCGAGCAGTCCGGCAAGGAGGCTGGCGCCAAGAAATCTCAGGCTGGTGGCTCCGGCAAGGAAGCTACCACTGTAGCGGCCGCCGACAAGCAGGACGGCTCCGACAAGCAGTACTGCAAGATCCACCGCACCAAGGGCCACGATCTCCAGAACTGCAAAAGGGTCGAGTATCTCGTTGAGCAGCAGAAGGCTGAGTACGAGCGATGCGACAAAGAGAAGGGCCAGGGAGGCGGAGGAGAGTCCGGCAAGAAGCGGCCATTCAATGGCCGGGGAGGACGCCGCGGCAAGGCCAAGCAGCGGCAAGGAGATAGACCTCCCCGCGGCCGCGACAAGGACGAAGACGAAGACGACGACGAGGACATGGACGGCGGAGACAACAGCGACCAGGAGTTCCAGAAGGCCACAGAGGTTCTGTGCGTCGATGGAGGTGCCTCTCTGCATACTTCCCACCGCCAACTCAAGCAATGGGTGCGGGAAGTTAATGCAGCAGAACCAGCCGTCGAATCGCGCAAACTCCTGAAGTGGTCCAGCACGCCCATCATCTTCGACATTGAGGATCACCCTGACCGCATAACTGCGGTCGAGTGCTTGCCGATGTTGGTTTCACCAACCATCCGCAACCTCAAGGTCACCAAGATGCTGGTTGACGGCGGGGCCGGCCTGAACCTGATCTCCTCTGCTGTAGTCCGAAAGCTACAGATCCCCGACAGCGAGCTCGAGGAAACCGGAACTTTCCAAGGAATTAACCCGGGAAGGAGCAAGCCGAAGGGGAAGATCACGCTGCCAGTAACCTTTGGCGGAGAGCTAAACTTCAGGACTGAGAGGATCACCTTTGACGTTGCCGATATCCCATTGCCATACAATGGAATACTTGGCCGTCCGGCGCTCGCCAAGTTCATGGCAGCCTCTCATTACGCCTACAACATGCTCAAGATGCCGGGCCCGATAAGCGTCATCTCTGTTCCCGGCGACAAGAAGGACGCGCTTATCTGCGCCGACAAGATCTACCGGGATGCAGCAGCTGCTGCAGATAGCAAAACACTTGCCGCTGAAGCTCCCAGGGGGAAGAACAAGACCAAGTCCGGCAAGAGCTCTGGCGCCCACTCCGGCAAACGCACCTCTTCGGAGTGCTGCGCTGCCGTCGAGGACGCACCATCGAGCTCCGCCGGCAAGTGCAAGAAGGGAATGGCAGCTCCACCTGCAACCAAGAAGGTGTCCGCCGAGGAGGACGGCACTGGTGGTACTTTCACCATCAGTGCCACACTCGATCCTAAATAGGAAAGCGCGCTTGTTGCTTTCCTGCGGGCGAATGTCGACGTGTTTGCATGGCAACCATCTGACATCCCCGGCGTTCCCAGGAAAGTAATTGAACACAAGCTTGCCGTTTGTCCTCACGCGCGGCCCGTCAAGCAGAAGGTCAGAAAGCAAGCGGTGGAGCGCCAAGAGTTTATCGCGGAGGAAATCAAGAAGTTGGAAGCAGCAGGCCTTGTTAGAGGTGTGCTTCATCCCACGTGGCTGGCCAACCCTGTTGTCGTGCGCAAAGCTAATGGGAAGTGGAGGCTTTGTATAGACTTCACTGATGTGAATAAAGCTTGTCCCAAAGATCCATTTCCCTTGCCGCGCATTGACCAGATCGTTGACTCCACGGCTGGGTGTGAATTGCTTTCATTCCTTGATGCATACTCCGGGTACCACCAGATATTTATGGCTGAAGAGGATGAAGAGAAGACCGCATTCATTACTCCTTGTGGCACTTACTGCTTCATACGCATGCCCTTCGGATTGAAGAATGCGGGTTCAACATTTGCAAGGGTGGTACACACTGCTTTTGAACCACAGATACACAGGAATGTGGAAGCATACATGGATGATATAGTGGTCAAGAGCAAGGACAAGGATACCCTGATTCAAGACCTAGATGAAACTTTTGCGAATCTGCGCAAGATACAGCTCAAGCTTAACCCCGAGAAGTGTGTGTTCGGAGTCCCCTCCGGCAAGCTTCTCGGGTTCTTTGTGTCTCAGAGGGGGATTGAAGCCAATCCCGACAAGATCAAAGCCATTGAGCAGATCGAAGCTCCAAAGCGCGTCATGGATGTACGAAGGCTTGCCGGCTGCGTGGCTGCCCTTAGCAGATTCATTTCTAAGTCCGCAGAACGCGCCCTGCCGTTTTTCAAAATCTTGAAAAAGGCGGGTTCAATGAGATGGACTCCGGAAGCGGAGGCAGCGTTGCAGGACTTGAAAGGATACCTGTCCTCCACTCTAATACTTGTCGCACCTAGGCCACAAGAGAAGTTGCTGCTGTACTTAGTAGCAACCAATCAAGTGGTTAGTGTTGCGTTGGTAGCGGAAAGGGAGGCAGATGAGGAGCCCACAGCCCCGACAAGCACATCCAGCGACAAGCAGGGGGCTTCCCCGACAAGCTCTGGCCCTGACAAGGATGAGTCTGCGCAGATGCAAGAAGAAGTGCGGAAGAAGATGGTGCAGCGGCCAGTCTATTTTGTCAGTTCCCTCTTGCAGGGGGCTAGGTCAAGATACTCTGGGGTGCAGAAGTTGCTTTTCGGCCTCCTCATGGCCTCGAGAAAGCTGCGCCACTACTTCCAAGCACATGAGATAACAGTGGTCACTCGCTTTCCGCTGAAGAGGATATTGCAAAATCCAGAAGCAACGGGCAGGATTGTCGAGTGGGCACTGGAGCTGTCAAGCTTTGGTCTTAAGTTTGAGAGTACTTCAACTATCCAGAGCAGAGCATTGGCAGAGTTCATAGCAGAATGGACACCAACGCCGGACGAAGAGATTCCAGAGACAAACGTCCCCGTCAAAGAAGCGAGCAAAGAATGGGTAATGTACTTCGATGGAGCATTCTCACTGCAAGGCGCCGGTGCTGGTGTGCTGCTCGTCGCACCCACCGGGGAACACCTCAAGTACGTCGTCCAAATGCACTTTCCCAAGGAGCAAGCGACAAACAACACTGCAGATTATGAGGGTTTGCTTGCCGGCCTCAGAATTGCAGCAGAACTTGGGATCAGGAAGCTGATTGTGCGGGGAGACTCGCAGTTGGTTGTCCGACAAGTGAACAAGAGCTACCAGAGCCCATTGATGGAAGCTTACGTCGACAAAGTGAGGAAACTTGAAGAACACTTTGAAGGCTTGCAGATGGAGCACGTTCCTAGAGCCCAAAATGACGTCGCAGACGGCCTGTCAAAGTGTGCTGCACTAAAGCTACCTGTGGAACCAGGGACCTTTGTGCTCAAGTTAACGCAACCATCCGTTACACCATCAATTGGACAAAGTAAGAAGAGAAAGTTGGTCTCTGGTGACTATTTGCCAGCAGAACTCCCTGAAGCCGCTGCCAAACTCACCAAGATCGACGACAAAATTGCTGAGGAACAGTGTGCTCCTGCAAACCCAAGGGTTTGTACAGTTGGAGCAGGCGTTCCCGACAAGCTTTGCCCCGGCAAGCTTGCCGGGGAACGTCAAGCTCCGGCCGAGCCACAGGTTCTTGCCGTAGAAGCTAACGTTCCCACAGCAGCACTAATGCCTTTAGTCCTTGTTGTCGAGCCTCAGGCTCCAGCATGGGCACAGCAGATCGTCCATTTTCTTCAAACTGGAGAACTTCCCGAAGAGCCAGAAGAGGCAGAGAGAATAACCAGGCAGTCAAGTATGTACCAGTTCGTCGGCAATGAACTGTGCAGAAGAAGACTCAATGGTGTTAGATTGAAGTGCATTCCCCGGGAAGATGGGCAAAAGCTGTTGGCAGAGATACATGGAGGCATATGTGGCCACCACATTGGCGCAAGAGCACTTGCCGGCAAGGCGTTCCGGCAAGGTTTCTTTTGGCCAGAAGCCCTCCAAGATGCAACTGCACAAGTAACCAAGTGTGAAGCGTGCCAACTCCATGCCAAGCAAATACATCAGCCAGCTCAAGCTCTCCAGACGATCCCTTTGTCCTGGCCATTTTCGGTCTGGGGGCTCGACATCCTCGGCCCCTTTCCCCGCGCAGTCGGGGGCTTTGAGTACTTGTACGTCGCCATCGACAAGTTCACAAAGTGGCCGGAAGTGGAACCAGTGAGGAAGGTGACCGCACAGTCAGCAGTCAAGTTCTTCAGGTCAATTGTTTGCCGTTTCGGAATCCCTAACAGGATTATCACCGACAACGGCACGCAATTCACAAGTCGCACCTTCATGCAATACGTCCAAGACCTTGGCGCCAAGGTCTGCTTCGCTTCTGTTGCTCACCCAAGGAGCAATGGTCAAGCGGAGTGGGCAAACGCTGAAGTGCTGCACGGACTCAAGGCAAGAACTTTCGACAGGCTGCACAAATGCGGAAGAAACTGGATTGAAGAGTTGCTGGCGGCTCTTTGGTCAATCAGGACGACACCAAATCGAGCCACCGGACAGACACCCTTTGCTCTTGTCTATGGAGCAGAGGCAGTTCTCCCCACGGAACTCGTATACGGGTCGCCTCGAGTGCTCGCTTATGACGAGCTCGAGCAAGAGCAGCTGCGGCAAGATGATGCACTGCTCCTCGAGGAGGACCGTCTTCAGGCTGCTGTACGAGCTGCTCGATACCAGCAAGCTTTGCGCCGCTATCATAGCCGCAAAGTCAAGGCCAGAAGTCTTGAGGAAGGCAACCTTGTTCTTCGGCGTGTTCAGTCCGCCAAGAATTCCAACAAGTTGACGCCGAAGTGGGAAGGCCCTTATCGGGTGAGACAAGTCACAAGGCCCAGCGCTGTCCGTCTTGAGACCGAAGAGGGCTTACCGGTGAGCAACTCCTGGAACATTGAGCACCTTCGCAAGTTTCACCCATAAGGCGCGGTTGCCGTGATCCGCTCCGGCAACCACCTTTGTACAAAGCCAAGCGCAGATCCCGTGCATCAGTAAAGCTTTTGTGCCTCGCACAACTTGTCGTTTCATGCATTTTTCTCTTTTACCTGCATGTACTATATGACACCTCGTGCAGCACACCCATCCGGTAAGCAATAATGAGCCACAAGGCTCCATATCTATGTTTCCTCCCTTCCTCTTTTTTCTCAAGCAGAAGAAGGTTTCCTCGCGCACAAATTTGCCGGGGGGAAGGAGACAGTGGTATGGACCAAGTGCCGTTCAAGAAAGCCTAGCCTTGCCGGGAAGCAAACAACACAAAAGCTATGTTACCAAAGTTTGAGCATTCAAATTTTTAAATTTTCTAAGTTATCTTCCTTGAACGACCACACTTTGTATGGAAAACCTGTGCGCGGAGGAACCTACCCGTGGCTAGCCGCGCCCTTACTTTGTTTCGAGCACGCTCAACGGCTTAAGTGTGCTGCGACAAGTGTCGCGCCCTTACTTCGTTTTCGAGTTCGCTCAACAACCTAAGTGTGCTGCGACTAGTTGCGGCAAGGTTTCTTGCCGGTAGAGGCATTGCCAGCAGGCTGCTGAAGTTCCGCACTCAGCACTCGCGGCGAGGGCCCCTTTGCCGGCAAGTTCCCCTAAAAGCGTAGGGTAAAAGCATACAAAGTAAAGGAGTCGAACCAAGGAAATAACATTGCATTAACTACCCAAAATAAAGTTATATTACAAGATGACTTGTCGATGTTCTAACAAACTACTGTCCATGACGTGATTGGCAGCGACAAGGGAAGCAGAAAGAAAGCAGTCTAGTCCACGTGGTCGCCATCGACCCTCCTGATCTTGCCCACCTTGGCCACGATGGGGGCGACAAGAGCCTTCAGCGCTTCCTGGTCGGCGTCGGGCGGCAAGGTCCTGAGGACGTTCTCAAGATTGATCCCGGGGTTGCGGTAGACTATCTTCGTCAGCACTCTCTCCACAACTCCCGTGCAAAGCCTGCGCGCCTCGTTCGCCAGCTGCGTGGGGATCCTCTCACGGAGCTGCTCGAGAGCCGGCGCCACTCCCCTGAAGAATAAGCTCAGCTTGGCACTGTGAGGGAGGTTCGCGTCGGGGGAGTACCCGAGGTGCTCTGTCCCCAGCCCCGCCAACTCTCTGTCGATGTCAGCGACGGCGGCGACAAGCTCCTCGGTCCACTGCTCCACCGTCTGCCTGAAGTTGTTCTGCGTGAGGGCGGTGCTATCCAGCAGTGCCCTCTCGGCCCGGAGGTCCTCCTTCAGCTTTGTCTCCCGGTTCCTGGCGCTGTCGAGCGATGCAGTGAGGGTGGATAGCTTCAATTCCAAGTCCGCAACAGAGTCCTTGGCGACGGCGAGCTCCTTTCCCTTGTCGGAGAGACGGACCTGCAGCTCCGAGTGGCTGTGGGTGTCTTTCTCCCTCTCCAACTTGAGCGCGGCAACCTTCTCCTCGCTCGTCCTCAAGTTGATCTCCAACTGTGCCACCCTCGCCTCCAAGTCTCTCTTGGCGGTCTCTGCAGCTGCAGCGGCGTCCCTCGCTTCCTGCAGAGCCCCGCCAATGGACTGCTCGCGCGCGGCAAGGTCGTCCTCGTGGCTGTCGAGGTCGACCTTCCGCTGCGTTAGCTCTCCTTCCCGCCGGGACAGCTCCACGGCGGCGAGTCATTGCTGCTCCTCTGCTTCAGCCTTCTCGAGGATGAACGCCTGGTGCGCCTCGGCAAGCTCCTCCCGCTCCTCCGCCAAGGACCGGAGGGCCGCCTGGTTGGCGGCGCGGAGCTCCTTGGCGCGCTTCTCCAAATCGACGCCTGCCTTGGTAGCCAGAGCCTCTCGGGACTCCAGCTTGGCCTGCCTGGCACGGTACAAGGCCAGAAGCCGGCGCAGAAGCTGCTCCTTCTCGGGCTCGTTGCTGCTGCCGGGCGCGTCGACGAACTTCAGCCCCGCGGAGGCGAGGACTTCCCCATCGAAGACCTCCCCCTCCGCGGGCGCCCTTGACGAAGAAGCCCACGGAAGTTGGATGAAAACCCCGTTTCCGGCCTCCAAGTAGGCGCCAGTTCCGGCCGTGGCAGCGGCTGGGTCGGCGGTCAGCGTAGCGTCAAACGCTCATGCGGCCTTAGGGCCGTCAGTGCGACCGCCGGTCCCCTCCTCGGCCGCCGCGTCGGCATCCCTGGTTGCCTCTTCGACGGCGGGCTCATCGGTGCCGACCGCCTCTTCGGTAGCCGCGGCATCGCCAGCGTTGCCGCGCGCGGGTTCCTCGGTGGTGGCCTCCGTCTCCATAGGCTATGGAGCGGACGAGTCTGAAGACAAGAAGAAGAAAGAAGAAAAATATTGTCAAGAAAATATCCAAAAAGAAGAAATCAAAAGAGGAAAAGCACAAGGGTTACCTGCGCGGGCCTCTTCTTCGACGGGGTTCCTTGCCGGGGAGTTCTCCCTCGGCGGCGTGGTAGTAGCCTCCGCCGGCGGAGGGCCGCTGGCGCCTTCCCTTGGCGGGGTGCTCGCCCTTGGCGGGGTACTCGCCCTTGGCGGAGTACCCGCCCTTGGCGGAGTATCCTCCCTCGCTGGGGAGCTCCTCCTTGGCGGGGAGGTTGAGACGAGCGGCTCGTCGGGAGCAGTCTCTTGGTGCTCCTGAGGCTGCGGCTCTGCTTCTGCACAAATCAACAAACAAACAAGACGATTAACAAGGATGAGAGGCCCACGCGCGCCCGACAAGCGAAGAAGTAAACAGAAGACTTACGTTGGGGGCTGCTCTGCGGGGCAGCCGGCTGGTCCGGCAAGCTCGTCGCTGGCGCATCCCCCGCTGCTGCAACGGGATCGTCCTCCAGGTCCAGCACCGGGATCTTGGCCCTCTTCGCCACCCTTTGGGCCAGGGTCCTGGAAGGCGGACATCAAACATAATCAGACAAAGAAGATTCAAGACAAGAACAGCAAATTGAAGAAAACAAGAGTTGCAAGTACTTACTCTTCCTCCTCCTCGTCGGAACTGAGGACGGAGAAGTCGAAGTCTGCCTCGCGCGGTCCGGCGCGAGGAGCTGGAGGAGTAGGCGCCCTCGGCCGCTTGCCGGGAGCGGGGTCGGTAGTCTGCGAAGACCCCGCTCCGGTCGTCGCCGGGGCCTGAGGGGCGGAAGGAGCGGTGGAGCCCGTGCGGGAAGATCCTCCTCCAGCCGCTGCTGAGGCGCGAGGCGCCCCCTTGGCGGCCTTGCTCGTCGTGGTGGCGCGCGTCGAGCGGCGCTGCGGCTGCTGGCCCGCCGGCTGCCTCGCCGCGTCTGCGGCCTTGCGGAGACACTTCTTTGGTTGAGGTGGAGGACTTGGCGGCGGCGGTGAACTCCCCGAGGATGAAGAATAGTCAAGGTTTAGAGACCCGCCCGAGTCTTCGGCAAAATCGCTTGATTCATCGCCCTGCTCGGCGGGCTCGCTCGACTCCGTCCCTTGCCCGGTGGCCTCGCTCTTCTCGGCAGGCTGCCCGGCAGGCCTCAACAGCTTGAGGATCTCTTCCTCCTCGGCCCGACTCACTGCCTCCGCTGCGTCTGCCTCCTCCATGATGTACCCGAATTCACCCGCGGCCGCAGCTGCGGCTGCCTCCTCCAGTCTGGTGGCTATATAGGCCATCTCCCGGTCGATGGTGTCGCGGGTGAGGCCCTTCTTCTCGTCGGGATCGATTGGCAGCTCCACCAAGTTATCGAAGAAGGTTTGCACAGCTTCGTCAGAGGGCGCCAGCCAAGTGGGGTCAATCCCATGGGAGTCGCACCACGGCATTGCCGCGCGGATAGCACTGAGCGACGAATTGTTGCATAGTGGAACTACCCCCCGCGGCAAGGTGAACCACTCCGGGTGCTTGGCGTCGTGCTTGAACAGCTCACGGAGCATCCCTTTGAGCTCCAGGACAGTAAAATTATAGTTGAGGCCTGGGCGCAGCCTCATGCAGTCTGCCGCATTACCAAATTCCCAAGCAGGCCTCTTCCTCTCCTGCAAGGGGGCGATGCGGCGGCGAAGGAAATCAGCCCCGACAGCCCCTACAGTGAGTTTGGCTTGCCGGAGGCGAAGGATCCTAGTAGTGGCTATCTTCAGCTTGTCGTCCTCCGGGGCAAGGCTACTCCAGTCCTTGCCGCGCACTATTGCGGCTCGGCGCGGGGAAGTGAACTGCTGGGGTCCATCCTCCATGACACAGCACCAGTTGGCCCTCCACTCCTCCCACTTGCCGCGGAGCTCCCCAGTCAAGTATGCCTCTTTCTTATTTAGTCTAAAGATCCAAGAAATCCCGCCGGACAGAGGAGAACCTGACTCTACTCGAGGTGTATAATAGTGGCGGAAGAGAGCTACGTTGGGATACACCTCGACAAAGTTCTCGCACATATGTGCGAAAACGGCCATGGTCAAGACTGCGTTCGGGGTGAAATCAAGAAGATGAAACCCGTAGGTGTTCATAACGTCGCAGAAGAACTCGGAGTATGGAGGGCAGAGTCCGCAATGGAAGAACATGGCGAAATAAGCATACCCTCCCGAAACATGTCGCAGGCTTCGGCGGGGAGTACCCTGGTGCGCGGGTGAGCTTTCATCTCCCTCGACCAGAAGAGGTAGAACTTGTCCTTCAGCTCCCTCGCGCCGAGCCTCGGCGGGAAGACCACCATCTTCTTCCGCATTGCTGCTAGTTTCTGCGCCCGGTCGGTCTTCGCGGCTTTCGCCTTGTCGCCCTTCGGGGCCATGGCGGGGACGGCGAGGGGATTCGACGGCGCGGCGGAGGCTGGCGGTGGCGGAGGAAGGGCGGAGCGCTGCTCTCTTTCGACCTTCGGGGAGGAGGAGAGCGGCGGGGGTTTCTGGAGGTTGAAGAAGCAGTGAAGCGAATGGGGGAAACTGCCCCTGTTTCCTCTGCTTTTAAGGGGGGAAGGGGGGCGTTCCGCATTTCTCCCATTAAAGAAACAGGCCACGATCTCTCCCACGACGCCGCAATCGACGCGTGCCGTTAGGGAGGGACGCGACGGATACGGAGTGGGATACGGCGCGCCGTGGGCCGCGTGTGCCCGTGCACTGTTTTGGGCCTGGCCCAACAGCGCTCGGCACCGTGTGTGGCCCAGGCCCGGGGGCTCCTGCCGGTGTACTAAAGTAGGGATACCTTAGTATCCCGACTTGCGCACGGGCAGTAGCAGCGTCCCGCGGCCGGGCTTGCCACGTGTCCGCCAAGGCCCGCTCTGGATCCCTTAGAGTCATTCAAGAACAAAGTATTCAAGTTAAAGAAACAAGGCCCCGACAAGAGAAGCTTGCCGGGAAGGCCGTACCAGGCTCAAGACCCCACCCCTTTGGCACAAGGCCCTGGCAAGAGGAGCTTGTCAGGAAGGCCAAACATGGCATTTCAGAAGACTTGCCGTGGCGCATCGCGCGCCCCGGCAAGGCCCGGAGAGCGACAAGCTTCCGGGTGCGGCAAGGTAGCGACCGCGGCAAGGCGCTTGCCGCGGCAAGCTCCCACTACGTGCCCGCGCTCCAGCTCATCCGGCCACGCGTCGCCCTGGGGCCCTTCCAGGTGCACGTGGCGGAAGGCTGTGCAGCCTGGGGTACACCGTGACGAGCCGCGATGACGAGGCCACCTTCGTGGCGAACGGAGACGCCCTAACGGACACTTTTTGCACTGTTTGGGGGCGACGGCGACGGGCATTCAATGCCCTTGTCTCCTGCCGTCAGGGTTAGGTATAGACCACAATACATACACTGTTCCAACTACCACCATTTTTACACTTTTACCCCCATCTACGTTGCCACCTGTCGGTGACCCCTTCGACCTATAAAAGGAGGCCCATGCGCAACGTAGAGGAGGTTCCGATCCCTGACCACTCTCACGCTCGGTGTAGCTAGCAACCAGCTCTGTAGCTCTTCGTGCTCCCGATCCAAGAACACAATACAACCAAGGCAGAAGTAGGGTTTTACGCATCCGTGCGGCCCGAACATGGGTAAACTGCTCGCGTGCTCGCCTCGATCCGCTCTTCGTGCTCCCTCCGCTCCCTTGCCGTACCAAAAAGGGGCTCCGGTCCCATAGGTGTTCGTGGGCGACCAGTTTCCCCGACACACCACCTCAACAGATTCGCAATTAACTCCGAGCAAGATCCTGCCGGACCTTCCCCGAGGTGGCAAACAGTGCCGATCAAAATCTAGACCACAAGAATTCGTGGCCAGAAACCGTGAGGTGAAATCATCATGTCATGTCACAAGCAACGCAATAAAATGAAGTTTCTAGTGCGTGGAAGCCTCCACCAAAAACCTACGCCCGGTCACTGACGAACAGCAAAACGAACACAAAACATTGATGGACAAATAGGGGCACAAAATGAACACGCCTGTTCACTGACAAAGCGTGTTCGCGGGCGTTTGAGAGGTCAAATTAGAGATACGTGACTAAAGATACTCTTAGCCAAGTCCACAAGGCCTCTGCTTTTACAGAAAATCCTTTTCATGGATCGTCATGAAATTTCTTCCTGAATCTAATCCTCGCACTCCGACGCACAGCAGATAGGCCATGTGTTTGGGTTTATCCGTCACGATCCCATAGCCCGCGCATGACTGGGATCGTTACCAAGACCCTCGTTTGGTTGTAGAAGAGCCGCATGCTTCTCCACCTCCAAGGTCTCTGTATGAAGAAGACTCGGATGCACCAAAGAGCTTCCTTTTTCAAAGCGCTTCCTTTAAGGTGAGCTTAGTATCCGTACAAATTTGAAAGACGACAAGCTCACGCAAGAGAAGTTTAAGCATCGGCGTATTACGAGAGAAAACATCAGGTTTACTCATTCCATGTGATGCATACGCCGAACTCACAAATCGCAATGCAAGCACACACAAATTACACACGCCAGCTGGACGCAGGACGGTAAGCGACTTCAAGGTCAACGCCACTCGATGCGGTCCGGAGGTGGACGACGATTGAATCATCAGTAGACGGTGACGGCGAGCTTCATGCCGGCGCTGCAGTGGCCCGGCACGCCGCAGATGAAGTAGTGCGTGCCCCTGGGCAGCGCGACCGCGTCGTAGCCGTTGCGGTACACCGGGGCGCCCCCCTTGGGCGACACGATGCAGTGCCTGTACCCGCCCTTGCTCACCCACGCCACGTCGTGGAACGTGCTGTTGTACTTGAACACTGCGCATTGCATACAGACGCACGCGGCATGGTCAGATCGGGATAAGTCGTCCAAGGCTACTCACTCGCACGTGCATTGCAGAGAGAGAGAGAGAGAGAGAGAGAGAGAGAGAGAGAG
>LR738712.1:143656858-143739191 GCA_902687465.1 Secale cereale | reverse complement strand
CCCCCCCCCACACACACATCCCACATGGTCATTGATGATTACCATTGCACAATCAATCAAGTAAGTGTGGAAACAAGCACAACTTGGAAATGCAAAGATATAGGCATTGCATAATTGAATCATAAAACATGGACATTGCACATTAGCATGATCTAACACAAAGGCATTGCACAATCATGGACATGCAAAGACATAGGCACTACACAATCTAGTATACATAGGCACTACACAATCTAGTATAATCACTGACATGCACATTGCTATGATCAAAGACAAAGTAGTGTACAATCTAGCATAACCATTGACATGCACATTGCTATGATCCAAGACAAATCAGTGCACGGTCTAGCATAACAATTGACATGCACATTGCTACAACCAATGTGGCTTGAGCTCCGATGCCGCTCCTTCCTCTTTGCTCCGGCACGAAGCCACATATTGCACCATCCACTAGAGCTCCGCCCGTCGAAGCTTTTTCCCTAGTCCACCACTTCGACCTACCCCTGCATCTCTTCTAGTTCCTCTCCTCCCTCCCGAGTGCCCAAATAACGAGCTATGGTGATCTCTTGCTCCAGCGCTTCCCCAGCCGACCAGCACCACCACCCTGTTGTTCAAGCCCCCCGCCAGCTTTATCTGGACCTGGATTGGAAAAGTTATTGACTTAGGAAAATGTTATCAAAATAAACCCTGACACTTCTCTGTAAATAGCACGGTAATATATGAACTGCAAACCTGACAACTTACGTGAAAACACCGTGTAACTTTGGCCCGAGGAGAAAAAGTTATTGAAAACATACCATCGATAAATTTCTATGTAAATAGCATGATAATACATGCACGTTGAACTAATAACTTACGTACAACTATGTGGTAATATTGGCCAGGGGAGAAAGTTGTTGAAAACATACACTAGTAACTATTGTGTAAACAGAATAGTAATATACGCACCACGGAGCTAATAACTTATGTACAAACACCACATTAGCTTTGCATGAGGAAAAAAAGATGTTGAAAACATACCGCAACAACTTTTTGTGTAAAATGCATGGTAATATATGCGCCGCAAACATGATAACTGAAGTACAAACACCACGATAATTTTACCCCGGGAAAAAAAGATGTTCAAAACAGAACCTTAGGTAAATTTTGCGTAAATAGCATTGTAATATACACATCGCAGACCTGATAATTCAGGTATAAACCACCAAAGTAACATTGTCCAGGCGGAAAAAGTTACTGAAAACATACCTCTAGTAATTTCTGTGTAAATAACATGGTAATACATACTACACGGGTGTGTTAACCTACGCACAAACACGATGCGTAATTTTCGCCCAAAAAGAAAAGTTGTTAAAAACATACTCATAGTAACTTCTACGCTAACAATATGATGACTTTTGACTCGGAAAAGAGTCATCGGCACATATCAACATGGTATCTTCACAAGCGATAATTTCATTTTTTTAACAAAAGGAACCATAGCAAGTTCATCTTCACAAGCATCATTAATATTTGCATCATGGACACAAGCACAGCAAGCATCAAATTCATCAAGAAGGGATATTTCAATCGAATCAACGGGATGATAACAACTTTCTATAGATTCCTGCAAAGTATTAACCTCTTCTTGGACACGATATTTTCTTAATATAAGCATTAGAATCATAATTTTCATAGCAGTATTTAAGTATGGCAAAAATATAGATTTTTAGAGAGTGGCATCATACTTTTCAATCAAAGAAGAAATTTGATACTCGCCCTTAGAAGCAACAAATTCTTCAGTTTGTTCAATATCATAGTAATCATAAACACCCTTGGCATAAGAAGATAAGATTTCATTATCATTAAACTCACATTGGTAGGGAAGGTATTTTTTAAGGTCTTATGATGGTTTCCTGGACTAAGGGGTGCTAACCTATACAACCCATTGTCCATGCGCCGAGTCGATGGTCCGCCGATCATTAGAAGGAAGGACTCTGGAAGCTCTGAATCCTGGAGTGATCAAGACGAAAACCTCTGAAGACGTGGCGTGCAATCCAAGGATATCTCAATGACTGCCCTGGTGGCAACCGACCATGTGTGTAACCTAGGTACTCTCGGTGCATATATAAGCCGTCGGGTTTAGTCTTTAGAGGCATGATTACAAGCCTTAGGGTTTAGAACACAATCATACGATCTCTAGGTAGATCACCTTGTACTCCGTACTCCATCAAATCAATATAATCGAGCCAGGCGTAGGGTTTTACCTCTTAGAGAGCGCCCGAACCTGGTTAAGTATCGTCTCTTGTTTCCCCCATGTTACCATTGGTTCCTAGACCCACAACTTGGCAACCCCTGCCCAAAATCCGCCGGTTTTAGCGCCGACACTTTCCAGAACAACAAGTAGAATGACAATATTCGCAGAAACTCCAAGCATAGCATTCCAATCTAGATATTTGATCCCATAAGTGTCCCCCCTTTTTAGACAAACGGTGAAGCACAAAATGAGCATGCTCATCTAATGATTTCCCATCAGCTAAGCTAGTTGGGGTTTCAGCATGAGCACAAATGGATTGAAGATGACCCAAGTAGAAATCTTTATGACTCCATATTATCTTTATTGCTTTTATTTTATTTTCTCGAGTCAACATCAAGGCAACAAAATTAGAGATAGCACACAAGGTTTTTTGGGTACTTTTTATTTTTTAATGGAAATTATATAAAGGAAAATAAAAGTAGAACAAGTAAATGGTAAATGTGTGTGAAGGGACCTGCGTTTGTTTGATGAAGTGTCCCCAGCAACTGTGCCAGGAATTCTTCTGCTACTTGTGTTAGGTGTAGGGATTTCCTCGAAGATGAAGGGTGATGTAGTATAGTAGTAGAAAGTATTTCCCTCAATTGAGAAACAAGGTGTATCGAACCAGTAGGAGATTCACGCAAACAAAGATAAACAGTAACGACACACACACACACACACACAAAACAAATACTTGCACTCAACGCGGGCAAGAAAGTAGTCAATCCCCTTGTACTCATTAATTGAAATGATTAATTCTAGTAATGGTAGATGGATAAATTTCAAAATAAAATAAAATAAAATACATTGCAACAAGGTATTTAGGGTTTTAGTAATATGATGTAAATGGCCCCGGGGGGCATAGCTTTAACTAGAGGCATCTCTCTCATGAGCATAGTAATATGATGTGAATAGAGACTTGTGGCGGCGGAATAATTGTTTCGAGTCTTGCTCTGGTGGTTTCTGGATTTTAGGGAATTTATAGGCTTGGAATTAGGTCAAACGGAGTTGCGAGGGGCCCACAAGCTTACGTGGCACCCCCTAGGGGACGCCATGTGAGCTTGTGGCTCTCTGGTACATCTTCTGGCCTCCACCCGAAGCTTGTAGGGTCCCTCCTGGTCCAAAAAAATCACACGGTGGTCTTGATTGTGCTAGAGAGACGGTGTTGGAGTATTTACTTCTTTGAGTGGATCAAGAATTGTGGATTATGGGTCATCAGAATGTGCATGAAATGATTACTATCTCAGCCTGATATCTATGGTGGAAAAGACGGAAATTGGTGCACAAGGATACAACTGAGAACGTGTATCAGATCTTTATGGGGATACTATGCTCTTATGGCAAACTTTGTTACTGCGGGGGCTGATATCCAAATACCTTTATAAAAAGCGGGGGCTGGTCTTGCCCTCCAGTGGGCTTTGTGAAACTTAATGCCGAGGCTTCTTTTGACCATGACCTTCTTATGCGCATGATGGGGGCAGTCCTTAGAGATGACAAAGGCAAGTTATTCGTCGAGGGAGTCGGGAGATAGACCACTACATGGATGTTTTGATAACCGAATCCTTTGCCCTCAAATGTTGTCAATCACTGGTGAAAAAGGTTGGGATGCAATTGTAACGCCCCGGACACACCCGCCGGTGGTCGTTACTCCTGGTGGGATCTAGACTGGCCTCACATATCAATACTAGTCTTTTCTGCGCACTTTGTCCTCACTCGTGCGCACCCGGGACCAACTTCCCGGTCGGTCACCCATCCTGAAACTACTCCAAGCTGAGCACGCTTAACTTTGGAGTTCTATCCGAATGGGCTCCCGAAAAAGAAGGAATTCCTTATTGATATGAGTAGTCTATCATCCCTAATAAGCCAGGCCATCACATACACCCCCACTCAGAGGAACCGACGTCCTCGTCGGGCCACAGAAATGTTCCCTCTTGGCACAACCGTCTGTGCTTCCAGGACAGCACATGTGCCATGCCGTGTGCCACGACGGGTCACAAACGTCATGCACAATATGACTGCAAACTGTCCGCAAACATCCATGTAACCGCGAGGGTCAGCTCTGATACCAACTTGTAACGCCCCGGACACACCCGCCGATGGTCGTTACTCCTGGCGGGATCTAGACTGGCCTCACATATCAATACTAGTCTTTTCTGCGCACTTTGTCCTCACTCGTGCGCACCCGGGAGCAACTTCCCGGTTGGTCACCCATCCTGAAACTACTCCAAGCTGAGCACGCTTAACTTTGGAGTTCTATCCGAATGGGCTCCCGGAAAAGAAGGAATTCCTTATTGATATGAGTAGTCTATCATCCCTAATAAGCCAGGCCATCACAGCAATCGCCTTATTATTAACTCGAATAATCTGAAGGTGATTAATACAATGAAGGACGAAGGACAGTCAGCGGGAGCGGTAGCGACAATGTTCGATGATTGTTTTCATTATGCTTGTGACTTCATTATTAATAGGTCTGAACACTGTAATAGAGAAGAAAATAAAGTTGCTCACGAGTTCGCTAGATTAGATTTTCTTGACTTCTGATTTGTTTGAGGACCCTTTAAACGAAATTGTAATGATCCTCACAAACGATGTATTGGTTATCTCTAATGAACAAAGTTCTGGGTTTATTTCAATAATAATGTGACTGCTGAAGTTGAGTTTAATTACATTGCTAGTCTATCTTTACGATGAACGTTTCAATACCATAATGCAATTCAGCATAACTAGATTTTTGTGTTTAAATGAATGCAAAAGAAATCAATTGAGAGACGGATAGGAGATCTCAGATGTACCAAATCAAACCAAGTGAATTTAGACTAGCATGTTAGATAAACAAATTATATGCCAAACAACAATCGATAATATTTTATGTTCTTCTTCTTCTTCTATTATTATTATTATTATTATCCCAATTTAAATACAAGTACAAAAACAAGCCCATGTTGTCAACCTACTATTGAACCAAACTTGCAAGTCATATTTGCAATGCCCTAGAAATTTCCACGAATACGATTACCATTAAGATATTTGTTAGTGTGTATGGTTTATAAAATCTCTACCATGACATTCAATAATATTAAAAGATATATGAACGCTTGTCTGTATACACTATATAATTTATGTAATAATTAAAATTTAATTCAAATGATTTTTGAGCTAAAAAAGAATTGTTTTGTTACATCATTCACCCTCCGTCCCAAAATAAGTGTCTCAATTTTGTACTAACCTTAGTCCAAAGTAGTACTAAGGTTGAGACACTTATTTTGGGACGGAGTGGTACAATTTAAACTCCGCAGAAACAAAAATTTCATTAATATATATTACAACTGGACAAAAAAAATTGTAACTATATTTAGAAAAACGTTGTTATGCGGCTCACTACAATGTCTAAGTAATTGAAAATTATACCAATTAAAATTTTGATATGGTACAACTAGTTTTAAATAAGTATGATTGTTTAGTATAAAACACGACCTAGATTCCAAAAATGGTTAGGACTGTCCCTGCACTCAGAGCTAGGTGAACACTTAGTTTGGACCGCCTCTGACATGATCTTTTGAAGCACAAAGACCTTGAAATTATACCAGAATGGGTCTTTGCAGATTTACTTAGGCATATGCCTTTCACTGATGCCAGCATCAGGTGGCTTTCTTCTCACAGTTGAAAGTGCAGTCATGGCCTTTGCATCAAGTTTTGATGTCGATGACAATTTATACATGTAGGGGACTAACAATGTTTGTCAAGTAAATCTCAGGTGTTATTCCCCGGATGACAAAAGGTGTGTGGATCATGAACATACGGAGTTGATATCACTCAAGGAAGAAATACTAGATCTAACATATTTTATCTTTTGTTATTCTTGAGTGTAGGGATCTCGCATTATTAAGAGAGGATCGATAGGGTTAGTAAAAGACTTGCTCATGTCATGAAATCCTACAAATTTATCATAGACACATACACAAAAACAAAAAGCTGTTGGAGAAGCTCTGCCACTATCACCTATGATGGATGTCCGGCCTGATCGCCAGATGTTCGGCCAGCTACCCGGATATCCGGGCTATCGCCAGATTGTTGGGGAACGTAGTATTTCAAAAAAAATCCTATGATCACGCAAGATCTATTTACTAGAAGCATAGCAATGAGAGGGGATAGTGTGTCTACGTACCCTCGTAGACCGAAAGTGGAAGCGTCTAGTGACGCGGTTGATGTAGTCGAACGTCTTCGTGATTCAACCGATCCTAGCACCGAACGTACGGCACCTCCGCGTTCAGCACACGTTCATCTTGATGATGTCCCATGAGCTCTTGATCCAGTTGAGCTTCACGGGAGAGTTTCGTCCGCACGACGGCGTGGTGACGGTGATGATGAAGCTACCGACGCAGGGCCTCGCCTAAGCACTGCAACGATAAGACCGAGGTGTGTAACTGTGGGGAGGGGCACCGCACACGGCTAGAATCAACTTGTTTGTCTACGGGGTGCCCCCTTCCCACGTATATAAAGGAGTGGAGGAGGGGAGGGGCCGGCCCTCTCTATGGCGCGCCCTAGGGGAGTCCTACTCCCACCGGGAGTAGGATTCCCCCCCCCCTTCCCTAGTTGTAGTAGGAGAGGAAGGAAGGAGGAGAGGGAGAAGAAGGAAAGGGGGGGTCGGCCCCCTTGCAATTCAGATTGGGCTTGTGGGGGGCATGCCCCCACCTTGGCCGCCTCCTCCTCCTTTCCACTATGGCCCATTAAGGCCCATCAACTCCTCGGGGGGTTCCGGTAGCCCCCCGGTACTCCGGTAAATGCCCGAACTCATCTCGAACCATTTTGATGTCCAAATATAGGCTTCCAATATATCTATATTTATATCTCGGACATTCCGAGACTCCTCGTCATGTCCGTGATCTTATCCAGGACTCCGAACTTCCTTCGGTACATCAAAACTCATAAACTCATAATACCGATCGTCATCGAACATTAAGCGCGCGGACCCTACGGATTTGAGAACTATGTAGACATGACCGAGACTCATCTCCGGACAATAACCAATAGCGGAACCTGGATGCTCATATTGGTTCCTACATATTCTATGAAGATCTTTATCGGTCAAACCGCATAACAACATACGTTGTTCCCTTTGTCATCGGTATGTTACTTGCCCGAGATTCGATCGTCGGTATCACCATACCTAGTTAATCTCGTTACCGGCAAGTCTCTTTACTCGTTCTGTAATACATCATCTCGTGACTAACTCATTAGTCATTTGCTTGCAAGGCTTATTATGATGTGTATTACAGAGAGGGCCCAGAGATACCCCTCCGACACTCGGAGTGACAAATCTTATTCTTGATCTATGCCAAAACCACAAATACCTTCGGAGACACATGTAGAGCATCTTTATAATCACCTAGTTATGTTGTGACGTTTGATAGAACACAAGGTGTTCCTCCGGTATTCGGGAGTTGCATAATCTCATAGTCATAGGAACATGTATAAGTCATGAAGAAAGCAATAGTAGTAAAACTAAATGATCAAGTTGCTAAGCTAACGGATGGGTCTTGTCGATCACATCATTCTCCTAATGATGTGATCCCGTTGATCAAATGACAACTCATGTCTATGGCTAGGAAACATAACCATCTTTGATCAATGAGCTAGTTTAGTAGAGGCATACCAGGGACATTCTGTTTTGTCTATGTATTCACACATGTACTAAGTTTCTGGTTAATACAATTCTAGAATGAATAATAAATTTATCATGATATAAGGAAATACAAATAACAACTTTATTATTGCCTCTAGGGCATATTTCCTTCAGTCCCCCACATGAACTAGAGTCAATAATCTAGATTACATAGTAATGATTCTAAAACCCATGGAGTCTTGGTGCTGATCATGTTTTGCTCGTGGAAGAGGCTTAGTCAACGGGTCTGCGACATTCAGATCCATATGTATCTTGCAAATTTCTATGTCTCCCTCCTTGACTTGATCGCGGATGGAGTTGAAGCGTCTCTTGATGTGCTTGGTTCTCTGCTACTTCTCGAGCTTACGTTGTTTTCCCTCGAAGAGGAAAGGGAGATGCAGCACCGTAGCGAAAGTATTTCCCTCAGTTTTAGAGAACCAAGGTATCAATCCAGTAGGAGACCACGCGCGAGTCCCTCGCACCTGCACAAACAAATAAGAACTTCGCAGCCAACGCGATAAGGGGTTGTCAATCCCTTTACGGTCACTTACGAAAGTGAGATCTGATAGAGATGATAGTTTATATTTTTGGTATTTTTAGTTTATAAGAACAGCAAATAAAAGCAATAAAAGTAAAGTAGATGTAGATTGACATGTTGAGAATAGACCCGGGGACCATAGTGTTGTCTAGTGGCTTCTCTCATGATAGCGATATTCTACGGCGGGTAAACAAATTACTGTCGAGCAACTGATAGAAAAGCGAATAATTATGAGACTATCTAGGCATGATCATTGTATACAAGCATCACGTCCGAGACAAGTAGACCGACTCCTTCCTGCATCTACTACTATTGCTCCACACATCGACCGCTATCCAGCATGCATCTAGTGTATTGAGTTCATAAGAACAGAGTAACGCCTTAAGCAAGATGACATTATGTAGAGGGATAAACTCAAGCAATATGATATAAACCCCATCTTTTTATCCTCGATGGCAATGATACAATACGTGCCTTCCTTCCCCTACTTTCACTAGGAAAGGACACCGCAAGATTGAACCAAAGCCAAGCACTTCTCCCATTGCATGAACTATAGATCTAGTAGGCCAAACCAAACCACTAATTCGAAGAGACTTGCAAGGATATTATGAGCACACATAAAAAGTTCAGAGAAGAACCAAATATCTGTCATAGATAACCTTGATCATAAACTCACAATTCATGGGATCTCGACAAACACACAACAAAAAGAGATTACATCGAATAGATCTCCTCGAAGACCGAGGAGAACTTTGTAGTGAGATCCAGAGAGAGAGAAGAAGCCATCTAGATACTAGCTATGGACCCGAAGGTCTGTGGTAAACTACTCACAACTCATGGTGAGGGCGATGATGATGATGAAGAAGAACTCCATGATAGATCCCCCTCCGGTGGAGCTCCGAAACAGGCTCCAAGATGGGATCTTCACGGGAACAGAAGGTAGGGCGGTGGAATTAGGGTTTTCTCTCTGTTCACGGAGGTTCTGGGGTACGTAGACTTATTTAGGAAGAAGGAGGGCACCGGGTGACGCTCGAGGGGGCCACGAGGCAGGGGCGCGCCCTGGGAAGGGGGGCGCGCCCCCCACCCTCGTGGGCCACCTCTTGATCCCCTGACGTGGTTCTCAAGCTCCGCATGCGTGATTTTCTCCAAAAATATCTCTCGCGAAGGTTTCATTCCGTTTGGACTCCGTTTGATATTCTTTTTCTGCAAAACCCTAAAACAGGAAAAAAACAACAATCTGGACTGGGCCTTTGGGTTAGTAGGTTAGTCCCAAAAATGATATAAAAGTGAATGATAAAGCCCATTAAACATCAAAGACTTCATAAATAATAGCATGGAACAATAAAAAATTATAGATACGTTGGAGACGTATCAAGCATCCCCAAGCTTAATTCCTGCTCGTCCTCGAGTAGGTAAATGATAAAGAAAGAATTTTTGATGTGGAATGCTAACCAATATAGTTTTTCAATGTAATTCTCTTAATTGTGGTATGAATGTTCAGATCTGAAAGATTCAAGATAAAAGTCTATATTGACATAAGAAATAACAATACTTTAAGCATACTAACAAAGGAATCATGTCTTCTCAAAATACTATAGCTAAAGAAAGTTATCCCTACAAAATCATATAGTGTTGGCTATGCTCCCTCGTTATCACACAAAAATATTCATATCATGCACAACCCCGATTTCAGCCAAGCACTTGTTTTCATACTCTAACTTTTCAAACCTTTCAACTTTCACGCAATACATGAGCGTGAGCCATGGACATTGCACTATGGGTGGAATAGAGGTAGTTGTGCAGAAGACAAAAAGGAGGGAGAAAGTCTCACATCAACTAGGCGTATCAACGGGCTATGGAGATGCCCATCAATAGATATCAATGTGAGTGAGTAGGGATTGCCATGCAACGGATGCACTAGAGCTAAATATGAATGAAATCTCAACAAAAGAAACTAGTGGGTGTGCATCGAGCTTGCTTGCTTACGAAGACCTAGGGCATTTGAGGAAGCCCATCGTTGGAATATACAAGCCAAGTTCTATAATGAAAATTTCCACTAGTATATGAAAGTGACTAAACATCAGACTCTCTACAATGAAGAACATGGTGCTACTTTGAAGCACAAGTGTGGAAAAAGATAGTAGCAATTGTCCCTTTTTTCTTCCCTTTTTTGGGCCTTTTTTTTCCTTTGGCCTTTCTCTTTTTCTTTTTTTTGCGGAGGGGCTTTATAGATTTAGCCTTTCCTCCCATGGGACAATGCTCTAATAATGATGATCATCACACTTTCATTACAACTTGATATTACAACTCGATACTACAACAACAAAGTATGACTCTATATGAATGCCTCCGACGGGGTACCGGTATATGCAATGAAACAAGAGTGACATGTATAAAAATTATACATGGTGGCCTTGCCACAAATACGATGTCAACTACATGATCATCCAATGGCAATATGATAATATGATTCATGTCATATGAACGGAACGGTGGAAAGTTGCATGGCAATATATCTCGGAATAGCTATGGAAATGCCATGATAGGTAGGTATGGTGGCTGTTTTGAGGAATAATATGGTGGTTGTTTTGAGGAAGGATATATAGTGGGTTTATGGTACCAACGAAAGTTGCGCGGTACAAGAGAATCTAGCAATGGTGGAAGGGTGAGAGTGCGTATAATCCATGGACTCAACATTAGTCATAAGAACTCATATACTTATTGCAAAAATCTACGAGTCATCAAAACAAAGCAATCAACGCATGCTCCTAGGGGGAGGTTGGTAGGAGTTAACCATCGCGCGCCCCCGACCTCCACACAAAGGTTGGCACTCTACAAATACCTCATGCTCTAACTTTGTCACATAGCGGTTCACCATACGTGCATACTACGGGAATCACTAACCTTAACACAAGTATTTATCAATTTCATAATAACTCCACTAGCACGACTCTAATATCACTATCCTCATATCTCAAAACAATTATCAAGCATCCAACATCTCATTCTATTCAATGCACTTAGTGTGAATTTTCTTACTACATTGACATTGGATGTCTATCATGTGAAGACTAGTTTCTTTAGCCTAAACACATTACCATGCTGTTTTAATAGACTCTCAAATAGATATAAGTGAAGCATGAGAGTTCAGCAATTTCTACAAAATATTACCACCACCGTGCTCTAAAAGATATAAGTGAAGCACTAGAGCAAAAACTATTCAACTCAAAAGATATAAGTGAAGCATATAGAGTGTTCTATCAATTTCTAGGCCATATTTAACTCTCTCAAATAGGTGTGTCCAGCAAGGATGATTGTGACAAACTAACAAGCAAATACTCAAATTATACAAGACGCTCCAAGCAAAACACATAGCATGTTGCGAATAAAAATATAGCTCCAAGTATAGTTATCGATGGATGAAGACGAAAGAGGGGATGCCTTCCGAGGCATCCCCAAGCTTAGGCTTTTGATTATCTTGAATTTAATTGGGGTGCCATAGGCATCCCCAAGCTTAGGCCTTTTCTACTCCTTGTTCCATAGTTCATCAAAGAAATACTCAAAACTTGAAAATTTCACAACACAAAACTTAGACAAAAATTTCTCGTGAGCTCCGTTAGTATAAGAAACCAAACCACTACTCAAAAGTGCAGCAATGAATTCATTCTTTGTTTATATTAGTGTTAAACCTACTGTATTCCAACTTCTCTATGGTTCATATCCTCCAATACAACTCATAGATGCATCGGAATAAGCAAACAACACACGAAAAACAGAATCTGTCAAAAAGAGAACAGTCTGTAGTAATCTGCAGGTTTTGCCTACTTATAGAACTCCAAAAAATTCAAACTAAATTGTTAAATTTGTGGAATTTGTCTACCAATCATCTGCAAAAAGAATCAACTAAAAATAACGCTCCAGTAAAATCTGAAGACTACTTTAACGAGCGCTAACGATTCTGTTTTTCACAGCAAGATCACATAAACTTCACACAAGTCTTCCCAAAGGTTCTACTTGCACAAACACTAAACAAAACATGAAACCACATCTAATCAGAGGCTAGATGCAATATTTATTCCCTAACAGCAACAAAAACAAAAAATATAAAGTTGGGTTGCCTCCCAACAAGCGCTATCGTTTTACGCCCCTAGCTAGGCACGATACAAGATAAATCTAGGTATTGCCATCTTTGATCTTCACCCTTTTAATGGTGTCAAGCTCGAATCCGGGAGGTTCTTTACGTTTCCCTTCATATTCGGAAATCTTTAGATCTAAAGCATCCAACCGCTTATTACAAAGAGTAATCAACATATTCATGCGGTGGAGATTCCCACTAACACTTTTAAGAGGTTCAAGAGACTTTTGTAATATTTTTGTTACTTCGCAAATTTTCTCAAAAACTTGCGTCCCTTCCGGGGTTGAATTTGACCCATAGTGTTCCCACTATTCCCTCTATAATTTCATGCGCGATACTAGGATCAACTTCGATAAAATTCCCTTTGGCAACGTAATCCAAGAGTTGTCTGTGAAACATATTCAACCCAACATAAAAATTGTGAAGCAAGATTCTAAAATTCACCTCTAAGGTGCACTTACGATAAGATTCCATCATCCTAAACCAAGCATCTTTTAAATTTTCTCATTGCTTTTGCTTGAAGTGAAGCACTTCAAACTCGGGAGACAAAGTAGCGGATAAGGGGCTAGCCATAATGACAAGCAAGCAATCCAACACACACAAGCAAACAAGAAGCAAGCGAACGATAAAGACACGACGGAAGAAGGGCAAATAAAACGGCAAGGGTGAAGTGGGGGAGAGGAAAACAAGAGGCAAATAAATGTAATGCGAAGGATAAGTGTTTGTGATAGGTACTTGGTATATGACTTTTGCGTAAGTCTCCCCGGCAAGAGCTCCAGAAATTCTTCTTGCTACTTCTCGAGCTTGCGTTGTATTCCCTCGAAGAGGAAAGGGAGATGCAACACAGTAGCGTAAGTATTTCCCTCAGTTTTTGAGAACCAAGGTATCAATCTAGTAGGAGACCACGTGCGAGTCCCTCGCACCTGCACAAACAAATAAGAACTTCGCAGCCAACGCGATAAGGGGTTGTCAATACCTTTATGGTCACTTACGAAAGTGAGATCTGATAGAGATGATAGTTTATATTTTTGGTATTTTTAGTTTATAAGAACAACAAATAAAAGAAATAAAAGTAAAGTAGATGTAGATTGATATGTTGAGAATAGACCCGGGGCCACAGTGTTCTCTAGTGGCTTCTCTCATGATAGCGATATTCTACGGTGGGTAAACAAATTACTGTCGAGCAATTGATAGAAAAGTGATAATTATGAGACTATCTAGGCAGGATCATTGTATATAGGCATCACGTCTGAGACAAGTAGACCGACTCCTGTCTGCATCTACTACTATTACTCCACACATCGACCGCTATCCAGCATGCATCTAGTGTATTGAGTTCATAAGAACAGAGTAACGCCTTAAGCAAGATGACATGATGTAGAGGGATAAACTCAAGCAATGTGATATAAACCCCATCTTTTTATCCTCGATGGCAACAACACAATACGTGCCTTGCTGCCCCTACTGTCACTGGGAAAGGACACCGCAAGATTGAACCCAAAGCCAAGCACTTCTCCCATTGCCAGAACTATAGATCTAGTAGGCCAAACCAAACCAATAATTCAAAGAGACTTGCAAGGATATTACGAGCACACATAAAAAGCTCAGAGAAGAACCAAATATCTTTCATAGATAACCTTGATCATAAACTCACAATTCATCGAATCTCGACAAACACACCGCAAAAAGAGATTACATCGAATAGATCTCCTCGAAGACCGAGGAGAACTTTGTATTGAGATCTAGAGAGAGGGAAGAAGCCATCTAGATACTAGCTATGGACCCGAAGGTTTGTGGTAAACTACTCACAATTCATGGCGAGGGCGATGATGATGATGATGAAGAACTCCGTGATGGACCCCCCCCCCTCCGGTGGAGCTCCGGAACAGGCTCCAAGATGGGATCTTCACGGGAACAGAAGGTATGGCGGTGGAATTAGGGTTTTCTCTCTGTTCATGGAGGTTCTGGGGTACGTAGACTTATATAGGAAGAAGGAGGGCACCGGGGGACGGTCAAGGGGGCCATGAGGCAGGGGGCGCGCCCCCCACCCTCGTGGGCCACCTCTTGATCCTCTGACGTGGTTCTCAAGCTTCGCGTGCTTGATTTTCTCCAAAAATATCTCTCGCGAAGGTTTCATTCCGTTTGGACTCCGTTTGATATTCTTTTTCTGCAAAACCCTGAAACAGGCAAAAAACAGCAATTTGGACTGGGCCTTTGGGTTAGTAGGTTAGTCCCAAAAATGATATAAAAGTGAATGATAATGCCCATTAAACGTCCAAGACTTCATAAATAATAGCATGAAACAATCAAAAATTATAGATACGTTGGAGACGTATCATTCTCTCGTGAAACCTGGATTCCTTTGCCAAGGCTATTGCTCCAGTGTTGTCACAAAATATTTTCATTGGACCCGATGCACTAGGTATTACAGCTAGATCGGATATGAACTCCTTCATCCAGACTCCTTCATTTTCTGCTTCCGAAGCAGCTGTGTACTCCGCTACACACGTAGATCCCGCCACGACGCTCTGCTTGGAATTGCACCAACTGACAGCTCCACCGTTCAATAGAAATACATACCCGGTTTGTGACTTAGAGTCATCCAGATTAGTGTCAAAGCTTGAATCGACGTAACCGTTTACGACGAGCTCTTTGTCACCTCCATAAACAAGAAACATATCCTTTGTCCTTTTCAGGTACTTCAGGATGTTCTTGACCGCTGTCTAGTAATCCACTCCTGGATTACTTTGGTACCTCCCTGCTAAACTTATAGCAAGGCACACATCAGGTCTGGTACACAGCATTTCATACATGATAGATCCTATGGCTGAGGCATAGGGAATGACTTTCATTTTCTCTCTATCTTCTGGAGTGGTCGGGCATTGAGTCTTACTCAACTTCACACCTTGTAATACAGGCAAGAACCCTTTCTTCGACTGATCCATTTTGAACTTCTTCAAAACTTTATCAAGGTATGTGCTTTGTGAAAGTCCGATCAAGCGTCTTGATCTATCTCTATAGATCTTGATACCTAATATATAAGCAACTTCACTGAGGTCTTTCATTGAAAAAATCTTATTCAAGTATCCTTTTATGCTATCCAGAAGTTATATATCATTTCCAATCAATAACATGTCATCCACATATAATATCAGAAATGCTACAGAGCTCCCACTCACTTTCTTGTAAATACATGCTTCTCCAAAAGTCTGTATAAAACCATATGCTTTGATCACCTCATCAAAACGTATACTCCAACTCCGAGATGCTTGCACCAGTCCATAGATGGATCGCTGGAGCTTGCACACTTTGTTAGCACCTTTAGGATCGGAAAAACCTTTTGGTTGCATCATATACAACTCTCCTTTGAGCTATCATTTTACGAATGCAGTTTTGTCATCCATTTGCCAGATTTCATAATCATAAATTGCGGTAATTTCTAACATGATTTGGACAGACTTAAGCATCGCTACGGGTGAGAAAGTCTCCTCATAGTCAACTCCTTGAACTTGTCGAAAACCTTTCGCAACAAGTCAAGCTTTGTAGACAGTAACATTACCGTCGGCGTCGGTCTTCCTCTTGAAGATCCATTTATTTTCAATGGCTTGCTAATCATCGGGCAAGTTAACCAAAGTCGACACTTTGTTCTCATACATGGATCCCATCTCAGATTTCATGGCCTCAAGCCATTTTGCGGAATCGGGGCTCATCATCGCTTCCTGATAGTTTGTAGGTTCATCATGGTCTAGTAACATGAGTTCCAGAACTTGGTTGCCGTACCACTCTGGTGCGGAACGTACTCTGGTTGACCTACGAGGTTCAGTAGTAACTTGATATGAAGTTTCATGATCATCATCATTAGCTTCCTCACTAATTGGTGTAGGGATCACTGGAACTAGTTTCTATGATGTACCACCTTCCAATTCGGGAGAATGTACAATTACCTCATCAAGTTCTACTTTCCTCCCACTCACTTCTTTCGAGAGAAACTCCTTCTCTATAAAGGATCCATTCTTAGCAACGAATGTCTTACCTTCGGATCTGTGATAGAAGGTGTACCCAATAGTTTCCTTTGGGTATCCTATGAAGGCACATTTCTCCGACTTGGGTTCGAGCTTATCAGGTTGAAGCTTTTTCACATAAGCATCGCAGCCCCAAACTTTAAGAAACAACAACTTTGGTTTCTTGCCAAACCACAGTTCATAAGGCGTCGTCTCAATGGATTTAGATGGTGCCCTATTTAACGTGAATGCAGTTGTCTCTAAAGCATAACCCCAAAATGATAGTGGTAAATCGGTAAGAGACATCATAGATCGCACCATATCTAATAAAGTACGGTTACGATGTTCGGACACACCATTACGCTGTGGTGTTCCGAGTGGCGTGAGTTGTGAAACTATTCCACATTATTTCAAATGAAGACCAAACTCCTAACTCAAATATTCGCCTCCACGATCAGATCGTAGAAACTTTATTTTCTTGTTACGATGATTCTCTACTTCACTCTGAAATTCTTTGAACTTTTCAAATGTTTCAGACTTTGTTTCATCAGTGAAGGTCAAAAAATAACGATATCCGCCGCGAGCTTCAACACTCATCGGTCCACATACATCAGTATGTATGATTTCCAGCAAATCAGTTGCTCGCTCCATTGTTCTGGAGAACGGAGTTTTAGTCATGTTGCCCAAGAGGCATGGTTCACAAGTACCAAGTGATTCATAATCAAGTGATTCAAAAAGTCCATCGGTATGGAGTTTCTTCATGCGCTTTACACCAATATGACCTAAACGGCAGTGCCACAAATAAGTTGCACTATCATTATCAACCTTGCATCTTTTGGCTTCAATATTATGAATATGTGTATCACTACGATCGAGATCCAAAAAGAATAGACCACTCTTCAAGGGTGCATGACCATAAAAGATATTACTCATATAAATAGAACAACCATTATTCTTTGATTTAAATGAATAACCGTCTCACAACAAACAAGATCCATATATAATGTTCATGCTCAATGCTGGCACCAAATAACAATTATTTAGGTCTAATACTAATCCCGAAGGTAGATGTAGAGGTAGCATGCCGACGGCGATCACATCGACTTTGGAACGATTTCCCATGCGCATCGTCACCTCGTCCTTAACTAATCTTCGTTTAATCCATAGCCCCTGTTTCGAGTTCCAAATATTAGCAACCGAACCAGTAACAAATACCCAGGTGCTACTACGGCAATTAGTAAGGTACACATTAGTAACATGTATATCAAATATACCTTTGTTCACTTTCACATCCTTCTTATCCGCCAAATACTTGGGGCAGTTCCGCTTCCAGTGTCCAGTCCCTTTGTAGTAGAAGCACTCAGTTTCAGGCTTGTCTCCAGACATGGGTTTCTTCGCGTGAGTAGCAACTGTCTTGCTATTCTTCTTGAAGTTCCCCTTCTTTCCCTTACCCTTTTTCTTGAAACTAGTGGTCTTGTTAACCATCAACACTTGATGCTCCTTTTTTATTTCTACCTCCGCAGCTTTGAGCATAGCGAAGAACTTGGGAATTGTCTTCTGCATCCCTTGCATGTTATAGTTCATTATGAAGCCTTTATATCTTGGTGGCAGTGATTGAAGAACTCTATCAATAACACTATCTTCGTCAACTTTGCAACCAAGTTGAGTCATATGATTGTAGTACCCAGACATTCTGAGCAAGTGCTCATCGATAGAACTGTTCTCCTCCATTTTGCAGTTGTAGAACTTATTGGAAATTTCATATTTCTCAATCCGAGCATTTGCTTGAAATATTAACTTCAACTCCTGGAATATCTCATATGTTGCATGACGTTCAAAACATCGTTCAAGTCCCGGTTCTAAGCCGTAAAGCATGGCACACTGAACTATCGTGTAGTCATCAGAACGAGCTTGCCAGACATTCATAACGTCTGGGGTTGCTCCTGCGGCAGGCCTGTCACCTAGCGGTGCTTCCAGGACATAATTCTTCTGTGCAGCAATGAGGATAATCCTCAAATTACGGACCCAGTCAGTGTAATTGCTACCATCATCTTTCAACTTAGCTTTCTCTAGCAATGCATTAAAATTCAAGGGAACGGTAGCACGGGCCATTGATCTACACAATTAAAGATATGCAAAAACTATCAAGACTAAGTTCATGATAAATTAAAGTTCAATTAATCATATTACTAAAGAACTCCCACTTAGATAGACATCCCTCTAGTCATCTAAATGATCACGTGATCCAAATCAACTAAACCATGTCCGGTCAGCACGTGAGATGGAGTAGTTTTCAATGGTAAACATCTTATGTTGATCATATCTACTATATGATTCACGATCGACCTTTCGGCCTCCAGTGTTCCGAGGCCATGTATGCACATGGTAGGCTCGTCAAGTTTAACCCGAGTATTCTGCATGTGCAAAACTGTCTTACACCCGTTGTATTTGAACGTAGAGCTTATCACACCCGATCATCACGTGGTGTCTCGGCATGACGAACTTTTGCAATGTTGCATACTCAGGGAGAACACTTGTACCTTGAAATTTTGTAAGGGATCATCTTATAATGGTACCGCCGTAAGAAAAATAAGAAGCATAATAAGATAAACATCACATGCAATCAAAATATGTGACATGATATGGCCATCATCATCTTGTGCTTTTGATCTCCATCTCCAAAGCATCGTCATGATCTCCATCGTCACGGGCTTGACACCATGATCTTCATCGTAGCGTCGTGGTTGTCTCGCCAACTATTGCTACTACTACTATCGCTAACTCATAGTGATAGGGTAAAGCAATTACATGGCCTTCGCAATTCATACAATAAAGAGACAACCATAAGGCTCCTGTTAGTTGCTGATAACTTTACAAAACATGATCATCTCATACAATAATGTATAACTCATCACATATTGACCATATCACATCACAACATGCCCTGTAAAAACAAGTTAGACGCCCTCTACTTTGTTGTTGCAAGTTTTACATGGCTGCTACGGGCTTAGCAAGAACCGTTCTTACCTACGCATACAAAAACCACAACGATTTTTCGTCAAGTATGTGTTGTTTTAACCTTCACAAGGACCGGGCGTAGCCACACTCGATTCAACTAAAGTGAGAGAGACAGAAACCCGCCGGTCACCTTTAAGCAACGAGTGCTCATAACGGTGAAACCAGTCTCGTGTAAGCGTACGCGTAATGTCGGTCCGGGCCGCGTCATCTCACAATACCGCCGAATCAAATTATGACATGCTGGTAAGCAGTACGACTATTATCGCCCACAACTCATTGTGTTCTACTCGTGCATATCATCTACGCATAGACTTGGCTCATGATGCCACTGTTGGGGAACGTAGTATTTCAAAAAAATCCTACGATCACGCAAGATCTATCTACTAGAAGCATAGCAACGAGAGGGGAGAGTGTGTCTACGTACCCTCATAGACCGAAAGCGGAAGCGTCTAGTGACGCGGTTGATGTAGTCGAACGTCTTCGCGGTTCAATCGATCCTAGCACCAAACGTATGGAACCTTCGCGTTCAGCACACGTTCAGCTTGATGACGTCCCACAAGCTCTTGATCCAGTTGAGCTTCACAGGAGAGTATCATCAGCACGACGGCGTGGTGATGGTGATGATGAAGCTACCGACGCAGGGCTTCGCTTAAGCACTGCAACGATATGACCGACGTGTGTAACTGTGGGGAGGGGCACCGCACACGGCTAGAATTAACTTGTGTGTCTATGGGGTGCCCCCTCCCCACGTATATAAAGGAGTGGAGGAGGGAAGGGTCGTCCCTCTTTGTGGCACGCCCTAGGGGAGTCCTACTCCCACCGGGAGTAGGATTCCCACCCCCCTTCCCTAGTTGGAGTAGGGGAGGAAGGAAGGAGGAGAGGGAGAAGAAGGAAAGGGGGTCCGGCCCCCTCCCAATTAGGATTGGGCTTGTGGGGGGCGCGCCCCCACCTTGGCCGCCTCCTCCTCCTTTCCACTATGGCCCATTAAGGCCCATCAACTACTCGGGGGGTTCCGGTAGCCCCCAGTACTCCGGTAAATGCCCGAACTCATCTGGAACCATTCCGATGTCCAAATATAACTTCCAATATATCGATCTTTATGTCTCGGACATTCCGAGACTCCTCGTCATGTCCGTGATCTTATCTGGGACTCCAAACTTCCTTCGGTACATCAAAACTCATAAATTCATAATACTGATCGTCATCAAACGTTAAGCATGCGGACCCTACGGGTTCGAGAACTATGTAGACATGACTGAGACTCATCTCCGGTCAATAACCAATAGCGGAACCTAGATGCTCATATTGGTTCCTACATATTCTACGAAGATCTTTATCGGTCAAACCGCACAACAACATACATTGTTCCCTTTCTCATCGGTATGTTACTTGCCCGAGATTCGGTCGTCGGTATCACCATATCTAGTTAATCTCGTTACCGGCAAGTCTCTTTACTCGTTTCGTAATACATCATATCGTGACTAACTCATTAGTCATTTGCTTACAAGGCTTATTATGATGTGTATTACCGAGAGGGCCCAGAGATACCTCTCCGACACTCGGAGTGACAAATCCTATTCTTGATCTATGCCAACACCACAAATACCTTCGGAGACACCTGTAGAGCATCTTTATAATCACCCAGTTACGTTGTGACGTTTGATAGCACACAAGGTGTTCCTCTGGTATTCTGGAGTTGCATAATCTCATAGTCATAGGAACATGTATAAGTCATGAAGAAAGCAATAGTAGTAAAACTAAACGATCAAGTTGCTAAGCTAACGGATGGGTCTTGTCCATCACATCATTCTCCTGATGATGTGATCCCGTTGATCAAATGCAACTCATGTCTATGGCTAGGAAACATAACCATCTTTGATCAATGAGCCAGTCTAGTAGAGGCATACTAGGGACACTCTGTTTTGTCTATGTATTCACACATGTACTAAGTTTCCGGTTAATACAATTCTAGCATGAATAATAAACATTTATCATGGTATAAGGAAATGCAAATAACAACTTTATTATTGCCTCTAGGGCATATTTCCTTCACGGATATCCTGCCCCCTCTATCGAGAGACCACAGAACAGGTAATGAAATCCCTGAATGTCCGGCCACCTGACGGATGTTCGGGCTCTCCTGTGCCTCCGGAAGTCCATAATCATGCCGGATGTCCGGCCTTTGCTGTCCAGAGAGCATCTGCCTAAGAGGATTTCTCCGGATGTCCGGGCACCATGCTGGATGTCCAGTACTTCCATCCACTCCGGATGTTCAGACTTTACAACAGATGTACGGCCTCTCTGTTTCAGTTTGGCCTCTCTGCTTTATTACATATGCGTCACACTATGCCAGATGTCCGGCTCCTGGCCCAGATGTTCGGCCTACTCCTGTCACTTACACTACAACGACCTTATTTTCTCCAATGCTATATGTAGCCCTCCTCCCCCATGGGATAGGGTTGACCATTCACTTTGAGCTTGCCCAAGAACACATTTCACTCTCTCTCTCTCTCTCAATCCCCTACACCAAATCCTAGACCCCTAAGGCATTTGGGAACATTTGAGAGAAGTTGTCCAATCAAGTGATAGATCCACTCCTTCCCCTTGTTCTCACCAAAGGAATTCATGATTTGAGCAAGTTTTGAGCTTTTCCCCATTGTTCTTGTTACTCTTGGAGGTTGGAGACTCCTAGGCGGTAGGAGTTTTTCGGAGAGGAATCGACCATTGTGATTACCCCCGAAAAGTTTGTGAAGGTTTGGAGACCAGCTCAAGGTCTACCAGTAGTGGTTGAGAATCGCCTTCGTGGTGATATCTCAAGGAGAGAATAGGGTGAGCCTTCGCGGCATTGGCGTGCCTTTGTGGTAACATCCACCTCTCTAAACAGTGACGTAGCGTCCCTCCTAGGAAGTGAACATCGGCATACATCCTCGTCTCTCGGAGTTGCGGTTATTCCAAACCCTAACTTCCTACTTGTGGTTACTTGTCTCTTAGTCTTTACTTATATGATATTGTGCTTGCTTACTCACATACTTGTGTTACTTGTTTACCTTGCTTAGCTCTTAGCGTCATACTTGCAACTATTAGGCACACTTTCATATTCCACATTATTGTCCAAAATTGTTAAGTAACAATTAAAATTGGTAATTGTACCTATTCACACCCCCCCTCTAGGTCCATCTTGATCCTTTCAATAGTGTCATAGATTATGCTTCCTACTAAGGCTACTTTAAAAGGGGGAAAGGGTGTAGAACTCCCTCCATGCCTTATTGGGTTTACTTATCTGCTGAACAAAACTTTCCATATTCATTATGACGTGAAGGTGTTAGCGCGGATAGTAGCAAAAGTTTTCCAAGTTAAGCTTACAATACCTTGCTGGAGAAAAGTATCTTGATTTGAGAAAGGAAACCTGGTGCGAGCACTGCACTGGTACTGGTGCACTTCTAACAATGGGCATCGTTTTAAGTTGGAAGAAGATATTGCTCGGAAGGGACTTGTCTCTAGGATAGATGACCTCCAGATGAGTATTATGTGTGGCCGGCCTGTCAATGCATCTAATGTATATGTTGGGGATGTGAACGAGAACAATGTTGAGCAAATATCTATGTACATTTCTCAGGTGGTAGTCCAGCTTTGACACCATTGGCATTAAGGTTTGCCTCCACCCCCTCCCTCGCCAACACGCGGCATTATAAATGATGTTCATGTGGTTAAATAAACACCAATATTATTCTAATTTAAATGTATGTTCCATTGTTTGTCCTGTAAAAACATTTAGTACTTCACCCAGTAAAATAGTTTGCTTAGACTTAATAGGTATTTAAACTAGACTGCTTTCGTGTGAAAGTTTTCATGGATATGAGCTATTGTACTACGCCCTCATAAGTCATAATTAATAGTTGTCTGAAACTGAGGCGTGACACTATTTATTTCCCTTTTAAGTATTTATTTTATCAGTAGCTAGCAAAAGTGCTTGAGATTGTTGCAGACCTCGTAGGCTCCTTTAGGTATTGTTGCAGACACGGATTGTGCAGCAGTTGCGTGAGTTGGCACTGGGCAATTTTCAGTGGAACCTTGTCAAGTTGGACAACCAAACTTACAAGGTATATTTTTCCACTAAGGAGGGTCAGATACATATTCTTAAGTTTGGTATGTGCAGAATCCCGACTACCAACATCATCATGGAGTTCGACGAGTTGAAGTATAAAGAACCACAGGGCACACCTCTAGATCATATTTGGGTGCGATTTTCAGATGCACCACCTAAACCGCTCAACAACTTTTTGGTTACCTGGAGCTTGGGATCTCTCATTGGCAAGACAAAGTAGGTAGATACGCCTTTCGCTCATGCACATGGTGTGGCGAGGCTACTTGTCAGTGTGGTTAGTATTGAGTTCGTGTCGAGTGTGCTCAAGTGGACACATGCGGGGGTCACATATGAGTTGGAGATTGAGACTGAGGATACACCTATTTTCCAGGGGGTAATGAGCTACAGGATATGGACACGACTGAGGGGGTGGTGCTCCTGGGAATCTGCTACCTCTTGAGCTTGTGTTGTATTCCCTCGAAGAGGAAAGGGAGATGCAGCACAGTAGCGTAAGTATTTCCCTCAGTTTATGAGAACCAAGGTATCAATCCAGTAGGAGACCACGCGCGAGTCCCTTGCACCTCCACACACAAATAAGAACTTTGCAGCCAACGCGATAAGGGGTTGTCAATCCCTTTACGGTCACTTACAAGAGTGAGATCTGATAGAGATGATAGTTTATATTTTTGGTATTTTTAGTTTAATAAAACAGCAAATAAAAGCGGTAAAAGTAAAGTGGATGTAGATTGATATGTTGAGAATAGACCCGGGGCCATAGTTTTCTCTAGTGGCTTCTCTGATGATAGCGATATTCTACGGCGGATAAACAAATTACTGTCGAGCAATTGATAGAAAAGCGAATAATTATGAGACTATCTAGGCATGATCATTGTATATAGGCATCACGTCCGAGACAAGTAGACCGACTCCTGCCTGCATCTACTACTATTACTCCACACATCGACCGCTATCCAGCATGCATCTAGTGTATTGAGTTCATACGAACAGAGTAACGGCTTAAGCAAGATTACATGATGTAGAGGGATAAACTCAAGCAATATGATGTAAACCCCATATTTTTATCCTCGATTGTAACAATACAATATGTGCCTTGCTTCCCCTACTATCACTGGGAAAGGACACCGCAAGATTGAACCCAAAGCCAAGCACTTCTCCCATTGCAAGAACTATAGATCAAGTAGGCCAAACCAAACCAATAATTCGAAGAGACTTGCAAGGATATTATGAGCACACATAAAAAGTTTAGAGAAGAACCAAATATGTTTCATAGATAACCTTGATCATAAACTCACAATTCATCGGATCTCGACAAACACACCGCAAAAAGAGATTACATCGAATAGATATCCTCGAAGACCGAGGAGAACTTTGTATTGAGATCCAGAGAGAGAGAAGAAGCCATCTAGATACTAGCTATGGACCCGAAGGTTTGTGGTAAACTACTCCCAACTCATGGTGAGGGCGATGATGATGATGATGAAGGCCTCCGTGATGGATCCCCCTCCGGTGGAGCTCCGAAACAGGCTCCAAGATGGGATCTCCACGGGAACAGAAGCTACGGCGGTGGAATTAGGGTTTTCGCTCTGTTCACGGAGTTTCTGTGGTACATGGACTTATATAGGAAGAAGGAGGGCACCGGGGGACGCTCGAGTGGGCCTCGAGGCAGGGGGGTGCGCCCCCACCCTCGAGGGCCACTCGAGGCTCCCCTGACGTGGTTCTCAAGTTCCTCTGGGGTGATTTTCTCCAAAAATATCTCTCGCGAAGGTTTCATTCCGTTTGGACTCCGTTTGATATTCTTTTTCTACAAAACCCTGAAATAGGCAAAAAACAACAATCTAGACTGGGCCTTTGGGTTAGTTGGTTAGTCCCAAAAATGATATAAAAGTGAATGATAAAGTCCATTAAACATCCAAGACTTCATAAATAATAGCATGGAACAATAAAAAATTATAGATACGTTGGAGACGTATCAGAATCAGAACAAGGGGTATGAGGATACATTGCAGGAGTAGGCCAAGGGGCCCAATACGCAGTCTGATAGGGCAGATAAGTGTGCCAAAGGGACCACATCATCCACACCGGTGAATACTTTGTGTTTTAGTTCTTTTGGTTCGTGTTCGGCTCCCAGTCGGTTATGGAGCAACAGAGTGGAGCTGGCCGACCGGATGGAACATGAGTTACCGCCGGTGATGCTTTAGGATTGCGTTTCGCCGATAGTGATCTCCGGTCGGCGGTGGTTACACCGAGTCTAGCTGTTGATGTGGGCGGAGGGACGGAGGGGCAGGAGGCCCACGCTTGCGTCTCTCCGTCTGCAGATACTAGGGGCGCCGACCCGGACGTGGAGAGGAGAAACATTCAGATGGCTTCCACAACTTCTCTGGTGGTGGTACCATATTGCTGGGGGGAAGGGGGCTGCCGAGCAGGAGGCTTTGCGGTCCTTTTTGTTCTTTGTTTCCGATGGAGGTGCTAACTCCAATGTGCCCCACCCATCTTCACCAGCCATGGGGGCGGGCGTCAGAAGGTGGGGAGGCCTTCGGCGAGGAGGACGGCCTCACCTGGAGGCCTTTCGTCTGACGTGGGTGTGCATTGGCAGAGGACTCCCGATTGCAGCCCACGCTCAACTCCGAGGGGGTCTCCGGCACCTGCGCCCATGGAGGCGGGTGTGACTTCTCCGGTTGGGCTGATGGCAGGCGGCCATAGTCTGACTAGCTCGATGGAGTTAGGTCCAGTTGGGGGTCGGGCATGTGGCCTTACCCCGAGTGGGCCTATGTGGTACGAGATCGTTGCCTTCGGAGGGATCCCGGATCCCATGTCTAAAGGTCGACGGATGAGCAGCCATCTCCAAGATCAGCCTGGTGTTGATGACCAGCAGCTAGGGCGCGCCATACGGGCGACCAAGCTCCAGGACATTGAGGCCACTACGGGTATGTCAGTCAATACTTCCAATTCCATTTTGCATTTTTCCGAGGGCGATATTATGAATAATGAAAATCAGTTGGGAGTTTCACTAGGTAGTAATGGAAAAGAAATTGCTAAATTTGGTAATGACCTACTTGATCTTGAGGTGGACCGAACTCTAGTGATTATTCAAAACTTAGCAGTTGTTAAACCATTAAATGACTCGAAAATAGAGGCATTGGGTGTTAGAGTTCTTGGTAGTTTTTGTGAGGATCTTGCACCCTCTCCCGTCGAGTCAGAGTAGGACGGAGTTTTGTTTCTCAAAGGGGTTCAACTCACGTCGATCCAAAGGCATGTAAGCTCATTGAGCTCGATTGTATGGACCGAGTTGATGAGCAAAACAAGCCTAAGCGCAAGTGGAAACGGAATATTTATCCGGCCTCGACTGTGCGCATAAGTGTTAGGATCCGGAGTGCTAAAAATTCCATGATGAAAATGAAAGGAAGCTTTTGGAATAGCATAGGTGTGACAAACTTGGCTAAAAGAAGGTTCCTGGCGGATGCATCCATAAAACACAAGTTCCATTCCCTCTCTGAACCTGGTAGAGACAATTTTACATCTCTGTTTCTTGGCGGAGATGGACGACTCTCAATTCTGGTTGGGGTGATTTTAACATTATAAGAAGATGGGACGAAAAGAATAGCGATAATTTTGACGGAAGATGGTCATTTATGTTCAACACAATCACTATTGCAGGATGCTGCTAACGCGACACTACGATCAGAGACCCTTTGACAAAACTGTGTGTGATGCATTAATTGCAAACGGTGATGTAAAATAACCGTGAAAAAAGATCAAAATGTTTGCGATGAAGGATACATCAAACATGGTTCAGATTTTAGTGGAGTGTGCGATGAGGGGCATACGGTTCAGTTCAATGAACTATTAGCGATGAGGTAGAACAAAAGAAACGGACAGCCATATGAAGGCGTGTGTGATATATGGCATACAGTTCACTCGGATAAACTGTTTGTGATGAGGCAGAACTACAGAAACGGGCAGCCAGATGAAGGTGTGTGCGATATACGACATACCGTTCACTCGGATGAACTGTTTGCATTGAGCCAAGAGAACAGAAATGGTTCAACTTAATAACATGTGTGTGATATGTGGCAAACATGTTTGTAATCGGAAACGTGTGGGAAGACAAATAACAACATAGACGATTCTTGTTAACAAGCCATGTGTGTTGTGAGCAAGCGATTGCTGGTATACAATTGTGAGTGATTGATGAAATCATCACCGACGGGTTCCATTCTTTAGTCCGTGTGCCATGTGATTTGCTCTATCTACAGAGCATCAACATATATACTTAAAAATAAATCACTGCAAAACCAAATGGCAGGCGATGCCCGAATTCTTGAGCACCTTTACATCGTTGGTGATGTCCACCATAGCGAACATGTAGTGGGGGATCTTGACAAACCTGGCGAAAGGCTCGCAAGGCCTTGTGGCCAGGCAGTAGTGGTAGACGAGCACATGATCGCACATGCATACTTGGGTGACGGCGACCTTAGGACGAGACCTGGCATGAGCGTGGGTGTACTCGAGGTCGAACCCGACCACCTTGTACTTCTCCTCAGCAAGCAACAACTCCATGATGAGAATGGCGTGCTCCACCCAGACTGGGTTGTTGGTGTACACCACCGAGAGGTTAATTTGGCATATATGAAATATAAGTTGATAGAAGTCATATCACTTTTTTTGAAACATGTCGTAAAGTAACACGATAGACCTTAGATTAACATGTGTTGAAAAATGGATCATCTTGCAATTGACGCTGACACATTGTAGCACTCCTGCAAGGCCCGGAGGTTAATTTGAGAACAACTACACAGAGTTAATTTGACATACATGACTTCTAAGTTTCACAGAAATCATATCACTTTTTTGGGAAAACATTTAATTGCGTTGAATGTATATAGTGCTCCGTCCTATAATTTGAATTAACCTCGAGGTCCATGTTTTGGAAACATGTCATAAAGTAACGGGATAGACCTTCATTCAAGCCAATCAACATGTGTTCAAAAAAATATCAAAAAGTAACGAGATAAACCTTCTTCAAGCCAATCAACATGTGTTCAAAAAACAAAAAAAAAACAAAAATTACAAAACAAGGACATCAAGGTTAATTCAACTAATATGATGGAGCACTATATACATTCAACGCAATAAAATGTTTACAGTGATCCATCAAATAAGTTAATTTAACATCGAGCCCACTTCCCATCCGGTCACCCATCAGATGACTACTCGAGTCTCAGCACAGTTAACTTCGGAGTTCTGTTAGATGAGCTATCGGTAGGGAAGCTGGTCCTTGCTGTTGTAGGATCCCTCTTTGCATCCTTTATTGCGCACCCGGATGATCGACTGTTGCCGCCCAATGGTCAATGCCACGTCCCCCGTGAATGTAGAAGCTTCCCTCCCTTGGATGAGTGGCAAAAGGTTAATCCGGAAGAACTGCTTGTAATGATGCAGAACAACAAAAACGTGTAGCCAGAGGAGTGTGTGTGCGATATACGGCATACAGTTCACTAGGATGAACTGTGTGTGATTAGGAAACACAATGGAAACGGTTCAACTGAACAAGATGTGTGTGATACACGGCAAACAGGTCCTTAAGCAGAAATGTGTGCGAAGACCAATAATAACACAAACGATTGTTGCTAATAAGTCATGTGATTTTCTCTAGCTACGGAAGAATAACATATATATATATATATATATATATATATATATATATATATAACTGAAATAAACATCCAATTACATAAGTGATTGTACGGATCATTCGCACACACCTCAATAAACAATTGCATGCATTCTAAGCTAGGAGAAATGATGATCTAGTCATCTACTTCTTGTGACGCTCCCGCCGCTGCTCTGTGGCTCGATCCCTTGTCTGGGGCGGGAAGAAGACAGTCCCTCGTGTCAACGATCCGCATGTACATCTCGTAGTTTGTGTACGCGTCCTTGGCCGCGTACTTGACGTGTTGTTTATCCAGTCTCTCATGCCAAACATTATGCCAGGTGTTCTTGTCCTTCTGGCTCTCATCCTTCATCTTCATGTAGTAGGGGTCGATAATGGCCGAGGCGAGGTCAACCAAGAGGTTATGTTTGTTGTTGTCGCTGCCCCAAACATTGTAGTGGTCCTGTATGTTGACAAGATTCTCTTTATATGTGTCGTCATTGGTGTGCTTATTGTGTCGTATGGCACGAGATATGAAGGTAAATGGTCACAAGAATAAATGGGGGTCGGACGGCCTAGATTCTCGGCGCGTCCGCATAGCAGTTTTTGCAGCGGGTAACTGCATCGTCGCGCCACGTCCGACGCAACCGCATGCACACGAACGTGTGTGATCATGTGTGGCCCCAAACACTGGCAGCGCGCATGGAGGGACAAGGGCAGAGTGCCTAGAGGGACGCGAGACCAGAGCGCGCACAGCGGGACACAAGCAGAGCGCAGCGCGGCCGCCTCAACCACAAGCAACCACATGCATAAAGCAGTTGAACATGCGGGAAATAGTCGTCTACAGGCCAGCTGATAGTTGCGTCACTGCGTAGAAAACGGACGTGTAATACTACCGCCGTCTTGGTATGTTCTTCCCCTTTATATTCTGTGGCATATTTTGACTTTAAATTTGACCAACAAAATGTTAATGCATGTTACCAAAATTATATAACCGGAAATTATGTTCAAATACGAATCCAATGATATAATCTTTGGCGACATGCATTCGTATTTTATTTGTTAAATCGTATTTATAAACCAGGACGGGGGTATAGTAGGTAATTAAATCGCAAATGTTTTTTATTAACCGTATGTGTATGTGTCCTTTCGTCCTCCTCTCGCACGTCTTGTCACCCTGTTGCCGCAGACGACTTCGAGCGCAAGCTTGAGTAGCGTGCGGGGGCGTTCTTTTGGCCAAACAGTGGTGAGCCCGTTCCCGCGCAACCGCACAGGTTCCCACACAAGCTTCTCGCCCGACTCTGCGAAATCCCACAAAATCTAAATGCTTACCAGCCTACTATTGAACCCTCATGGCCGGCAAGTCATGCATCACATTTTCCCCTCCCTCCTTGTAGCTTATCTCGTCTGCTTCTCCCACAATCGCCAATGGCACCGGTCCGTCATCGTCGCTCAGCCAGTTTGCCGTCATCAGAGGATAGCACCATCTGGGAGGCTACACCGCGGCGGCGGCGCAGTCCCCGGCGTAGTGTAGTGCGTGTGGCGTCCATGTTGGGTGTGCGCAAAACACACAATACACGCTTTCCCGCCGCTGCCCGTCGGCAGCTGTTGCCGGTCGCCGTTGCCGCCACGCCACTATCTGCCATCGTGGCCTCCACACCATCGTCGAAAGCAGTGGCCAACGTCTGCTCCACCACCATGGCCCGAAGGCGGGAGGTGGCCGTGATGGCCACCACCCCACTACCCGCCACCATGGCCATCACCCGCTCTGCCACCGCGTTCAAAGGCGGGAGGTGGTGGTTGTGGCCGCCACCCCATCGTCGGCCATTGCGGCCGCCTGATACGTCTCCAACGTATCTACTTTTCCAAACACTTTTTCCCTTGTTATGGACTCTAACTTGCATGATTTGAATGGAACTAACCCGGACTGACGTTGTTTTCAGCAGAACCGCCATGGTGTTATTTTTGTGCAAAAATAAAAGTTCTCGGAACGACCTAAAAATCCACGGAGACACGTTTTGTAATTAATGAAAAATATTGGCAAAAGAATCAGCATCAGGGAGCCCACACCCTGTCCACGAGGGTGCAGGGCACCCCCCTGGGGCGCGCCCCCTGCCTCGTGGGCCCCCTCAGATTCCATCGACCTCAACCCCAACTCCATATATTCACTTCCGGGGAGGAAAAAATCAGAGAGAAGGATTCATCACGTTTTACAACACGGAGCCACCACCAAGCCCTAATCTTCCTCGGGATGGCTGATCTAGATTTTGTTCGGGACTCCGGAGAGGGGAATCCATCGCCATCGTCATCATCAACCATCCTCCATCACCAATTTCATTATGCTCACTGCCATGCGTGAGTAACCCATCGTAGGCTTGCTGGACGGTGATGGGTTGGATAAGATTTACCTTGTAATCAAGTTAGTTTTGTCAGGGTTTGGTCCCTCGTATCCATTATGTTCTAAGATTGATGTTGCTATCACTTTACTATGCTTAATACTTGTCACTAGGGCCCGAGTGCCATGATTTCAGATCTGAACCTATTATGTTTTCGTGAATATATGTGAGTTCTTGATCCTATCTTGCAAGTCAATAGTCACCTACTATGTGTTATGATCCGGCAACCCCGAAGTGACAATAATCGGGACCACTCCCAGTGATGATCGTAGTTTGAGGAGTTCATGTATTCACTAAGTGTTAATGCTTTGGTTCGGTACTCTATTAAAAGGAGGCCTTAATATCCCTTAGTTTCCAATAGGACCCCGCTGCCACGGGAGGGTAGGACAAAAGATGTCATGCAAGTTCTTTTCCATAAGCATGTATGACTATATTCAGAATACATGCCTACATTACATTGATGAACTGGAGCTAGTTCTGTGTCACCCTATGTTATAACTGTTGCATGCGGAATCGCATCCGACATAATTATCCATCAATGATCCATTGCCTACAAGCTTTTCACATATTGATCTTTGCTTAGTTACTTTTCCGTTGCCACTGTTACGATTTCTACAAAAACTGCTACTGTTACTTTTGCCACCATTACCGTTACTTCCATACTACTTTGCTACTAAATACTTTGATGGAGATATTAAGTCTTTCAGGTGTGGTTGAATTGACAACTCAACTGCTAATACTTGAGAATATTCTTTGGCTCCCCTTGTGTCGAATCAATAAATTTGAGTTGAATACTCTACCCTCGAAAACTGTTGCGATCCCCTATACTTGTGGCTTATCAAGACTATTTTCTGGCGCCGTTGTAGGGGATCATAGCTCTATTCTTTGAGTCACTTGGGATATATATCTATTGATCACTATGAGGAACTTGAAAGATGAAAGAACCTAGATTTTTCGCTCAACTACGAGGGGAGGTAACGAACTGCCATCTAGCTCTGCACTTGATTCACCTTTTGTTATGAGTAAATTTGCGACACCTACACCTATTATTGATTCTAATATTTCGCATGTTATTGATGATGCCACTTCTGCTATGCATGATGCTTATGATGAAACTACTTCTATGCTTGATTGTAATGTGCCATTAGGTGAATTTCTTGATGAACAACTTGCTAACGTTAGAGAGAATGAAATTATTGAAACAGATAATGTTGATGAAAGTGATGATGACGATTCTCCCCCTAGATATGAATTGCCTGATGTGCCTGAGGGTTATGTTATGGATGAAGAAACTGCTAGAGACCTTTTTGCTTGCAAAGATAGATATGATCTTAAGAAACTGTTAGCTAAGCTGGAAGAGAAGTGTTTGAATCCTAGAATGAAATATGACCCTGCTTTTGCTACTTCACCTATCTGTATTTCTGATAAGGATTATGATTTCTCTGTCGATCCTGAGTTAATTACTTTGGCTGAATCTGATTCTTTTTATGGCTATGAATCTGAAACTGTTGTGACACATCTTACTAAATTGAATGATATAGCCACCCTATTCACTCATGAGGTTAAAATTTGTTACTACTATATCCTTAAGTTATTTCCATTCTCACTAAAACATGGTTTAATTCTCTTGCTCCTGGTTGTGTGTGTAGTCCCCAGGATATGATTTATTACTTCTCTGCTAAATATTTCCCTACTCATAAGAAACAAGCTGCCTTAAGGGAAATATATAGTTGTATGCAAATTGAAGAAAAGAGACTCCCACAAGATTGGGGGAGGCTTATCCGATTACTTAATGATTTGCCTGATCATACTCTCAAGAAAAATGAAATACTTGATATCTTTTATAATGGGCTAACTGATGCTTCTAGAGACCACCTGGATAGTTGTCTTGGTTGTGTTTTCAGGGAAAGAACTGTTGAGCAAGCTGAACTGCTATTGCATAATATATTGAGTAATGATAATGATTGGACACTTCCTGAACCAACTCCTAAGCCAACTCCGAAGAAAAGTGGTATTCTATTTCTCGGTCCTGAATATATGCAAGGGGCAAAGAAATCTATGAAAGAAAAGGGTATTAACGTTGAAGATGTTAAGAATTTACCACCTATTGAAGAAATACATGGTCTTAAGAACCCGACATAGGTAGTAAAGGTAAATTCTCTCTATAGATTTGATGAAGGTGATATTCCTTGTAATAAGTCTGCTAGCCAATGCTTGGATGAGTTTGATAATTTTATTGTTAAACAAGAAAACTTCAATGCTTATGTTGGTAGACAATTGAAACATAATGCTTATATGGTTGAACACTTGAGTGATTATATGTCTAGAGTTAAAGGTGACCTTAAACTTATTAGTAAACATGATTCTATGGTTACCACTCAGGTAGAACAAGTGCTTAAAGCACAAGATGATTTGCTCAATGAATTAAATAATAAGAAAAATGATGATGTTGTTAGAGTTATGACTAGAGGGGGTAGAATGCCCCAGGAACCTTTGTATCCTGAGGGCCACCCTAAGAGAGTTGAGCAAGATTCTCAGAGAACTAATGTTGATGCACCTAGCCCTTCTAAGAAGAAGAAAAAGAAAATGATAGGACTTTGCATGCTTCTAGTGAACATGTTGTTGACACACTTGAGAATCCCAATGATATTTCTATTTCTGATGTTGAAACACAATCTGGTAATGAACGTGAACCTAGTGATAATGTTAATGACGATGTTCATGTTGATGCTCAACCTAGCAATAACAATGATGTAGATATTGAACATGATGTTGATCTTGATAACCCACAATCAAAGAATCAACGTTATGATAAGAGACACTTTATTGCTAGGAAGCACGGTAAAGAAAGAGAACCATGGGTTCAGAAACGCATGCATTTTCCTCCTAAACCATCCAAGAAAAAGGATGATGAGGATTTTGAGCGCTTTGCTAAAATGATTAGACATATCTTTTTGCGTATGCGTTTGACCGACATGCTTAAAATGAATCCTTATGCTAAGTATATGAAAGATATTGTTACAAATAAAACAAAGATATTGGAAGCTGAAATTTCCATCATGCTTGCCAATTATACTTTTAAAGGTGGAATACCAAAGAAACTAGGAGATCCAGGAATACCAACTATACCATGCTCCATTAAAAGAAACTATGTTAAAACTGCTCTTTGTGATCTTGGATGCGGTGTTAGTGTTGTGCCTCTCTCTTTATATCGTAGACTTGATTTGAATAAGTTGACACCTACTGAAATATCTTTGCAAATGGCCGATAAATCAACTGCTTTACCTGTCGGTATTTGTGAGGATGTGCTTGTTGTGGTTGCAAATGTCACTATTTTAATGGACTTTGTTATTCTTGATATTCCCGAGGCCGATAGTATGTCGATTATCCTTGGTAGACCCTTTTTGAATACTGGGGGGCTGTTATTGATTGCAACAAAGGCCATGTCACTTTTCATGTTAATGGTAATGAGCATACGGTACACTTTCCGAGGAAACAACCTCAAGTCCACGGTATCAATTCTATTGGAAAAATTTCAACGATTACTATTGGAGGTTTTGAATTCCCTCTTCCTACTGTCAAGAAAAATATATGATATTCCTATTGTTGGGGACATGCATATCCCCGTTGAGGTAACCTCGTGTTATTCGAAAATTCTCCGGTTTCATGTTATTCGGAAAGAGTTTGTTAACAAGACTTGATCAACCTTGTTAGTGGATTTCTTATGATGAGCACGAGATGGATGAAGTTAGAAAGCACAACTCTCTGTACCATCCTTTTATTTTTGTTATTTAAATTAAATAAAGCAAAGATAGTATTTTCTGTCTGTTTTCTGAATTATCCTTGCAATAAAAATACCCCAAAAATAAAAGTTCTCCAAATGTCCTGAAAATGAAATATGATTTTTGTAGAATATTTAAGAATTTCTGGCACTAAGAACACACCATGGGGGCCCACCATTCGTCCACGAGGGCGCAGGGCGCGCCCACCCCTCTAGGGTGCGCCCCCTGCCTAGTGGGCCCCACGTGGACCCCCTCCACTTATTCCAGCACCCACTCACTTTGTCTTCCTCGAGAAAAAAATCCTCCCATAGCTCAAACCCGTGTTCTAGCTCATCTTGCTGCCATTTTCGATCTCTTTGCTCAAAGCTCCGTTCACAAAAATGTTTTGGGGGTTTGTTCTTTGGTATGTGACTCCTCCAATGGTCCAATTAGTTTTTGTTCTAGTGCTTTATTTATTGCAAATTTTTGCTGCTAAGGTGACCCTGCTCTTGATCTTGCATGTCAAATTTATATGGTCCAAAGTAGTTTTAATGCATGATATAGCCTCTAGGCACTTGTGGGAGTAGTTGCTATCAATCTTGTTGAGTTTGGTTCACTTTTATTTTGAGTCACTAAAAATTTCAGAAATTTTTCAGAGAAAGAAAATGATGAAGAGATTGTTGAGGAGCTCTTCGAGCCGAAGCTCGAAGGATAAGCAGAATGAGGAGAATAAAAAGTCCAAATACAATCTTCCTCGCACTACAGAGGTTCGGCCGTGCGAATGGCCTTGTGATGCGTTCTTGAGAGCCGCCGGAATTTACGATGACTTTTCATTACTTGGCTGAGAATGCAGGCCTCACCGAGTTCCTCCACGACCAGTGCAAACAATATCTCCTAGTCACTAATATTTTCGTGCAAATTTTTTTATTTCCATGCTAAGAAATCACCGCCTTCAATGGAGTTTCACTTATATGATGAGGTTAAGGAGATGTCACTCCATGATTTTTGTCGGGTCTGCAAGATACCCTTTGTGGGCTGCATCGAGGAACCACATCGTAATGATGTGGATGGATTTATTGATAGAATTGCTATAGGGGAAACGAGGAAAGTTTTCGATGCAAGAATTACTAGTATACATTTTCTTGTTCTACGTTACTTTGCGATATTTGCTAGTAGATGCTTAATTGGTCGCGGGAACATTGGAAATCTTAGTGCTCCTGATCTTGTCATTTTGCGCCATGCTTTGTTTCGTGATACAACTTTCACCTTAGGCGCTATTGTTGCTAAACGATAAGTCTGAACCGTACAAAGGGCCCCATCTTCGGAGGCATCTTTGCCTCACACCATGCTAAACACTTTGAGATACCTATTAGGCATTATGGGAAATAGGAAAAGTTGCTGCCCCCTATTTTTCTAGATTATAAGAGTATGATAGCACATGAATTTATTGTTACAAATAAGAAGAAGATGCTTAAGTATAATTTGATATTTGATAAAACTCACTGTGAGACAATTACCTTGCATGCACCCTCTTTGTTTAACATACTTTCAGGCACATACCTCATCTTGCATGAGGCCATTTATGCATAGTGGAGGCTGACACAAGTCCCAGAGCCTGAGCCTAAGCCACCACTTGACCCTTATCGATAGTCTGTTTATCAGTGGGATCTGGAGGAGATCGCCAACCAGTGGCACCTTGAGGACCCTCCTCAGTACAACGGAGAGAGTAGCTTCGATCCGTGGGCATAGACCAACTTAGGCCAAAAGCCTAAGCTTGGGGGAGTACGTATTTCGCACCGACATAACATTCATGTTCACACACTCATTCTAGTTGTCGGTGCTCATACTTTTTCATTGTACTATCAATGTTAGTTTATTTTCTTTTCTAAGCCTTCTTCTTGTGTGTCTGAGAAACCTTACGAAAAAAACAAAAAAATTAGTTGTAGCTCTTAGCTAGTTTACTTTCCATGCCTGTAGTAGTAGTAACTAAAAGAAACCCAAAAAGATTTCTCGTTCTTCTTTTGCTTGTTGGGAGCTTTCCCGTGTAAATAGTTTTATTTCTTCTCTTTTCTTTGGGGGTCGAGAGGAGAAGACCATGATGAAAATGTTGAGTGGCTCTCATATGCATTATTATTGATTTAACCAAGAGCTCATATTACCTTGTCTTCTCCCTTGTATTAAATGCTTGCAGATTCCAGCTTAGTCCAATGCACGTGTACTATTATTATTATCCACACCGTTTGGTCGTGTGAGTGAAAGGCAATAATGACGATATATGATGGACTGATTGAGATGAGAGAAGCTGGTATGAACTCGACCTATCTTGTTTTTGTAAATATGATTAGTTCATCGTTCCTGATTCAGCCTATTATGAATGAAACATGTTTGCAATGACAATTACAGATTATAGTTGCTCATGCCATGCTTAATTAGCTAGGAGTTTATAATGGTTTTCCTTGTGTGCCAACATGCTATTAAAATGGTTGTGATGTGGTATGATAGGTATGCTCCTTTGAACGATTCGAGTGGCTTGACTTGGCACATGTTCACGCATGTATTCGAAACAAAATCAACATAGCCTCCACGATATTTATGTTCATGGTGATTTATATCCTACTCATGCTTGCACTCATTGTTGATTAATCTTAATGCATGTTCATGACTGTTGTGGCTCTCTAGTTGGTTGCTTCCTAGTCTCTTTCTAGCCTTCACATGTACTAAGCGGGAATGCTGCTTGTGCATCCACTTCCATAAACCCCAAAGTTATTTCATATGGGTCCACCATACCTTCCTATATGCGGTATTTACCGTCCGTTCCAAGTAAATTTGTATGTGCCAAACTCTAAACCTTCAAATGAAATTTTGTTTTGTATGCTCGAATAGCTCATGTATCAACTAGGGTTGTCTATGTCTTCCATGCTAGGTGGGTTATTCTGACGATGAGTGGACTCCGCTCATCTTTCACGAGAAAATGTCCGGTAACCGGGATGCCTAGTCCCATGCTCAAATCAAATCAAAATAACTGCAAACAAAACTCCCCCAGGATTGTTGTTAGTTGGACGGCACCCGTTGTTTCGGACAAGCCATGGATTGAGAGTTTGTTGGTGGTGGGGGAGTATAAACTTCACCATTCTATTTGGGAACCACCTATAATGTGTGTAGCATGGAAGATATCGAGAGCTCTTGTTGTTATGTTGACAATGAAAGTATGCCTCTCAAAATATTATTTATCTCTGTTTCAAAACTTGAGCTCTGGCACCTCTGCAAATCCCTGCTTCCCTCTGCGAAGGGCCTATCTATTTACTGTTATGTTGAGTCATCATCCACTTATTAAAAAGCACCAGTTGGAGAGCATCGTTGTCATTCGCATGCATTGCTACTAATTTACATTGAGTATGACTATGAATGGATATCTTTTACCATGAATTACAATGTCTAGTCAGTCCTTGATCTTCAGGGGTGCTCTGCATTTAAGTTTTGCGGTCTCAGAAAGGGCTAGCGAGATACCATCTTGTTATATCATATTATGATTGTTTTGAGAAAGTATTGTCATCCGAGATTTATTATTATCGCTCGCTAGTTGATTATGCCATTGATATGAGTAAACATGAGACCTAAATGTTATTGTGAATATGGTGAGTTCATAATATTTGCTGAAAACTTGAATCTTGGCTTTACATATTTGCAACAACAAGATCAAACAGAGTTTGTAAAAGTTTTTCTTTATCACTTTCAGTTTGTCAACTGAATTTCTTGAGGACAAGCAAAGGTTTAAGCTTGGGGGAGTAGATATCTCCAACGTATCAACTTTTCCAAACACTTTTTCCCTTGTTTTGGAATCTAACTTGCATGATTACAATGGAACTAACCCGGACTGACGCTGTTTTCAGCAGAGCTGGCATGGTGTTATTTTTGTGCAGAAATAAAAGTTATCGGAACGACCCGACAATCCACGGAGATCCGTTTTGGAATTAATGAAAAATATTGGCAAAAGAATCAGCATCAGGGGGCCCACACCCTGTCCATGAGGGTGCAGGGCGCTCCCACCTGGGGCGCGACCCCTTCCTCGTGGGCCCCCTAGGACTCCACGGACCTCAACCCCAACTCCATATATTCACTTTCGAGGAGGAAAAAATCAGAGAGAAGGATTCATCGCGTTTTATGATACGAAGCCGCCGCCAAGCCCTAATCTTCCTTGGGAGGGCTGATCTGGAGTCCGTTCGGGGCTCCAGAGAGGGGAATGCATCGCCATCGTCATCATCAACCATCCTCCATCACCAATTTCATGATGCTCACCGGTGTGTGTGAGTAATCCCATCGTAGGCTTGCTGGACGGTGATGGGTTGGATGAGATTTACCTTGTAATCGAGTTAGTTTTGTTAGGGTTTGATCCCTAGTATCCGTTATGTTCTAAGATTGATGTTGCTGTGACTTTGCTATGCTTAATGCTTGTCACTAGGGACCGAGTGCCATGATTTCAGATCTGAACCTATTATTGTTTTCATGAATATATGTGAGTTCTTGATCCTATCTTGCAAGTTAATAGTCACCTACTATGTGTTATGATCCGGCAACCCTGAAGTGACAATAATCGGGACCACTCCCGGTGATGACCGTAGTTTGAGGAGTTCATGTATTCACTAAGTGTTAATGCTTTGGTCCGGTACTCTATTAAAAGGAGGCCTTAATATCCCTTAGTTTTCAAAAGGACCCCACTGCCACGGGAGGGTAGGACACAAGATGTCATGCAAGTTCTTTTCCATAAGCACGTATGACTATATTCGGAATACATGCCTACATTACATTGATGAACTGGAGCTAGTTCTGTGTCACCCTATGTTATAACTGTTGCATGAGGAATCGCATCCGACATAATTATCCATCATTGAACCATTGCCTACAAGCTTTTCACATATTGATCTTTGCTTAGTTACTTTTCCGTTGCCAGTGTTACGATTGCTACAAATACATCTACGGTTACTTTTGCCACCGTTACCGTTACCTCCATACTACTTTGCTACTAAATACTTTGCTACAGATATTAAGTCTTTCAGGTGTGGTTGAATTGACAACTCAACTGCTAATAGTTGAGAATATTCTTTGGCTCCCTTTATGTTGAATCAATAAATTTGGGTTGAATACTCTACCCTCGAAAACTATTGCGATCCCCTATACTTGTGGGTTATCACTGCCAGCCCACCGTCGACCACCGGGATCATCATCCGCTCCGCCACTGCCGCCCGAAGGTGGGAGGCGGAGGTGGAGGCCCGCACGTGCGTCGGCGACCTTACGCGCTACACCGAGTTCCTGTGGGAGGAGGAGGAGTGCCTCGTCGAGCACGCAAAGAGCCTTACCGCAGCCGTGGCCGCAACACACGCCGACGCAGAGGCGAGGAATCAGGAGATCTACGATCAGCCCCATCGCTTCGAGAGGGGTCGTCTGGAGCAGCACAAGGCATTCGAGTGTAGCGTCGCTAAAGGTGCAGCAGCGGCATGCACCGTATTGAAGTTGTCCATCTCGTTGGTAGGTTCCTTCTCCTCTTCCTCTTACTGAGTGCGCTCGGCAGAGGAGAGGCTGCCGGAAGTAGTACAAAGCCCCTCAGTAGTAGTAGTATTTAGGGGCTATTTTTTCAGTTCATCTGACTATATATGTGGTGGAACTGTACAACGTACTTAAAATTAGCTAGTATATAGTTGAACTAGCTATTTCAGTACGTGGTTGGCAACAATTTGGGAAAAGTTTGGTCGGTTCAGCTGTCAAGTTGAACTGTTTGTATAAAGAACAACTGCTTAATCTATGAATGAAATATATGCTTAATTACTGAATTTTAGTTGCAAAAATTAGATAGTGCTAGTGATTTTTAGTTGCATATTTTGAAAAAATCGCAATGTTACAAGGTTGACAAATGGCAAATGTTACAAGATCAACAAATGTCAATCTTAAAGAAATGACAAATGCCAATATACCCAATATGACAGATACAAATCTTACCAAATTGTCTATACGTGGTTCCACACAGGTAATCCAAAAAAATCATTTGCGTTGAAGGGAGGTACAAATTCTGCTTGCCAGATTTTCTCTTGGCTTAGCGCCGAAGTCTCGCTTTTCATACCTTATTCAATCTGGACCGTTTGCATTGAAGAGATGAACAAATCCTACGCGGCAAATTTTCCCTTGGCTTGTTGTGGAAGATCATAGCTCTCACTTTGCGTACATGTGTTCTATCTAAAACGTTTGCGATGAAGAGCTGCACAAATCCCGCTCGACACATTTTCCCTTGGCTTACTGGGGAAGCTGTCGGTCTACATACGGGTGTTCTATCTAAAACGTTTGCGATCAAGAGCTGCACAAATCCTGCTCGGCACATTTTTGCTAGGCTTCCTGGGGAAGCTGACAGTTTGCATACATGTGTTCTAACTAAAACATTTGCAATGAGTGTTTTATGTTTAAAAAATGTATTAACATGTGGCTTGGGCGCCATTAATGGAGAGGATGCGAGCAAGGCGGGCGGTCATGGAAGTCAAAGGGCTCGCTTCCCAGTGAGCCTGCGCGGCATACAGCTCGCACGCTTCCCGGTGAGCATGTGCATTGGAGTACATCTCGCACGCGTCCCGTTTAGTCAAGCACCTGTCCGCACAACACTTCCTAGCCATTAAAAGAGTGAGTCATGGCATCACGTGAATGGTTAACAGAACGCACATGATTTAAATTATACAAAACGTTTGAGATGTTACAGTGGCAGCTATCTGTTTCAAAATGCCTTTATTGGCTGTTATTCGAGAGCGCCTTCTCTCAAAATGGACACGAAAAATGGCAAAGCATGTCGGGTTCCATTCCATGATAGCATGCCAAGTTTCATGAATTTCAGACGAGTCTCGGATTTACTAGAATTTAAAAACAAAGCATCTCAACGTTTTGCCGGCAATCAACAGTGCCCTGGTGTTTGAAATTCATTCTCATTTCTTTCATGGGACCTAAGCATGCACCCAAGGACACAGATTTGATTTTTCAACCAATTTATATGCACTGGAGCATGTGCATGTAGTTCAAATTTGAATTATGCACATAAAATGCCTAGAAAACCCAGTTAATGTATAAAAATGTACAAACGAACCCCGAAAAATTCCAAAATTTAACACAACACTCATGTTGTCCTATGTTTACACTAGACAAAAATTGAAAGCAATAAGAGGCAACGGATATCGTTTCGTCCCTAAAGGTGGCACATTCCCTACCGAAACCATCAGGCTTGTTGTGAGAAGCTCTCGTTTGTGAGAAGATCATACCCAAACCTGCCCAAATGGGACAAAAAATTTACCACATGATGTTGATGTTGCTCCGTAATAGCATGCCAAGTTTCAGATGAGTTTTGGATTTACTAGAATTTAAAAACCATGTATCTCAATGTTTGCGGTCGAGTGGCGGTGGCAGGGTGTTTGGCATTCATTCCCATTTCTTGCATGGGACCTAAGCATGCAACCTAGGACACATATTTGAATTTTCTACCAAATTATATGCATTATAACATGTGCTTGTAGTTCAAATTTGAGTTATGCACATAAATGCATTGAAAACTCAATTAATGTATAAAAATGTCCAAACGAACCCCGAAAAATTCCAAAATTTAACACAACACTCCTTCTGTTCTATGTTGACACTAGAGAAAAAATTGAAATCAAGAAGAGGCAACGGATATTGTTTCGTTCAGAAAGGTGAAACGTTCCCTACCGTAACCATGAGGCTTGTTGCGAGAAGCTCTGGTTTGTGAGAAGGTTATACCCCAACCTGCCCCAAATGGAACAATATTTTTACCACTACATGTTGATGTTGTTACATGATATCATGTCAAGTTTCATGAATTTCAGACAAGTTTTTGATTTACTAGAATTTTAAAACCATGTATCTCAATGTTAGCGGGCGAGCGACGGTGGCAAAGGTGTTTGATATTCATTCCCATTTCTTGCATGGGACCTAAGGTTGCAACCAAGGACACACATTAGTTTTTTCAACTCGTTTATATGCCCTGGAGCATGTGCATGTAGTTCAAATTTGAATTATGCACATAAACGCATAGAAAACTCAGTAAATGTATAAAAATGTCGAAGCAAACCACGAAAAATCCCAAAAAAGGACACAACACTCATGTTGTTCTACGTTGACACTAGAAATGTTTTGAAAGCAAGAAGAGGCAACGGATATTGTTTCGTCCACAAAAGTGACACGCTTCCCTACCGGAACCATGAGGCTTCTTGTGAAAAGCTCTGGTTTGTGAGAAGCTTATACCATAACCTACCCCCAAATGGGACAATAGGTTTTACCCAAGCATGTTGATGCCATTCCATGATAGCAAGCCAAGGTTCATGAATTTCAGGTGAGTTTTGGATTTACTAGAATTACAAAAGCAAGCACCTCAATGTTTGCCAGAGAGCCACAGTGTCGTGGTGTTTGAAATTCATCCTCGTTTCTTGAATGGGACATAAGCATCAACCTGTGGACACATATATCATTTTACAACCCATTTTGGTGCACCGGAGCATGTGCATGTAGTTTAATTTTGAATTGTGCACCTGAAATGCCTAGAAAACCAAGTTAATGTATAAAAATGTCCAAACAAACCCTAAATAATTCCATTTTTTTTACAACACGCCTATAGTTGCATGTTCACTGTAGATAAAAGTACTAGCTATTCAAACACCATCCTTTGCAGCTATGACCCCATTATGTAATTCAAATCAAGACGAAAAATCAAGTAGATCGCACAGAGTTTATTATCACCAACTGCGTGAGATGCAACACAAAATATCTTGGAGCACCGTCGGAGTATAGTACGCATACGGCTTACGGGAGAAGGTGCGTCGGCTACAGTCCACGGCCGACGTGTCAAGCACACTAGCTCGCTCCCCAAATATTATTTCACTGTTCAACCATCGTCCGTAAAAGATGGGGACGTGGACCCGCTTCGTGAGGGCAACTTCGGTGGCCCACTCCGGCGAGAGCGCAGCCGCAGCCGCCAGACGCGTGCTAACAAGCTTTGTGAGTGCAGCCACAATCTGCGACCGGACGCCCAAGGCAGCCCAAACGACCGATGTTGCTTCTTAGGTGGCGGCAGCAACAACTGCCTCGGGGATAGCAACTAGCAAGAGCGGCACAGCAGCTGTCCATTTCGCAGCGGCGGCCTTAGCCCTGATGGAGACCGCCCACGACCATGTCGAGGCCATCCACACCCAGCTCATGGCGGTCACTGCACAAATTGAACGAAGCTTCTCCGACAATGGTCGACAACCCACGGCCAAAGAGTTGGCAATGGCCGAGAGTGTTCGAGCAGCCGTCCATTCCTGCGTGGCATACCTTGCCACGGCGGAGCCCGCCCAAGCCCAGATCGTGGCCGCCCACGCCCAGCTTGTGGCGCCCTATTCCAAAGAAATGGCGGATGCGGATGGCGAGATGCTTGCAGAGTATGGTGCGATGGATGCCATGGACCCCCTTCCCTAGGAGATCGTCTGGCGCGAGCTAGACATGGAGGAGGCGACGGAGATCGACGAGTACCAGCCGTAGTAGTACTCCTTGTTTTGTTTAATTAAGAGCGCCGGCCTTCAATTTGAAAGAGTAATGTTTAGGTCAGCTAGCTCTGTTTAGTTGTTGAAATTGCTCGATTAAGAAGTGTGGGTGTGCTTTAGTATCCTTTGAGTATCCAAACTATGCAATGACGTGGATGACCACTTTAATCAGGGAAATTCGAACCAAAAAATTGCACGTCCAAACTCGTCACACACGGGTTAAGCTATATGAATCGTTTGTGATGTTCACATATCGTACATAGTGCTGAATAAGGGACCGTGTCTGATGACACTTTGCGCGCCAGTTTTTTCACTGAACCGATTCAAAATTTTCGGCTTCAGTGGAAATATCTACCTCCCCGCCACCTCCATCTTACCAAAAGCCACATTTCCCCTGTTTTTGCCTTCCTTTCCAAGTTGAGACCTTCACTCCTTGCTTGCAGCGCCGCCTCCTCGCCAGTGACCCTCATTCACGCCGCTCGGCCTCGTCTATCCAGGCAGGTAATCCACACCCAACCCCCATCCTCCTCCTCCTTCCACATCCGACATGCCCCGACCGCCGGCGCGACACCTTCCACCCAAATCACCGACCCCTCCACCAAATAAGTGTCTCCCTAAGTCATGGTGCACGCAGTATAGCCAGGAGCTCAAGGAGCATTTGGCAGCGGAGAAGCAAATCGCGGCCGCACACGCGGATGAGGTCGTGATGGCTGCCTGTGGGGACCCCGACTTAGAAGTCGAGATCACCGAATGCACGTGTACAGTGATCCCAGAGATCAATGCTCACTGAACACACAGAAGCTGAATAACAAGAGTCTTACATCCATACATATCGTCTTACACAAATTATGGCCATTATGGCCAAGTCTTACATAGATAAAGCCTCAAGGGCTGAATAGCAAATAACTCAAATAGCGGAAGTCTTCGATGATAGGTAGAACCCATGCCATCTGCCTTAACCCTACGGGCATTCTGACTGGGATAGCGTCCTAGTTCGCATGTTCGTCTCCAAAGAACTCTTCTTCAAATTCATGTTCGTCCATGCCTGGCCAATTAAATAACCAGTGGCAAGCCAATGAGTACTTTGGATGTACTCGCAAGCAACCCATGATGTGGTTCAAAGTAACAATGCAATTGAACAATAATGAGCAATCTAGCAATGGGCTAGAATAAATATTCAACCATCAAGTATATGCATCAATAAACTCTCGTAACCCCGAAGACAGGTTACCGATATCAACATGAATATGATTCAACTCATCGAGTCAAGTCACCACCTTGACTCAACATACACACACAAGGTTTCGCAAACATTGGACGTAGCCCAAGAGCGGAAACCCAACTGTCCTTGACCGTGGACACGGCTATTCGAATAGTTTTACACTCTGCAGAGGTTGCGCACTTTACCCACAAGATCCGGGAAGCTTTCGTGTCACCCACGATCCCGCAGTACCTCAAGTACTCGGGGGAAGCACCCGATCATTATCTTTCCTTAGGCGGCACTAACATAGAGTCCACTCGTTGGTACACGGCCCTCGAGTACAAACAATAGATCACAGGACTTGCCCTAATCTTAATGTCACGCATACCCGAAGGGACCAACGGTGTGTCCGGTGCCCTGTGAAAACAGTCATGCTCGTCTATCCAAGCACGACCCCGTCCCGGGAAAGACCTCAAGTCTTCCCGTCACTAGTAATGCGGGCACTATGCTAGTATCGACCTAAGTAATCAATAACGCCCCGTCCCATAAGGGGTAGAGTGGTTGCACATGTATGGTTGGAATAACGGTCGCAACTTAAACCAATCCGTTTGGAAAACATCACACATACTTGTCTCGGTACACCACTTCGTCATCAAGTGGTTACCCATCTCATCATCTCCCTCAGGCATGAATGGCACCCGACGGGTTTTTTTCGAAAAGAATGCAACCACGAAGGTATCATGGCACACATGCATCACTAAGCATCACTACTAACCATTTGTATGACATCTAGCACATAGCAAGATCATGAGCAAAGCATGCATCATGTGGTGATTTCAACTAGGTCACCACCGTAAGTCTATCATCATAAATCGGAAACAAACGGGTTCCGAAGAACAAGTGTATCATGGTCAAAGGGCTGCTTGCCTGGATTGGCTTGGTATTCAAAGTCTTCAAATCCTTCTCCACCTTCTTCCTCAGCAACTTCGTCAAATACGGTATCTATACGTCGCAAAATAACAACGGGAAAATAAGACCATAATGAAAACAGAAAAATCAAAGTGCTCTGAAAAATGTCAACTAATTTTTGTTAAATACTAGAGGGAAAACTAAGATGGCAAAAATTCTTAGTTGGAGTTTTGGAGTGACAGAATGGAATCTAAGGATTTTTGAACAGGAGTTTTAATGCGCAAATTTGAATTTAAATTTGAACATAACATAAAAGTTTCATGGATATGTGTGAAAGTGACACCATTAAATAGGTTGGAATATTACAAGATTTTAGGAGTTGGAATTAATTTATTTGGACTAATATTCATTTCTGTAAAATTATTTGAAACTTTACAGAAAAGAAAAAGAAGAAAAGGCCCTGTGCAACTGGGCCAGGACGGCCACACTGCACGGCCCAGGGCTAACAGCCCAGCCGCCCGGGCGCCAGCGCGCGCACGTCAGGATTTCAAACCTGACGGGTGGGGCCCGGCGGTCAGCGGCTGCGAGGGGAGAGAGAGGGCGGTGAGGATGACAGGCGGGGCCCGCCTGTCATCTTCAACCTCTCGGCCACGGTGACGGCGAGCTCACCGGCGGCGAATCCGGGCACGCGGAGCCAACGGAGGGCAGGGACGGGCTCAGCAACGATTCGCAGATGCAGGGGTGGTGGTGTGGCCTGCCGGGGAGGTCTGGTTCGCCGGCGGCGAGGTGGGACGGCGGAGGAGCTTCGGGAAGTCGCTGCTCCGGCCGATTCCGACAGCTACAGAGAGGGAAAAGCGAGGGGAAAGTATCAGTGGTGCACGGCGGTTCCAAATCGAGCAAAAGGAGGAGATGAGAGGGCTCGTACTGCAAGATCGCCAGTTGCCCGACGCGGCGGAGCTCCGGTCGATCCCAAGCACTAAGGCTCTTCGGGGACGATTGAGTGGTACTGGCGTGTTGTTGTGAGTGTGTTGAGGCTGTTGGTGCCGAGTGGGGGACGCTCCAGACAGCGCGCGCGTGCGAGGCCGAAGAGTGGAGGCTGCGGGCGGCCAGCGCGCGTGTGAAGACGGCCACTGGAGGGCGGAGGAGGAGGGGGACAGCGCCGAGGGAGGTCGCGGACGTCGAGGGGCATCGACTGGCGCGAGGGAAGAGCTCGAGGCTATCGGGGGCAGGCGATTGGGCGAAGCTACATTGCGGGGGCGCACTGTAGCGCGCTCTGGAGCGGCCTTATCGCATGCCATGGCATGCCATTGGCCCTCAGGGCACGTCCGCCGTGTCTGGGGGGTCCAGGGTGATGCAAGCAACACGGATGAGGCCTGGGATGCTCTGGAGAGTCAAGGAGAGAGAGGGGAAGCTGGTGACTTGGTAGAAAATGGCTGTCCAGCAAGGTGAACTAGGGTTTTTACCCCTCAATCATGGAGCTGGGGACGTGGGGGAGTTACTGGAGGTAGATAGTAACTAGATGAAGCTGTGGTAGAAAGTTGAGGCCAAGGTAAATAGTAAAAGGGGTCAAGATGGTAGTTTTGGTAAAATTGCAGAAGGTGTTTGATCAAGTTTTGATCAAGCAGATAATCTCCACTTGCCATGACACTTAACAGGATTGAATGTTATAAGAAAATAGGGTGTTTCACCCAATTTGGGCTCATTTGAAGAAACTAGCCAATGTAACTTTGGTGAACCCTAGAAATTAACAGAAATGGCTTCATCTTGTTTAAGTCAAGCTAATCATCCCCCCTTGATGCACCACTTGGTTTAGTTTCATCATTTGGGGTATTGATCATGCTCACAAAGTTTGAAGCTCCAGGTAAAAAGTTGGTAATGTAAAGTTGTTCAAATTTGCATTTGAACAGAAAGGGTTTGGGGCATTCTGATCAAGTTGCTCTACTCCAATTCTTGTGCCATTTGGTCTAGATGACTTATTAGGCCTTTCTAGCACGTGCACCTAGTGTGAGAGCATTTGGACAAGTTTGGCAATGTAAAGTTGCTCAAACTTCAAATAGGGACAGAATGGTTATGAGGGGTTTTGAGGATGTTTTCTTGCTTCCCAAGGCATGGGACTTGGCAAGATCATCAAATATGTCATATATGACATGATATAATTTCCCTGGAATTTTTTGAGAATATTTCCTTTGTAAATATTTCAAAAGCTTGAAATATCCAGAAAGGGTTTTAGAGGGATTAGCCCATTATTTTGAACATGACCAAGTGTTGAAACTCTTATATATGGACAATATATGTCCTATGAGTCTCCCTGAATTTTGGAAAATATTTTTGAAATACTTAAAAAAAATTCCCTATTAAAGACCATTTCTGGCCTTAAGAAAAAGCTTTTAAATAAAATAGGAAAATAACTTTTAAAATTATACTTTTGTGGTTTCTGGGAGTCTTATGACTACTAGGTCTCAAATATACTTTTTGAAATAATTTTCTCACCCTAAATCAAGCACTTGCAGTGCAAACCTCAATTCAGGGGTTTTTGGAATACTAAATTTATAAAATACATTTTGGCCAAATTAATTTTGTAAGAAAATACTATACTGTTATATAACACTTGGCATGATCATTGGGCAGAAGTTTTGGGTATGGAGATGAATTCTACAAGAGGTAATAGTTGACTTTAATGAGCACATGAAAAGCACATGAAGAAAAACTCAAGTCCAAATAAAAGCCAAATGATGCCAAAAAAAATTGCTGGTCCAAATTTTCATGCTTCATTGATGCAAATAACATGTTACAAAATGCAGGGTGTGACAGACCTACCCCCTTACAAGAATCTCGTCCCCGAGATTCCTAAACTAGGTCTTAAAAGAGATCGGGAAACTCGGATCTAAGATAGTCTTCACGTTCCCAGGTTGCTTCTGCTTCGGTGTGGTTGCTCCACTGGACCTTGAAGTACTTGATGATGCGGCTTCGCGTCCGTCGTTCTGCTTCATCCAGAATGCGAATGGGCTTCTCGCGGTAGGTCAAATCAGGCTGCAGATCAATGGCTTGGTGATCAACATCCTTGTAGAGATCAGGCTTGTTCGAAACTTGGAGACATTTCCGAAGTTGTGACACGTGGAATACGTTGTGCACATCGGATAGCTCAGGTGGTAGTTCCAACTGGTAAGCCACTTCTCCTCGTCGGTCGGTGATCTTGAAAGGGCCAATGAATCTTGGCGCAAGTTTCCCCTTAACGTGGAAACGCTTGGTTCCCTTTAGAGGGGTTACTCGCAGGTACACATGATCTCCGACACGGAAACTCATGTCTCGGCGTCGAGTGTCAGCATAACTCTTCTGCCTTGACTTGGCTGCCTTCAAACGTTCTCTGACTAGTTGGACTTGCTCTTCTGCTTCGCGGAGAATATCCGGTCCAAAGACTAGCCCTTCTCCAGTCTCTGACCAGTTGAGGGGTGTGCGACATCTGCGTCCGTACAACACCTCAAATGGTGCCATCTGAAGGCTCGACTGATAACTGTTGTTATAGGAGAACTCGGCAAAAGGGAGACAATCTTCCCACTTGGCTCCATATGCCAAGACACAGGCTCGGAGCATGTCTTCGAGAATTTGATTTACTCGTTCTGTCCGACCTCCGGTCTGTGGGTGGAAAGCTATGCTGAAAGATAACTTGGTTCCCAAGGCTTCTTGGAATCTTCTCCAGAACCTTGAAGTAAACTGGGTGCCTCGATCTGACACAATTTCTTGTGGAACACCATGGAGGCTCACAATTCGGTTGATATAGAGAGTTGACAACTGGCTGCCGGAATAGGTAGTCTTGACAGGAATGAAATGGGCCACCTTGGTCAAATGGTCGACTGTGACCCAGATGGAGTCATGTCCTCTATTTGACCTTGGTAGTCCAGTGATGAAGTCCATTCCGACTTTATCCCACTTCCACTCAGGAACCTTGAGTGGTTGAAGGAATCCAGCGGGTCGCTGATATTCAGCCTTGACCCTTTGGCACACATCACACTTTGCAACATAGGTTGCAATCTCTCTTTTCATCCCGTGCCACCAGAATCTTGCCTTCAAGTCTTGATACATCTTTGTTCCTCCAGGGTGGATGGAATACGGAGTGTCGTGGGCTTCTTGCAGGATCAGGTTCTTCAGCTCTGTCTTGTTTGGTACGCAGATGCGGCCTTTGTACCAAACAATCCCGTGCTCATCTTCAGAGAATCCTGGGGCCTTGCCTAGCTTCATCTTCTTCTTGATGCCTTCGATGCTTGCATGTACATCTTGTGCCTTCTTGACTTCGTCCATCAGGGTCGGTCTGACTTCCAGGTGATCCAGAAATCCAAGGGTGACCACTTCCAAACTGAATTGTTCGAGTTCCTTAAACAAGGCTGGCTGCCTTTCTTGAATAACGGCATTCAAAGAGCAAGCCTTCCTGCTTAAGGCATCGGCAACCACGTTAGCCTTCCCGGGGTGATATTGAACACTGAGGTCATAGTCTTTGATGAGTTCCAACCATCTTCGCTGCCTCATGTTCAATTCCTTTTGGGTGAAAATGTACTTCAGACTTTTCTGGTCTGTGTATATCTCACACCGTTTCCCTAGGAGGTAATGCCGCCATGTCTTCAAGGCATGAACCACTGCCGCTAACTCAAGATCGTGAGTAGCGTAGTTCTCCTCATGAGGTCGTAGCTGCCTGGAGAGGTATGCTATGACTCGGCCTTCTTGCATCAGAACGCTTCCCAATCCAGTTCGAGAGGCATCACAATATATCACGAACTCCTTGTGAATATCAGGTGTTGCCAGAACTGGGGCGGTGGTCAATCTCTTCTTGAGCTCTTGGAAGCTCTCTTCGCATTTTGGCGTCCACTCGAACTTCTTGTCCTTCTTGAGGAGCTGAGTCATTGGTCGTGCAATGCTAGAGAATCCTTCCACGAATTTGCGGTAATAGCCCGCAAGCCCGAGGAAGCTTCTGACTTCCTTGACGGTCGCTGGAGATTGCCATTGGGTCACAGCTTCGATCTTCGCGGGATCAACTGATAGTCCTTCGGTCAAGACATGACCTAAGAATCCAACTTTATGCAGCCAAAACTCACACTTGCTGAATTTGGCATACAGTTGGTGCTCCCGAAGCTTGTCTAGGACCATCCTCAAATGTTGCTCGTGCTCTTCCTCCGTCTTCGAGAAGACAAGAATGTCATCGATGAAGACAACAACGAACTTGTCCAAATATTCCATGAAGACTTTATTCATGAGATACATGAAGTAAGCTGGGGCATTGGTCAACCCAAAGGACATGACCGTGCACTCGTACAGGCCATATCTAGTTACGAATGCCGTCTTCGGAATATCTTGGGGTCTGATCTTCAGCTGGTAGTACCCAGATCTGAGGTCGATCTTGGATAACACCTTGGCTCCGCTGAGCTGATCAAACAGATCTTCAATCTTGGGAAGTGGATATTTGTTCTTGATTGTAACTTCATTGAGGGAATGATAGTCAATGCATAAGCGGATGGTACCGTCCCTCTTTGCCACAAACAGAACAGGAGATCCCCAAGGGGAGGCACTTGGGCGGATAAATCCCTTCCTCAGCTGCTCTTCCAGTTGCTTCTTCAACTCGGCTAATTCTTCTGTCCCCATTCTATAAGGCTTCTTATAGATGGGTCCTGCTCCGGGCACGAGCTCGATGATGAACTCAATGTCACGGTCAGGGGGCATTCCTGGTAGCTCATCCGGAAAGACATCAGGATACTCGCATACCATCGGTACTTGCTCTAGCCCAACTTCAGACAGACAGTTGACTTGAGCGGCTTGAGCGGAAGAGGAGTTGGAAGCAAACTTGACTTCGACTCCTCGGTCATTGGTCACAGTGACTGTCCGATTGGCACAGTCTAATAAGCCTTGGTGCTTATTGAGCCAATCCATCCCTAGGATCACATCCAAGCCTTGCGATCTCAGGACGATAAGGTCTGCTAGGAAGTCTACACCGTTAATGGTAATACTGACTCCCTTACAGCCTATCTTGGCTGTCATCTCTGCTCCGGGGGTTTGTACCACCATAGGGTTATTCAGGGGTGTAGGGGTCATGCCACTTTTTAATGCAAATCTTTGAGTGACAAATGAATGCGTTGCTCCAGAATCAAACAAGACAGTTGCATGTGCTGAGTTGACAAGGAATGTACCCAGCACGACGTCCGGGTCTTCCTGGGCTTCTTCAGTAGTGACGTCATTCACACGCCCCTTCCCATGGTTAGGCGGGTTGCGAGGAGCTGGGTTCCTTGGTGGCATCCCACGGCCTTATCCTTGTTCCTACGCATTGGGGCGCGGGGCATCAGGCTTCTTGTTGGGGCACACCCTTGAGATGTGTCCTGACTGACCACATCCAAAGCAAGTGACTTGGTTTGGATTGTTGATCTTGTTGCCACCACTGTTATTGGGGTTGAAAGCTGGCCTTGGGTTGGCATACTGCTGAGGCTGATAGTTGGTGCGGGGTGCAGGAGCTCTTGGTTGCTGATAGGTTGGCTTGGCCGGGGCTAACTGCCACGGACGAGGCTTCTGGTTGCTGGAACTTCCCTTGCTGACCATCTTGTGCTTGCGAGTGTCTTCCAAAGCACGCCGCTTGTCTTCAAGCATAAGTGCTTTGTTCACCAGGTCAGGGAAGGTTGGGCAGTCGCACACGACAAGCGAGTATTGCAGAGTCTGATTGAGGCCTTCCATGAAGCGCTCCCTTTTTGCAGCATCAGTGCTGACATCTTCAGGGGCATACCTTGACAGAACACTGAACTTCTGCATGTACTCCTTGACAGTGCCACTTCCTTGCTTCAGGGCTCGGAACTCACGCTTTTTGATAGCCATGATTCCGGAAGGAATGTGGGCTTTGCGGAATTCTGCCTTGAAGTTAACCCAAGTGATGTCTTGTTCAGCATGCATGACCTTGAATCCATCCCACCAAGCTCTAGCAGTCCCCCCGAGGCAGTGGGCTGCATAAGCCACCTTCTCGCGGTTTTCGGTGCATCCGACTAGTTCCAGCAAGTTCTCAATGGTGCGGACCCAGTCGTCTGCATCCAAGGGTTCAACAGTCTCGATAAAGGTTGGCGGTGCATGCTTCTTGAACTCTGCCAACGTGGAACGTCCATTGCCATTCCCCGCCGGCTGGCGGTTGTTGGTGACAGCTTGAACAATCAACTGAAGGGCTGCAGTGTTGGCTTTTCGTTCCTCTCAGAAAGCTTGGAGAAGCTGAGCCATGTCCATGTTCGGAGGAGGTGGTGGTGGTGGAGCTTGGTCGTTGGTTTGGTCGTGGCATGCCTCTGACTGAGCGGATGCTCCGGCTTCAGGCTGCTGGGTAGAGGTACCAGTACGAGTTACAACAGGCATCCTGTTGGAGTGGTAAAAGGTCTCATGACTTGGAAGAGGGAAAGCAAGATAGATGGGTGCCTAGTAAGGGGGTGGGTGTGACACTAATCAAATCATGCAAGGGCCGAAAGGCCAAAACACATTCATTAAAAATCCAAATGGGTGATGTAGTCATTTACACATTCCCGAAGGAAGAATACGACACAACAAAAGCAAACACTAGATGGTTTCATATGAACCATACAAGGACTCGACTACGCATAGGGTTACACGACCTATCCTACCGTAGAGGTCTCAACTGGCATATCCGAGTAGAGAATAATGCCTAAGCGGCGGAATGCTCGGTCGCGTATTCCGGCTCTTCTGGGTCTTCCTCCTTGTCTTCATCTGTCTGGGCCCCCTTGTCACTTGAGGGTGTGGGGGAGTGGAGGAGTTGGATACGACGGTGCTTCGTCGGTGGTGCAGGGAAAAGCTTGCAATATTCCCTTGCCGTCATCCGGCGTCGCCGAGGTGGTTCTTCATTCTTGGAAGATACATCTTCGGAGGGCCTTCCACCTCGGTATGCGACAGCGGACTGTCCGGAAGGTGCTCCTTCTTTCTTGATCCTATTTGTCTTCTCTTGTGCTCGACGAAGAAGTGCCTTGGTCTTGTGAAGTTCTTCTCGGAGCTTCATCGATTCCGAGGCCAAGTATTGTGCCAAGCTGTCGGCACATAGACTGAAGTAGGCTGGAACCGAAGCGAGAGTCCTTCCTTCAGTGGAGGGGCTAGTGCGCTGCTTTCATCTTCACCTTCCTTCCGGTAAGGCAAGAAGCGGGTTGTCATCTTGGCTGCCATCTCCGGAAGAAGCTCGCGGAGACGGGTTAGTGCCTTGAGCGCAGCAGCCTCGACAGCGAGAGGTAGTGTTGCCATCTGGGGTCCCTCGAAGAACCAACTTGTGGGTGGATCGTTTGCCTTCACGATCACTTCCACATGGTATTCCACCTCAGTGTCTCTAACCCAATGCTCAAGGTAGGTGGGGATGGGCGCTCGATGGAACTGGCACTCCTGGAGGCTATCCTCGAGAAGCAAGGGAAACCCAGTGGTCAGGTGCTCTTCGGGTACAGCGGCCATCTACAAAGGTGGAATAGGAGGGGTTAATAAGCTGATGAAATCTCAGGTTTAGAAAAGAAGAGAGGTTCAGAAGGTTTTTGAAAAGGGGTCTCATCTAACTAACGCCCATGCTAACTAAGGCTTCCTACAGTCAGGATGGCTCTGATACCAGCTCTGTGGGGACCCCGACTTAGAAGTCGAGAACACCGAATCCACGTGTACAGTGATCCCAGAGATCAATGCTCACTGAACACACAGAAGCTGAGTAACAAGAGTCTTACATCCATACATATCGTCTTACACAAATTATGGCCATTATGGCCAAGTCTTACATAGATAAAGCCTCAAGGGCTGAATAGCAAATAACTCAAATAGCGGAAGTCTTTGATGATAGGTAGAACCCATGCCATCTGCATTAACCCTACAGGCATTCTGACTGGGATAGCGTCCTAGTTCGCATGTTCGTCTCCACAGAACTCTTCTTCAAATTCCTGTTCCTCCATGCCTGGCCAATTAAATAACCAGTGGCAAGCCAATGAGTACTTTGGATGTACTCGCAAGCAACCCATGATGTGGTTCAAAGTAACAATGCAATTGAACAATAATGAGCAATCTAGCAATGGGCTAGAATAAATATTCTACCATCAAGTATATGCATCAATAAACTCTCGTAACCCTGAAGACAGGTTACCGATATCAACATGAATATGATTCAACTCATCGAGTCAAGTCACCACCTTGACTCAACATACACACACAAGGTTTCGCAAACATTGGACGTAGCCCAAGAGCGGTTACCCAACTGTCCTTGACCGTGGACACGGCTATTCGAATAGTTTTACACTCTGCGGAGGTTGCGCACTTTACCCACAAGATCCGGGAAGCTTTCGTGTCACCCACAATCCCACAGTACCGCAAGTACTCGGGGGAAGCACCCGGTCATTATCTTTCCTTAGGCGGCACTAACATAGAGTCCACTCGTTGGTACACGGCCCTCGAGTACAAACAATAGATCACGGGACTTGCCCTAATTTCAATGTCACGCGTACCCAAAGGGACCAACGGTGTGTCCGATGCCCTGTGAAAACAGTCATGGTCGTCTATCCAAGCACGACCCCGTCCCGGGAAAGACCTCAAGTCTTCCAGTCACTAGTAATGCGGGCACTATGCTAGTATCGACCTAAGTAATCAATAACGCCCCGTCCCATAAGGAGTAGAGTGGTTGCACATGTATGGTTGGAATAACGGTCGCAACTTAAACCAATCCGTTTGAAAAACATCACACATACTTTTCTCGGTACACCACTTCGTCATCAAGTGGTTACCCATCTCATTATCTCCCTCGGGCATGAATGGCACCCGACGGGGTTTTTTCGAAAAGAATGCAACCACGAAGGTATCATGGCACACATGCATCACTAAGCATCACTACTAACCATTTGTATGACATCTAGCACATAGCAAGATCATGAGCAAAGCATGCATCATGTGGTGGTTTCAACTAGGTCACCACCGTAACTCTATCATCATGCATCGGAAACAAACGGGTTCCGAAGAACAAGTGTATCATGGTCAAAGGGCTGCTCGCCTGGATTGGCTTGGTCTTCAAAGTCTTCAAATCCTTCTCCACCTTCTTCCTCAGCAACTTCGTCAAATACGTATCTATACGTCGCTAAATAACAACGGGAAAATAAGACCATAATGAAAACAGAAAAATCAAAGGGCTCAGAAAAATGTCAACTAATTTTTGTTAAATACAAGAGGGAAAACTAAGATGGCAAAAACTCTTAGTTGGAGTTTTGGAGTGACAGAATGGAATCTAAGGATTTTTGAATAGGAGTTCTAATGCTCAAATTTGAATTTAAATTTGAACAGAACATAAAAGTTTCATGGATATGTGTGAAAGTAACACCATTAAATAGGTTGGAATATTACAAGATTTTAGGAGTTGGAATTAATTTATTTGGACTAATATTCATTTCTGTAAAATTATTTGAAACTTTACAAAAAAGAAAAAGAAGAAAAGGCCCTGTGCAACTGGGCCAGGATGGCCACAGTGCACGGCCCAGGGCTAACAGCCCAGCCGCCCGGGCGCCAGCGCGCGCACGTCAGGATTTCAAACCTGACGGGCGGGGCCCGACGGTCAGCGGCTGCGAGGGGAGAGAGAGGGCGGTGAGGTCGACAGGCGGGGCCCGCCTGTCATCTTCAACCTCTCGGCCACGGCGACGGCGAGCTCACCGGCAGCGAATCCGGGCACGGCGGAGCCAACGGAGGGCAGGGACGGGCTCAGCAACGAGTCGCGGATGCAGGGGTGGTGGTGTGGCCTGCCGGGGAGGTCTGGTTTGCCGGCGGCGAGGTGGGACGTCGGAGGAGCTTCGGGAAGTCGCTGCTCCGGCCGATTCCGACAGCTACATAGAGGGAAAAGCGAGGGGAAAGTATCAGTGGTGCACGGCGGTTCCAAATCGAGCAAAGGGAGGAGCTGAGAGGGCTCGTACTGCGAGATCGCCGGTTGCCCGACGCGGCAGAGCTCCGGTCGATCCCGAGCACTAAGGCTCTTCGGGGACGATTGAGTGGTACTGGCGTGTTGCTGTGAGTGTGTTGAGGCTGTTGGTGCCGAGTGGAGGGCTCGGGGGCCCTATTTATAGGGGTGCGGCGAGGTCCCGTGGACCTGTGCACCGGCGAGCTTCTGCTCGACGCCACAGTGCACGGGAGGCGACGGGAGTGAGTCTATGGCGTTGCTGGACGATCTCCAGGGCGGAGGGAAGAGAGAGGAGGAGTGGGGGACGCTCCAGACAGCGCGCGCATGCGAGGCCGAAGAGTGGAGGCTGCGGGCGGCCAGCACGCGTGTGAAGACGGCCGCTGGAGGGCGGAGGAGGAGGGGGACAGCGCCGGGGGAGGTCGCGGACGTCGAGGGGCATCGACTGGCGCGAGGGAAGAGCTCGAGGCTGTCGGGGGCAGGTGATTGGGCGAAGCTACAGTGCGGGGGCGCACTGTAGCGCGCTCTGGAGCGGCCTTATCGCATGCCATGGCATGCCATTGGCCCTCTGGGCGCGTCCGCCGTGTCTGGGGGGTCCAGGGTGATGCAAGCAACACGGATGAGGCCTTGGATGCTCTGGAGAGTCAAGGAGAGAGAGGGGAAGCTGGTGACTTGGTAGAAAATGGCTGTCCAGCAATGTGAACTAGGGTTTTTACCCATCAATCATGGAGCTGGGGACATGGGGGAGTTACTGGAGGTAGATAGTGACTAGATGAAGCTGTGGTAGAAAGTTGAGGCCAAGGTAAATAGTAAAAGGGGTCAAGATGGTAGTTTTCGTAAAATTGCCGAAGGTGTTTGATCAAGTTTTGATCAAGCAGATGATCTCCACTTGCCATGACACTTAACAGGATTGAATGTTATAAGAAAATAGGGTGTTTCACCAAATTTGGGCTCATTTGAAGAAACTAGCCAATGTAACTTTGGTGAACCCTAGAAATTAACATAAATGGCTTCATCTTGTTTAATTCAAGCTAATCATCCCCCCTAGATGCACCACTTGATGTAGTTTCATCGTTTGGGGTATTGATCATGCTCACAAAGTTTGAAGCTCCAGGTAAAAAGTTGGTAATGTAAAGTTGTTCAAATTTGCATTTGAACAGAAAAGGTTTGGGGCATTATGATCAAGTTTCTCTACTCCAATTCTTGTGCCATTTGGTCTAGATGCCTTATTAGGCCTTTCTAGCATGTGCACCAAGTTTGAGAGCATTTGGACAAGTTTGGCAATGTAAAGTTGCTCAAACTTCAAATAGGGACAGAATGGTTATGAGGGGTTTTGAGGATGTTTTCTTGCTTCCCAAGGCATGGGACATGGCAAGATCATCAAATATGTCATATATGACATGATAGAATTTCCCTGGAATTTTTGGAGAATATTTCCTTTGTAAATATTTCAAAAGCTTGAAATATCCAAAAAGGGTTTTAGAGGGATTAGCCCATTATTTTGAACATGACCAAGTGTTGAAACTCTTATATATGGACAATATATGTCCTATGAGTCTCCCTGAATTTTGGCAAATATTTTTGAAATACTTAAATAATTTTTCTCTATTAAAGACCATTTCTGGCCTTAAGAAAAAGCTTTTAAATAAAATAGGAAAATAACTTTTAAAATTATACTTTTGTGGTTTCTGGGAGTCTTATGACTACTAGGTCTCAAATATACTTTTTGAAATAATTTTTTCACCCTAAATCAAGCACTTGCAGTGCAAACCTCAATTCATGGGTTTTTGGAATACTAAATTTATAAAATACATTTTGGCCAAATTAATTTTGTAAGAAAATACTATACTGTTATATAACACTTGGCATGATCATTGGGCAGAAGTTTTGGGTATGGAGATGAATTCTAGAATAGGTAATAGTTGACTTTAATGAGCACATGAAAAGCACATGAAGAAAAACTCAAGTCCAAATAAAAGCCAAATGATGCCAAAAAAAATTGCTGGTCCAAATTTTCATGCTTCATTGATGCAAATAACATGTTACAAAATGCAGGGTGTGACACTGTCATTCGTTCCGACCCCTATATCTTGGAGGAGCACCTCAGCATCGAGGCCACCGTCGATGCCTCGCTTGCCGATGATCAAATTTAAGGAACAAATACAATTGCTATATTTCCAAGTTGTCAAGCATGCTTGGTTTGGTTAACTGTCTGATCTTCTAGTATGTCATACATTTTGCAATGTGGTGCTCAGTTAATGTTTGGTTCATTTATTGCGGTGTTTAGTTAACTGTTTGATTCAATTCTGCAACACGATGATCAATTGTTGTGGGTGCATTCTGTTATTGTATACCACGTGAGAAATAAATTGTATGTCGTTGTGCTAAATACACAAGAAACAGGTACAATTGCTATATTTCCAAGTTGTTAAGCATGATTGGTTTGGTTAACTGTCTGATCTTCTATTAGGAGTATGTTATATTGTGCAATGTGGTGCTTAGTTAATGTTTGGTTCATTTGTTGTGATGTTTAGTTAACTGCTTGGTTCAATTCTGCAATGCGATGTCCAATTGTTGTGTGTAGAATTTGGTATTGTTGTGCATGTGAGGAATAAATTGAATTTGGCTGCACTTAATACATGAGAACAATATACAACTGCTATATTTCCTAGTTCTTAATCATGCTTGGTTCGGATAAATGGGTTTTCCATGTGGCTTGAATTAATCTGATGAATCTGCAAGATGCTTATTTTTCCTCAACATATTTTAATGATAGCATACGAACCCTCACTTAACCTAATGACTAACTACCTTATATGTGTTGCAGGGAAACAATGGGAAGCACTGGGTTTACAATCGAGGTTAGCACATGCATGGTCCTTTGTTTAATAGCACATTATTGTGCAATTGCATGAACCATTCTAATATTTAGGTTTTTAACAATTTGGTCTTGCACATGTAGGTCCTGCTGTCAGAGGTTTTGACCCACTGTTTGATCCTTTTTGCATATGGGGAAATGAGTTGTCCATGAATATCAGTCAAGTCAAGAAACTCAGAAAGATTGTTAGGATAAAGAAATTAGCGAAAAACAACAACAAGATTTTTGTATGCAGAACGAAGAAGACATCAGTTCACTACAGGATGGTACTAACTATTATACCTTGCCTTTTTTATTCCTTTGCCCCATTTCCAATATAGAGAAGATATTTATGCAAATCCTTGTTTTCAGGCCTTTCCAAAGCAGTTCACTGATGATTACCTATCAAACCACCTGTATGGTCAGGAGGCGAGGAAGTTATTCATACAACACCCACGGTTCAATATTGAAGTGTTCCTGAAGAGGACAAAGGATGGACAGTCAATCATCCACAGGCACTGGCCTAAAGTTGCAAAGACCTTCAACATCAATGAAGGCTCAATATCCGCCTTCCGCTTTAGCGGTTTGCTAGATGAGATTCACCTGTCTATGTACCGTCTATGATGCTAATTTCGAAAAGTTATAGATGTTGCATGTGAAACTTGGTGCTGGTGCAGTTGTGTAATGGGGTAGCTGAGTGTTGAAACTATATGATGTTGTACTCTGATATATTTCAATTATGAAATCATGCTTCCTTAATATGAAAATGAAATATATTGTGTGCATGAAATGTCAATTAGATTAATAACCGGAATATTAATAATAGGACAATTAGCCTGCTAATTGGGTTTTCCATTGCAAACGGTTATTGAGAAAACACCGTGGGCGATGACCTTAGGCAATGCACACAATTTCTAGGAATAAACCATGTTGGATTAATGAACAATCACACACGACATCCTCTTGTAAACTATTTGCGTTAGGCCACCTTGCGCAAACGATTACCACATAAAAAGTGTGTGTGATGGACAGCTGTTGCCACACAGTTTCTTCTACGCACCGTGTGTGATGTATTCAATAACGCAAATGATAAAATTGTTAATATCGTGTGCAATGGGAACGCTATCACAAACAATTTAATCGGGGAAATTGTGTGTGATGTACTTGCGAACGGAAACGTTTTCCTTGGAGCGACTGTGCGGGATGTATATATGAACGGAAATGTACTTCTTGGATTAACTGTGTGGGATGTACATACTAGCGGAAACGTATTTCTTGGATTGACTGTGTGGAATGTACATACGAACGGAAACGTTTAGCGGGGACTGACTATGTGAGTTGTACTTACGACCGGAAATGATTTACCATGTATAATTATATTTTTTAGCACTACTATACGTATAACCGTATTTGATCGCTCGTCGGTCGCACACGACCTCATTTTGCTGAGCGTGTGTGCCAGGAGGGAATACCCCAGACGGTTTCTGGGTCGTGTGGGAAGGACCTCACTATCGCAGTCACTCACTAGGCGACGATTCCAAATGTTGTCGCGGAAAGGGGTTAAAAACCATTTGTATAGCACCTCGTTGTACTAGTGAATCATTGAAAGCCTGGATCTCAAGGAGATCAAGCTTTCTGGTAGAAAATTCACTTGGGCCAACACATTATCAAATCCAACGTATGAGAAGTTGGATCTTGTTCTCACCAGTGTGGAATGGGAGCAGAAGTTTCCTTTGGTGACGGTCCAAGCGATGCCGTGAGCGATGTTTGATCATACCCCACTGCTTGTTGAATCTGGGGAGGCAACTCATGTGGGAAACAAAAATATCTTCTCTGTTGAATTAGCATGGTTTGAGAGAGAAGGTTTCTTGGATTTGATAGCATGGGAGTGGGCAAAGGATTCAGGAGGGAGATCGAACGTAGAAAGATGGCAAAATAAGATTATACACTTAAGACAGTTCCTACGCGGTTGGGCCAAACATTTGAGTGGTGTTTATAAGGTTGAAAAGGAAAGGCTTGTTAACCTTATAGATGCCTTAGATTCGAAAGACGAGTCCTCCATTTCAGATACCAGAGAGCTGGAGACTAAAGTGGAGGCAGAATTGAGACTGAAAGAATTGCTTCGAGAGGAAGAATGAAGCGAGCCCTAAGAGCTAAAGTGTGAAAAGTCATCCAAGGGGATGATAGCGCAATTATTTCATATGATTGCGAATGGAAAGCATCGAAAGAAGAAAAATAATCAGCTCGAGCAAGATGAGGGGACGATTTTGGGACAGGAGAACCTAAAATTATACTTCACCAATTATTACAAGCAATTGTTTGGGGCTCGTGAGGATTGTTTTGTGTCCTTAGACGAGTCAAGGGTTGAGGATATCCCTCAACTTGCAACAGATGAGAATGATATCTAGACGCCCCCTTTTTTAGAGAAAGAGGTGTTTGAGGCGATTTCACAGATGAAGAATAATAAAGCTCCTCGGTCGGATGGCTTTCCGACTGAGTTTTATAAAAGGTGCTGGCATAAAGGGTGATTTGCTTACAATGTTCCATGATGTGTTTTCTAGGCATTTGTAGTTATTTCACTTATATTTCGGAACGATAACTTTGCTCCCTAAGAAGACAGAAGGCGGTGCGGATTGAGAAGTTTCGATCGATAAGTCTTCTTAATGTCAGCTTTAAAATCTTCACCGAGGTGGGGACTAACAGGCTGACGCAGATTGCACACAGTGTGGTACACCCATCTCAAATAGCCTTCATGCCGGACAGAAACATCCTTGAAGGGGTTGTGGTCCTACATGAAACGCTCCATGAAATCCACATGAAAAAACTAGATGGAGTGGTTTTTAAGGTGGATTTTGAGAATGCGTACGATAAGGTTAAGTGGCCATTTCTTCAGCAGGCCTTGCGGATGAAAGGATTCAATCAGTCCTGGAAAAAGCAGGTAGATTCTTTCACGCAAAAAGGACGTGTCGGAATCAAAGTGAATGATGACATAGGTCATTATTTCCAAACACACAAGGGTCTAAGGCAGGGAGACCTGATTTCACCTATCTTGCTCAACATAGTACTGGACATGTTGACAATTCTGATAGGAAGAGCTAAAGAAAATGGCCAAGTAGGTGGTCTCGTCCCGCATCTAGAGGATGGTGGATTGTCCATTCTACAATACGCCGATGATACTTGTTGGGGAACGTACTATTTCAAAAAAAAACTACGATCACGCAAGATCTATCTACTAGAAGCATAGCAACGAGCGGGGAGAGTGTGTCTACATACCATCGTAGACCGGAAGCGGAAGCGTCTAGTGACGCGGTTGATGTAGTCAAACTTCTTCGCGATCCAACCGATCAAGCACCGAACGTACGGAGCCTCCGCGTTCAGCACACGTTCTGCTTGATGACGTCCCATGAGCTCTTGATCCAGTAGAACCTTGCGGGAAAGTTTTGTCAGCACGACGGCATGGTGACGGAGATGATGAAGTTACCGTCGCAGGGCTTCGCCTAAGCTTTGCAACGATATGACCGAGGTATGTTTCTGTGGAGGGGGGGCACCGCACACGGTTGGGAGAGATCAACTGATCAGCTTGTGTGTCTTTGGGTGCCCCCCGCCCCCCATATATAAAGGAGCAAGGGGGGAGGTGCGGCCAGCCCCTATGGCACACCCTAGAGGGCCACTCCTACTAGGAATAGGATTCCACTCCTATTCCTAGGAGGAGTCCACCAAGAGGGAGAGAGGGGCAAGGAAAGAGAGGGAGAGGGAGAGGGAAAGAGGGGGGCGCGCCCCCTCCCTTAGTCCAATTCGGACTCCCCATGGGAGGGGGTGCGCCACCTCCTGGGCTGCTGCCCTCTCTCTCCCCTAAAGCCCATTAGGGCCCAATACTTCCCCGGGGGGTTCCAGTAACCCCCTCGGCACTCCGGTTTTATCCGAAACCTTCCGGAACACTTCCGGTGTCCGAATATAGTTGTCCAATATATCAATATTTACGTCTCGGACATTCCGAGACTCCTCGTCATGTCCGTGATCTCATCCGGGACTCCGAACTACCTTCGGTACATCAAAACTCATAAACTCGTAATACCGATCGTCATCAAACGTTAAGCGTGCGGAACCTACAGGTTCGAGAACTATGTAGACATAACCGAGACTCATCTCCGGTCAATAACCAATAGCGGAACCTGGATGCTCATATTGGCTCCTACATATTCTACGAAGATCTTTGTCGGTCAAACCGCATAACAACATACGTTGTTCCTTTTGTCATCGGTATGTTACTTGCTCGAGATTCGATCGTCGGTATCTCGATAGCTAGTTCAATCTCGTTGCTGACAAGTTTCTTTACTCGTTCCGTAATACATCATCTCGTCACTAACTCATTAGTCATTTGCTTGCAAGGCTTATTATGATGTGCATTACCGAGAGGGCCCAGAGATACCTCTCCGACACTAGGAGTGACAAATCCTATTCTTGATCTATGCCAACACCACGAACACTTTCGGAGACACCTGTAGAGCATATTTATAATCACCCAGTTATGTTGTGACGTTTGATAGCACACAAGGTGTTCCTCCGGTATTCGGGAGTTGCATAATCTCATAGTCATAGGAACATGTATAAGTCATGAAGAAAGCAATAGCAGCAAAACTAAGCGATCATAGTGCTAAGCTAACGGATGGGTCTTGTCCATCACATCATTCTCCTACTGATGTGATCTCATTGATCCAATGACAACTCATGTCTATGGCTAGGAAACATAACCATCTTTGATCAATGAGCTAGTCTAGTAGAGGCATACTAGGGATAAACTGTTTTGTCTATGTATTCACACATGTACCAAGTTTCCGGTTAATACAATTCTAGCATGAATAAAGGACATTTATCATGATATAAGGAAATACAAATAACATCTTTATTATTGCCTCCATGGCATATTTCCTTCAGTCTCCCACTTGAACTAGAGTCAATAATCTAGATTACATAGTAATGATTCTAACACCCATGGAGTCTTGGTGCTGATCATATTTTGCCCGTGGAAGAGGCTTAGTCAACGGGTCTACTACATTCAGATCCGTATGTATTTTCCAAATTTCTATGTCTCCCTCCTTGACTTGATCGTGGATGGAATTGAAGCGTCTTTTGATTTGCTTTGTTCTCTTGTGAAACCTGGATTCCTTCGCCAAGGCTATTGCTCCAGTGTTGTCACAAAAGATTTTCATTGGACCCGATGCACTAGGTATCACACCTAGATCGGATATGAACACCTTCATCCAGACTCCTTCATTTGCTGCTTCCGAAGCAGCTATGTATTCCACTTCACACGTAGATCACGCCACGACGGTCTGCTTGGAACTGCACTAACTGACAGCTCCACCGTTTAATAAATATACATATCTGGTTTGTGACTTAGAGTCATCCGGATCAGTGTCAAAGCTTGAATCGACGTAACCGTTTACGACGAGCTCTTTGTCACCTCCATACACGATAAACATATCCTTTGTCCTTTTCAGATACTTCAGGATGTTCTTGACCGCTGTCGAGTGATCCCTCCTGGATTACTTTGGTACCACCCTGCTAAACTTATAGCAAGGCACACATCAGGTCTGGTACACAGCATTGCATACATGATAGATCCTATGGCTGGGGCATAGGGAATGACTTTCATTTTATCTCTATCTTCTGCAGTGGTCGGGCATTGAGTCTGACTCAAGTTCACACCTTGTAACATAGGCAAGAACCCTTTCTTTGACTGATCCATTTTGAACTTCTTCAAAACTTTATCAAGGTATGTGCTTTGTGAAAGTCCAATTAAGCGTCTTGATCTATCTCTAGAGATCTTAATGCCTAATATGTAAGCTGCTTCACCGAGGTCTTTCATTAAAAAAATTCTTATTCAACTATCCTTTTATGCCATCCAAAAATTCTATATCATTTCCAATCAACAATATGTCATCCACATATAATATCTGAAATGCTACAGAGCTCCCACTCACTTTCTTGTAAATACAGGCTTCTCCAAAAGTCTGTATAAAACCATATGCTTTGATCACCTCATCAAAGCGTATATTCCAACTCCGAGATGCTTGCACAAGTCCATAGATGGCTCGCTGGAGCTTGCACACTTTGTTAGAACCTTTAGGATCGACAAAACCTTCTGGTTGCATCATATACAACTCTTCTTTGAGATATCCATTCAGGAATGCAGTTTTGACATCCATTTGCCAGATTTCATAATCATAAAATGCGGCAATTGCTAACATGATTCGGACAGACTTAAGCATCGCTACGGGTGAGAAAGTCTCATCGTAGTCAACTCCTTGAACTTGTCGAAAACCTTTCACAACAAGTCGAGCTTTGTAAACAGTAACATTACCGTCAGCGTCGGTCTTCCTCTTGAAGATCCATTTATTTTCGATGGCTTGCTGATCATCGGGCAGGTCAACCAAAGTCCACACTTTGTTCTCATACATGGATCCCATCTCAGATTTCATGGCCTCAAGCCATTTTGCGGAATGTGGGCTCATCATCGCTTCCTCATAGTTCGTAGGTTCATCATGGTCTAGTAACATGACTTCCATAACTGGGTTACCGTACCACTCTGGTGCGGAATGTACTCTGGTTGATCTACGAAGTTCAACAGAAACTAGATCTGAAGTTTCATGATCATCATCATTAGCTTCCTCACTAATTGGTGTAGGAATCACGCGAACTAGTTTCTGTGATGTACTACTTTCCAATTCGGGAGAAGGTACAATTACCTCATCAAGTTCCACTTTCCCCCCACTCACTTCTTTCGAGAGAAACTCCTTCTCTAGAAAGGATCCATTCTTAGCAACGAATATCTTGCCTTCGGATCTGTATAGAAGGTGTACCCAACAATCTCCTTTGGGTATCCTATGAAGACACATTTCTACGACTTGGGTTCGAGCTTATCAGGTTGAAGCTTTTTCACATAAGCATCGCAGCCCCAAACTTTAAGAAACGACAACTTTGGTTTCTTGCCAAACCACAGTTCATAAGCCGTCGTCTCTAAAGCATAACCCCAAAACAATAGTGCTAAATCGGTAAGAGACATCATAGACCGCACCATATATAATAAAGTGCGGTTACGACGTTCGGACACACCATTACGCTGTGGTGTTTCGGGTGGCGTGAGTTGTGAAACTATTCCACATTGTTTCAAGTGAAGACCAAACTCGTAACTCAAATATTCACCTCCATGATCAGATCGTAGAAACTTTATTTTCTTATTATGATGATTCTCTACTTCACTCTGAAATTCTTTGAACTTTTCAAATGTTTCAGGCTTGTGCTTCATCAAGTAGATATACCCATATCTTCTCAAATCATCACTGAAGGTCAGAAAATAACGATACCCGCCGTGAGCTTCAACACTCATTGGTCCACATACATCAGTATGTATGATTTCCAACAAATCTGTTGCTCGCTCCATTGTTCCGGAGAACTGAGTTTTAGTCATCTTGCCCATGAGGCATGGTTCGCAAGAACCAAGTGATTCATAATCAAGTGATTCCAAAAGTCCATCACTATGGAGTTTCTTCATGCGCTTTACACCAATATGACCTAAATGGCAGTGCCACAAATAAGTTGCACTATCATTATTAACCTTACATCTTTTGGTTTCAATATTATGAATATGTGTATCACTACAATCGAGATCCAACAAGAATAGACCACTCTTCAAGGGTGCATGACCATAAAAGATATTACTCATATAAATAGAACAACCATTATTCTCATATTTAAATGAATAACCATCTTGCAATAAACAAGATCCAGATATAATGTTCATGCTTAACGCTGGCACTAAATAACAATTATTTAGGTCTAAAACTAATCCCGGAGGTAGATGTAGAGGTAGTGTGCCGACGGCGATCACATCGACTTTGGAACTATTTCCCACGCGCATCGTCACGTCGTCCTTAGCCAATCTTCGTTTAATCCGTAGTCCCTGTTTCGAGTTACAAATATTAGCAACCGAACCGGTATCAAATACCCAGGTACTACTAAGAGCATTAGTAAGGTACACATCAATAACATGTATATCACATATACCTTTGTTCACCTTGACATCCTTCTTATCCACCAAATACTTGGGGCAGTTCTGCTTCCAGTGTCCAGTCCCTTTGCAGTAGAAGCACTCAGTTTCACGCTTGGCTCCAGACTTGGGTTTCTTCGTGGGAGTAGCAACGGTCTTGCTATTCTTCTTGAAGTTCCCCTTCTTACCCTTGCCCTTTTTTCTTGAAACTAGTGGTCTTGTTAACCATCAACACTTGATGCTCCTTTTTGATTTCTACCTCCGCAGCCTTGAGCATAGCGAAGAGCTTGGGAATTATCTTTTGCATCCCTTGCATGTTATAGTTCATCACGAAGCCTTTGTAGCTTGGTGGCAGTGATTGAAGAACTCTATCAATAACACTATGTTTGTCAACTTTGCATCCAAGTTGAGTCATATGATTGTAGAACCCACACATTCTGAGCAAGTGTTCACTGACTATTCTCCTCCATCTTGCAGCTGTAGAACTTATTGGAACTCTCATATTTCTCAATCCGTACGTTTGCTTGAAATATTAACTTCAACTCCTGGAACATCTCATATGCTCCATGACGTTCAAAACGTCGTTCAAGTCCCGGTTCTAAGCCGTAAAGCATGGCAGACTGAACTATCGTGTAGTCATCAGACCGCGTCAGCCAGACGTTCAAAGCGTCTACATTAGCGGGAGGGGGCTTGTCACCTAGCGGTGCTTCAAGGACATAATTCTTCTGTGCAGGAATGAGGATAATCCTCAAGTTACGGACCTAGTCCGTGTAATTGCTACCATCATCTTTCAACTTAGCTTTCTCTTGGAATGCATTAAAATTCAAAGGAACGGTAGCACGGGCCATTGATCTACAACAACATAGATATGCAAAAACTATCAGGACTAAGTTCATGATAAATTAAAGTTCAATTAATCATATTACTTAAAGAACTCCCACTTAGATAGACATCCCTCTGGTCATCTAAATGATCACGTGATCCAAATCAACTAAACCATGTCCGATCATCATGTGAGATGGAGTAGTTTTCAATGGTGAACATCTTATGTTGATCATATCTACTATATGATTCACGCTCGACCTTTCGGCCTCCAGTGTTCCCATGCCATGTCTGTACATGCTAGGCTCATCAAGTTTAACCCGAATATTATGCTTGTGCAAAATTGGCTTACACCCGTTGTATGTGAACATAGAGCTTATCACACCCAATCATCACGTGGTGTCTCGGCACGACGAACTTTCGCAACGGTGCATACTCAGGGAGAACTCTTGTTCCTTGAAATTTTGTAAGGGATCATCTTACAATGCTACCGTCGTACTAAGCAAAATAAGAAGCATAATAAGATAAACATCACATGCAATCAAAATATGTGACATGATATGGCCATCATCATCTTGTGCTTTTGATCTCCATCTCCAAGGCACCGTCATGATCACCATCGTCACCGGCGCGACACCTTGATCTCCATCGTAGCGGTGTTGTCATCTCGCCAACTATTGCTTCCACGACTATCGCTACCACTTAGTGATAAAGTAAAGCAATTACATGGTGATTGTATTTCATACAATAAAGCGACAACCATATAGCTCCTGCCAGTTGCCGATAACTTTACAAAACATGATCATCTGTAACATCCCAAATTTTCAATTTGGAATGTTATACATATATCATATTGCATTTTCATGTTTTTGCATTTTTGTTCGTGGCGTTCCTCGAAATTCTAAGCAACTCAAGGACCTACGGAGAGAGTTGGGAATTTTACCGTTTTCGTATTTGAGTTCGCTCGAATACCGGTACGAGGACAGTGTGATTCTAATTATTTTTCTCTCCTAAAAATATTTCTAAATACAAAATATGAGCGGAGATAATATGACTTCTCCAAAATAACAGAAATATTGGAGGAAAAATGTTAAAATCACTTTTGGTATTTTTCTGGATTTATTCGCGGATTTATTTGCATAGGAAAAATACACGTTTTTCAAAATTGCATTTAGGTCCGGAAAAAATGTTCACTTTGTCCTAAATATTATTAGAGGACGGTGAAAATTTATTTCGGGAATTTTGGAGTCCGTTTGGTATTTCTTTCGTTAGTTTTTCTGCGCAGGGACTCTTTTAGAAAAAAAAAGGAAACCGACTAGGAGTCTTATTAGCCCAGGACTCCTGGGCTTTATAAGCGCCCGAATCCGGCCCGTCGCCCCAGCCAGCCCGCCTCGCGCCGCGCCCCCCCAAACCCTAGCGCGCCGCCAACGCTGTCGCCGCCGCTGCAGCCGCCGCCCGCGCTGCACACCACCGCCGCCAGCGCCGTCGCCCGCCGGAGCCACCGCCGCCCCGCGCCACCAGCACCGCCGCCCGTCGGAGCCGCCGCCGCCCCGCCCGCCGGATCCCGCCGGAGCTGCCGGATCCCGCCGGAGCTGCCGAGGTATACGCCGTCGCCGCTACCGGTTTTTTTAAAGAACCGATCGGTTTCTTTTTAGGAAAACCCTAGATCTGTTTTTTTAGAATAGATCGGTTCGGTTTTCGTCGGTTTAGTTATTTAGCGGACGTTCGTTCGTACGTTCGTTTTAACGAACGGTTTTTGTTAGTTAACCGCAGACAGCGAACGTTCGTTCGTTAGCCTGTTCGTCGTTTTTCTTTTTCGGGGTATTTATCCGTGGTTATTCCGATCACGATTTCTGCCCTGATCTTGTTTTGCGTTTTTCTTTTCGCTCGAGAGTCGGAATCAGGTGATTCAAAATCCCAGATCTTCATCTCGATGCCCTCTTTAAGTTTAATCAACTGGAACAAGATTTTGGCTACTGTAAAATTTGACTTTAGGCCAACTAGTAATTCGGAGCTCGTTTCTTTCGCAGTTTGAGTTTCGTTGCTTCTTTCGAGTTGATTCTTTTTGCAAACCGGAGTTCTTAAGTTGAACTTTCTGGTTAGATCTCTTACTTGAGTTTTACTCATGCATTAGTTAAGTACTTATTGTGTGCTTGTTTGATTGCGATAGATTACCCGGAGTGTGCCGCTTGCTACTTTGAGTCTCCAGGGTTTGCGGATCATCAGCAAGGCAAGTAACACTTTGATCATGTTTTCCAATTACCCAGTTTTCATTGCATTAGTCCAACCCGCACACATTGCATGAGTAGGATTAATTAATTTGTGGGATTGGGAAGTAGATTGAGGTAGTACCTATTACCTGCATTACATTCAAACCCTTGGGAGTTACTTCTACGTTTGCTGCTAGGACATGCTATGCTCGTAGACGTGGATTGGGTGAGTGAAATCCATGACAGATGTGAGATTGTTAATTAATGGTTCAACTTAAGGTGGCAACATTAATACACATCTGGGTGGATTGAGGCATCTGGGTATTCCAGTGATTGCCTGTTTTTCTTTTGGACCGCCACCCAGGCTCAAAGGGATCATGAGATTTTTCATACTAGAAACTTCCGTGTGCAGCCACATGCCAATATGGGCTCTGGCATAGTTGAGTAAGTTGTGGGAAATCTTTCCATGATGGGCTAGCAGATTTAGTGGGTTTTGTAGGTGTACCGGCCTATCTATCTGGTTAAGGGGACCTCTTCGGAAAGACTGTGTCTCGGTCATCCGTTTCTCAAACACCATGCAGTGCGAGAAACCAAACGGAGGCGATCGAGTCTTGTGGGGAAAAGTGCACAAACCTCTGCAGAGTGTACAAACTGATCATGATTAGCCGTGTCCCCGGTTATGGACGTCTTGAGTATCTTGTACTTGGATTATCATGTGAATCTCATCATGTTACTCTAATTTAATTTTGTTGGGTTTAATGATTATTTTTAATTGGGGTTGAGAGGATGTCTATCTTCTCAACGATGTTTCAACTACCATGATAGTTAATTAAAATATATTCCTTTGAAGTAGGGAAAAATTGGCTTTACGCAAAAATTTAACCATAGAGCCTCCACCAGCCAAATATTGCATATAGTATAGTTTTATTTCCATTGCATTCTCTTCTGTTACCTTGCCAGCATTTCCATGTGCTGACCCGTTTTTGGGCTGCAACGTTTCATGTTGCAGACTTTTCAGACGACGAGTAAGATGCCTTTTAGGTCATGGTTCTATACTCAGTGATGCCGCTGGAGTTGATGGACTCACTTATCTTCCAAGCCTTCCGCTATTATTGTGTTAGATGGCCTTCAGCCATATTATTTGTAATAAATTCATCGTTCGACTATCAATGTAATAAGTGTGTGATTGCTACTCTGTTATAAATCCTTCAAGTACTATGCGTGTCAGCATTACTGATCCAGGGATGACACTGATGCACAGAGATCAGACTGTTTGAGGTCTGGTCGCTACAAGATGGTATCAGAGCACACGCTGACTATAGGACATGACCACTAAGACAAGCCATAGAGCACAACTCACTCTTTTCTTTTCTGACTCCTCATCTTTTCTACTCTTTAGGATGGTGGAAGCAAAGCACAAGTTCATGCAACCGAATGATGATACACCCTTTGGAAGACACCTGAAGGAAGTCACAAGATATCTCAACATTGGATTACCAAGTTTCACCGGAACCTACAATGCCACTCTACCTGAGGAGGAGCGTTGGTTGATTCAAGCTCAAGTTCCAGGAAGGACGTTCGCACCCGTCACCTCACTCGTAGCATTTTCCTTTAATGCGCCTACATGGAGCCTAGGAAGGAGCATGGCAGCCCACATTGCTATGGGAAGGATTGGAGAAGTCTACCAACAGGAGCTAAAGGACACCATCTACCAGATTTGTGGACGCCGAGATGAGAATTGGGATATGATCAGCACCCGGAAGGGTATATCCATTGCAGCATTCATCCAGGAGTTGAACCACCACATTCATCGCCAGGAGCACCAGATGTGTGCTGGGATGATAGATTTGAAGAAGGCCCTAAATAGGAATTTGGAGCTAGAAGAAGAACTCAAGTCTACACGCGGCGGATATGAGGAGGAGATGAAGATACTTGTGGAGAAGAATGATGATTTGACCCGGAAGTTAGGGATACTCATGGGAGAAGAAGACGAGGAAGAAGAACCCAAGGAGATTCCACCGGAAGACTATATCATCATAGATGACACAGATTCGGAAGCTGAGGATAGCAAGGACGAAGACTATGAAGATGAAGCTGGAGCAGATATTATGGAATCCTCTGCCGATCAATATTTTTAGATGACCACCCTGTGACTAGTAGTTTACCTTCATATATTAGTTTAGAGCACTTTTGTAACGATCGTTAGATTTGTAAGATCTTGTTTGAAATTGATTGGTGTGATATGATTGTGTGTTTGTCTCATGTGCATATGGGTAGTGATTTTCCCTTAGACCTATTTTCTATTCTAGTCTCTTCCCTCTACACCCATCAGATGCCTCCAAGACGTGAATTCGAGTTTCCCCCTGAGCTCACCCAGTTGATCCAGCAGCAGAACACCCTGATGCAACTTCTTGTCCAGAACACTCAGAACAACCAGAACAACAACAACAACAACCCTCCACCACCACCATCCGTGGACAACCTGACCCGTTTCTTCAGGTTGCAACCACCTGTGTTTGCTAGCAACATCGAACCAATTGTGGCTGATGACTGGCTACGCAAGATTGGAAGGGATTTGACCACCGCCAATTGCTCGGGTGCTGAGAAGGTGCGATTTGCCGCACACCAGTTGTCTGGACCAGCCGCAGCATGGTGGGAGAACACAGCCACTTACCCCGTAGCCAATGTGACTTGGGATCAGTTTCAGCAAGCTTTTCGTACTGCCCATGTCTCAACTGGAGCAATGAGTATGAAGAAGCAGGAGTTTCGCAATTTGCGCCAAGGAAATCGTATTGTGGCCCAGTACGTGGATGAGTTTAGTACCATATCTCGCTATGCCCCAGATGATGTGGCCACAGATGCCAAGAAGCAGGAGAGATTCATGGAAGGGCTGAATGATGAGATGAGTGTACAGTTGATGGTGGCAACTTTCAATAACTACCAGGAGTTGGTTAACCGTGCCCTAATGATTGAAAGGAAGCATTAACAGATTGAGAGTCGCAAGAGGAAGTATGGGCAAGGAAAGTATAATTCTGGAGCTCAGCAGAAGCCTCGCTTTACCCCTAAAGCGGTAGGACAGTTTCAACATACCCATGGAGGAAGTAGCTCACACAGCCACAATGGCACCAAGAATGGCAATGGAAATGGGAATGGGAATGGAGCCAATGGAAACCAGAACCGCCCTACACCGTCCACACCCACCAAGAGGGATTTTAGCCATGTCACTTGTTACAAGTGTGGGAAGACTGGACATTATGCCAATGAATGCCCAGAAGTTAAGAATGGGAACGGCAATGGAAGCGGCGGGAAGAAGCCCAACCCGTTCAATAAAGGACAAGTGAACCACGTGACCGTGGAGGAGGTAGAAGAGCAAGCAGATGTTGTTGTCGGTAAGTTTTTGGTTAAGACATTTACCACAATAGTTCTTTTCGATACTGGTGCATCGCATTCATATATTTCAAGGGGATTCGTAAATAGACATAGGATGTCCACCCGAGTTCTTAAGAACCCCATGTTAGTAAGTTCACCTGGAGCAGACTATATGGCACACCAAGGATGTTTTCAGACGCCATTGATCATAGGACGCCATACTTTCCCCTCTGACCGAATAGTTCTGGAGTCACAAGGATTGGATGTGATATTAGGTATGGATTGGCTATCGAAGTATGGAGGTAACATTGACTGTGCCAGTAAGTCTATTTTGCTCACCACCCCGGAGGGAAAAAGGATTAAGTATGTATCTAGGAATTTGCCTATAAGGACTCAAGTACATTCTCTCACGGGAGTTGTTCAGGAGGAAGTGCCAGTAGTGAAGGATTATCCGGATGTGTTTCCAGAGGAGTTACCTGGCATGCCACAGGATAGAGATATAGAGTTTTTGATTGAACTTTTGCCAGGCACCGGGCCAATTTCTAAGAGACCATGCAGGATGCCCGCAAAGGATTTGGAGGAGATTAAGAAGCAGATTAAGGAGTTACTGGATAAAGGATTCATACGCCCAAGTTCTTCGCCTTGGGGTTCGCCGGTACTTCTAGTGGAGAAGAAGGATGGATCGTTAAGAATGGTTGTTGATTACCGTGGATTGAATGAAGTAATGATCAAGAACAAGTACCCATTACCAATGATCAATGATCTGTTCGATAGATTGCAAGGAGCTAAGATATTTTCCAAGATCGATCTGCGATCAGGGTACCACCAATTGAATATCCGAGAGCAGGATATACCTAAGACGGCCATTACCACTAGGTATGGGTTGTACGAGTATACCGTTATGTCGTTTGGTCTGACAAACGCACCGGCATACTTTATGAACCTAATGAACAAAGTGTTTATGGAGTATTTGGATAAGTTCGTCGTAGTGTTCATAGATGATATATTGATCTTCTCAAAGGATGAAGAGGAGCATGCAGAGCATTTGCGTTTGGTATTGGAGAAGCTCAGAGAACATCAGTTATATGCCAAGTTTAGCAAATGTGAGTTTTGGCTGAAGGAAGTCGGATTCCTCGGACATGTTATATCTGGAGAAGGAATAGCAGTAGATCCCGCTAAGGTGGACACTGTGACAAATTGGGAAGCACCAACAACGGTTGGAGAGATCCGGAGTTTTCTTGGACTTACAGGATACTACCGGAGATTCATCGAGAATTTCTCGAAGATTGCAAAGCCAATGACGGAGTTGTTAAAGAAGGACGCCAAGTTCAGTTGGACAGAAGAATGTGAGGCCAGTTTTCAGGAATTAAAGAAACATTTGGTCTCATCTCCTATGTTGATTCTGCCAGATCAACATAAGGATTATGAGGTGTACTGCGACGCTTCACGTCGAGGACTTGGAGCTGTTCTTATGCAGGAAGGAAGAGTTGTTTCGTATGCTTCACGACAACTAAAACCTCATGAGATGAACTATGCCACCCACGATTTGGAGTTAGCAGCCGTAATGCATGCACTGAAGACGTGGAGACATTTTCTCATTGGAAACCATTGTGAAGTATATACGGATCACAAGAGTTTGAAGTATATATTCACTCAGAAGGAGCTGAATCTTAGGCAAAGGAGATGGCTGGAACTCATTAAGGATTATGACATGAGATTGCATTATCATCCCGGAAAGGCTAATGTAGTAGCTGATGCGCTAAGCCGTAAGAGCCATGTCGATACTTTAATGATGGAAGAATTTCCAAGGGAGTTAGCCGAGGACCTACGGGAACTACGTTTGGAGATAGTTCCGAGAGGCTATGTAGCAACACTAGAAATCCAGTCTACCCTGATGGATAAAATCAGAGAAGCTCAGAAAGCTGACAAGGAGGTTGCCTCTATAAAGGAGAGGATGAGCGAAGGAAAAGCTAAAGGTTTTCGTGAGGATGAACACGACACCCTATGGTTTGAGGATCAAATCTATGTGCCTAATGACCCGGAGATCAGGAAGTTGATTTTACAGGAGGCCCATGATTCACCATACTCGATTCACCCAGGAAATACTAAGGTGTATTTGGATTTGAAGGATATTTTCTGGTGGACCGGAATGAAGAAGGATATTGCGGGGTATGTAGCCGAGGACAGAGGAACCCAGTTTACCTCAAAGTTCTGGAATCAGTTACATGAAACTTTGGGTACCAGGCTAGAGTTTAGCACAGCGTTTCACCCGCAGACAGATGGACAAACGGAGAAGGTCAATCAAATTTTGGAGGATATATTGAGAGCCTGTGCATTAGATTATGGATCTAGTTGGGATGACAACTTGCCCTACGCGGAGTTCTCATACAACAACAGTTACCAGGCCAGTTTGAAGATGGCACCGTTCGAGGCATTGTATGGAAGGAGATGTCGAACACCGTTGTCGTGGGATGAAGTAGGAGATCGACAGTTGTTTGGACCAGACTTAATCAAAGAGTCTGAGGAGAAGGTGAAGTTGATTCGAGATAGGCTGAAGGTAGCTCAGTCCAGGCAGAAGAGTTATGCAGACTCGAAGCGCAAAGATATAACCTATGAGATCGGGGATAGAGCATACTTGAGAGTATCGCCTCTGCGAGGAGTTAAACGTTTCGGAGTTAAAGGGAAGTTAGCCCCGAGATTTGTGGGACCTTACCGTGTTTTGGAACGCATGGGAGAGGTTGCCTATAAGTTGGAATTGCCCGAAGGATTGTCAGGAGTGCACGACGTGTTTCACGTTTCGTAGCTCAAGAAGTGCCATGCGGAGATGGCCGATATACCGCTTAGAGACACAGTACCCCTAGAAGCAATTCAGTTGGATAGTGACCTGACTTACGAGGAGAAGCCTGTTAAGATTCTCGAATTTTCGAGCAGAGTTACCCGCAGTAAGGTTATCAAGTTTTGCAAAGTTCAGTGGAGTCACCACACCGAGGAGGAAGCCACCTGGGAACGAGAAGATGATCTACGCAAGGACCACCCACACCTATTCTCTAGCCAAGTCGAATCTCGAGGGTGAGATTCATTCTAAGGGGGGTAGGTTTGTAACATCCAAAATTTTCAATTTGGAATGTTATACATAGATCATATTGCATTTTCATGTTTTTGCATTTTTGTTCGTGGCATTCCTCGAAATTCTAAGCAACTCAAGGACCTACGGAGAGAGTTGGGAATTTTACCGTTTCGTATTTGAGTTCGCTCGAATACCGGTACGAGGACAGTGTGATTCTAATTATTTTTCTCTCCTAAAAATATTTCTAAATACAAAATATGAGCGGAGATAATATGACTTCTCCAAAATAACAGGAATATTGGAGGAAAAATGTTAAAATCACTTTTGGTATTTTTCTGGATTTATTCGTGGATTTATTTGCATAGGAAAAATACGCGTTTTTCAAAATTGCATTTAGGTCCGGGAAAAATGTTCACTTTGTCCTAAATATTATTAGAGGACGGTGAAAATTTATTTCGGGAATTTTGGAGTCCGTTTGGTATATTTCTTTCGTTAGTTTTTCTGCGTCGGGACTCTTTTAGAAAAATAAAAGGAAACCGACTAGGAGTCTTATTAGCCCAGGACTCCTGGGCTTTATAAGCGCCCGAACCCGGCCCATCGCCCCAGCCAGCCCGCCTCGCGCCGCGCCCCACCCCCCCAAACCCTAGCGCGCCGCCGCCGCCGCCGCCCGCGCCGCGCGCCGCCGCCACTGCAGCCGCCGCCCGCGCTGCACCCCGCCGCCGCCCGCGCCGCCGGATCCCGCCGGAGCCGCCGAGGTATACGCCGTCACCGCCAGCGGTTTTTTTAAAGAACCAATCGGTTTTTTTAGGAAAACCCTAGATCTACTTTTTTTAGAATAGATCGGTTCGGTTTTCGTCGGTTTAGTTATTTAGCGGACGTTCGTCCGTAAGTTCATTTTAACGAACGGTTTTCGTTAGTTAACCGCAGACAGCGAACGTTCGTTCGTTAGCCTATTCGTCGTTTTTCTTTTTCGGGGTATTTATCCGCGGTTATTCCGATCGCGATTTTTGCCCTGATCTTGTTTTGCGTTTTTCTTTTCGCTCGATAGTCGGAATCAGGTGATTCAAAATCCCAGATCTTCGTCTCGATGCCCTCTTTACGTTTAATCAACTAGAACAAGATTTTGGCTACTGTAAAATTTGACTTTAGGCCAACTAGTAATTCGGAGCTCGTTTCTTTCGCAGTTTGAGTTTTGTTGCTTCTTTCGAGTTGATTCTTTTTGCAAACCGGAGTTCTTAAGTTGAACTTTCTGGTTATATCTCTTACTTGAATTTTACCCGCGCATTAGTTAAGTACTTATTGTGTGCTTGTTTGATTGCGATAGAGTACCCGGAGTGCGTCGCTTGCTACTTTGAGTCTCTAGGTTTTGCGGATCATCAGCAAGGCAAGTAACACTTTGATCATGTTTTCCAATTACCCAGTTTTCATTGCATTAGTCCAACCCTCACACATTGCATGAGTAGGATTAATTAATTTGTGGGATTGGGAAGTAGATTGAGGTAGTACCTATTACCTGCATTACATTCAAACCCTTGGGAGTTACTTCTACGTTTGCTGCTAGGACATGCTATGCTCGTAGACGTGGATTGGGTGAGTGAAATCCATGACAGATGTGAGATTGTTAATTAATGGTTCAACTTAAGGTGGCAACATTAATACACATCTGGGTGGATTGAGGCATCTGGGTATTCCAGTGATTGCCTGTTTTTCTTTTGGACCGCCACCCAGGCTCAAAGGGATCATGAGATTTTTCATACTAGAAACTTCCGTGTGCAGCCACATGCCAATATGGGCTCTGGCATAGTTGAGTAAGTTGTGGGAAACCTTTCCACGATGGGCTAGCAGATGTAGTGGGTTTTCTAGGTGTACCGGCCTATCTATCTGGTTAAGGGGACCTCTTCGGAAAGACTGTGTCTCGGTCATCCGTTTCTCAAACACCATGCAGTGCGAGAAACCAAACGGAGGCGATCGAGTCTTGTGGGGAAAAGTGCACAAACCTCTGCAGAGTGTACAAACTGATCATGATTAGTTGTGTCCCCGGTTATGGACGTCTTGAGTATCTAGTACTTGCATTATCATGTGAATCTCATCATGTTACTCTAATTTAATTTTGTTGGGTTTAATGATTATTTTTAATTGGGGTTGAGAGGATGTCTATCTTCTCAACGATGTTTCAACTACCATGATAGTTAATTAAAATCTATTCGTTTGAAGTGGGGAAAAATTGGCTATACGCAAAAATTTAACCATAGAGCCTCCACCAGCCAAATATTGCATATAGTATAGTTTTATTTCCATTGCATTCTCTTCTGTTACCTTGCCAGCATATTCCATGTGCTGACCCGTTTTCGGGCTGCAACATTTCATGTTGCAGACTTTTCAGATGACGAGTAAGATGCCTTTTAGGTCGTGGTTCTATACTCAGTGATGCCGCTGGAGTTGATGGACTCACTTATCTTCCAAGCCTTCTGATGTTATCGTGTTAGATGGCCTTCAGCCATATTTTTTGTAATAGATTCATCGTTGGACTATCGATGTAATAAGTGTGTGATTGCTACTCTGTTATAAATCCTTCAAGTACTGTGCGTGTCAGCATTACTGATCCAGGGATGACACTGATGCACAGAGATCAGACTGTTTGAGGTCTGGTCGCTACATCATCTCATACAATAACGTATAACTCATCATGTCTTGACCATATCACATCACAACATGCCCTGCAAAAACAAGTTAGACGTCCTCTACTTTGTTGTTGCAAGTTTTACGTGGTTGCTACGGGCTTAGCAAGAACCGTTCTTACCTACGCATACAAAAACCACAATGATTTTTCGTCAAGTATGTGTTGTTTTAACCTTCACAAGGACCGGGCGTAGCCACACTTGATTCTGCTAAAGTGAGAGAGACAGACACTCGCCAGTCACCTTTAAGCAATGAGTGCTCATAACAGTGAAACCAGTCTCGCGTAAGAGTACGCGTAATGTCGGTCCGGGCCGCTTCATCTCACAATACCGCTGAAACAAAGTTTGACATGCTGGTAAGCAGTATGACTATTATCACCCACAACTCATTGTGTTCTACTCATGCATATCATCTACGCATAGACCTGGCTCATGATGCCACTATTGGGGAACATAGTATTTCAAAAAAATTCCTATGATCAAGCAAGATCTATCTACTAGAAACATAGCAACAAGCGGGAAGAGTGTGTCTATGTACCCTCGTAGACCGGAAGAGGAAGCGTCTAGTGACGTGGTTGATGTAGTCAAACTTCTTCGTGATCCAACCGATCAAGCACCAAACGTACGGCGCCTCCACGTTCAGCACACGTTCAGCTTGATGACGTCCCACGAGCTCTTGATCCAATAGAACCTTGCGGGAGAGTTTCGTCATCACGACGGCGTGGTGATGGAGATGATGAAGTTACCGTCGCAGGGATTCGCCTAAGCGCTGCAACGATATGACCGAGGTGTGTTTCTTTGGAGGGGGGGCACCGCACACGGTTGGGAAAGATCAACTGATCAACTTGTGTGTCTTTGGGTGCCCCCTGCCCCCGTATATAAAGGAGCAAGGGGGAGGTGCGGCCAGCCCCTATGGAATACCCTAGAGGTCCACTCCTACTAGGAATAGGATTCCAATCCTATTCCTAGTAGGACTCCACCAAGAGGGACAGAGGGGGGGGAAGAGAGGGAGAGGGAGAGGGAAAGAGGGGGCCGCGCCCCCTCCCTTAGTCCAATTCGGACTCCTCATGGGAGGGGGTGCGCCACCTCCTCGGCTGCTGCCCTCTCTCTCCCTGAAAGCCCATTAGGGCCCAATACTTTCCCAAGGGGTTCCGGTAACCCCCCCCCCC
>LR738712.1:143623058-143656768 GCA_902687465.1 Secale cereale | reverse complement strand
CCCCCGACACTCTAGTTTTATCCGGAACACTTCCGGTGTCCGAATATAGTTGTCCAATATATCAATATCCTCTTCATGTCCGTGATCTCATCCGGGACTCCGAACTACCTTCGGTACATCAAAACTCATAAACTCATAATATCGATCGTCATCAAACATTAAGCGTGCGAACCCTATGGGTTCGAGAACAATGTAGACATGACCGAGACTCATCTCCGGTCAATAATCAATAGCGGAACCTGGATGCTCATATTGGCTCCTACATATTCTACGAAGATCTTTATCGGTCAAACCGCATAACAACATACGTTGTTCCTTTTGTCATCGGTATGTTACTTGCCTGAGATTCGATCGTCGGTATCTCGATAGCTAGTTCAATCTCGTTGCCGGCAAGTCTCTTTACTCATTCCGTAATACATCATCTCGTGACTAACTCATTAGTCATTTGCTTGCAGGGCTTATTATGATGTGCATTACCGAGAGGGCCCAGAGATACCTCTCCGACACTAGGAGTGACAAATCCTATTCTTGATCTATGCCAACACCACGAACACTTTCGGAGACACCTGTAGAGCATATTTATAATCACCCAGTTACGTTGTGACGTTTGATAGCACACAAGGTGTTCCTCCAGTATTCGGGAGTTGCATAATCTCATGGTCATAGCAACATGTATAAGTCATGAAGAAAGCAATAGCAGCAAGACTAAGCGATCATAGTGCTAAGCTAATGGATGGGTCTTGTCCATCACATCATTCTCCTAATGATGTGATATCGTTGATCAAATGACAACTCATGTCTATGGCTAGGAAACATAACCATCTTTGATCAATGAGCTAGTCTAGTAGAGGCATACTAGGGACAAACTGTTTTGTCTATGTATTCACACATGTACTAAGTTTCCGGTTAATACAATTCTAGCATGAATAAAAGACATCTATCAAGATATAAGGAAATACAAATAACATCTTTATTATTGCCTCTAGGGCATATTTCCTTCAATACTATCATCTTGATGGAGCATGATCTGGCAAAAGCAAGATATATGAAGCTTGTGTTATGCTTATTCGAGCAGTTGTAGGGGTTAAATATTAACTTCCATAAAAGTGATTTTTTTCTACTTCGGGAGAGCAAAAGATCAACAAGAATCTTAAAAACAACTGTTTGGGTGTGGGTTGGGTTCGTTGCCTTTTACATATTTGGGCCTACCGATTCACCATCGCAAGCTCTCTAACAAAGAATGGAAGTGCATTGAAGATAGATTTGAAAAGTAACTAGGTTGCTGGAAGGGAAAACTTATATCATATGGAGTCCGACTAATTCTCATCAATTCGGTACTCACGAGTATGCCAATGTTTCTCCTGTCCTTCTTCGATGTACCGGTAGGGGTACGGAAAAGACTGGACTTCCGTCGATCGTGTTTTTTTCTGGCAGAGTGATGAGTTAAACGAAAATACATATTTGCCAAATGGGATATTATTTGTAGGCCAAAATACCAAGGTGGTATTGGCATTGAATATTTAGAGCTGAAGAACAGATGCCTTCTTAGTAAGTGGTTGTACAAGCTATGTGTAGAGACCGATGCCACATGGGCCCAGATTCTGCGTAATAAGTACCTTCATTCTAAAACCTGATCCCAGGTGATGGTCAGGCCAACCGATTCACCATTTTGGAAAGGACTGATGAGTGTGAAATCATCCTTCTTCCATAGGACAAAATTTATCGTTGGTAATGGTACTTCCACGAGATTCTGGGAGGATACGTGGCTAGGGGAGACACCTCTAGCTATCCAATATCCTTCTCTCTTCAATATTGTTCAGCATAGAGATGCTTACATTGCAACAGTATTACAGTACAATCCTCTTAATATTCAATTCAGGAGGACTTTAGCGGGGAACCGTTGGGAAGCTTGGCTCCATCTTCTCAGAAGATTTATGGATGTTCAACTTTCTCAATAGCTAGATCAGTTGCACTGGAAACTAACCAAGAATGGAGTATTTTCGATAAAATCCATGTATTTGGATATTTTCAACTCTTGGCTCTGTCCCTTGACCTGAGCATATTTGGAAAGGCAAAGTGCCCTTAAAAATTAAAGTGTTAATGTGGTTTGTCCACAAACAAGTCATTCTCACTAAGGACAATTTGGCAAAGCGTAACTGGACAGGATCTCGAAGATGTAGCTTCTGTGATCATGATGAATCTATCAAACACCTCTTTCTTGATTGCCCAATGGCCAAAATTTTATGGCGGGCTGTTCATATAGTTTTTAACACTACTCCTCCAAATAGCATCAACACGTTATTTGGGACGTGGCTAAATGGAGTTGAGGCAGAAATAGTGAAACATATACGTGTAGGAGTATGTGCTTTATTGTGGGCTATATGGAACTGCAGGAACGATTTGGTTTTTAACAGAACAACACATATTCATTTCTTGCAGGTTATTTTGTGGGCCACTACATTAATCTGTATGTGATCGCTACTCACGCTGACAGATACAAGGGAGCGTATGGTTACTGGATCTATCCATTGGGAGATGTTAGCGTGGGCTATCTTCAACCGGTTTGGATGGAGGTCATGTAATAGGATAGGTGTTTTGTTTCCTATCTATCTTTATTTCGCCGGTTGTGGCTATCCCGTTTTCGTATTTCTAGCTCTTTGTGAGCCCTTTTGCTTTTTGAGACTTGGAGACTTTGTTGAACTATTAGCTTATTAATAAAATGGCCTCATGCATCTTTCTGATGCAGAGGCCGAGGGATAACCTCCTTTTCAAAAAAATGTGAGGTGGTCACAATACTGAGGTGTTTCAGTGTTCTTAAAAGCATAATCAGTTGGGATGGTAACGAGACGGGAAATTAGCTGGCCGAGGTGCCTTCCCCGCGAATGGAGTGTGGCTAGTCATTCCATAACATGATTGTAAAGTTACTAGAGCTACACGTTGAAGTGGAATGGAACTTACAATTGTAAAGTTACATGTCTCTCGATAATATTGTAAAGTTACGGATGCTATGTTGAGAACTGCACTCACAATTACACTTTTCGTATATATTTGTAGCAATCTAGCAATTAACATGTTTTTCTACTTTTTGCCAATCTAGCAATTAACACAGTTACTGATGATATGATGGTTCTGTAGTATGTTCTTCTTCTTCTTCTTCTTTTTTGCCAATCTAGCAATTAACATTGTTTTTGGTTCTTAGTCTTTAGTCCCTAGTCGATCGAAATTCTAAACACACGAACGACTTACTGAGTTATTTCCAAACTAATCTCCCCCTGAATTTCAACGAGGGTGGCCCCTCACTTTATTTCGAGCCAACCAAAACCAGCCTGATAAGCCAGTCCATTGAACATAAAAACTAGTCCATGCGTTTAGGATTGCTCCTTATCGGCCTCAGTAAACAAGGGGGCCTTAATGACAAGGGAGCCAAATCATTGTTACTGGTAAATTGACACGTAATTCACTTGTGTCGTTGTACTAAAGTTTGGGCCCTTTCGCACCCCATACTTGTGCACGGGTAGTCGTAGCCGCACCCGCGGCAAGGCCTGACGGGGGCGGTCGAGGACAAATGCAAGGTGAAGAGAAGCGGCCAAGCTAGAGAGCAGAGGACGGGCTGGACCCCCGGCAAGATCCTTGCCGCGAAGGTTTACGAGAACCCGTCAAGATCCTTGCGAGACAACTTGCCAAGCACTAACAAGAGCACCACCCTCGAGGTTGAGAACTTCGACACCATCGACAACGTTAAGGCCAAGACCCAGAGACGCGCGCGTAGTGGCATGCATATCTTTGTGAAGGCCAGAAGACGAGGTACCTAGCAAGCTCCTTGCCGAGGACGTCCGTGAGGCCCTGGCAAGATCCTTGCCGGGGACATCGGCAAGACGGTGACAAAGCTCTGCCACCTCGTCACCACTCTAGCACAGTAGCCGGCCTGCCAGCCTAGCAAGCGCATGCGTGGTGGCATGCAGATCTTCGTGAAGATCCTGCCAGCTCTCCAGCGCAGCAGCTGGCCAGCCAACTTGGCACTGCATGCCTCGTCGGCATGGAAGTGTGTCAAGACGGAGTGGGCGGCGACGGACGGGGCGGGTTCGACTCCCGTCCCCGATAAAGCTGGAGGGCACGTAAGCAACGCATTTAAGGCGTTTGTCCTAAGACGCCATTGATAAACATAGAACTGTAGCTACTTTACACCTCATGTATGCCACTGTGGCAACCCCTTTGAACATATAAAAGGAGGCCCACGGCGTACTGGAGGAGGATTCGAACTTTTGAACCCCTCGGCCCAGCTTGCATGCATAGCAGCGAGCAAAAGCTCAAGAACATAGAATATACACTCAAGCAGGACTACGGTTTTACACAGCTCAGCGGCCCGAACCTGGGTAAAAATCCGTCGTGTTGATCATTAGATCCGCTCTTTGCTCTACCCCTATTCCCTGCCAAACCATAGAAGGGATCCACGTGACCCCATAGGTGTCGTTCTTCGCAGACACCTTTGGTGCGCCAGGCAAGGGGCGGAGAGTTCTGCAAACCCGATCTAGCGGTTAGCGCGTCATTTCCTCGATCGCCATGGCTCCCAAGAAGATGGGGATCACGCCGATCGGTCCGTCTGGAGCCGATCCGCCTGTGCCAGCACGGACGGGCGACGGGGTAGCCGCAGATGCTGGCGGAGATCTGGTTCGCGAGCATCCACGGCACTCTGGCAATCGAAGCCACGTGAGCGGCGTCATTCGCGCCTGATACGTCTCCAACGTATCTATAATTTTTTATTGTTCCATGCTATTATATTATCCTTCTAGGATGTCTTATGGGCTTTATTATACACTTTTATATGATTTTGGGGACTAACCTATTAACCCAGAGCCCAGTGCCAGTTTCTGTTTTTTTCTTGTTTTTGAGTTTCACAGAAAAGGAATATCAAACAGAGTCCAATTGATGAGCCATTTTTTTATGATTTTTTCTGGACCAAAAGAAGCCCCCGAAGCAAAAGAGATGGGACAGGGGAGCCACGGGCTGCCCTCGAGGGTGGGGGCGCCCTGTGAAGGGGGCCACGCCCCCCTATCTCGAGGACAGCTCAGTAGCCCCCCTGACGTGTGCCCTACGCCAAAAAATCCTATAAATACTAAAACCTTCGGAAATTAACCTAGATCAGGAGTTCCGCCGCCGAAAGCCTATGTAGCCACCGAAAACCAATCTACACCCGTTCTGGCACCCTGTCGGAGGGGGTAATCCCTCTCCAGTGGCTATCTTCATCATCTCGGTGCTCTCCATGACGAGGAGGGAGTAGTCCACCCTCGGGGCTGAGGGTATGTACAATTAGCTATGTGTTTGATCTCTCTCTCTCTCTCGTGTTCTTGAGATGGAACGATCTTGATGTATCGCGAGCTTTGCTATTCTAGTTGGATCTTCTTCTCCCCCTCTACTCTCTTGTAATGGATTGAGTTTTCCCTTTGAAGTTATCTTATCGGATTGAGTCTTTAAAGATTTGAGAACACTTGATGTATGTCTTGCACGTGCTTATCTGTGGTGACAATGGGATATCATGTGATCCACTTGATGTATGTTTTGGTGATCAACTTGTGGGTTCCGTGACCTTGGGAATCTATGCATAGGGGTTGGCACATGTTTTCGTCTTGACTCTTCGGTAGAAACGTTGGGGCACTCTTTGAAGTTCTATGTGTTGGTTGAATAGATGTTTCTGAGATTGTGTCATGCATATCGTATAATCATGCCCACGGATACTTGAGGTGACAATGGAGTATCTAGGTGACATTAGGGTTTTGATTGATTTGTGTCTTAAGGTGTTATTCTAGTACGAACTCTATGATAGATTGAACGTTACTACGGACTCTTGAATAGATCGATCAGAAAGAATAGCTTTGAGGTGGTTTCCTACCCTACCATAATCTCTTCGTTTGTTCTCCTCTATTAGTTACCTTGGAGTGACTCTTCGTTGCATGTTGAGGGCTAGTAATACGATCCAATTATGTTATCCTTGTTGAGAGAACTTGCACTAGTGAAAGTATGAACCCTAGGCCTTCTCTACTATCATTGCAACACCGTTTATGCTCACGTTTACCACTTGCTACCCTGCTGTTTTTATATTTTCTTACTACCAAAACCTATATCTACCATCCATATTGCACTTGTATCACCATCTCTCGCCGAACTAGTGCACCTATACAATTTACCATTGTATTGGGTGTGTTGGGGACACAAGAGACTCTTTGTTATTTGGTTGCAGGGTTGTTTGAGAGAGACCATCTTCATCCTACGCCTCCCACGGATTGATAAACCTTAGGTCATCCACTTGAGGGAAATTTGCTACTATCCTACAAACCTCTGCACTTGGAGGCCCAACAACGTCTACAAGAAGGGTGCGTAGACATCTCTTTTCGGGCGCCGTTGCCGGGGAGGTTAGTTCTTGAAGGCATATCTTTATATCTTGCAATCGAATCTTTTAGTTTCTTGTTTTATCACTAGTTTCGTTTATAAAAGAAAACTACAAAAAAATGGAATTAATGTTACCTCATATGCTTCATCTTTTTAATATCTTTCATGAAAATGATGGAAAGGAAAATTGTGCTCAAGTACTAGAAGAAGAATTACATAGAATGCTTGGCATAAAATATGTGCATGATGCGCATGATTGCAATGTTGTTAGTATGAATTCTTTGAATACCCATGATGCTAATGGTATGCAAAGCCACAAGCTTGGGGAAGCTACGTTTGATGAAGATGATATGTTTAGTCCCCCAAGTCTTGATGAGCAAATTTATTATGATGAAAGCATGCCTCCTATTTATGATGATTATATTGATGAAAGTGGATTTGGAGAGTTCATGACTTTATTTAGTTATGAATCCACTATTTCGGAAGAGGTTCCAATTGATTATGAGAACAAAGTTGCTATCTATGATGATTATTGTGATGACTTGTATGCTATTAAGAATAAATATAACCATGAAACTTGTCATCATAATTTTAGTTTTCAATTGGATTATGCTTCACATGGTAGTTATTTTGTTGAATTTGCTCCTCCCACTACTATGAATGAGAAGAATTTTGCTTATGTGGAGAGTAATAAAGTTTATATGCTTGGGGATCATGAAAAGAATGCTTTATGTGATGTTTATATTGTTGAATTCATTCATGATGCTACTGAAAATTATTATGAGAGAGGATCATATGCTTGTAGGAATTGTAATAATTTCAAGTTTCCTCTCTATGTGCTCAAAGTTTTGAAGTTATGCTTGTTTTGCCTTCTTATGCTAGTTGATTATTGTTCCCATAAGTTGTTTGCTCACAAAATACATATGCATAGGAAGTGGATTAGACTTAAATGTGCTATTCATATGCTTCATGATGCTCCCGTTATGTTTCAATTCTTATCTTCTATGTGAGCATCATTATGCCTAGCTAGGGGCGTTAAACAATAGCGCTTGTTGGGACGCAACCCAACTTTATCTTAGTTTCTTTGTTTTTGCTGCTGTTAGGGCATAAATATTGCATATAGCCTCTGTTTATATGTGGTTTCATGTTTTGTTTAGTGTTTGTGCCAAGTAGAACCTTTGGGAAGACTTGTGTGAAGTTTATATGATCTTGCTGTGAAAAACAGAATCGTTAGCGCTCGCTAAAGTAGTCGTGGGATTTTACTGGAGCGTGATTTTTAGTTGATTATTTTTTTCAGATGATTGGTAGACAAATTGCGCAAATTTACCAATTTAGTTTGAATTTTTTTGGAGTTCCAGAAGTAGGCGAACCCTGCATATTACTACAGACTGTTCTGTTTTTGACAGATTCTGTTTTTCGTGTGTTGTTTGCTTATTCCGATGCATCTATGAGTAGTATTGGGAAGTATAAATCATAAAGAAGTTGGAATATAGTAGGTTTAACACCAATATAAACAAATAATGAGTTCATTGCAGTACCTTTGAGTAGTGGTTTGCTTTCTTATACTAACGGAGCTCACGAGATTTTTGTCTAAGTTATGTGTTGTGAAGTTTTCAAGTTTTGAGTATTGCTTTGATGTACAATGGAACAAGAAGTAGCAAAGGCCTAAGCTTGGGGATTCCCATGGCACCCCAAGTAAATTCAAGATAATCAAAATCCTAAGCTTGGGGATGCCCCGAGAAGGCATCCCCTCTTTCGTCTTCATCCATCGGTAACTATACTTGGAGCTATATTTTTATTCGCAACATGATATGTGTTTTGCTTGGAGCGTCAATTTAGTTTATTTTGTTTTTCTTTCTGTCTGAATAATATCCCAAGATCTGAAGTTCCTAAATGTTAGAGAGTCTTCACATAGTTACATAATTATTCAACTACTCATTGATCTTCACTTATATATCTTTCGGAGTTGTTTCTTGTTTGCTCTAGTGCTTCACTTATATCTTTTAGAGCACGGTGGTGGTAATATTTTGTAGAAATAGATGAACTCTCATGCTTCACTTATATCTATTTGAGAGTCTATTAAAACATCATGGTAATGTGTTTAGGCTAAAGAAACTAGTCTTCACATGATAGACATCCAATGTCAATGTAGTAAAAAAATCACACCAAGTGCATTGAATAGAATGAGATGTTGGATGCTTGATAATTGTTTTGAGACATGAGGATAGTGATATTAGAGTCATGCTAGTGGAGTTATTATGAAATTGATAAATACTTGTGTTAATGTTAGTGATTCCCGTAGCATGCACGTATGGTGAACCGTTGTGTGACTAAGTTAAAGCATGAGGTATTTGTAGAGTGCCAACCTTTGTGTGGAGGTCGGGGGCGCGCGATGGTTAACTCCTACCAACCTCCCCCCTAGGAGCATGCGTTGATTGCTTTGTTTTGATGACTCGTAGATTTTTTGCAATAAGTATATGAGTTCTTATGATTAATGTTGAGTCCATGGATTATACGCACTCTCACCCTTCCACCATTGCTAGCCTCTCTTGTACCGCGTAACTTTCGCCAGTGCCATAAACCCACTATATATCCTTCCTCAAAAGAACCACCATATTGTTCCTCAAAACAGCCACCATACCTACCTATCATGGCATTTCCATAGCCATTCCGAGATATATTGCCATGCAACTTTCCACCGTTCCGTTCATATGACACGCATCATATTGTCATATTGCCATTGCATGATCTTGTAGTTCACATCGTATTTGTGGCAAAGCCACCATGCATAACTTTTCATACATGTCACTCTTGTTTCATTGCACATACCGGTACACCGCCGGAGGCATTCATATAGAGTCATACTTTGTTGTAGTATCGAGTTGTAATATCAAGTTGTAATGAAAGTGTGATTATCATCAATATTAGAGCATTGTCCCATGGGAGGAAAGGCTAAATCTATAAAGCCCCTCCGCAAAAAAAGAAAAAAAAAAGAAAAAAGAAAAACAAAAAAAGGGACAATTGCTACTATCTTTTTCCACACTTGTGCTTCAAAGTAGCACCGTGTTCTTCATTGTACAGAGTCTCATGCTTAGTCACTTTCATATACTAGTGGGAATTTTCGTTATAGAACTTGGCTTGTATATTCCACCGATGGGCTTCCTCAAATGCCCTAGGTCTTTGTGAGCAAGCAAGTTGGATGCACACCCACTAGTTTCTTTTGTTGAGCTTTCATTCATACTTAGCTCTAGTGCATCCGTTGCATGGCAATCCCTACTCACTCACATTGATATCTATTGATGGGCATCTCCATAGCCCGTTGATACGCCTAGTCGATGTGAGACTATTTCCCTTCTTTTTGTCTTCTCCACAACCACCTCTATTCCACCCATAGTGATATGTCCATGGCTCACGCTCATGTATTGCGTGAAAGTTGAAAGGTTTGAAAAGATAGAGTATGAAAACAATTGCTTGGCTGAAATCGGGGTTGTGCATGATATGAATATTTAGTGTGATAACGAGGGAGCATAGCCAACACTATATGATTTTGTAGAGATAACTTTCTTTAGCCATAGTACTTTGAGAAGACATGATTGCTTTGTTAGTATGCTTGAAGTATTGTTATTTCTTATGTCAATATAGACTTTTATCTTGAATCTTTCAGATCTGAACATTCATGCCACAATTAAGAGAATTACATTGAAAAACTATATTGGTTAGCATTCCACATCAAAAATTCTTTCTTTATCATTTAGCTACTCGAGGACGAGCAGGAATTAAGCTTGGGGATGTTGATATGTCTCCAACGTATCTATAATTTTTTATTGTTCCATGCTATTATATTATCCTTATAGGATGTCTTATGGGCTTTATTATACACTTTTATATGATTTTTGGGACTAACCTATTAACCCATAGCCCAGTGCCAGTTTCTGTTTTTTCCTTGTTTTTGAGTTTCGCAGAAAAGGAATATCAAATGGAGTCCAATTGACGAGCCAATTTTTTATGATTTTTTTTGGACCAAAAGAAGCCCCCGAAGCAAAAGAGATGGGCCAGGGAAGCCACGGGCTGCCCTCGACGGTGGGGGCGCCCTGTGAAGGGGGCGCGCCCCCCTATCTTGAGGACAGCGCAGCAGCCCCCCTGACGTGTGCCCTACGCCAAAAAATCCTATAAATACTGAAACCTTCGTAAATTAACCTAGATCGGGAGTTCCGCCGCCGAAAGCCTCTGTAGCCATCGAAAACCAATCTACACCCGTTCTGGCACCCTGTCGGAGGGGGGTAATCCTTCTCCGGTGGCTATCTTCATCATCTCGGGGCTCTCCATGATGAGGAGGGAGTAGTCCACCCTCGGGGCTGAGGGTATGTACAATTAGCTATGTGTTTGATCTCTCTCTCTCTCTCTCGTGTTCTTGAGATGGAACGATCTTGATGTATCACGAGCTTTGCTATTCAAGTTGGATCTTCTTCTCCCCCTCTACTCTCTTGTAATGGATTGAGTTTTCCCTTTGAAGTTATCTTATCGGATTGAATCTTTAAGGATTTGAGAACACTTGATGTATGTCTTGCACGTGCTTATCTGTGATGACAATGGGATATCATGTGATCCACTTGATGTATGTTTTGGTGATCAACTTGCGGGTTCCGTGACCTTGGGAATCTATGCATAGGGGTTGGCACACGTTCTCGTCTTGACTCTCCGGTAGAAACTTTGGGGCACTCTTTGAAGTTCTATGTGTTGGTTGAATAGATGTTTCTGAGATTGTGTGATGCATATCGTATAATCATGCCCACGGATACTTGAGGTGACAATGGAGTATCTAGGTGACATTAGGATTTTGATTGGTTTGTGTCTTAAGGTGTTATTCTAGTACGAACTCTATGATAGATTGAACGTTACTACGGACTCTTGAATAGATCGAGCAGAAAGAATAGCTTTGAGGTGGTTTCCTACCCTACCATAATCTCTTCGTTTGTTCTCCGCTATTAGTTACTTTGGAGTGACTCTATATTGCATGTTGAGGGCTAGTAATACGATCCAATTATGTTATCCTTGTTGAGAGAACTTGCACTAGTGAAAGTATGAACCCTAGGCCTTCTCTACTATCATTGCAACACCGTTGATGCTCACGTTTACCACTTGCTACCTTGCTGTTTTTATATTTTCTTACTACAAAAACCTATATCTACCATCCATATTGCACTTGTATCACCATCTCTTCGCCGAACTAGTGCACCTATACAATTTACCATTGTATTGGGTGTGTTGGGGACACAAGAGACTCTTTGTTATTTGGTTGCAGGGTTGTTTGAGAGAGACCATCTTCATCATACGCCTCCCACGGATTGATAAACCTCAGGTCATCCACTTGAGGGAAATTTGCTACTGTCCTACAAACCTCTGCACTTGGAGGCCCAACAACGTCTACAAGAAGAAGGGTGCGTAGACATCAAGCTCTTTCTGGCGCCATTGCCGGAGAGGTTAGTGCTTGAAGGTATATCTTTTGATCTTGCAATCGAATCTTTTAGTTTCTTGTTTTATCACTAGTTTCATTTGTAAAAGAAAACTACAAAAAAATGGAATTAATGTTACCTCATATGCTTCATATTTTTAATATCTTTCGTGAAAATGATGGAAAGGAAAATTGTGCTCAAGTACTAGAAGAAGAATTACATAGAATGCTTGGCATAAAATATGTGCATGATGAGCATGATTGCAATGTTGTTAGTATGAATTCTTTGAATACCCATGATGCTAATGGTATGCAAAGCCACAAGCTTGGGGAAGCTACGTTTGATGAAGATGATATGTTTAGTCCCCCAAGTCTTGATGAGCAAATTTATTATGATGAAAGCATGCCTCCTATTTATGATGATTATATTGATGAAAGTGGATTTGGAGAGTTCATGACTTTATTTAGTGATGAATCCACTATTTCGGAAGAGGTTCCAATTGATTATGAGAACAAAGTTGCTATCTATGATGATTATTATTATGACTTGTATGCTATTAAGAATAATGAAAACCATGAAACTTGTCATCATAATTTTATATTTCAATTGGATTATGCTTCACATGGTAGTTATTTTGTTGAATTTGCTCCTCCCACTACTATGAATGAGAAGAATTTTGCTTATGTGGAGAGTAATAAAATTTATGTGCTTGGGGATCATGAAAAGAATGCTTTATGTGATGTTTATATTTTTGAATTCATTCATGATGCTACTGAAAATTATTATGAGAGAGGATCATATGCTTGTAGGAATTGTAATAATATCAAGTTTCCTCTCTATGTGCTTGAAGTTTTGAAGTTATGCTTGTTTTGCCTTCCTATGCTAGTTGATTATTGTTCCCATGAGTTGTTTGCTCACAAAATCCCTATGAATAGGAAGTGGTTTAGACTTAAATGTGCTATTCATATGCTTCATGATGCTCCCGTTATGTTTCAATTCTTATCTTTTATGTGAGCATCATTATGCCTAGCTAGGGGCATTAAACGATAGCGCTTGTTGGGAGGCAACCCAACTTTATTTTAGTTTCTTTGTTTTTGCCGCTATTAGGGAATATATATTGCATATAGCCTCTGTTTAGATGTGGTTTCATGTTTTGTTTAGTGTTTGTGCCAAGTAGAACCTTTGGGAAGACTTGTGTGAAGTTTATATGATTTTGCTGTGAAAAACAGAATCGTTATCGCTCGCTATAGTAGTCGTGGGATTTTACTGGAGCCTGATTTTTAGTTGATTCTTTTGCAGATGATTTTTAGACAAGTTGTGCAAATTTACCAATTTAGTTTGATTTTCTTGGAGTTCCATAAGTAGGAAAACCCTGCATATTACTACAGACTGTTCTGTTTTTGACAGATTCTGTTTTTCGTGTGTTGTTTGCTTATTCCGATGCATCCATGAGTAGTATTGGGAAGTATGAACCATAGATAAGTTGGAATACAGTAGGTTTAACACCAATATAAACAAATAATGAGTTCATTGCAGTACCTTTGAGTAGTGGTTTGCTTTCTTATACTAACGGAGCTCACGAGATTTTTGTCTAAGTTTTGTGTTGTGAAGTTTTCAAGTTTTAAGTATTGCTTTGATGGACTATGGAACAAGGAGTAGCAAAGGCCTAAGCTTGGGTATGCCCATGGAACCCCAAGTAAATTCAAGATAATCAAAATCCTAAGCTTGGGGATGCCCCGGGAAGGCATCCCCTCTTTCGTCTTCATCCATCGGTAACTATACTTGGAGCCATATTTTTATTCGCAACATGATATGTGTTTTGCTTGGAGCATCAATTTAGTTTATTTTATTTTGCTTTCTGTTTGAATAATATCCCAAGATCCGAAGTTCTTAAATGTTAGAGAGTCTTCACATAGTTACATAATTATTCAACTACTCTTTGATCTTCACTTATATATCTTTCGGAGTAGTTTGTTGTTTGCTCTAGTGCTTCACTTATATCTTTTAGAGCACGGTGGTGGTAATATTTTGTAGAAATAGATGAACTCTCATGCTTCACTTATATCTATTTGAGAGTCTATTAAAGCAGCATGGTAATGTGTTTAGGCTAAAGAAACTAGTCTTCACATGATAGACATCCAATGTCAATGTAGTAAAAAAATCACACCAAGTGCATTGAATAGAATGAGATGTTGGATGCTTGATAATTGTTTTGAGACATGAGGATAGTGATATTAGAGTCATGCTAGTGGAGTTATTATAAAATTGATAAATACTTGTGTTAATGTTAGTGATTCCTGTAGCATGCACGTATGGTGAACCGTTGTGTGACTAAGTTAGAGCATGAGGTATTTGTACAGTGCCAACCTTTGTGTGCAGGTCGGGGGCCCACGATGGTTAACTCCTACCAACCTCCCCCCTAGGAGCATGCGTTGATTGCTTTGTTTTGATGACTCGTACATTTTTGCAATAAGTATATGAGTTCTTATGATTAATGTTGAGTCCATGGATTATACGCACTCTCACCCTTCCACCATTGCTAGCCTCTCTTGTACCGCGCAACTTTCGCCGGTGCCATAAACCAACTATATATCCTTCCTCAAAACAGCCACCATATTGTTCCTCAAAACAGCCACCATACCTACCTATCATGGCATTTCCATAGCCATTCCAAGATATATTGCCATGCAACTTTCCACCGTTCCGTTCATATGACACGCTTCATATTGTCATATTGCCATTGCATGATCTTGTAGTTCACATCGTATTTGTGGCAAAGCCACCATGCATAACTTTTCATACATGTCACTCTTGTTTCATTGCACATACCGGTACACCGCCGGAGGCATTCATATAGAGTCATACTTTGTTGTACTATCGAGTTGTAATATCAAGTTGTAATGAAAGTGAGATGATCATCATTATTAGAGCATTGTCCCATGGGAGGAAAGGCTAAATCTATAAAGCCCCTCCGCAAAAAAAAAGAAAAAAAAGGGACAATTGCTACTATCTTTTTCCACACTTGTGCTTCAAAGTAGCACCATGTTCTTCATTGTAGAGAGTCTCATGCTTAGTCACTTTCATATACTAGTGGGAATTTTCGTGATAGAACTTGGCTTGTATATTCCAACGATGGGCTTCCTCAAATGCCCTAGGTCTTCGTGAGCAAGCAAGTTGGATGCACACCCACTAGTTTCTTTTGTCGAGCTTTCATTCATACTTATCTCTAGTGCATTTGTTGCATGGCAATCCCTACTCACTCACATTGATATCTATTGATGGGCATCTCCATAGCCCATTGATACGCCTAGTCGATGTGAGACCATCTCCCTTCTTTTTGTCTTCTCCACAACCACCTCTATTCCACCCATAGTGCTATGTCCATGGCTCACGCTCATGTATAGCGTGAAAGTTGAAAGGTTTGAAAAGATAGAGTATGAAAACTAGTGCTTGGCTGAAATCGGGGTTGTGCATGATATGAATATTTAGTGTGATAACGAGGGAGCATAGCCAACACTATATGATTTTGTAGGGATAACTTTCTTTAGCCATAGTATTTTGAGAAGACATGATTGCTTTGTTAGTATGCTTGAAGTATAGTTATTTCTTATGTCAATATAGACTTTTATCTTGAATCTTTCAGATCTGAACATTCATGCCACAATTAAGATAATTACATTGAAAAACTATATTGGTTAGCATTCCACATCAAAAATTCTTTCTTTATCATTTACCTACTCGAGGACGAGCAGGAATTAAGCTTGGGGATGCTGATATGTCTCCAACGTATCTATAATTTTTTATTGTTCCATGTTATTATATTATCCTTCTAGGATGTCTTATGGGCTTTATTATACACTTTTATATGATTTTTGGGACTAACCTATTAACCCATAGCCCAGTGCCAGTTTCCATTTTTTCCTTGTTTTGAGTTTCGCAGAAAAGGAATATCAAACGGAGTTCAATTGACGAGCCATTTTTTTATGATTTTTTCTGGACCAAAAGAAGCCCCCGAAGCAAAAGGGATGGGCCAGGGGAGCCACGGGCTGCCCTCGAGGGTGGGGGGCGCCCTGTGAAGGGGGGCGCGCCCCCCTATCTCGAGGATAGCCCAGCAGCCCCCCTGACGTGTGCCCTACGCCAAAAAATCATATAAATGCTGAAACCTTCGGAAATTAACCTAGATCGGGAGTTCCGCCGCCGAAAGCCTCTGTAGCCACCGAGAACCATTCTACACCCGTTCTGGCACCCTGCCGGAGGGGGGTAATCCCTCTCCGGTGGCTATCTTCATCATCCCGGCGCTCTCCATGACGAGGAGGGAGTAGTCCACTCTCGGGGCTGAGGGTATGTACAATTAGCTATGTGTTTGATCTCTCTCTCTCGTGTTCTTGAGATGGAACGATCTTGATGTATCGCGAGCTTTGCTATTCTAGTTGGATCTTCTTCTCCCCCTCTACTCTCTTGTAATGGATTGAGTTTTCCCTTTGAAGTTATCTTATCGGATTGAGTCTTTAAGGATTTGAGAACACTTGATGTATGTCTTGCACGTGCTTATCTGTGGTGACAATGGGATATCTTGTGATCCACTTGATGTATGTTTTGGTGATCAACTTGCGGGTTCCGTGACCTTGGGAATCTATGCATAGGGGTTGGCACACGTTTTTTTCTTGACTCTCCAGTAGAAACTTTGGAGCACTCTTTGAAGTTCTATGTGTTGGTTGAATAGATGTTTCTGAGATTGTGTGATGCATATCGTATAATCATGCCCACGGATACTTGAGGTGACAATGGAGTATCTAGGTGACATTAGGGTTTTGATTGATTTGTGTCTTAAGGTGTTTTTCTAGTACGAACTCTATGATAGATTGAACGTTACTACGGACTCTTGAATAGATCGATCAGAAAGAATAACTTTGAGGTGGTTTCGTACCCTACCATAATCTCTTCGTTTGTTCTCTGTTATTAGTGACTTTGGAGTGACTCTTTGTTGCATGTTGAGGGCTAATAATATGATCCAATTATGTTATCCTTGTTGAGAGAACTTGCACTAGTGAAAGTATGAACCCTAGGCCTTGTTTCCTATCATTGCAGCACCGTTTATGCTCACGTTTACCACTTGCTACCTTGCTGTTTTTATATTTTATTATTACAAAAACCTATATGTACCATCCATATTGCACTTGTATCACCATCTCATCGCCAAACTAGTGCACCTATACAATTTACCATTGTATTGGGTGTGTTGGGGACACAAGAGACTCTTTGTTATTTGGTTGCGGGGTTGTTTGAGAGAGACCATCTTCATCCTACGCCTCCCACGGATTGATAAACCTTAGGTCATCCACTTGAGGGAAATTTGCTACTGTCCTACAAACCTCTGCACTTGGAGGCCCAACAACGTCTACAAGAAGAAGGGTGCATAGACATCAGCGCCCAAGATGACGAGTCGCAGGCCAGCACCTCCATGGGCGGAGCCATGATGCCTGAACGCAGCGTGGCGACCTACAAGACACCCCCATCGGCGCCCGCGCCGCGGTCCTCCTAGGTCATGCGCGCGCCAAGAGGTCGGTCAAGATCATAGTGCGCTGAATGACGTGATGGTCATGAACAAGTACCCTTTGCCGGATCTGGGGTTCCGGCAAAACCCTTAAGGTTCGAACTCTAGGGTGCGCATGAAGATCTCTCCTTCCACCCTAGCTCTTCTACTCAAAAACCCTAGGTCTAGCTCGACAGATTCGAAGAACAAGGGACGCAAGATTTATACTGGTTCGGGCCACTGTTGTGGTGTAATACCCTAATCCAGTGTGGTGTGGTGGATTGCCTTGTAGGCTGAGGAGGAATAGTACATGGACGAACTGCCTCCTGAGAGAGGCGTTCTTGAGCTCAGGTGAGCTTGTGGGTGTAAGAGGTCTCGATCATCCCCCCCCCCCTCCTTCCTAAGGTGGTGGCTAGTCATATTTATAGTGGCCCGGGTCCTCTTCCCAAATATTGAGCGGGAAGGAATCCCACACTGGCAAAATTTGAAGGGGGACAGCTAGTACAAGCTATCCTGACAAAAGGTGGACTTCGCCCGCCAAAGGCTCTCGTGGTGACGCCGTCGTGGGCTCCACGATGACCTCCGTCCTGCTGTCATGCTGGTCTTGGTCTCGTTGCACCGATATGGAAACCTTTGCCTGACGCCTTGGGACTCTTCGTCTGCACCTGCTTTTTTAGCACCAAAGGGGAAACTGACACTCTGCGCCCGCTGGCGCCCGCCTGTCCTTTGTCGTCACTGCTCACATCACGAGGACCTCGCGAGGAGTCCCTCGCCTCGATATCTCCGATCCTCACGAGCCGGCCTGGTGAGGCCGCCCTAGGGGATGCCCTATGTCGTCCGCCTCGCGAGGCTTGGCCCCTCGCGAGGGTCTTGAGTAGTCGATGAAGATGCTGGGTCGTACCAGGCCGTGCGATGAGCCACGCCCTGGGTCGCGGGTAGGCAAGTCTGGGTACCCCCGTTCCCAGAATGCCGACAGTAGCCCTCGGGCCCAAGGTGCGCTCGGGCTTGGCTTCACGGCGAAGCCAAGGGCCAAGTGCGGAGTGCCGCGGGCCCCAAAAGCCTGTGGTCTTGGCTGGCGCGTGTCGGTTGATGGGACGTGGGCGTCTCCACTTCCCCACGCAGCCTCGGCGGCTGCATGACTTGACAAGTCCCTGCATGCATAGAAAATCATCATTACCTATGATTTCGGAGGCCGCCGGTTAGCCTTCTCCTGGCTAAAATAAGGCGGCGAGCGGAGCCTCCGCCGCCCATCATCTTCCTTTGTTCCTCTCGCCTCTTCTTCCTTGCCCTGTGCTCGGCCGTGCCGCTCATGGAGTCGATCCGACGATTCTCCGCCGCCGAGAAGGGAAGACTCCTGGTGAGGAGCCAAAGGTACTCCCTCCGAAGAAAAGGCCACTCCGTCCTCATGGTGCCGTCATGAGACCGGAAGTGACGAGGCCTTGGCACGAGCGGCCTCCCCCTGGCTATCTGTTGCCCCTTTATGCCAGGGCACGGGGCCATGGTGAGGGAGTTGGCGCTCAGCGTCGCCCGTGCCATGGTCGTACCAATCGTGCCATCGTGGCGCATGTTGCCGCCCCGCGAGCTCACGCCAGAGCCTCCTCGCGTGAGTTCATGGTGTGGGTAGCGATGCCTCCTAGATCTTGGATTCGCCTCCCGCCATTCTTCGCCGCGGAGGTGCCGCCGAGGGGGCCACTTGGGCTGTGGTTGCGACACGCCGAGTGCCGGGACCGGCAACGAGGGCGGAGGTTGAGGTCGTCTCCCCAGGCAAGGTCTTCATGACTCGCGGATGGGGCGAGGTCGCCCGTGCCTGTAGCTCAGAAGGCGCCCTCGCCATCCACTTCGAGTTCAACGGCGTCTCCATGTTGTGCTTCAAGGTGTTCGATGAGGAAGGACGTCGCCTGGAATGTTACGCTGAACATCCATCGGTAGCGATGGCCTCCGGAGGTCCAGCAGCTCCTCTGAGTCTACCGAGTCCCTGGAGACGAGCAGCGATAGCTACGCGCCCCCGAGCTCGCGGCACGCCCGAAATGCGTCGGGCTCGTGGGCACGTCGCTGGTGGTGACCCGCCTAGGGTCGGAGGTGCGCCATCATGGCCCGCTGTTGATGATGGCATCGGTGATGGCGACCATAGTTAGGATCCCCTGAAGGCCTTTTGTGGCGTTCCCTGCGAGGATTCAAAGCCAACCCCACAAGGGTGTGTAAAGAACTTGTAATGCTTTTGCTTCTATCTTGCTGTTTTGCCAACACACTCTGCTCGCGAGCCTCGTTTCAGCAATATCGCCCCCCTTTTTTACCCTCTCGGTAGCATAGTGCTCTACGCCGGCAGGCCCCAGTCCCAAGGCAAGCTGCAGCCATCGCTGGTATGCCAGGTCGCGATGCCGTGGTCAAGGCCAGGAGGTGAGCGGCCCGAGGTCTGGTAAGAGCTCTCGAGGCGCGATGCTCAAGAGGTCCCCCTTGGTGTGCAAGCGGCTCCCGGAGGCTAAGAAAGCGAGGCGGCATCACTGAAGCGTTACTACCGAATCTCGTTGAGCGAGCGAGGATGGGGCATCAAGGGATTAACGACTTATCTTGACGATCGCGGGTGGTTCCCCCAAAAAGCGCGCCTGGTTTGTTCATGAGGCTGAGATTTTAGGATTCCCTCCTGCTGGCCCTGGAGTTCTGCGTCGGCAGGGCCCGACCCCGCGCGTACCTCTGCCGCCACTGGCCTTGACCGGAAACCAAGACAAGACAAGGGAGTGATGGGCTACGGGACCAGTTACGCCCTTGGGTCGCGATGCCCAAGGGTCCCCCTTGACATACGAACAAACCCCATACATGTCCTCGCCGGGCTTGCGCTCAGGAGGGTCTTGCGTCGACCAGGCCTGAGGGACCTAGCGGGGCGTGCGCCATGCATGACCTGGACGCAGCCCCCGTGCCCAGCCCCCTCGCGCTACCCTCTCGAGGGGAGCGCAGCGCAGTGGGGCTGGCCACTGAGCCAAGAGGCTCCCTGAGGTTAATGCAGCCACGAAACCACCCTCGGTTGTTTATCACCAGTGCGGAGCATAGTGATGCCGCTCTTGCGCGGGCATAGCCGCTCCTCGACCGTGCCGTCAGCCAGCACGGAGCATAGTGCTTCCACTGGACCGTGGGAGGGGACTCCCTACTACGGAGAACCCCTAGGCGTATACAGCCCTGCCCGGACACGTGACTGGCACGGTGGGGCTAGACGAGGTGTATCTGGGCACCCGTGAGCCAGCGCAGGACTCACGAGGCCCTACCTCAAGGCGGGTTGCGCCTGGTCTTAGATAGAAGCGCTCGAGGAGATCCTGCAAGGTGGTTAGGCAACCTGCATCGTGTGAATCCCTCGAGGTCGCCCTATGAGAAGGTCGGGCACCAATGACCCCAGGAGATGACGTGAATGGGGGCGGCCCGTCAGACAAAGCTTAGCCGTTGGATTTATCAACGCTGTAGGGACGCACCCGAGCACAGGCGCCGTGCCTAGTCTTCTCATGCGGGCGTCCTAAGGGAAGTCATCCAGCACATGGCTCCCGCAACGACGGGACATGATGTCGTGCGCCCCGACTTCACTGCTAGCATCCGGCTCGAGCCTGAGCAAGGCACCAAGGGCCACAGGAGGTGACGTACACGGGACTGGCCCGCGAGCCAGAGCTCAGCTGCTTGGATTTGGCGACGCTGCAGGGATGGACCCGAGCACAGACGCCGTGCCAGCCCCCAGCCATAAGACGGATGTAAGCGAGCTTGCAGGGGCGCAGGATGTTCATGGCATAAGAGTGATGGTCAAACAAGTGATTCGAATGCGACATGACAGACGGCAGCACTAGCTTAGGTAAAACGCAAGGGAAATACATGCCACCAGGACGAACCTGCGCGTCCTGGGGATAATGCAGCCCGAGGGGCGTCCCCCACAAGGTGATCTGAGCTGCAAAAGGATACGCGTCGCAGGGACAGGCCCGTGCGACCTGGGAATGATGCAGCCCGAGGGGCGCTCCCAGTTGAACAAAAATCAGAAGATGTCACCTGGCATAGTTGCTGAAGTAGTGTTGGTGTAGCTGAAGGTGCTCGACGAAGACGCTGCTCCTTACATGCCGCCTGGCTCCGGCCCCTCGTGAGGCTCCGGGGCTCCCCAGATCTCGCAGAGGGCCGAGCCCAACTCCGCCTGGATCTCCTTGTGCCTGGCCTCGCGAGCCGCCAGGACTTCCGGTATGTGGCGCTGGTGCAGGGCCGCCTGGTTCGGCAGGCCGAAGGGCATGCACACGTAGCTGTGAGGGGGGCCCTGGCACCAGCCCACCTGGGAAGGCCAGTAGAACTCCTAAGACGCGATCATGTTGAGCGCAAGGACGTTGACGCAGACGTGCAGCCCGTCTCCTGAGCCTGGGCCGACAGCTGCCCTTAGAGGAGGCGGGCGACTCTCGCCCCGCATGGCTCTCGGCTCCTGTAGGTCTTCAATGGTCTGGCTGATGAACTCCTGAGCGCTTGGTGCCTCATGCCTCGAGGCCTCTGGAAGGAAGTGTGCAGCAAAGCACTCCTCCACATGGTGCCCGAGCGCCTCCCTCGTGACATTGGCTAGGTCTGAGGCCCTCCAGAGGAGAGCCCCCAAGCCCAGCCTGAGGGGGGCTCCGGGCGCGCCTTCCTATGTGAGAGAGGGGAGAGGCCCCTCCCTAGGTGGAGGTCCTGAGGTGCTGCCGCCCTATGTTGCGTCCTCATGAGGCTCCAGTGCCAGTAGCTGCTTCTTCTTCTTGGGGACGACCTCAGGTGGGTAGATGATGTTGTCGCTATCCGTATCCTCGACAGCCGTCGCCTGGTAAGCGCGCTCGAGTGAGCACACTGCGTCCTTGTCCTCGCAGGTGATGGCGATGACGCCGCCGCTTCCCGGCATCTTGAGAACATTGTAGCTGTGGTGACTCACTGCCATTAACTTGGCCAGGGCTGGATACCTGAGGATGGCGTTGTAAGAGATATGGATGTGGGCGACATCGAAGTCGATGAGCTCAGTGTGGTAGTTGTCACGCTTGCCAAAGGTTACAGGTAGGCGAACTTGCCCCACGGGGGTGGTGGAGCCGTCAATCACTCCAGAGAAGGGCTTGGTAGGCAGCAGTTGATCGTAGGGTACTTGGAGGCTGTTGAATGTCTCGATGGACAGGACGTTGAGTCATGCGCCACCGTCGATGAGGGTCTTGGTAACTTGGACGTTGCTGATGATGGGAGAACAAAGTATCGGGAGGGCGGCAGCCGTAGCTGCGCACTTGAGCTGGTCTGCCGAACTGAAGATGATGGGGCACCTGGACCACCTAAGTGGGCGAGTAGCCTCGAGCTTGGGGAGAGCCGCGTTTACTTCACGGGCGAACTGCTTGAAGAGGCGCTAAGAAGCTGGGGCCTGTGCTCCGCCCAAGATGCAAGCGATGGCACGCAGCCCCTAGAAGCCCTCAGCCCCCTCGTCCTGGTCATCGTTTCTCCTTGGTGGTGGCAGAGGTGGCAGGCCGGCCCTGCCCTGAGGACGGTCCTCTCGGGGCTGGTCCCTCCAGGCATCCTCACGGGGCTGGCCGCGCCAACGGTCCTCTCGAGGCTGATCACTCCACTCCTGGCAGGGGCCGCGGTCGTCCCAGTGTCCCCCGGTCCGACCTGCCCCGCGGTCGTAGCCACGGTTGCCGCGCTCGAGGCGTTGGATGACGCGTCCTTCGCAGAGGGCCCTGAGTTCTTGACAGTCGTGAGTGTTGTGGTTGTGCACGTTGTGGAAGGCGCAAAATGCTTGGCCGTTCTTGGGCGGCTCTGGGTAGTCGCGACCGCGCTTCATTTCTGGTTCGGCTGCAAGCACTGCCGCTCCCTTGCGCTTTACGTCCTTGCCTTTGGCCTTCTTGTCTTTGGGTTAAGCAGCGGGGAGCTCGACGAGTGAGAGGCGCCCTTCCTCAGCCCTGGTGTACTTGGTCGCGAGGTTGAACAGCTCCAAGGACGTGCACAAATCTTTGTGGATGGCGAGCTCTTCTTTCATCTTGACATCGCGGACGCCATCTGAGAACGCCGAAATGATGGCCTCATCCGTGACCTTGGGGATCTTGACACGGACACTGTTGAAGCATTGGATGAACTTATGCAGGGTTTCTCCTGGTTGTTGCTTGATACGCCGCAGGTCACCCGCGGCCGGGGGACGGTCTCGAGTGCCCTGGAAGTTGGCGATGAATCGCCCGCGCATCTCACTCTAGGTGGAGATCGATCCCGCGAGTAGGTTCAAGAGCCACGAGCGCGCGCCATCCTTGAGGGCCATGGCGAACCAATTCGCCATGATCTTCACATTGCCGCTGGACGCTTTGATGCTCAGCTCGTAGAGCTTCAGAAACTCCGCAGGGTCGGGGGTGCTGTCGTAGCGTGGAGGCAGGTCGCGCTTGAACTTCCCAGGTCAGTTGACGTTGCGCAGCTCGGGGGTGAGGGCCTTGCGGCCTGTTGTCGCAACCGGAGCTTGTTGGGGAGGTGGAACTTGGTCTCGGTCTTCGTGCGCCGCCACGGCGGGGGGCGCACGATCTCGACGCAGTGGTGGAGGGAGTGCGGGTGCTCCTCTGTGGGGCCGCTAGATCTCTTGACAGCTTCCTTCTTCCTGCACCGGCGCCGCGCGTGGGCGGTCACACCACGGGGCCACGTGCCTTGGGTCTTGGATGACGCCTTGACGCGGGGGTAGCAGTGGAGCTTCTTGGGCCTCGTCGTCATCATGGGGAGGCGGGCGAGGCAGGGAGAGGGACGGCGCTGGAGAGCCCCCATCGGCGCTGACGAGCTCGGCGATGCGGTCAAGCCATTCTTCGTAGAAGTTGTCGAAGGGGCGGTAGCGTAGGAGCTCACGCGCCATGAGCAATGTAGCCTGCACGTCCGCGGGTCCGCGGCGAGCATGGGACGAAGAGATCGCCAGAGTCAGCAGCAGGGTAGCAATGCGTCCATCACGCCGCACGAAGGCGTGCAGGGACGATGCATCTTGTTCATGTCATGCCGGACCGATGGCGGCGTTGGCGGCAGGCGATGGAGAATGACGGGGTGGTCCGCCGGCAGGAGCAGTCTGGGCGACGTGGGCAGCGAGGGCAGCACACCGCTCAGCACGGGCTCTGCGACCGTCGGCCATAGAACTGCTAGAACGACGGAGCACTGATCGACAAAAGGGAAGTTTCGACACACCCCTACCTGGCGTGCCAAAATATCAGATCTGGGGTTCCGGCAAAACCCTTAAGGTTTGAACACTAGGGTGCGCACGAAGATTTCTCCTTCTGCCCTAACTCGTCTACTCAACAACCCTAGGCCTAGCTCGACTGATCCGAAGAACAAGGGACACAAGATTTATACTGGTTTGGGCCACCGTTGTGTTGTAATACCCTAATCCAGTGCGGTGCGGTGGATTGCCTTGTAGGCTGAGGAAGAACAAGTACATGGACGAACTGCCTCCTGAGGAGAGGTGTTCCTGAGCTCGGGTGAGCTTGTGGGTCTAAGAGGTCTCGATCATTCCCCCCCCCCTTCCTAAGGTCGTGGCTAGTCATATTTATAGTGGCCCGGGTCCTCTTCCCAAATATTGAGCGGGAAGGAATCCCACAACGGCCAAATTTGAAGGGGGACAACTAGTACAAGTTATCCTGATAAAAGGTGGTCTTCGCCTGCCAAAGGCTCTGGTGGTGACGCCGCCGTGGGCTCCGCGATGACCTCCGTTCTGCCGTCCTGCTGGTCTTGGTCTCGTGGCACCGATATGGAAACCTTTGCCTGACTCCTTGGGACTCTTCGTCTGCACCTGCTCCTTTAGCACCAAAGGGGAAACTGACACTCTGCGCCCGCTGGCGCCCGCCTGTCCTTGGTCGTCACTGCTCACGTCACGAGGACCTCGCGAGGAGTCCCTTGCCTCGATATCTCGGATCCTCACAAGCCGGCCTGGTGAGGCCGCCCCAGGGGATGCCCTATGTCGTCCGCATCATGAGGCTTGGCCCCTCGTGAGGGTCTTGAGTGGTCGATGAAGATGTTGGGCCATACCAGGCCGCCCGGTGAGCCACGCCCTGGGCCGCAGGCAGGCAAGTCTGGGTACCCACGTTCCCAGAACGCCGAAAATCAATGATGTGTTTGACCAGCTGCAAGGAGCCAAAGTTTTATCTAAGATCGATCTTCGATCCGGATATCATTAGTTGAAGATCCGAGAACAGGACATACCTAAGACAACTTTTACCACGAGGTACGGGCTTTATGAGTATATGGTCATGTCTTTTGGTTTGACTAACGCCCTTGCCTACTTTATGAGTATGATGAATAAGGTGTTCATGGAGTTCTTGGATGACTTTGTGGTGGTATTCATTGATGATATATTGATTTACTCGAAGAATGAGGAAGAACACAAGGAACATTTGCGCTTGGTTCTCAGAAGCTCAGGGAACATCAGTTATATGCCAAGTTTAGCAAATGCAAGTTTTGGTTGAAGGAAGTCGGATTTCTCGGGCATGTCATATAAGGAGAAGGAATAGCAGTAGACCTCTCCAAGGTTGAGGGCGTCACCGAATGGAAGGCGCCCACCTCGGTCAGAGAGATTCACAGTTTTCTAGGACTCACAGGATATTACTAGAGATTTATCGAGAATTTCGCCAAGATCGCGAAGCCCGTGACGGAATTTTTTAAGAAGGAAACCAAGTTTAATTGGACCGAGGATTGTGAGTCCAGTTTTCAGGAGTTGAAGAAACGTTTGGTTACAACCCCGGTGTTGATTCTTCCTAATATACGCAAGGATTTTCAAGTATATTGCGACACTTCTCGCCAGGGACTTGGAGGCGTTCTCATGCAAGAAGGAAGAGTTGTTTCATATGCCTCAAGCCAGCTTCGACCTCATGAGTTGAATTATTTCACGCATGATTTGGAGTTAGCAGCCGTAGTGCATGCGCTCAAGACCTGGAGGCACTTTCTTATTAGAAACCATTGCGATGTTTACACGGACCATAAGAGTTTGAAGTACATCTTCACGCAGAAGGAGTTGAACCTCAGGCAAAGGAGATGGCTGGATCTCATAAAGGATTACGACATGAGACTGCATTATCAATCAGGGAAATCCAATGTCGTGGCAGATGCTTTGAGCCGCAAAAGTTATGTTAATACCCTCATAACCGGAGGTTTGCCCCAGGAGTTAGCCGATGATCTCAGAGACCTTCGATTGGAGATAGTCCCGAGAGGATATGTTGCCACATTGGAGATTTAGTTCACTTTGCTGGGAAAGATTCGAGAAGCCCAGAAGTTGGACAAAGGAATTGCAGATATAAAGGGCAGAATGAACCATGGAAAGGCAGAAGGATTTCGTGAGGATGAATACAGAACCCTATGGTTTGAGGAGCGTATATATGTTCCCAATGACCCAGAGATCAGGAAGTTGATTCTTTAGGAGGCTCACGATTCACCTTACTTGATATACCCAGGCAACACCAAGATGTATTTGGATTTGAAGCAAAATTTCTGGTGGACAGGTTTGAAAAAGGGCATTGCCGAGTATGTAGCAGTATGCGACGTCTGTCAGAGAGTTAAGGCAGAACATCAGAAACTAGCAGGGTTACTTCAGCCTTTGCTGATACCCGATTGGAAGTGGGATAAGCTCATAATGGACTTTATCACAGGATTGCCCAGGACACGTTCAGGTTATGATTCCACCTGGGTTATAGTTGATCGCTTGACGAAGGTAGATCACTTCATCCCCATGAAAACCACTTATACGAGTGCTAATTTGGCCAAGATATACATGACCGGGATCATATGTCTGCATGGAGTTCCGAGGACCATCGTATCAGATAGAGGAACACAGTTTACCTCGAAGTTTTGGAAGTAGTTGCATGACACTTTGGGTACCAAGCTTGAGTTCAGTATAGCCTTTCATCCACAGACAGATGGACAGACAGAGAGAGTCAATCAGATTCTGGAGGACATGTTGAGAGCTTGTGCGCTAGATTATGGATCTAGTTCGGATGATAATTTGCCTTACGCAGAGTTCTCCTATAACAACAGCTATCAAACCAGTCTGCAGATGGCTTCTTTCAAAGCTTTGTACGGAAGGAGGTGCAGAACACCATTGATGTGGGATGAAGTCGGAGACCGTAAACTATTCGGGCCCGATTTAATCAGAGATTCAGAGGAGAAAGTCAAGTTGATCCGTGATAGACTCAAGATAGCCCAGTCCTGACAGAAGAGTTATGTCGATGCTAAACGCAAGGAGGTAACCTACGAAGTCAGAGATAGAGCATACCTTCGTGTGTCTCCACTTCGAGGAGTTAAACGTTTTGGAGTTAAAGGCAAACTGGCACCATGATTTGTGGGACCTTAAAGAGTTTTGGAACGCGGAGGAGAAGTTGCTTATCAGCTCGAATTACTCGAAGTGTTGTCTGTAGTTCAAAATGTGTTTCACGTTTCCTAGTTGAAGAAGTGCCATGTGGAGATGGCCGATATTACTCTACGAGATACAGTGCCCCTGGAAGCAATTCAGTTGGAGAGTGACCTGACCTGTGAGGAGAAGCCCGTCAAGATTCTCGAGTTTGCCAACCGAGTTACCCATAGTAAGGTCATCAAGTTTTGCAAAGTTCAGTTGAGTCACCATACCAAGGACGAAGCCACCTGGGAACGAGAGGACGACCTTCGACTGGACCACCCACACCTATTTGCTAGCCAACCCGAATCTCAAGGGCAAGATTCATCCTAAGGGGGTAGGTTTGTAACATCCCAATTTTCAATTTGGATGTTATTATTTACATCATTCATATGCATCCATATTTTATGCATTTTGGATTTTGGATTTTGTCTGAAATTGATCCAAGGGGCTTTAAGCAACTCAAGGACCAATTGAGAGAGTTTGAAGTTTCCAAAAGACCCATGTTTCAAATTTTCCAAAGTGGGGTTTGGATAAAAATTTGATTTTCATCAATTTTCAATTCCAATATTTCAAAATAAATAAAATAAAGAGAGAAGATAAAAGGACTTCTTCAAAAACAGAAAAGAAATATTGGAAATTGAATTTTGAATCAAAATATATTTATTTCATTTTATTTGGAAAAATGTTTATTTTAAGCAAATTTTATTAGTACTAAAAAGTTTATTTTTAAAATAGGCATTTAGGTCCAGAAAAATGGTCACAAGGTCATTAATAAGACCCTGTATATTTGTGAATTTTTCTGATATTTTTACTTATGTTTTTATTTTTGTTTTTCGAGTTTTCTTATTTCTGAAAAATAATAGAGAAGGTTTTTTTAAGAAGGAAACGCCGAAGTGGACCGGCCCTACTCGCCAGCCAGGCCGAGCCCAGCTCCCGCGCCGTCCCCGACCCCGAGCGGGAGTCCGCCTTCACGCCGCCGCGCTGCCATGGCCGAGCCGGCCTCCTCACTGCCTCGTTTGCCCCTCGCCCAAGCCACCGCCTCCTCCTCCCCCCTTTAAATAGTGCCGCCACCGGCCCCTCTCTCCCCCCAAAGCAGCCGTCGCCCGCTTCATCGTCGACCACCTCTGACGCTACCACCGCGCCCGCCGCTCTGCGCCGCCCCTCTCCGTCCACTCCGCCGAGCCGGAGGGTCACCGGAGCGCCGCCCCCGATCGGATCCAAGCCGCAGCTGCCGTTCTTCCTCGCCGCCGACGACCCCGCCGCCGTGGTAACCCCCGCCCCTCTCATCGTCGTCTGATCCCCATCCAACGCCCTAGATCGTTTTTCCTTAGTTAGCGAACGTCCGCTAGTTAAGCCTCTGTAGCGAACACTTTCATCTAATAGGTTTCTATAGTGGACGTTCATCCGATAGTTTTTCTATCACGTAGCCATGGACCTATTGGTAATTATTTTTTATTTACAGATTAGTCCCTGTTTTTCAAACTAGCACAACTTTTTACTCGTTTGTCAAAATTCAACGAAACCAACGCCAAAATCTTCGGCATGATCTCATCTATCCAGAAAACCAACTTAAAAATATTTCTAAAAGTTTTATAATTTTAATTCAAAAAGATTTGAATTTTAACTTCTTTTTATCATAACTTGAGTTTCGTAACTCCATTTTAGTTGATTCTTTTTGCAAATTGAAGCTCTCGACATATACTTTTTGTTAAGATCTAATCCACCCAATTTCTGCTATTAAAAATGTTTTCCTATTTAAAAGAGTTATTGGTTGTTTTGAGTTTTTCCGACACTTTTCTTCTATTTTCTTTTGAATATTTTGCTTGTGTGCTTATGTATGCTATTGTTTGCTTACGATAGATTTTTCGGAACGTGAATCTTGCTACTAAGAGTCTCTAGGGTTTAACGATCATCAGCAAGGCAAGTTACACTTTGATCATACTTTTCCTATACCTAGTTTTACTTTGCATTAGTTTCACCCCTCAAAGATTTGCATGAGTAGGATTTGGGTACAAGTGGTTATGTTGTAGATCATGTGGTAGGAACCTATGACTTTGATCACCCCGGGAATATACGTTATGTTACAAATTGCTTAGCCATGCTCGTAGACGGGGATTGGTATGTGAGATTCATGAAAGTTATGAGAGTAATAATAACTAAGGGAAAGTTTAAGGTGGCAACATTAATACACATATGGGTGGATTGGCTGCGGGCACCTGGATAATCCAGTGTTGTCCTACGAGATCCCGGAGGACCTGTGTGATCATCCTACGGAATGACACCCAGGCTCAAAGGGATCATATGATTATTCATGCCTAGAAACTTCCGTGTGCAGCCACAAGCCATTATGGGCTCTAGCATAGTTGAGTAAGTTGTGTGATCTCTTTCAGTGGTGGGCTAGCAGATGTAGGGGAAAGTAGGTGTACTGGTCTACCCAGAGTAAAGAGTAAATGCTTCCGAAGGCTATGTCTCAATCTTCCGATCATGGATGCGGTCGAGTCTTATGGGGAAAAGTGTGCAAACATCTGCAGAGTGTATAAACTAATCATGATTAGCCGTGTCCCCGGTTTTTGACATCTTGAGTATCTAGAAGTGAATTATTTGTTGATCTCGGCACTCTATTTAATGAAATTGTTGGGTTATTAATAACTTGGAGGTTTTGGGATTGAGTTGGAGGAACCTTCTCAATATTGGTAATTTAATCTAGTAGTAAATAAAAATTTATTCCTTTGTTGTAGGGAAAAATTAACTTTATGCAAAAATTAAACTTAGAGCCTCCACCAGCCAAATACGCATGTAGTGATAGATATTTGTTCATAATTATGCTATAGTGTGACTTTGCTAGTATATTCTATGTGCTGACCTACACGGCTGCAACGTCTCATGTTGCACTGTTTTCTGACGAGGATTAAGGTGCGATTGGTCGTTGTTCTGCACTCAGTTTTGCCGTGGACTTGGATGGAGTCATTTATCTCTGAAGCTTCCGCAGTATCTTATTTTAGTGTGCCTTCAGCCATATTTTTGTAATAAATACTCTTTATGAGGACCTCGATGTAATAAGTGTGCGATTGAAACTCTGTTATAAATCCTCGAGTACTGTGTGTGTCAGCATGCCGATCCAGGGATGACACTTAAGCACAGAGACTTCGGTCCATTGAGATCAGGTCGCTACATTATTGGTGGCGAGTAAAAGTAGGGCCAGCCACTGGTATGACATTCAAGTATTGATTTTAGTGGTTTAGTGAATTTTTGGCTTTTATTTTATGGTATTGTATGAAAAATGGTTTGAACTTTATAGTATTCATTATTTATTTTTTTAAGCATTTATGAATAAATTTGTATTTCACTGGATATAATTCAAATCCGAACCTAAAAAATTGTAAAACTTTTATGAAAAGAAAGACCATAATGAAGGTAGTTAGTAACATGTAGATGTGAAAATTCAAACATAAACTTAATTTTTAGGTCAATGATTTTTTGAATTTATAGATAATTTCAATGTCGTTATTTGAAATTTTGAAACTTTGCATGGTGTCATTAAATGACATGTAGAGTATGTGGTTAAAATTTGAAAAATACTTGAAAAGGCTATGACGTTGGTTGCTTAGATAATGAAGTCAGCCTCGAGAGCCACGCGTACCACATATTGAATTCATGAACATCTAGTTGTTTTTTGCATATATGAGCTAAATACACACTCAATAACTTAAATGAGATTTTTCTTTTGCACCAATGTTGGGGATTTTATAATGTACATGTACTTCTGATTTAATTGTCCATTAAATGGCTAGAAATGCATTGATTTTCCTATATATGGAACTAACCCGGAAAAGTCCCAAATGTGTACAAGGAACTTGCAATGATGTATGTTTAACATAGAAAAATAAATGCATTAAATTCCATAAATATACCAAAATAACCCAGAAATTTGTACATGGAACTTGCAATGCTGTAATTTCAACATAGGAAAAGTTTCAATGGGGGGTGATGAAGAAAAATTGAGTTCCCCTCCGAAATAAAAATACATCTGAATTAAACGGTACAGCTAAACTTAAAAGAAAACAACTTGCAAACTACATGAAGTCGTCATCGTCATCATCCGTCGACGCATCACTCTTGCCCTTCGACGATGCGACACTCTTGCCCTTCAACGATGCGGTACTCTTGCCCTTCGACGATGTGACACTCTTGCCCTTCGACGATGTGACACTCTTGCCCTTCGACGATGCGGTACTCGTGCCCTTCGACGATGTGGTACCCTTGGACTTGGTGCTCGGCATGAAGATATCATCTTCTTCTTCGTTTTCCGCAGTCCATAAATATGTATGCTCTGTTGCAATCCTTATGAAAGTGTCACCCTTTGTCTGCTCTACCTTCTTCCACCTTCCATGCAACCTAAGAAATTCTTTACGTACCTCCTCATAGGTCCTTTCAGGCCACCCAGACAGACGTAATGCGTGAGCCAACTCATTCAGTATGGTGTCACTACTGATGACTTCGTCTCATGGAACTATCCCATTGTCCATCCTGAAATGATGGCTAGCCCTAGAAGACATTTGTTCATCCCATGGTGAAAATTACAATCAAAAGAATACTCAGACATCTCGATTACACTAAACTGGGCTGCTTACCCACCTTCGTGTGAAGGTGGTTTTATAGGTTGAGATGAGAAAACGGCGGGAAAGCACGACTGCATTATGGAGGGAAAGGGTTGGCGGGAACTTATGACGGGAAAGGGTTGGCGGGAACATATGGCGGGAAAGGGTTGACGGGAAATGGGTGGCGGGAACATACGGAGGAAAAGAGTTGGCGGGAATATATTGAGGGAAAGGGTTGCGCGAAAATATATTTTTTCAATGTCTAAGACGGGCAATGGTTGCACAACGTTCATAAGTCAAAATTTTAAAAAAAAAATCCATCCTAACATAAGCCGAAGAGCACAGCCATGCAACTTCGGCCTACCGTTCATGCGAAAAGGTGGGCCAGTGGGATTCTTCGACCTACTGTTGACCAAAGAGTATTCTTCGGCCTACTGCAGACCAAAGAGTCCTTTACGGTCCAGCTACAGATCTCTTCAGTCAATGTGTGACCGAAGATTCATTTTCGGCCAACTGCCGACCGAAAACCCTGTTTTCGGCCTAACAGGGGCCGACGGGGTCATACTTCTCAAAAATATGCATTACCCTATATAGTTTCTGAATCTGCTATAAAAAACGTGATGGTTTCGAAAAAAATCTAGGCTAACTTGGTTCTCGTGCGTCATTTGTTCGGAAAGGTCTTGATGGGTCCTTCGCCGTGAAGTCGGAGTCGCTTGCTCAACGAGAAATGATGATGATGACTTTGCAGGTCAGCAGGTGCCCTCACTTTTGGTCGTGTTGTTACAATTTTCATCTGGATTTTCATTAATTAACCGAGCCATTGTCTTTTATTTTTTAACGAACCGTGTCTAAGGGACCGCACGCAGCGATACCGATGAAATTGGAATTCAAGAAAAAGCAGAAGAACAAAGAAGTATGAGTCTTGGTGTATGATGATCACCCCATGTGTTTCCGATGCGTATGTGGTTGTAACGCCCGGGTAATCACGCTACAGTAATTCCCTGCTAATGATGCCACATCATCGTGTTACTGTTGATAGCATCACGCTAATCGAAAACCCCGTTCGAAATAAGAACCCGAAAAAGAAATAAACAAAATAAGTTTTCAAAATGGTAATTAAAAATGTTCGGGCGGTGCTAAATATTGTAAGATCAATTATGGACTAGTTATTACAATTTCTAAAATTGCCTAAGTATTTTAAATAAAGTAAAACAGAAAAGAAATAATTAAATAAAAGAAAAGGAAAGGCAAACAACAAAAATAAAATAAAAGCTAAACTAACCTAACCTACTGGGCCTCGGCCCACTATCATCTAGCCTAGATATAACCCCACCCCTCGGTGGGATATTTCCCACCGACACCTCCCACCGAAATATCCCCCCCCCCCTCTCTCTTCC
>LR738712.1:143583787-143613839 GCA_902687465.1 Secale cereale | reverse complement strand
CCCCCACCGCGCCCGCGGCCTTCGCCGTTCTCATGGCCGCCGCCGCGGCGGTGCCTCCCGTCGCTCCCCTGGGCCGCGCCGGTGCCCTCAGGCCGCCCTGGCCGGCGCCCAGGGCAGAGCCCCCTCCCCCCGTGGCCAAGGCCTCCTCGGCCGGCGACCAGCGCCGGCGCCACGCCCGAACTAGCACCGCACACCCGCCCCGTTTAGGCCCCTGGGCCACTGCCAGGGTGGACCCGCACCCCAGAAAAAAAAAGGGGTTTTAAAAAAATAAAAATAAAAATAAATAAATAAATAAATATATTAATTAATTAACAAATTAATTAAGTTAATTAATCACCTTTAGATTAATCTAATCATTAATTAACCTAATCTGTAATTAACTAAAACCTAATTAATCTAACTAAATTGTTAGATAATTTACTGCCTATGACACACGGGCCCCACTGGTCAGGTTGACCAGTCAACCCTGATGACGTCAGCATGATGTCATGCTGATGTCATAAATCATTTTTCGAATTAAGTTAATTAATATTAAATTCCAGAAATTAATAAAACCTTTAGAAAATCATATCTTTTAAACCGTAACTCGGATGAAAATAATTTATATATGAAAGTTGCTCAGAATTTCGAGACGCATCCGAATACGCAGACCGTTCGTCCACCACACATCCCTAGCATACCGAACCCGCAACTTTCCCCCTCCGTTTCATCCGCCCGAAAACGCGAAACGCCGGGAATACTTTCCCGGATGTTTCCCCCCTTCGTCAGTATCGCCCGATACTGCGTTAGGGCACACTTAACACCGTTACATGTCATGTCATGCATCGTCATGCATCTGTTTGCATTGTATTCACTGTTTCTTCCCCCTCTTCTCTCCGGTAGACTACGAGACCGACGCTGCTGCTGCCCCGATCGACTACGGTGTTGACGACCCCACTTTGGCTGCCGAGCTTCCAGGCAAGCCCCCCCTTTGATCACCAGATATCGCCTACTCTTCTCTCTACTGCTTGCATTAGAGTAGTGTAGCATGTTACTGCTTTCGATAATCCTATTCTGCTGCATAGCCTGTCATTGTTGCTACCACTGTTGATACTTTACCTGCAATCCTAAATGCTTAGTATAGGATGCTAGTATTCCAACAGTGGCCCTACACCCTTGTCTGTCTGCCCTGCTATACTATCGGGCCGTGATCACTTGGGGGTGATCACGGGTATATATATTACATACACATATACATGATACTTGATGTGACTAAAGTCGGGTCGGCTCGTTGAGTACCCGCGGTTGATTCACGGATTGGGGGCTGAAAGGACATACTTTCCCGACGGCCCTCTGTGTGGATCTTTGTGGCGGAGCGACAGGGCAGGTTGAGACACCTAGGAGACAGGTGGCCTGGCCCTGGTCGTTGTCCGCGGTTATTTCATAATAACACGCTTAACGAGTTTGGATATTTGATCTGAGTCTGGCCATTTGGCCTATACGCACTAACCAGCTACGTGGGAATAGTTATGGGTACTCGACGTCGTGGTATCAGCCGAAGCCTTTTTGACGTCAGCGACTTAGCGGCGCGTGCCGGATTGGACTGGAAAGCCTACTCTGGTATTAGGAGAGGCTAGGTCTGCTTACCGGCCGCGTACGCAACGTGCAGGTGTGCGTTGGGCGATGGGCCCGGACCCCTGCGCGCCTAGGACTTAGACCGGCGTGCTGACCTCTCTGCTGTGCTTAGGTAGGGCTGCGACGTGTTGATCTTCCGAGGCCGGGCATGACCCTGGAAAGTGTGTCCGGCCAAATGGGATCAAGCGTGCTGGGTTATGTGGTGCACCCCTGCAGGGAAGTTAATCTATTCGAATAGCCGTGTCCCTCGGTAAAAGGACGACCCGGAGTTGTATTCCGACCTCATGATAACTAGAACTGGACACCTGATAAAACACACCCAGATGAGTTCCAAATATAACTCGGTGGTTGCTCTCTCACAGGGTGATGTGCGGGAGAATCGCCGAGTAGGATTATGCTATTCGATGTTACTTGGTGAACTTACCATCTATTTTCTTCTACTGCTGCAAGATGGAGGCTGCCAGAAGCGTAGTCTTCGTTCGGATTAGCTATCCCCCTCTTATTCCCGCTTGCTGCAGTTCAGTCCACCGATATTACCCATATCATTGTTACCATTGCATATGTAGTATAGATCCTTGCTTGCGAGTACTTTGGATGAGTACTCACGGTTGCTTTGCTACCCCTTTTCCCCCTTCTGTACCTTCTTCTCGGATGATGCAACCAGATGGTGGAGCCCAGGAGCCAGACGACTCCTACGACACCGGAGGTGCCTACTACTACGTGCAGTCTGCCGACGACGACCAGGAGTAGTTAGGAGGATCCCAGGCAGGAGGCCTGCTCCTCTTTCGATCTGTATCCCAGTTTGTGCTAGCCATCTTATGGCACCTTGTTTAACTTTATGTCTGTACTCAGATATTTGCTGCTTCCGCTGACTTGTCTATGATCGAGCACTTGTATTCGAGCCCTCGAGGCCCCTGGCTTGTAATATGAAGCTTGTATGACTTATTTTACTTTTAGAGTTGTGTTGTGATATCTACCAGTGAGTCCCTGATCTTGGCCGTACACATTTGCGTGCATGATTACTGTACGGACAAATCGGGGGCGTCACAGTGGTTTGACATTTACCACATCAGTTTTGCAACAAAGAAAAATACCATGCGTGCGCCTGGTACGGAATATTCTGGACAAAGACCTTTTTTCTGCGATTAATTGTCGATCTATTCAGCTTCAATCAAGGCAGTACAATGAACACCAGAAATAATGAAAATTACATCCAGATGCATAGACCACCTAGAGCGCCCGCCGCTCTGCGCCGCCCCTCTCCGTCCACTCCGCCGAGCCGGAGGGTCACCGGAGCGCCGCCCCCGATCGGATCCAAGCCGCAGCTGCCGTTCTTCCTCGCCGCCGACGACCCCGCCGCCACGGTAACCCCCGCCCCTCTCATCGTGGTGTGATCCCCATCCAACGCCCTAGATCGTTTTTCCTTAGTTAGCGAACATCCGCTAGTTAAGCCTCTATAGCGAACACTTTCAGCTAATAGGTTTCTGTAGTGGACGTTCATCCGATAGTTTTTCTGTCACGTAGCCAGGGACCTATTGGTAATTATTTTTTATTTACAGATTAGCCCCTGTTTTTCAAACTAGCACAACTTTTTACTCCTTTGTCGAAATTCAACGAAACCAACGCTAAAATCTTCGGCATGACCTCATCTATCCAGAAAACCAACTTAAAAATATTTCTGAAAGTTTTTATAATTTAATTCAAAAAGATTTGAATTTTAACTTCTTTTTATCATAACTTGAGTTTCGTAACTCCGTTTTAGTTGATTCTTTTTGCAAATTGAAGCTCTTGACATATACTTTCTGTTAAGATCTAATCCACCCAATTTCTGCTATTAAAAATGTTTTCCCGTTTAAAAGAGTTATTTGGTTGTTTTGAGTTTTTCCGACACTTTTCTTCGATTTTCTTTTGTATCTTTTGCTTGTGTGCTTATGTATGCTATTGTTTGCTTACGATAGATTTTTCGGAGTGTGAATCTTGTTACTAAGAGTCTCTAGGGTTTAACGATCATCAGCAAGGCAAGTTACACTTTGATCATACTTTTCCTATACCTAGTTTTACTTTGCAGTAGTTTCACCCCTCAAAGATTTGCATGAGTAGGATTTGGGTACAAGTGGTTATGTTGTAGATCATGTGGTAGGAACCTGTGACTTTGATCACCCCGGGAATATACGTTATGTTACAAATTGCTTAGCCATGCTCATAGACGGGGATTGGTATGTGAGATTCATGAAAGTTGTGAGAGTAATAATAACTAAGGGAAAGTTTAAGGTGGCAACATTAATACACATCTGGGTGGATTGGTTGCGGGCACGTGGATAATCCAGTGTTGTCCTACGAGATCCCGGAGGACCTGTGTGATCATCCTACGGAATGACACCCAGGCTCAAAGGGATCATATGATTATTCATGCGTAGAAACTTTCGTGTGCAGCCACAAGCCATTATGGGCTCTGGCATAGTTGAGTAAGTTGTGTGACCTCTTTCAGTGGTGGACTAGCAGATGTAGGGGAAAGTAGGTGTACTGGTCTACCCAGAGTAAAGAGTAAATGCTTCCGAAGGCTATGTCTCAATCTTGCGATCAAGGATGCGGTCGAGTCTTATGGGGAAAAGTGTACAAACATCTGTAGAGTGTATAAACTAATCATGATTAGCCGTGTCCCCGGTTTTGGACATCTTGAATATCTAGAAGTGAATTATTTGTTGATCTCGACACTCTATTTAATGAAATTGTTGGGTTATTAATAACTTGGAGGTTTTAGGATTGAGTTGGAGGAACCTTCTCAATATTGGTAATTTAATCTAGTAGTAAATAAAAATTTATTCCTTTGTTGTAGGGAAAAATTAACTTTATGCCAAAAGTAAACTTAGAGCCTCCACCAGACAAATACGCATGTAGTGATAGATATTTGTTCACAATTATGCTATAGTGTGACTTTGCTAGTATATTCTATGTGCTGACCTACACGGCTGCAACGTCTCATGTTGCACTGTTTTCTGACGAGGATTAAGGTGCGATTGGTCGTTGTTCTGCACTCAGTTTTGCCGTGGACTTGGATGGAGTCATTTATCTCTGAAGCTTCCGCAATATCTTATTTTAGTGTGCCTTCAGCCATATTTTTGTAATAAATACTCTTTATGAGGACCTCGATGTAATAAGTGTGTGATTGAAACTCTGTTGTAAATCCTCGAGTACTGTGTGTGTCAGCATGCCGATCCATGGATGACACTTAAGCACAGAGACTTCGATCCATTGAGATCAGGTCGCTACATTATCGGTGGCGGGTAAAAGTAGGGCCAGCCACTAGTATGACATTCAAGTATTGATTTTAGTGGTTTAGTAAATTTTTGGCTTTTATTTTATGGTATTGCATGAAAAATGGTTTGAACTTTATATCATTCATTATTTTTTTATATTTTAAGCATTTATGAATAAATTTGTATTTCACTGGATATAATTCAAATCCGAACCTAAAAAATTGTAAAACTTTTATGAAAAGAAAGACCATAATGAAGGTAGTTAGTAACATGTAGATGTGAAAATGCAAACATAAACTTAATTTTTAGGTTAATGATCTTTTGAATTTATAGATACTTTCAATGTCGTTATTTGAAATTTTGAAACTTTGCATGGTGTCATTAAATGACATGTAGAGTATGTGGTTAAAATTTGAAAAATATTTGAAAAGGCTATGACGTTGGTTGCTTAGATAATGAAGTCAGCCTCGAGAGCCACGCGTACCACATATTGAATTCATGAACATCTAGTTGTTTTTTGCATATATGAGCTAAATACACACTCAATAACTTAAATGAGATTTTTCTTTTGCACCAATGTTGGGGATTTTATAATGTACATGTACTTCTGATTTAATTGTCCATTAAATAGCTAGAAATGCATTGATTTTCCTATATATGGAACTAACCCGGAAAAGTCCCAAATGTGTACAAGGAACTTGCAATGATGTATGTTTAACATAGAAAAATAAATGCATTAAATTCCATAAATATACCAAATTAACCCAGAAATTTTGTACATGGAACTTGTAATGCTGTAATTTCAACATAGGAAAAGTTTCGATGGGGGGTGATGAAGAAAAATTGAGTTCCCCTCCGAAATAAAAATACATCTGAATTAAACGGTACAGCTAAACTTAAAAGAAAACAACTTGCAAACTACATGAAGTCGTCATCGTCATCATCCGTCGACGCATCACTCTTGCCCTTCGACGATGCGACACTCCTGCCCTTCAACGATGCGGTACTCTTGCCCTTCGACGATGTGACACTCTTGCCCTTCGACGATGCGGTACTCTTGCCCTTCGACGATGCGGTACTCTTGGACTTGGTGCTCGGCATGAAGATATCATCTTCTTATTCGTTTTCCGCAGTCCATAAATATGTATGCTCTGCTGCAATCCTTATGAAAGTTTCACTCTTTGTCTGCTCTACCTTCTTCCACCTTCCATGCAACCTAAGAAATTCTTTACGTACCTCGTCATAGGTCCTTTCAGGCCACCCAGACCGACGTAATGCGTGAGCCAACTCATTCAGTATGGTGTCACTACTGATGAGTTCGTCTCATGGAACTATCCCATTGTCCATCCTGAAATGGTGGCTAGCCTCAGAAGACATTTGTTCATCCCATGGTGAAAATTACAATCAAAAGAATACTCGGACATCTCGACTACACTAAACTGGACTGCTTACCCACCTTCGTGTGAAGGTGGTTTTATAGGTTGAGAGGAGAAAACGGCGGGAAAGCACGACTGCATTATGGAGGGAAAGGGTTGGCGGGAACTTATGAAGGGAAAGGGTTGGCGGGAACATATGGCGGGAAAGGGTTGACGGGAAACGGGTGGCGGGAACATACGGAGGAAAAGAGTTGGCGGGAAAATATTGAGGGAAAGGGTTGCGCGAAAATATATTTTTTCAATGTCTAAGACGGGCAATGGTTGCACAACATTCATAAGTCAAAATTTAAAAAAAATCCGGCCTAACATAAGCCGAAGAGCGCAGCCATGCAACTTCGGCCTACCGTTCACGCGAAAAGGTGGGCCCGTGGGATTCTTCGACCTACTGTTGACCAAAGTGTATTCTTCGGCCTACTGCAGACCAAAGAGTCCTTTACGGTCCAGCTACGGATCTCTTCAGCCAATGTGTGACCGAAGATTCATTTTCGGCCAACTGCCGACCGAAAACCCTATTTTCGGCCTAACAGGGGCCGACGGGGTCATACTTCTCAAAAATATGCATTACGCTATATAGTTTCTGAATCTGCTATAAAAAACGTGATGGTTTCGGAAAAAAAATCTAGGCTGACTTGGTTCTCGTGTGTCATTTGTTCGGAAAGGTCTTGATGGGTCATTCGCCGTGAAGTCGGAGTCGCTTGCTCAACGAGAAATGATGATGATGACTTTGCAGGTCAGCAGGTGCCCTCACTTTTGGTCGTGTTGTTACAATTTTCATCTGGATTTTCGTTAATTAACCGAGCCATTGTCTTCTATTTTTTAACGAACCGTGTCTAAGGGACCGCACGCAGCGATACCGATGAAATTGGAATTCAAGAAAAAGTAGAAGAACAAAGAAGTACGAGTCTTGGTGTATGATGATCACCCCATGTGTTTCCGATGCGTCCGTGGTCTGACATTTACCACATCAGTTTCGCAACAAAGAAAAATACCATGCATGCGCCTGGTACGGAATATTCTGGACAAAGCCCTTTTTCTGCGATTAATTGTCGATCTATTCATCTTTAATCAAGGCAGTACAATGAACACCAGAAATAATGAAAATTACATACAGATTCATAGACCATCTAGAGACGACTACAAATACTGAAGCGAGCCGAAGACGCGCCGCTGTCATCGCCCCTCCCTCGTCGGAGCCGGGTACAACTTGTTGTAGACTTGTAGTAGACAGACGGGAAGTTGTCGTGCTAAGGCCTCATTGGACCAAACGCGCCAGATCAGTAACCGCCGATGAAGAAAAGCTTAGATCGAAAGGATCCAACCTGGATACACGTGAACAAAGACGAACAAAGTCCGGATCCAAGCGGATCCACCAAAGACAACCACCGACCGAATCCCGCGAGATCCGCCGGAGACACACCTCCACACGCCCTCCGACGATGCTAGACACACCATCGAGGCGGGGGCTAGACGGGAAGAACCTTATTCCATCTTCAAGAAGCCGCCACCGCCTCGTCTTCTTGATTAGAACACAAACCCTAACAAAACTTAAAAAGCATCTGAAAACGAAGTCCTTCCGTCGGCAAAGGCCGGGATCCACCGCGCACCCATGACCCTAAGGCCACATGAGACGTGGGAGATCGGTGTCGCCGCCGACGGGAGGCAGAAACCCTAGCCGCCTTTTCTTTGAGGAGAGGCAAAGGGAGGCAGAAACCCTTCCTGGACAAAGACCTGAAAACGAGCATGCATGGCAAGGTGTATCTCGTTTGGATGGGACAACCAGCGTACTGATCATTCACAGATATGGATACCGACGTCTTGGCAGAATCACCGTCAGCATCAAGGTCTGCCACGTACGAGAATAATGCACACCTAAACTGCGAGAGATGAGAAATAAATTCCAGAATTTGCATGAAGGGCGTGCGAGGAACGTGGAAATGACACCTCAATGTCGCCAAATAAACATGTTTCGTGTTTTTTGATGGAACAACCAGCTACCTGGCCATCGATTGCTTAGTATTACCAGCCAGCCTCTTGGCCGAATCGTCATCAAGGCAGATGTCCGTACCAATCATTCACCGATAACTTGGTGGAATCTTGGCATGTATAACGCCCCTCACACCACACGAGTTGTCCCCTACTAGCAAAGGATCTGAGGTAGATTCAGGTAAAAGCGAGCACGAAGATTTGAATCCGGTGGTTTTCAATTCCCATAGCGCTAACCCAGGATCGTTTCTCAGGAGCAATCCGCAGCCTTTCAACCTGGAGTGAGGTTTGTTTTTTCCAAGTGAATTCAGATGGGAGGTTACTGAATACTACCGTCTGCTTACCTGAGTGAGTGTCTGTTCCCAGATGCCATGTATCCAGTTATAATAGCTACTTCAAGCATAGATCTTATCATGGATTGACCTCTGGTTTCTCAATCACAGCCTCATCAACCTCTCGCCTCACTCAACCGTGAATGAGCGGACGACACGCCGCAATCATAATAACTCAAGTAGGAACACCAAAACCTCAGTCTGCACACAGCATACCAATGAAACTGGAATCCAGGAAAAAGCAAAAGACTGAAGCAAAAACAATGCATTGTACTGTAATATTCTGGAAAAAGGCCTGAAAACGAGATGTGCTGATTGCGCAAAGCAAACGTGTACCTCATTTTCGATGGGACAACCAGCCAGCTGATCACTCAGTCACATATCTGGATACCGACCTCTTTGGCAGAATCATCTTCATCATCAAGGTCCACCGACACCTCGGTAACATTTGGGCATGTACTCTCTCTGTAAACTAATATAAGAGCGTTTAGATCACTAAAATAATGATCTAAATGCTCTTATATTAGTTTACGGAGGGAGTATCATGTACTTGTCACACGGCCGCGGACACATAAACGCGAGTGCGCCTCCAGAATGCACACCTTAAAATGCGACAGATCCAGGATAAATTTGAGAATTCAGGTGAATGCAAACACCAAAAGAGATGGCTTTGAGTTCCCTGCACCGATTTAGTTATCAGAGCATTGTTCCAGGAAAAAAAATATCTGACTTAGAACTTGCATGAGAACACATTGCAGGAAGAAACTGACCCTGTCAGTTGTTGGATCTCTTCCTTCAATCTCTACCATTGTGCTCATTCATCAGAGTCAGAGAGATCACTGAATACAAAATCCTTACCTGGAGTGTTCCCAGATACTACCAAGTTCCAGTGATAATAACTACTTGAAGCATGCATCTTGCCGATTGACCTTTTGTATCTCAATCTCAATCTCAGCTCCGTCAGCTTTCAACCTCAAAAACACAAATATGTTAAGAAAAGGCATGGTGGAATCAACCTTGCAATGAGGGAACAAACTCAAGTAGAAACACCAAAACCTGACAGTCAATAATGTGAGTCCTGGTCAGCTAACAACCACAATGACCTACAGCCCAAGCACCAAAGAGCACAAGCCAGCCAAAGTTTGGGCAAGAGTGGTATAAATATGCCTAAAAACGCCTCAAAAATATAAACTGCATAGAGATTATGTGCTCAATTAACTGCACTGCTATGATATATAGGAGACCATGAGTTGTTTTTTTTTTCCTTCCTAAAGGAACCACACGTTTTTCCTGGCGAAGAAATAGTGAGTTTACACAACAGCCATGTCCCAATTGCATGCGTCTCAGAAGCAGATTTCACAACAAATTACCTCCGTTCCCAAATATTTGTCTTTCTAGACATTTCAAATGGACTACAACATACGGATATATGTAGACATATTTTAGAGTATAGATTCACTCATTCTGCTTCGTATGTAGTCACTTGTTGAAATCTCTAGAAAGACAAATATTTGGGAACAGAGGGAATATTCACAAGCAAAGAAATGCAGAATCGCACAATTTGTAGATTGCTAAAATAATCTTAGTAACTGAAGCCACATGTATAACCAACAGGATGAACACCAGTAACATGATGAAGATGCAACAACAGACATTAGCTACAAAGCTGTGACAATGGAGCAAAGGAACGACACATCCCAGTGACCATGCCATTCTAACACTGTAAACCCCGAAGAAACACTCAAGGAAGAAAAAACAAATGACATCAGATTTTCTGGCACAAGATAAACAGCGACTATAAAGATAAATAACAAGCTGAATCCCTATCGATAGCTGCTCATGGATTCACCCGAGGCGGATCTCCTCCCTTTATCAGAGTTTATTTAAGCCACAGCAGGCATGTCCTTGAGCCAACCGTCGAGTGGCTTGCCAATGGAGTAGACAATGAAGCCAATCTCCCTGAGCTTCTCAGAGTCAACAACGTTGCGGCCATCAAAAACAAAGGCGGGCTTCTGCATGCTGTCATAGATCTTTTTGTAGTCCAGAGTCTTGAACTCATCCCACTCAGTCATGATGCAGATGCCATGGGCATCCTTGGTCGCCTCATATGCATCCCAGGTAACTGAGACTTGCTTGGTGGTCGTGGGGCTCATTGGCTGGAGATGAACGGGGTGGTCCCAGTCAAATTTGTTCATCGCAAGGTCACGCTGGATTTGGTCTTCAGTCACCTGAGGATCATAAATGCTGATCTTAGCCTTGTCACCAAGCAGACCCTTGCAGACATCAATAGCTGGAGTCTCCCTAGTGTCACCAGTATCCTTCTTGAATGCAAAACCAAGCACTGCAATCTTCTTGTTTGCAACTGTGTTGAACATAGAGGAAACAACACGGTTCACGAACCGGCTCTTCTGGTAGTCATTGATCTTGATCACCTGCTTCCAGTAGTTGGCGACTTCTGGGAGGCCATTGCACTCGCAGATGTAAACCAGGTTGAGGATGTCCTTCTGGAAACAAGAGCCTCCAAATCCAACACTGGCATTCAAAAACTTTGGGCCAATCCTGGAGTCCTTGCCCACAGCATAGGACACTTCAGAAACATTTGCACCAGTGGCCTCGCAGAGTGCTGACATGGCATTCACAGAGGAGATCCTCTGGGCCAAGAACGCATTGGCTGCAAGCTTCGACAGCTCCGCGGACCATAAGTTGGTTGTCAGAATCTGATCCTCAGGAACCCAATGCGCATACACAGCCTTCAGCGTCTGAACAGCCTTCTGTCCTTCTGGGGTCTCACGTCCTCCAATAAGAACACGGTCAGGGTTAAATAGGTCTTGGATAGCGGTACCCTCAGCAAGGAACTCTGGGTTGGAGAGGATCTGGAAGTTGATGCCATTGCTGTTGTGGGTCAAGATCTTCTCAATTGCCTCAGCAGTCTTGACTGGAACAGTGGACTTCTCAACCACGATCTTGTCTGATTTGGCGACATCAGCAATCATGCGAGCTGCACTCTCCCAGTAAGTGAGATCAGCAGCCTTACCAGCTCCAAGACCACGGGTCTTGGTTGGGGTGTTTACCGACACAAAGATGATGTCGGCCTCACTAACATGCTTCTCAATGTCATTGCTGAAGAAGAGGTTCTTTCCACGGCACTGCTTCACGACTTCATCAAGGCCGGGCTCATAGATTGGTAGTGTGTCACTGTTCCAGGCATCAATTCGGGACTTGGTGATATCTACCACAACCACCTGAATGTCAGGGCACTTGAGAGCAATGACCGCCATTGTTGGGCCACCTACATAGCCAGCCCCAAGGCAGCAGATCTTCACCATCTTGCCTGTTTGATTAAACAAAATTGTCATGATTACACCACAAAAACTCAGCACGCATGTAGCACTAAGAAATATAAGAAACAGCAGGGTGCACTGCAGAGAAAATTTCAGAAAGCAGCATGAACGCCAAAAGTTCAGAACTGTATAAACAAATTAGCATGAACAACCCTCCCCAATCAAAATTCAGGAAATTTGTCTTCCTTATTAATTTACCATGCACTAAACAGTAAACAGTCAGTGTAAACAAAGTTACTGCGATCATTCATCTTGAGTTGTAGTGATCATTCATCTTGAGTTGTAGTAATCGACAGGGGAGAGCGTCGACCCCAAATTGTATGCCGTACCGCCTAAACCATTGCAAGAGAGTCCACATATATAGATGAACCTACTATCTACAAGTCATCCAGTCACAATTTCAAAAACACTGACTAAATAATAATTATACTCCTAAAACAGCCGTTGTTAATTTTTACCGCAAATCAACCATTTGGGCGTCAACGCAGAATTGCCCCTGAGTTAACCCGCTCCAACGTGTCCTTATGCACCCAGGCATCATAAATATTGAAAGAAAAAAAAAACACGGCTACATGGCGCATAATAATGTATACAGTACTAAGATCTACAAGAAGTACTACAACCGATAACTGAGCCCCGGATATTTCTTGAAAATAAACTGCTGTCAGTACTCCACCAGTAAGCAGGTCCGCGCCAAACTGGACGGATCTCCCCCCTCCACGCCAGCCCGGTACAGCGGCGGACGGTTACGAGTAATGGGCACGGAGGCGAGTTCGATCGGCGGAGAAGGGTCAGACAACAGCCCAGATCTCACTACACGGACGCCGGAGCGAACAAGCAGCGAGCCGCGGATCAGGGTCACGCAACAGCACAAGATCTCGGCGCGCGCATACGACACGAGACGAGATGAACAGGCGCGCGCATCTCAGTAGCGGGCCAGGAACTGCAAGGAAGAGAGGAGAGGAGGCGCGGGGGGAGGAGAGTGATCTGCTGTACCTTGGCGGCAGGCAGGCAGGCAGGCTAGTGGTGTGTGGAGCGGTTGGTCGTCGGAGCGGAGCGGGGCGGGGCGCGAGGACAATGAGGAGAACGGGGGAGGAGAGGTTGCGAATTGGTGGTGGTGATGCCCGGAGCCGGTGGGGAGGGCCGTATAAATAGGGGAGGAGAAATCGGGGCGGGCGGGTCGTCCCCCCTCAGATCTGCCGTTCCTCGCTACTTCCTCTTTCTTTTTTCTTTTCTTTCCTGCAGGTTTTAATTCATTTCCTCTTTCACACGGTAGTACACATTTTTATAGTGCTGGTTTTCTTTGTGGGGCAGTGTTCTAATAGCTGCCACGCCAATTTTGGATAAAAATGACCCTCCATTTCATCCATTCTATACATTTAGCAACTCATTGATTCTTGCCAAAAAAAATTGGTGAGGATAAAACTCACACCGGCTTTTCAGCTCATTTTGTTCTTCCTTGGCTTCTTGCAAAAAACTACTGTTCAGTAGGGTTTTAATTGCGGTCGCATAAATTGAAGTAAAAGATTGTTGTCGTTTTTTAATTATTATTGCCATGTTTCGAAGATGTTTAGTCATTATTGTCAGTGAGAAAGTGGATGTACTCGAACATAATTCTATTTCAACTTGCGGGTGGATGGCTAGCTTATATGTTTGATGGTTTATCAACTTGACACTAGTCACATATCCTTTTTGTAAGGATATGTTCATATGATTTTTGTGAAAATAATTTTATTTAAACTTTGTGATGTGGATTTCACGCAAAATTCGCATCATGTCGAACTTCATCCAAATTAGCAGGTGTTTCATGATCACGTGATTTCAACTTGTTTGGTAGAAACAAAAGGTTTGATAAATTTCATGAGGTTTTCATATTTAAAATTTATAGTTTTGTCAAGGAGGTCCTAAATCATAAGCATAATCAAATGGTAGAGACGAAAGTGAATAGGGAGATAATGAGATGTGGTGACATTGATGAAGTTGAGAAAAGAGTTTGACAAAGGGAAAAGCTTTAAAAAACTTCCATCGTTCCCTACCTCGGGCATTCAAAGGTTCATTGCAGCACTATGCGCCATAGGAGCCACTAGAAGGCCCTAGGGGCGGCGGGTAGGTGGGCATCACACTGCTATGAGCCAAAGAGGACTCTAGAAGGCCCCACGTGATCAATAAGGTAGGTGGGCACCATGGTGCAATGATTCAAAGAGGCCTCTAGAACACCTTGCGGGATCAATGGGTAGGAGGGCGGTACCCTTTTGGACCTGTCTATGTGCCAACAAAAGTATTGTTGGTAGGTAAGGCAAAACCTAGCGATAATCCAAGAAAACATGAAACATATCACATGTGGGAGTGACGATAGAAACTTTGATAGCGTGTCTCTACTATCTCACAAACTGAAGTTGTTGGCGGTGGCGGTGAGTTCACTCCTCACTCTAACCCAATCTATCCCATTCATCTAGAATCCATTAGATCACTTTGGCTTCGAAGAGTTTACTTCTCACTCCATTCAATCTTCCTCGTCCATCCAGAGCCCACAAGACCCCTCTAGTTTGGAAGAGTTCACTCCGTGCTCCATCCCAATCTTTCTTATCCATCTAGAATCAACCAGATCTCCCATGTTTGAAAACAATTTATAAAGAAAGCAATACAAGATGTAGTTAAGGAGCCACAACCAACGGACATGTCATTACACCCAACTCGATCAAACCAGCAAGGGACCACCTCACCAATGTCTTGAATGGAGAGTATCTTATAACTACATGAAAATGCTCCTATGATTGTGCAATTACGCATGTGCAGTGTTCCATGTTTTCTTGAGTTTTTCTTTGCAGTGTTGCAATTACATGGTTGTTGTATACTGTTAATCTAATACGACTTCAATTATTCCATACTTCCACAACAATGGGCGAGCGTTATGCTAGTGGTTTTGATGGATGCATGTATGCAGAAGAGGTTAGAACAAAACATTGTTGGATGCTTTTTACAAGAAAGTAACCTTCAACAAAAACCCTTGGTATCCTCATCAGATGAGATGCTCATGGCTATTTTGAAGGAAATATGTCCTAGAGGCAATAATAAAGTTGTTATTTATATTTTCTTATATATCATGATAAATGTCTTTTATTCATGCTAGAATTGTATTAACCGGAAACTTGATACATGTGTGAATACATAGACGAAACAGAGTGTCCCTAGTATGCCTCCACTTGACTAGCTCGTTAATCAAAGATGGTTATGTTTCCTAACCATAGACATATGTTGTCATTTCATGAACGGGGTCACATCATTAGGAGAATGATGTGATGGACAAGACCCATTTGTTAGCTTAGCACTATGATCGTTTAGTTTTACTGCTATTGCTTTCTTCATGACTTATACATGTTCCTATGACTATGAGATTATGCAACTCCCGAATACCGGAGGAACACCTTGTGTGCTATCAAACATCACAACGTAACTGGGTGATTGTAAAGATGCTCTACAGGTGTCTCCGAAGGTGTTTGTGGTGTTGGCATACATCAAGAATAGGATTTGTCACTCCGAGTGTCGGAGAGGTATCTTTGGGCCCTCTCGGTAATACACATCATAATAAGCCTTGCAAGCAAACGACTAATGGTTAGTCACGAGATGATGTATTACGGAACGAGTAAAGAGACTTGCCGGTAACGATATTGAACTAGGTATGATGATACCGACGATCGAATCTCGGGCAAGTAACATACCTATGACAAAGGGAACAACATATGTTGTTGTGCGGTTTGACCGATAAAGATCTACGTAGAATATGTAGGAACAAATATGAGCATCCAGGTTCTGCTATTGGTTATTGACCGGAGATGAGTGTAATGCCCAGGATGGGACTATACCTCCTACGTGTCGAGGCACGACTTAAAGGTATAAGCCCATCCTAGAATGATCTCAAGTTTGGTATCTTTGCACGACTCATGTAAAAGAGGGATTAAAATGCAAAAGGAGATAGTTGGCTTACACTCGCCACTTCACACAATACATTACATAAACAATCATCATTCAAAACATCACAACCCGACTACGGGTGAAGATCCAAAAGAAAGATATCAAAACAACATAAAGCCACAGGTCAGGATCGAATCCTAGTAGAAACCACTACTGATCGTCGAAACATCACAAGCAAACGGCCACTCTCTTCATCGAGCTCCTGGTGAAGAACTTGAACCAGCTTCTGCATCAAACTCGGCTGAACCTGCATCTGGTGTTGTAGTAACTGTGAGCCACAGAGGACTCAGCAATCCCATAACCATGGGTAACAAGACTAGCAAAGCTTTATGGGTAGGAAAAAGGTAAGGTGGTGAGGTTGCAGCAGCGGCTAAGCAATATATGGTGGCTAGCTTACGAGTACCAGAATAAGATGAGAAGCTACGCAAACGGTCGCAAAAGAGGTGATCGCTAAAGATCCTAACTACATACGGACAAACATAACCCCACCGTGTTCTCTTCTCAAAGTGGAAAGAGACAGTCACGGTTACTCACACAGTTGTGTGTTTTACTTCGGATCCTCTGTCAAGTTTTCTACAACCGGACATTAACAAATTCCAATCTGCCACATAACCGCGGGCACGACTTTCGAAAGTTCATAACCCTGCAGGGGTGTTCCAACTTAGCCCATCACAAGCTCTCACGATTAGCTGAAGTGATAAATATAATATCATCACTCCTTATCTTAGGGAAAATCCGATCAGGCTCGGAATCCCTGTAGCACAAGTCATTTCGACAATGGTAAAACAAGTCCAGCAAGACCTCCCGACGTGCCGACACCCTGATAGTAGCCGCGCGTATCTCGTCTCAGGCCACGTCCGGATGAGCAGTACGTACAGATACCGAAGATCCCAGCGAACTGGGTGGCATCCGCAAGTGGCTCTAGTTTGGGACCAACACCATCAGCACTGGCCCCCCCTGCTATGTAGAATTAAGAATCCTCGGGGACGCGACCCCCTATGCAATTTTAATTATTTAATTAAGTTGTTATTATGGGCAAATTAAAACCAATGTTGGGCCTTGCTGGAGGAGTTTTATTCAAAGTCGAACTGTCAAGGGGTCCCCATTACACCCATCGTGTTAGGAACGCAAAATCAAGGAACATAATGCCGGTTTATCGGCGCCTAAGGTGGCATGAGTGGAACAAAACACCGAGCAAAAGGCCAAGCCTTCCACCCATGCCCAGTATATAAGGTGTGTTAATAATAATTATAGATATTGTGATATATCCAACAACAAGTTCCCTCCTGGAACGGACTTCATCTTGACCTGCAACTAACAACGCTATAAGAGGGACTGAGCAAGCGAGGCTGAGCAAGCGGGTAACATAGCCAAACAGTGGTTTGCTAGGAAGGTGTCAAGGTTAGAGGTTTCATGGCAACAAGGAGAGGCTGACATAAAAGATGGGTATTGCGACATGTAACGATAGCATCGAGACAACTAAGCATGGCAATGGTAGTAAAGGTATCCAAGGGTATGATCATCTTGCCTGGGATTCCACAAGGGAGAAGAACGGATCCATGAAGAAGACGGAGCAACAGACGAGCGGATCCTCACAACTCCGGAACGAAACCGAAGCTAACAAGAGAAGCAACCGGAAAGAAAACAAACAACGCGGTAAACACACAAGCATAAACATGGCACGATGCACAAACAAGCATGATGCATGTCCGGTTTAAATATGCATGGCATGGCAAAGTGCACAAACAAAACTACAAGTTAAGTGGAGATCAATATGCAACGAGTTGCATATTGACGAAACACCACATTTAAATATTTAGTTGACTCTCATTTAATTACAAGACAAGATTAAATGTTGGTTAACATGGCAAGAGGTGAAGCATAAAGAAACTACACTATTTAGGCATTTTAAATGGGGCCGGAAATAACAACAACATATCCGGAAAAATCCCCATGAGCATGTTTAATAATTATAAAGCAACAACAATTAAACATTCAAGGTTGTTAACATGATGCGGATGATATGATCAAGTTTAAGCAATTTTTATTAAAAGGTTGACTTAAAAGGAAGACATGAAGTATTTGTCACCGTGGTGGAAAGAAAAAGAGTGCCACGGCAACGATTCCGAAAATGATGCCACGGCAACATATCGGTTCCGGTACTCGTTGAGAGACCGGTGCAAAAGGTAGATGGCGTGAGCGAGTCAAACGAGAAAGGTGGGACGATCCCGTTTCCGGGTTCCCACGAGTCGGTGACGAGGCAACCGAGGAACAAGACAAAAGGTGAAACGGGCACGGTGCACACACGGGAAACATTTCATACAACACACAAGCAAGCATTCCACGAGTCATGTCTCGGGGTTATACCTTCGAAACAATTGTTTCGGGACGGTTCGAGATCGTAGATGAAGTAGTGGTACTCGCGGTCGGAGAGGAAGTAGTGGAAGTAGACGTTCTCGTGAGTCGAGGAACACGTTCGTAGTCGTACACGGGGCGACGGTAGTCGTTCACGTAGGCGTTTCCGTTCCCGAAGAGGTACTTGTCGCGTCGGCGTTCGTAGTGGAGGTAGTGGTACTTGTTCCGTAGCCGTTCACGAGCTCGTTTTTCCGTAGATGATCGGTTCGTCGAGGTACTTGGTCGTAGGGGTACTTGCCAGGTCATGTAGAGGTACTCGGTGTCCGTCGTGGTACTTGGCGCTTCCGGCGACGGTAGTGGAGGTAGTGGTACAGATCGCATCGGTAGGGGTACTCGTTCACGGTTCATCTGACAAAACAACAGTACAACACAAAACAAAAAAAAAACAGGAGCTAAACAAAAGGGCAGCACGGCGCTGCGGGAAGGGCCACGGCAGCAGCACGGCGAGGCAGGGCCGCGGGATCCGGGTTCCTGTCCGGTCTGGCTGCTGGAGACCGAAGAGGAGGGCCGCGGCGGGGCAGAAGGGCGCCGGTGCCACGGGCCTGGCCGGGCGCTCGCCGGGCTCGGGATCCGGCCGCTCGAGGCAACGAGGAGGGGACGCGCGGAGGTGACGAGCTGGAGGAGGGAAGGCCGGCGCTGGGTAGGCGGGGGCCTTCCTGGCCGGAGGGAGGTCGGCCGGCGGCTGCTGGTGAAGCGAGGAGCATCGGAGGCGGGGCCTGGCCGACCCGGCCTTGGGGCGCGCAGGCGCGGAGGGAGGCGAGGAACGGGAGACGGGGCTCGGGACGCTGGCCGGCGCAGAGCAGAGGCTCCGCGCGGCGCTGCTTGAGGGGCCCCGACGAGGAATCGGCGCTGGAGTTCGTCCCCTGGCGAGGCGCTGCTCGGGACCGAAGCAGAGGGCGAGGGAAACGGGGTGAGCGAGGCGCTGCGGGGCGAGGGAGAACCAGCGAGGGGAAGGATCGGGGTGCGGGCGAGAAGAAGCGATGGGGAGAAGCGGGGGTTGCGGGAGAGAAAGGGAATCGGGCTGAGAGAGCCAGAGGGAAGCGGCCGATGGGGATCGGGCTCGGGGAGGAATCACCTGGCGGCGGGGGTCGGGAGAGACTCGAGGGGTGAGAGGGTGAGGCTCTCGATTGGGCTAGGGTTCGGGGAAGCTGGGCCGAATGGGCCTAAGGGGAAGGAGGCTGGAGGAGAGAGACTTGGGTCGGCTGGGAGGAGGAGATGCCGGCCCAGCAGGTCTATCTCTTTAACTGATTTTTTTAGCAGAAAAACAAAAGAGAAGGAAAAAGAAAAAGAGGAGGGGGGTTAGGGCAAGAAGTAAAATTCCCTGGACCCGCAAAAATGTCAGGAATTAAAATAAAATAGTTGGGGTGGTTTTTGGAAGGACCTCGAAACACTGAAAAGAATTATTGGCAAGGGTTTAGACGGAGAAACTCGAAGTGAAAAGACATGGGGAAATTATGCAAGTGTGTTATGGTGATTCCGAAGCAATGGAATAATTAATAAATATAGCTCCCTAAATATTGAGAGACTTTTATATGTTATAAAGAGAAGACATTCTTCCCTCGATTTAAATGGACCGAAGGTCCACACGAATTATTTAAGTTGAGATGCAAAATAAAATATATGATGGCATGATGACATGATGCAATGCAAAAATAAAATAACACAAGCAAAATAAAACACACGGGCAACCCGGAACATCTGGAATCTTCTGGAATCTTCTGGGACGTCGGTCTCGGGCGTCACAACTCTCCCACACTAACAGAGGATCTCGACCCGAGATCCTAGAGATATCACCGGGTAAAAACGAAAAAGGAAGAGGTAAAACAAAGTTGCTTCTTTGACAGACGAGTGAAACCAAAGAACCTTGGGAGGTTGAACAATCTTGGAAGAAAGAATAGAACAGAGATGAACGAAGTTAAGAGCACTCCGGTAAAAGGAGGAACATGGAACATTATGAGAACCTTGAAGGTTGAAAGACATGAAACAAGAGCTCACGGATCAAAAGAATATGAAACTGCAACGGTATAGCCAAGGAATAAGAATGGCAGAATTTGGACAGCACTCCGTCTGAAAATGGAAGGAATTAACAAGAACTTGAGGAGATGAGATGATACTTGATGAAAACAACAACACACAGCCTCCGGAACAAATAAAAGAATGGCACAAGGGGTAAGAAGGATTTCAGACAGCACTCCGGTTGAAAAGAGAGGCAAAACTAGATAAGATGAGAGAACTTGAATGAAGAATACAACACTCCGGTTAAATGATAAGCAAGGAAAGAACATGATCTTGAAAAGAAAACAAGATGATGGTTAAAGAGAGCAATATCACAATGCCTCCGGAATGAAGAATAGAATATAATTCAACGAAAGAAAAGAATGGAGAAGAAAAGACAACTTCTCTCAAAATTGAATTTGAAAGAGCATCCTTACGAAGAAGGGTTGAACGGAGTTGTTGGGAATTCAACAACGAAAGAATAAGCTCGATGTGGGCTTATGGAAAACATCTCAAAACTAAGAGGTGACAACCAGCCACTAACGGAAACATTTACTTGAATTGAGATCAACAAGGAGATGAAAAACTTATTTCACCGGGAGGATAAATGAAGAATTTGGGTCATTTATGAGCACCATAATTAGCAACAATCCTTAGGGAAAGCTTTTAGGTGAAATACAACCCAAGATTACTCCAACGAATAATTGAATGGATGGAAAGATCTCCTGAACAAAGAAAATGATGGTTTTAAATATCTCAATCTTGACAACTTGTGAATGATGAAACATGGAGGAAAATTATCAAGAATGACATAACACCACCTGAAAAGACAAGGTAGGGAGAATTGCAATTGGAATGCATGATGAAGAATGCTTGAGCTCCAACAAGAATCTTGATGAAGACTTCAAGGATGAATTAAAACATGATGAACCACCATGAGATCTCCGGTAATGAAAGCATGAGAAGTGAAAGATGAAAGAATAAGATTCAAGGCATGTGATGAATTAGATGGAGGTTTGGAATGATATAATAGAAAAAACATGGAGCTCCGGAAAAGAAGATGAAAAGCTTAGAACCAAGGATATGATATGATGAACAAGCTCCAGACAAAAGAATTAAATCACCTTGAAGGAATAAGAATAAGAATTATGTCATGCATCTCCTTCACCAATTTAATTGATGACAACCAAAGGATTTGGCATACTACTTATTCTCGTTGGAAAGAATTAAAGAGAGATCTAGCACAACCTTGGATAAATCTTCAACAAAGCACCGGTAGGATTATGAAAAGAACAAATGAATTAAAACGATAACAACGGAAGGGTAAACTTGAATTAACCACCGTAAGAATATGGAGACGAACGAAGAGACATCAATGAAGAATATTTGGAGGATGAAGTTGAAAACTGAGAACGAAGAAATCTTCTGAAATGATGGCCTTCGGAGGGTCACAAGGAAAAGAATTCATGAAAAGCTTCGGATGGGTAAGAAAAGAATTCCTCACAATCAAAACGATAATGAGGATGGCAAGAAGCTAGAACCACAAGTCTTCAAGAAGACGGACCAAGATTTAAGAGAAACACTTCTCCGGTCTTCAAATGTTGAGAATGAAGACGAGACATGTCATGAAGAATTGTTGAGCACTCCGGAATGAAGAATTAAAAAGGTTGAACCAATGATGAAAAAAAGAATTTGAAAGCGATATTGGAGAAGGCATGTGACTGATGGAAATCATTCTTACGTCACACTTTGACAAGAATTTGAGTATAACTCCAAAAAACAAATAGAAGAGTCAGGTAAGATCCTGGAAAAGACCTGTGGGTTAGGGCCCACTCAAAGAAATCACCGTTGAAAAAGATTGCTTAAGAGATATTGCACCGGTTAAATTAAATGGCTTGAATAAGAAAACAATCTCAAAAATAGCTTGAATGGATTAAGAATGGAATTATGAATCTTCAGCACTCCGGATATGAATAACAAGAGGAAAATGAATAATTGGTGCACCGGAATAAGAAAACATTGTGAAAATGAGGAAAAGGATAAGATCAACACCGAAACCTTGAATTACATCCACCGGCAGAATTCGAGAACAAAAGAATGATGAACTTGGAGGTCTTGAGCATCTTCACGATAAAATCACCGGATGAGAACATAGAAGGAAAAGAATGAAGAAATATCACATGGATAAAATGGATATTTCATCTGAGAATTCTGGCTCAATGCAAAAAAAGGGTGGGAGGGTGGGGAAAACAAAGACAACTTGAGATGAACAAAAAGGACACCGGTTGAAAAGAATTAACATGAAGATCTTGATGATCAAGAAGAATTAGCACTCCCATAGAAATATGAGAACACCGATTAAGAAAGGTATGGAATCGACGTTTGACATCGAAGCAACTCGAATACCAGAATCAAAACAAAAACAAAGGATAGATATGCAACATGATCTTCACAATATCATCCGAACAGAGAATTGAACGAATGAATTCCGCAGGTACATCAGCTTGACGAGAAGCCACTTGGAGAACAAAAGGTAAACAAAAAGGAACAAGGAGCAGATAGAACAAATACAAGATAGAAGCTTCGTTCGACATCTTTGTGCTGAAAGCTCATGGAACGTGTTACAAAAGGGTTTTGCAATCCCCGGATCAGCATAGCCAAGGACCCTTTAAGATGCAACTCCCGATCAGAACAAGTCCATAAAACCACTTCACTCAATGTAGAACCCCAAACTTCATATCGAGCATCCGTTGGAAGAAATGCCTAGAACTACTAGATGAACCCACCTATAGATTTCCGAAAGTTTCCAGTTATGCAATCAGGTGTTGGGGATACACGGGAAGCACCGCGCAATCAACTCTAAACCTACATCCAGGTGTATCCATCCTTCAACACATAACCAGTCTTTCTCGGAAACTGTTTACCTCGGACCTTCGAAAAGCATCCACTATAACAAGCTATGGCAATACTCTCGAACTACCTCCCCAGTACTGGGTGATGTCGGGGTTATCTTGCCACTAGCCGTATAGGAGAGATTTTCGATGTCGGCCGTCTTAAGTATTTAGTACTGTCGCGATATGCTTGTGTCAATGATACCCGAAGCTCAACTCCTCGGTAACAGGAGGCATCGAGAACAATATCCTTGTCACAAGAACATCGAAACAATCCCAGAATACTCGCGGGATCCTAAAAAAATTTGGTGCAATTTTTGAAAGTAGAAGAGAAAAGAGTAATCGTCAGGAGTCCTCACCAGAGTGAAAAGAGATGAGAAGCAAAGAAATCCTACTCTTCGATATAATATAGGACTCAAAATATCTTTCAGTGTGTGCCTAGACTCAACCGTCAACGATTCGATCAATCAGTGGGGGCTTCTAGGTCGGAGAAGGCTCTGATACCAACTTGTAATGCCCAGGATGGGACTATACCTCCTACGTGTCGAGGCACGACTTAAAGGTATAAGCCCATCCTAGAATGATCTCAAGTTTGGTATCTTTGCACGACTCATGTAAAAGAGGGATTAAAATGCAAAAGGAGATAGTTGGCTTACACTCGCCACTTCACACAATACATTACATAAACAATCATCATTCAAAACATCACAACCCGACTACGGGTGAAGATCCAAAAGAAAGATATCAAAACAACATAAAGCCACAGGTCAGGATCGAATCCTAGTAGAAACCACTACTGATCGTCGAAACATCACAAGCAAACGGCCACTCTCTTCATCGAGCTCCTGGTGAAGAACTTGAACCAGCTTCTGCATCAAACTCGGCTGAACCTGCATCTGGTGTTGTAGTAACTGTGAGCCACAGAGGACTCAGCAATCCCATAACCATGGGTAACAAGACTAGCAAAGCTTTATGGGTAGGAAAAAGGTAAGGTGGTGAGGTTGCAGCAGCGGCTAAGCAATATATGGTGGCTAGCTTACGAGTACCAGAATAAGATGAGAAGCTACGCAAACGGTCGCAAAAGAGGTGATCGCTAAAGATCCTAACTACATACGGCCAAACATAACCCCACCGTGTTCTCTTCTCAAAGTGGAAAGAGACAGTCACGGTTACTCACACAGTTGTGTGTTTTACTTCGGATCCTCTGTCAAGTTTTCTACAACCGGACATTAACAAATTCCAATCTGCCACATAACCGCGGGCACGGCTTTCGAAAGTTCATAACCCTGCAGGGGTGTTCCAACTTAGCCCATCACAAGCTCTCACGATTAGCTGAAGTGATAAATATAATATCATCACTCCTTATCTTAGGGAAAATCCGATCAGGCTCGGAATCCCTGTAGCACAAGTCATTTCGACAATGGTAAAACAAGTCCAGCAAGACCTCCCGGCGTGCCGACACCCTGATAGTAGCCGCGCGTATCTCGTCTCAGGCCACGTCCGGATGAACAGTACGTACAGATACCGAAGATCCCAGCGAACTGGGTGGCATCCGCAAGTGGCTCTAGTTTGGGACCAACACCATCAGCACTGGCCCCCCCTGCTATGTAGAATTAAGAATCCTCGGGGACGCGACCCCCTATGCAATTTTAATTATTTAATTAAGTTGTTATTATGGGCAAATTAAAACCAATGTTGGGCCTTGCTGGAGGAGTTTTATTCAAAGTCGAACTGTCAAGGGGTCCCCATTACACCCATCGTGTTAGGAACGCAAAATCAAGGAACATAATGCCGGTTTATCGGCGCCTAAGGTGGCATGAGTGGAACAAAACACCGAGCAAAAGGCCAAGCCTTCCACCCATGCCCAGTATATAAGGTGTGTTAATAATAATTATAGATATTGTGATATATCCAACAACAAGTTCCCTCCTGGAACGGACTTCATCTTGACCTGCAACTAACAACGCTATAAGAGGGACTGAGCAAGCGAGGCTGAGCAAGCGGGTAACATAGCCAAACAGTGGTTTGCTAGGAAGGTGTCAAGGTTAGAGGTTTCATGGCAACAAGGAGAGGCTGACATAAAAGATGGGTATTGCGACATGTAACGATAGCATCGAGACAACTAAGCATGGCAATGGTAGTAAAGGTATCCAAGGGTATGATCATCTTGCCTGGGATTCCACAAGGGAGAAGAACGGATCCATGAAGAAGACGGAGCAACAGACGAGCGGATCCTCACAACTCCGGAACGAAACCGAAGCTAACAAGAGAAGCAACCGGAAAGAAAACAAACAACGCGGTAAACACACAAGCATAAACATGGCACGATGCACAAACAAGCATGATGCATGTCCGGTTTAAATATGCATGGCATGGCAAAGTGCACAAACAAAACTACAAGTTAAGTGGAGATCAATATGCAACGAGTTGCATATTGACGAAACACCACATTTAAATATTTAGTTGACTCTCATTTAATTACAAGACAAGATTAAATGTTGGTTAACATGGCAAGAGGTGAAGCATAAAGAAACTACACTATTTAGGCATTTTAAATGGGGCCGGAAATAACAACAACATATCCGGAAAAATCCCCATGAGCATGTTTAATAATTATAAAGCAACAACAATTAAACATTCAAGGTTGTTAACATGATGCGGATGATATGATCAAGTTTAAGCAATTTTTATTAAAAGGTTGACTTAAAAGGAAGACATGAAGTATTTCTCACCGTGGTGGAAAGAAAAAGAGTGCCACGGCAACGATTCCGGAAATGATGCCACGGCAACATATCGGTTCCGGTACTCGTTGAGAGACCGGTGCAAAAGGTAGATGGCGTGAGCGAGTCAAACGAGAAAGGTGGGACGATCCCGTTTCCGGGTTCCCACGAGTCGGTGACGAGGCAACCGAGGAACAAGACAAAAGGTGAAACGGGCACGGTGCACACACGGGAAACATTTCATACAACACACAAGCAAGCATTCCACGAGTCATGTCTCGGGGTTATACCTTCGAAACAATTGTTTCGGGACGGTTCGAGATCGTAGATGAAGTAGTGGTACTCGCGGTCGGAGAGGAAGTAGTGGAAGTAGACGTTCTCGTGAGTCGAGGAACACGTTCGTAGTCGTACACGGGGCGACGGTAGTCGTTCACGTAGGCGTTTCCGTTCCCGAAGAGGTACTTGTCGCGTCGGCGTTCGTAGTGGAGGTAGTGGTACTTGTTCCGTAGCCGTTCACGAGCTCGTTTTTCCGTAGATGATCGGTTCGTCGAGGTACTTGGTCGTAGGGGTACTTGCCGGGTCATGTAGAGGTACTCGGTGTCCGTCGTGGTACTTGGCGCTTCCGGTGACGGTAGTGGAGGTAGTGGTACAGATCGCATCGGTAGGGGTACTCGTTCACGGTTCATCTGACAAAACAACAGTACAACACAAAACAAAAAAAACAAAAAAAAACAGGAGCTAAACAAAAGGGCAGCACGGCGCTGCGGGAAGGGCCACGGCAGCAGCACGGCGAGGCAGGGCCGCGGGATCCGGGTTCCTGGCCGGTCTGGCTGCTGGAGACCGAAGAGGAGGGCCGCGGCGGGGCAGAAGGGCGCCGGTGCCACGGGCCTGGCCGGGCGCTCGCCGGGCTCGGGATCCGGCCGCTCGAGGCAACGAGGAGGGGACGCGCGGAGGTGACGAGCTGGAGGAGGGAAGGCCGGCGCTGGGGAGGCGGGGGCCTTCCTGGCCGGAGGGAGGTCGGCCGGCGGCTGCTGGTGAAGCGAGGAGCATCGGAGGCGGGGCCTGGCCGACCCGGCCTTGGGGCGCGCAGGCGCGGAGGGAGGCGAGGAACGGGAGACGGGGCTCGGGACGCTGGCCGGTGCAGAGCAGAGGCTCCGCGCGGCGCTGCTTGAGGGGCCCCGACGAGGAATCGGCGCTGGAGTTCGTCCCCTGGCGAGGCGCTGCTCGGGACCGAAGCAGAGGGCGAGGGAAACGGGGTGAGCGAGGCGCTGCGGGGCGAGGGAGAACCAGCGAGGGGAAGGATCGGGGTGCGGGCGAGAAGAAGCGATGGGGAGAAGCGGGGGTTGCGGGAGAGAAAGGGAATCGGGCTGAGAGAGCCAGAGGGAAGCGGCCGATGGGGATCGGGCTCGGGGAGGAATCGCCTGGCGGCGGGGGTCGGGAGAGACTCGAGGGGTGAGAGGGTGAGGCTCTCGGTCGGGCTAGGGTTCGGGGAAGCTGGGCCGAATGGGCCTAAGGGGAAGGAGGCTGGAGGAGAGAGACTTGGGCCGGCTGGGAGGAGGAGATGCCGGCCCAGCAGGTCTATCTCTTTAACTGATTTTTTTAGCAGAAAAACAAAAGAGAAGGAAAAAGAAAAAGAGGAGGGGGGTTAGGGCAAGAAGTAAAATTCCCTGGACCCGCAAAAATGTCAGGAATTAAAATAAAATAGTTGGGGTGGTTTTTGGAAGGACCTCGAAACACTGAAAAGAATTATTGGCAAGGGTTTAGACGGAGAAACTCGAAGTGAAAAGACATGGGGAAATTATGCAAGTGTGTTATGGTGATTCCGAAGCAATGGAATAATTAATAAATATAGCTCCCTAAATATTGAGAGACTTTTATATGTTATAAAGAGAAGACATTCTTCCCTCGATTTAAATGGACCGAAGGTCCACACGAATTATTTAAGTTGAGATGCAAAATAAAATATATGATGGCATGATGACATGATGCAATGCAAAAATAAAATAACACAAGCAAAATAAAACACACGGGCAACCCGGAACATCTGGAATCTTCTGGAATCTTCTGGGACGTCGGTCTCGGGCGTCACAATGAGTCTTGGTCATGTCTACATAGTTCTTGAACCCGTAGGGTCCGCATGCTTAACGTTCGATGATGATCGATATTATGAGTTTATGTGTTTTGATGTACTGAAGGTTGTTTGGAGTCTTGGATGTGATAACGGACATGACGAGGAGTCTCAAAATGGTCTAGACATAAAGATTGATATATTGGAAGGTTATATTCGGACACCGAAAGGGGTCACCGGATGAAAACCGGAGTACCGGGAGGTTACCGGAACCCCCCGGGAGGTATATGGGCCTTAATGGGCTTTAGGGAAGAGAGAGAGGGCTAACTAGGGCTGGGCCGCGTGCCTCCCCCCAAGCCTAGTCCGAATTGGACTAGGGGGAGGGGCGGCGCCCCCTCCTTTCCTTCTCCTCCTCTCCCTTCATTCCCCCTCCCTACTCCTACTAGGAAAAGGAGGAGTCCTACTCCTAGTGGGAGTAGGACTCCCCCTCTTGGCATGCCCCCTCCTTGGCCACCTCCTCCTCCCTCCCTCCTTTATATACGTGGGGAGGGGCACCCCATAGACACACAAGTTGATTTGCAAGCCGTGTGCGGTGCCCCCTCCACAGTTACACACCTCGGTCATATCGTTGCAGTGCTTAGGCGAAGCCCTGCGCCGGTAACTTCATCATCACCGTCACCATGTTGTCGTGCTGACGAAACTCCACCGCGACGCTCAACTGGATCAAGAGTTCGTGGGACATCATCGAGATGAACGTGTGCTGGACGCGGAGGTGCCGTATGTTCGGTGCTTGGATCGGTTGGATCGCGAAGACGTTCGACTACATCAACCGCGTCTCTAGACACTTCCGCTTTCGGTCTATGAGGGTACATGGACACACTCTCCCGCTCGTTGCTATGCTTCTCCTAGATAGATCTTGCATGATCGTAGTAAAAAAATTGAAATACTATGTTCCCCAACAGTGGCTGAAGGAAATATGCCCTAGATGCAATAATAAAGATGTTATTTGTATTTCCTTATATCATGATAAATGTTTGTTATTCATGCTAGAATTATATTAACTAGAAACTTAGTACATGTGTGAATACATAGACAAAACAGTATGTCCCTAGTATGCCTCTACTAGACTAGCTCATTGATCAAAGATGGTTGTGTTTCCTAACCATAGACATGAGTTGTCATTTTATCAATGAGATCACATCATCAGGAGAATGATGTGATGGACAAGACCCATCTGTTAGCTTAGCACTATGACCGTTTAGTTTTACTGCTATTGCTTTCTTCATGACTTATACATGTTCCTATGACTATGAGATTATGCAACTCCCGAATACCGGAGGAACACCTTGTGTGCTATCAAACATCACAACGTAACTGGGTGATTATAAAGATGCTCTACAGGTGTCTCCAAAAGTGTTCGTGGTGTTGGCATAGATCAAGAATAGGATTTGTCACTCCGAGTGTCGGAGAGGTATCTCTGGGCCCTCTCGGTAATGCACATCATAATAAGCCTTGCAAGTAAATGACTAATGAGTTAGTCACAAGATGATGTATTATGTAACGAGTAAAGAGACTTGCCGGTAACGAGATTGAACTAGGTATTGAGATACCGATGACTGAATCTCGGGCAAGTAACATACCGATGACAAAGGGAACAACGTATGTTGTTATGCGGTTTGACCGATAAAGATCTTCATAGAATATGTAGGAGCCAATATGAGCATCCAGGTTCCGCTATTGGTTATTGACCGGAGATGTGTCTCGGTCATGTCTACATAGTTCTCGAACCCGTAGGGTCCGCACGCTTAACGTTTGATGATGATCGGTATTATGAGTTTATGAGTTTTGATGTACCGAAGGTAGTTCGGAGTCCCGGATGAGATCATAGACATGACGAAGAGTCTTGGAATGTCCGAGACATAAAGATTAATATATTGGACGTCTATATTCGGACACCGGAAGTGTTCCGGGTGTTATCGGGTATAACCGGAGTGCCGGAGGGGGTTACCGGAACCCCCCCCCCCCCCC